>CM031943.1:22082885-22273267 GCA_018749465.1 Paracanthobrama guichenoti
TTTTCATCTAATCTGGATTTATACTGCAACATTATATTCATAATTAAAAAGAAGATTAATAGCATCTTTAAAATATGACCTACATGAGGGTACAGAATATATAGTTGTTTGGTAAATAGATACACAGCAGTTACTGTATTTGGTGCATAGTAAGGCAGATAGGAATTTAATTAATGGCAGATATTTCACCTACATCTGACCTTCTAGTGGCACAGAAGCTTGCTGGGGAAAAAGGCAGCTTAGGGTAAAAAGCAAGTCACATAGATGAAGATTTATAAGGTTGGTTAGACTGTGCTAACTACTTTGAATTTTAAAAGGTTTTTTTTTTTTCTTTCTTTAGAAGCAATACTTGAGTGCACAACATAAACCAAGAGGCAATAAAATATGTTATGTCATAAAGTTAAAAGTGTAAAGTTGAGTCCACTGCTAAATAAAAAAAATACTGTCAAAATTGCTCCCCAAATGAATGTATCTGACAGAATAGGAGACTATTCGGACATTTATGGTGGGCTTTTGGATGTATCTACTGTCAGAAATAAGGTGTTAGCCAGAATTGTATGGACTACTTTAGGGATAAATAAGAAACAACATAAATCAGAACAATAGAGGAAGTTCTGCCTTGCAAGAGAGACTAATGCCAGTGACCCTTTCACAATAAAGCCCATATGAAGGCCAGTGTCTCTGTGTGTGTACGTGTATGTTGTGCAGTTTTCTCAGCACAGAGCTGTAAATATAGTGTGGGTGGCTCGGAGCTCATTGGAATGGAGTCTGAGCTGAAATACTGATCTCCCCTCACTTTCAGCCATCTACATTACTTTGAGCATAAATCTCCCCCTAAACTGCTGAGCTACATGTTCAGAAGCGAAGCCTAACACTTAATATTCAGCGCAGTAAATAATTTTTGCCACATTTATGCTAGTGCCCAGTGTTGCAAGTCACCACCATAGATGGGGTAGATGAGATTCTGGAGACTCTTAATGTCATCACAAAAACAAAATTGAGCTTTGTTCAAAGGCCAGGGAAGCTTTTGAAGTTTTGGAAACGACTATCAAGAAGGTTAAAGTCAAAACTCAGTGTGTGTAGGTGTGTGTGTGGTTTCATTAATCTTGGTTCTTTTGGCATAAAGACAAAAAAAAAAAAAAAAAAAAAAAAAAAAAAAGGTGTTCCAAGGTTTACTTCTTAAAGAAAGGTCTTCCTTCCTTCCTTGAGCTCTAGGGCTTAGAGCTGTGAAGTTATCTAACAAATGAAGTACCTCTATTTTCTCATGTCCTTGATAAGACCCATTTGGCTGGCTTGTATTGCCTAGTAACATTGCAAAGAGAAACATTTATGTTTAAACATGCTGCATTGACTAATTTAGGAGTTATGCAATGCAGGACATATTTTGGTTTGCAATGTTGCCCTTCTACAAATGATGTTTATTTATTTGTCTGTATGTACAGGTAGGCCTGTTTTCTAACATGTCCTAGATCACCATTCACCACTCTTAAATTTAAATGTCTAGTGGAGATATAATCTGTTTTGTCATTTTTTTTTGGGTCATTTTCAAGCTAGATTGTTAATTAATTTATTTGTATTTTATACTTTATTTGTATATTCTATTTTGTATGTACTCCAATTCAAGTCCAATTGAAGGTAAACTTTGGGAGAAATGTCTTAAAGGAACAGTTCTCCCAAAACCATTTCAAATTACTTTGTTTCTTATTCAAAACACAAAAGGACATATTTTAGTGAACATTCATTTAGGTGAGTTCGGTAGAATTGCAGTACATTCTGACAAATTTAAATGCTTAAGAGTGTCAGAAAAAAAAAGACATTTTTGACTCACTTCATTTTCCAAGTGATTCAGATTTAGTCCAAAAAAAAAAAAAAACACTTTGCAAGATGTTAGCAATTGTACAGTACATTGCTGAAGACACTATTGCTTTTCTTTGGGCCATCCAGTACTCACACTCCAGTCCAGTAAGTGGTGAAAATTTACAGTTTATAAGGATATAAACTATTTTACTGCCAAGGGACAATAGATGGTACGCTACGCTTCACCTTTAATGAGTCCCGTAAGACAAAAAAAAAAAAAAAAAAAAAAAGTGGCAATGCAACACTTGAATCATTAGATTCCTTTACACCTCTTATTATCAGTAAGACAGTTTGGAAATCGAGACACTGTGTCTGACAACACTATGGGAACGTCCCCCAGCATAACATGTCTGAAGCATGAATGAAATCCATCTCCAATCGTGATTGGTGCTGCGTCATGACATAGTATGTGACAGCATATGCGGAAGCTACGGCACGCCGGCACAGAGTACAGACAGTTTTTGCGATGAAGCAGGCACTCCTTTGTGTAATGAGGTGGGGCGGCGAGACGCAGTGTCTCGTTCCCTTCTCAGGGAACAAGGGTTATAGTGATAACCGAGACATTCCCTTTCAAGGGAACTCACACTGCGTCTGACGACACTATGGGAGCAAAATACCCACTGGCCCACACAGACAATCACACCCGTCCTAGTGTAAAGCCGGAACTCGGACACATTTAGGACGCAAGCACCCTGGCGCCAGGCGTCGCAGGAACCTGTAGACTGTAGAATCCAATGAAGGTGTGCGGGGTGGCCCACCCGGCCACCTCGCAAATCTCCTGAAGTGAGACTCCAGAAAGGAGGGCCACCGATGAGGCCATGCCCCTGGTGGAATGACCCCCTTACAGCCATCGGTGAAGGCAAATTGCGCACCTGATAAGCCGTGGTTATTACCTGGAGAATCGAATTACTGATTGTCTGTTTAGATGCAGGCAGCCCTTTCCTGGGTGAGCCAAAGCACACCAACAGCTGGTCTGACTTCCTCCACTGCGAAGATTTCTCCAAATAGATTTTTAGAGCTCTGACTGGGCATGGCACCTTGGGCACATAGCCTGGTCTCGGATGCAAGATGGCCTTAACTCCACCAGGGGCAAACTCCAGGCAAGTTGGCGTAATCGCCAAGGTCTGAAGGTCCCCCACTCTCCTCAAAGAGGTGATAGCAAGGAGAAAAGCCACCTTGAGGATCAGATTATTTGCCTCAGCTGACTCGAGTCGCTCATAGACCAACCCTTCGAGTACCACATCCAGATCTCAGGTTGGGACTCTGGTGCGAGTCGCAGACCACATCCTCTGAGCCCCATGGAGGAAACCAGATGGTGCCTCCCCAATGGCCCATCACCTATAGGCGAGTGGAAAACCCCAATGGCAGCCACATACACCTTAAGCATGGATGGGGTAAGACCAATGGAGGAATGATCTTGGAGGAACTCCAGCACTGAAGCCACTGGGCAGTTAACTACCTAACGTGGTAACGTGGTTAACGTGGGTCTACCTCACGATCTCTACACCAAGTGGAAAAGACATTTCACTTCAGGCTGTACAGGTGGAAGGAGCCCTGGAGCTGAGTAAGGAATCGACAACCCCTGCTGACAGGCTGCCCTCTAGGTACCGGGCCTCAAGGGCCAAACCCAGAGGTTCCAAAGCTCTGGCTGGGGGTGGAATATTGTGCCCCCTGCCTAAGACAGCAGATCCCTCCTCAGAGGGACCTGCCATGGGAGGACATCTAGCAGTGCTACAATGTCCGAGAACCATACCCGGGTCGGCCAGCAGGGTGCTACTAGAAGTAGGCTGATTCCTTCTCTGCGGACCCGCTCCAAGACTCCTGGGAGCAGAACGATCGGGGGAAATGCGTACAGACGCAGCCTCAGCCACGTCTCTGTGCCTCACGTCTCAGCCACGTCAACCCCAGCAGGGCTGGATGCGTGAGGGAAAACCACAGTACACAGTGGGACGTCTCTTGAATAGCTCCACTTCCACTGGGCCGAACCTCTCGCACATGGCCTTCACCACCTCTGGGTGAAGTCGCCACTCCCCGGGCCTCAGCCCCTGCCTCGACAGGACGTCTGCTCTCTGGTTTTGTTCCCCTGGGACATACATCACTCTGAGAGATGACAGTTTCCTCTGTGACCACAGGAGGATCTGGTGTGCCAGTCTGCATAGAGGGTGCAACTGCAGACCCCCCTGATGATTCAGATACGAAACTACAGACATATTGTCTGATCATATCAGGACATGGTGGCCGCGGAGGGTAAAAAGCTTTGTAGACTGCCAGCATTTCCAGCTGATTTATATGCCAGGAAGAAAGCCGGGTCTCCCACAGACCTCTCGCAAATCTGCCTTCCATGACCGCACCCCAACCAGTGAGGGAGGCGTCTGTTGAAACAGTTTTCCGGCAACGTGACGCTCCCAACACTGGCCCCCGGGACAGAAACCAAGGTTTCTTCCATATGATGAAGGAACGAGGCCATCTGCGTGTTACCCTGATCATACGGAATGGATTTCCCCTCGGGGAAAATCCCTTGGTTTTCAGCCACCACTGTATTCAAGATTCAAGATTCAAGTTTTATTTGTCACATACACAGTTATATACAGAATATACAACCAGCAGTGAAATGTAAACAGATCCGCTCCATGGACAGTGCAAATTCACAGTTAAAAACACAAGGAGGAAATTATAATAGAAATAGGATAAAAAAGGCACTATATATATATATATAAAAAGTTTAAAAAAAAATAAGAATAAAGAAGTGGAATAAAATAAGTGAGGTAAACTGTGCAGTGAGTAAACTGTGGACTTATAAATATGTGGTTAACAAATGTATAAGAGTATAATGTGCAAACAGGTTTATAACAGGTTGTTACACAGTAACAACGAGAACAGAAAGTGCAGTGCAATGTCAGTGTATCGATGTTTATCCAGAAGTGAAGTCACGTGATGTTAAGTGACTGAGTTCAGGAGTCTGATGGCCTGGGGGAAGAAGCTCCTCTCTTCTGGGGGAAGAAATGAGGGTTTGCAGGGTGATTAGAGTCCTTGATGATCTTAGTAGCTCTACCTTTGCAGCGTTTGGTGTAGACGTCCTGCAGAGACGGGAGAGCTGACCCTGAGATACGCTCGGATAAGCACACGACTCTTGGAGAATGTCCATTGCACCATATGTCCGTAGGGGTCTCATGTATAACAGGCTGAACAGAATTCTGTTGGGCACTGCTGCCATGAGCCCCAGCAGTCTCTGGAACTTCTTCATAGTGAGGCTGCGGCCTAATTTTGCTCTGGAGACCATCGCCTGTATGAACTCGATATGTGCAGGGGATAATTGTGCCCTCATCGTAGTTGAGTCCCCTACAACTCCCAGGAACAGGGTTCTATGGGAAGGTGTTGAGTCTCGGCCCCAAGACCGAATATGGGTCAGAATGACACCTCAATGCCGAACTGCCTTTTCTCGAGACTAGGCCCATATAAGCCAGTCGTCGATATAATTCGGTACACGGATGCCCTGGAGTCTGAGAGGAGCCAGAGCTGCACGCACTTGGTGAAGGTGCGAGGGGAAAGAGCTAGGCCAAAAGGAAGAACCCGATATTGGTACGCCTCGCCCCAATAAAGAGAACCTCAGTAACTTCCTGTGACATAGAAGGATGGATACATGGAAGTATGCGTCTTTAGATCTATTGTGAGCATCTTGAACCTGAATCTCCTCAGAGAACAATTCAAGTGCCTCAGATCCATTATTGGATGCAAGCCCCCACTGATGCAGTTAGGTCTCTCTAAACTTAGAGGAGGAGAGAATGAGGCGACGACAACTCCGACTATGCTTTACTGCGGTGAAGCCAGCCATCGCAGTCAGGGGTGCCCACACAAGACCCAAACAACCTCTTGGGTAAATATTGAACACTTCTCCCTTCTAAGTAACAAGTCACTCAAGCTCCCTATTAGACTTAAGACTGATGATGCCTCTATTTCGTTAACAGCGACGATCGATTCTGGTGCAGCTCTGAACCTCATCCATAATTATCTTATTTAGAAATGTCATTCCTACCGAACTGTGCAACCCTCCAATCAAGATCAAAGCTGTAGATGATACCACAGTTGGATGGAATTACCCATCAGACCAAACCATTAACGCTCCAAGTGGGTTTGTTTCATCAAGAATTGATCTCCTTATATGTCATTAACTTTCCTAAATATGAAGTGGTCATCACCCTCAGGCAAATGGGCAAGTTGAAAGATTAAACCAAGAAATTGTTAGATACCGTAGATTATATTGTAGCCAAGAACAACATCACTGGTCAGAATTCCTACCATGGGCTGAATATGCACGAAATTCATTGAGTCACTCTGTCACTGGCCTGACCCCCTTCCAGCGCATCCTTGGGTATCAACCCCCTTTATTCCTGTGGTCTGGCAAACCCTCATCGGCCGTGGTGGTGGACAATTGGATCCGGTGTAGTGAGAGGGTGTGGGACAGTGTACACATCCATCTCTAGAGAGCCATGAGAGTACAGGGACTCCAGGCCAACAGACAATGTTGCCCACATCCTCCTTACCAAGTCGGACAGCAGGTGTGGCTTTCTACGAGAGACCTCAAATTGCAGCTACCAAGCAGGAAGCTCAGCCCAAAGTATGTTTGTCCCTTCAAAATTCTGAGAAGAATAAATGAGGTCACATACCAGTTGGAGCTTCCTGCTAATTATCGTATCTCTCCATCCTTTCATGCTTCGCTCCTCAAACCAGTCCACCTGGAGGCTGACCCCGGCACTGAGGCTCGAGAGCCGCCATCACCACTGGATTTGGATGGAACTCCAGCTTACAAGTTTAATGAGTTATTGGACTCAAGACGGAGAGGGGGGTCAGCTTCAATACTTGGTGGACTGGGAAGGCTATGGACCTGAGGAGAGATCGTGGGTAGCCGCCTCCCTTATCCAGACTTTCATCATGCTAGACCCGATCGACCAGTGCCACGACCCCAGGGACGTCCACTGAGGAGGGGGTTCTGTAACACCACACCAGCAGAGGGAGCCCTCACCTGAGTACTGACAGTGTGCCACTCCCTCTACTTCTACTATTTCCTGTTTGAACTATTTAGGAAGAGACTGTGTGTTTGTTCATTGCGAATTATTGACAGTTCCACTGCCTTACCAAGCGTTTTTAGAGATTCCTGACTGATTGCCTTGTGTACGATTCTGCCTAATTTCCTGACTTGTGTTTGTTGGATCTTCCCCTTGCATAGGTAGCCTGATTTGGACTGATAACTGTGTTTGGACCTTCTGCCTGCCTACTCATCGCTGCCTCTTGGATCACCCTTGTGTATGTTTACTGATTGGACTGCTATTGTGGTTTTGACCTTCTGCCTGGCCTAACATTTCTTTCTTAAGTCTTTCTGTTAATAAACTTCCACAAATGAATTCCAATGCCGCCTCATCCTCTTTGTTACACATATTTGTTTGTGTAATATGGAGGCAATATAAAGCTTGATAAAATAGCATAAACAGAGGCAGGGGTAACACTTTAGAATAATGGTCATTAGTTAACATAAACTAATAATGAACTGCACTAAAGCATTTATTTATCTTTGTTAATGTTAATTTCAACATTTACTAATACATTATTAAAATTGTTAACATTAGTTAATGACCATGAACTGACATGAAAAAAACATGACCAGCTGTATTTTTATTAACTAATGTTAACAAAGATGAACAAATACAGTAACAAATGAACTGCTCATGGTTAGTTCATGTTAGTTAATATATTAATGTTAACTGACCATTATTCTAAAGTGTTACTGAGGCAGGTTAAGGACACACTGAGGCACATGATTTCACACTGTGAATACAGAGATTACTGTGTATTGCAGAATAAGCAGAATGAGGCAAAGTGGCATGAATTATAGACACTTTTCAGTATTGCCTATATTACCTCATTGATCTAGAGCTTATGAAAGCACACTGCATTTGGTCGCTATAAGTGAAAGTAGTTGCTATTAAGGAGAATAAGATTATAGTTATCAATGTGTGATATAAATATTTTTGTATGTGTTGTTTATATAGTACTTAATACTATACTGTTATTGGCTTCTGATCTATTGAGCAAACTCTGCTGACCACACAATCTCACCTCAATTTAGGTTTAGCAAATCGAGGGAATGAATTAGTAAATTGTGCACACAATTTAGCCTACTAGTATTTTTCCTGCATGTCATGGGGCTTCGTACTTTCCCTCATTGAACCTTGTCCTTGAAAATAAGCCAGAGTGATCACATCAAAACAGCAGGTAACTAGCTCTTGATACCTGGCTAGAGAAGCTGTCTTATATGACAGGAATATTAAAGGTGTGTGCAAGTTTATAGTCTCAGTGCAATTACTGTGCTGCCTTGTGGTTCTCTGCTTCCTGTTGAGAGATCTTGTGAAGCGGCTCTCTGCCTGTCGACCTGTGCCACTGCATTAGTCTGATTATCTGTTTCCTCTTCCTGAATTATATAGCTGTTCTTTTAGTTACAGATAACATTTTGACATTTTAATTCAGACACCTGCCAGGAAAGAAAATGGCATGTTGCAATTTGGTAATACTGGATGAAATTTTAAATGTAGTTGTCATCATTGCTTTGGTGATTCTTCTATGAGTGTTTCTATGAGTGTTTAAAAAATTCTGTAATTACAGTTATTTGATGAACTTATTCTTCTTCATTTTAGGACTAAAACGTCACAGAATACCAGACCAAAGAATGAAAATGAATGTAGCATCCAGAAACTTTGCCCCAATTATGTCACAGTCTGCCTGTTTGTTTGAGTTTTCATGGATTTTTAGTTTGTATTTCCTTGACTGATTACCTGTTATGTTCTGTTTTCCTGCTCTTCGTGTGTTATTGTGGCTATTGATTAATTAGTTCACGCCTGTTAGGCATTCGTACTTTCACCTTGTGTATACACTCACCTAAAGGATTATTAGGAACACCTGTTCAATGTCTCATTAATGCAATTATCTAATCAACCAATCACATGGCAGTAGCTTCAATGCATTTAGGGGTGTGGTCCTGGTCAAGACAATTTCCTGAACTCCAAACTGAATGTCAGAATGGGAAAGAAAGGTGATTTAAGCAATTTTGAGCGTGGCATGGTTGTTGGTGCCAGACGGGCTGGTCTGAGTATTTCACAATCTGCTCAGTTACTTGGATTTTCACGCACAACCATTTCTAGGGTTTACAAAGAATTGTGTGAAAAGGGAAAAACATCTAGTATGCGGCAGTCCTGTGGGCGAAAATGCCTTGTTGATGCTAGAGGTCAGAGGAGAATGGGCCGACTGATTCAAGCTGACTTTGACTGAAATAACCACTCGTTACAACCGAGGTATGCAGCAAAGCATTTGTGAAGCCACAACACGCACAACCTTGAGGCAGATGGGCTACAACAGCAGAAGACCCCACCGGGTACCACTCATCTCCACTACAAATAGGAAAAAGAGGCTACAATTTGCACGAGTTCACCAAAATTGGACAGTTGAAGACTGGAAAAATGTTGCCTGGTCTGATGAGTCTCGATTTCTGTTGAGACATTCAGATGGTAGAGTCAGAATTTGGCGTAAACAGAATGAGAACATGGATCCATCATGCCTTGTTACCACTGTGCAGGCTGGTGGTAGTGGTGTAATGGTATGGGGGATGTTTTCTTGGCACACTTTAGGCCCCCTTTATGACCACCATGTACCCATTCTCTGATGGCTACTTCCAGCAGGATAATGCACCATGTCACAAAGCTCAAATCATGAACATGACAATGAGTTCACTGTACTAAAATGGCCCCCACAGTCACCAGATCTCAACCCAATAGAGCATCTTTGAAACGGGAGCTTCGTGCCCTGGATGTGCATCCCACAAATCTCCATCAACTGCAAGATGCTATCCTATCAGTATGGGCCAACATTTCTAAAGAATGCTTTCAGCACCTTGTTGAATCAATGCCACGTAGAATTAAGGCAGTTCTGAAGGCGAAAGGGGGTCAAACACAGTATTAGTATGGTGTTCCTAATAATCCTTTAGGTGAGTGTATAAAGGGTATACATAACACACAATTTCTGCCAATCTCATCTTAATCTTGAGTACCTATAGAGTGGTATTGCATCATTCGTATCTCTGAAGAGTCTTTAGTTTTAACATATTTATATAAGACAGATATGTTGTAGGCCTACTGATTTTTTCCGAAAACAGCCGTTTTGACTGGTGCGGTGGGTAGAGCTAAAGAGTCATGAGCACAGACACACACACACACACACACACACACACACACAACACACACACAATATTGTTTGTTTGAAATATTAAAAAATATATAACTTCCAGGACTGTGTGTCCTACTGTGATATCCACAATGAGCAGGAAATAGTAAGTGCTCCTCAGAGTTAAAGCTGCCCATGACACTGCCTGATTTATTCAGAATTATAAAAAATCCTGACGGAGTTGACTCAAAGCTATTTTTTTTTTTTTTTTTTTATGGAAATATAATTCAATATTTACTTGTTGTATTGCTTACTATCTTAAATATTTAATTTGTTGCATTTTAAACACTTTGTTTTTACATCGTGTCCTCATGCTGGTTATATTACATGTGTTTCCAAGTATAGAGTGTACTTTTAAATTAATACTAAATAAATAATTTAAAAGAATAAGCAATGAAAGTCCTGAGTATACAAATTTCCCTTAGATGTAACTTTTTAAGTATTTTTATTGTGTTGACATTCTTACTTTTTAACATAAAAAGGGCTTTTGTGCTTGGGACATGTTTTGTTCCTTATCTCAAGAATCAGTGACTGCTCGGGAAAAACAAACTGCATCCACTGTTTCCTTAACACTAGAACTGCCAGGGGTCGCTGTATACCTAAAACCACCAGAGGGTAAAATTTACCCATACAGATGATTAGTGGAGCAATATCAGAAAGGAGTCTCTCAGAGAAAAATTGCAAAGAGTTTGAAGTTATCATCATCTACAGTGCATAATATCATCCAAAGATTCAGAGAATCTGGAACAATCTCTGTGTGTAAGGGTCAAGGCCGGAAAACCATACTGGTTGCCCGTGATCTTCAGGCCCTTAGACGGCACTGCATCACATACAGGAATGCTTCTGTAATGGAAATCACAACGTGGGCTCAGGAATACTTCCAGAAAACATTGTCTGTGAACATAATCCACCGTGCCATTCACCGTTGCCGGCTAAAACTCTATAGGTCAAAAAAGAAGCCATATCTAAACATGATCCAGAAGCGCAGGCATTTTCTCTGGGCCAAGGCTCATTTAAAATGGACTGTGGCAAAGTGGAAAACTGTTCTGTGGTCAGACGAATCAAAATTTGAAGTTCTTTTTGGAAAGCTGGGATGCCATGTCATCCGGACTAAAGAGGACAAGGACAACCCAAGTTGTTATCAGTGCTCAGTTCAGAAGCCTGCATCTTTGATGGTATGGGGGTGCATGAGTGCGTGTGGCATGGGCAGCTTACACATCTGGAAAGGCACCATCAATGCTGAAAGGTATATCCAAGTTCTAGAACAACATATGCTCCCATCCAGACATCGTCTCTTTCAGGGAAGACCTTGCAGTTTCCAACATGATAATGCCAGACCACATACTGCATCAATTACAACATCATGGCTACGTAGAAGAAGGATCCGGGTACTGAAATGGCCAGCCTGCAGTCCAGATCTTTAACCCATAGAAAACATTTGGCACATCATAAAGAGGAAGATGCGACAAAGAAGACCTAAGACAGTTGAGCAACTAGAAGCCTGTATTAGACAAGAATGGGACAACATTCCTATTCCTAAACTTGAGCAACTTGTCTCCTCAGTCCCCAGACGTTTGCAGACTGTTATAAAAAGAAGAGGGGATGCCACACAGTGGGAAACATGGCCTTGTCCCAACTTTTTTGAGATGTGTTGATGCCATGAAATTTAAAATCAACTTATTTTCCCCTTAAATGATACATTTTCTCAGTTTAAACTTTTGGTATGCCATCTATGTTGTATTGTGAATAAAATATTATTATTATTATTATTATTATTATTATTATTATTTACTTGATTATTAAGTTGTTTAATTAAGGTTTATACATGCTAGTTTCCATGACAGAGTTCAAGATAAATCTTTCCATTACTACGGAAACTGCCAGTTTGCTAAGATTTGTATGATTATTAAACAGCAAGCACAAACTAAGCAAAAGTGATAGCCCTTCCGGCACACTTGGACTGTGTCCAAAATCACCCCCTATATCTTTAGATGGGGCACTATTTAAGGCATTTGAAGTGGTGTCCGAAACCATACTGCCGTCCAAAGGCAAAAGGCCGTAACTTAGTTTTTGGTCGAAAATGAATTATTGATATTTTTGGGACATTCAAGACCTCCTTTATCACGTGGATAAATATCGCTAATCAATTCCGTTGTTTTTTTTCGAGAAAATAATTGGTTGTCTTAACAGTAACTTCCAAAAGCCCAGGAGAAACCAAGGCAGAACACTATAACACCCACTCTTTGCCTTTGTTTTGGAACGCTCAAATTGAGTTACGGTGCTCTGCCTTTGTTTAGCCATGCTTCAAAATTAAGTTACCTGTGCCGACCTGCAGTTACGGTATACCGCCTTTGTTTTACTGTCCATTAAAGTTTGCCGCGTTTAAGTTACGGTGTAGCCTGTGTACTGTCATACATCTTTTCACAATGCAGAATATTCACGTAGCGCCAGCCTGTCAGACAGTCTGGGGCTGCCCACTAGTTGCACGAGTGTGTACTCGAATGCCGTGACAGTGTGCGATCACATATAAAATCAGTAGTTCGCAATTAAACAGTTCGCAATTAAATCCATATCCTATCTTTTCTTAAACATTTCCGATAAAATCCATGGCAATGAACTTCATGAGATGTTTAATCCACAACAATCCACAAGCATTCTGATCATTATTCCTACTTGGCATTCACATCAATCCAAAAGTCTTCCTTTTAGGCTAGGCGATTTTCATTCAAATCAATGTAAAAGCAATTAAGCTATGTAGCCTATTCTATCCTTTTGTACTAAATTAAAAAAAAATGAAACACATTGCAATAAATAATTACTCTGTTGTAGCCTATGACTGGCCAATCCAATCCAGTCAGTGCTGTCATTAGAGCGTGATAAACGAACTTAACCCTTGATTAACCATCTGCACTATTTGTTTAACTCTTATTCCAATCCCATGAATTTTAAATTTGTACATGATTTGTTCTGTCTTTGTTCTATCTGTTATATCTTTGCATTCCATCATTGAATGAATATGTTTACTCTTTAGAAATATGCTTATCTTGTATTTATTCATATAATTCAGTGTCACCAATAGCAGTCAACCTGTAAGTTTTGCTGCACACCAATTGAAGATACTCTTTACTAGAGGTATTGTGTTATGTCTAATGTATGTATCACATGATAGTAATAAGAAGATTAATAAGAAGATTTATACAGGTGTTACTATAATGATTTTGTAAATGGTGATCAGCAAATATTGATAATGTGGAAGTTAGTGCCTTTTGCCTTGGCATGACTCCTCAATATTTGCAGACAATACAAAGGCAACTTCAAAATAGGGGTCAAAAGTCAAAATTTGACTTTTGTCAAAAAAAAAAGTTAATTACTGTAACAATGAATTAAGAACTCACTATTTGTTTATAGCATATACTGTAAAAAATAAATATGGACATAGTGTCCTTGATGTCACCCATAGGATTTTGAAGAGCAGTTTTGAAGTGTAAAGTAGGGTCGAGCTGACCTTTGCCATCTTGGCAGCACGTCACCGCGTGTCACTCCCGGATAACTGAAAATGGGCAAAGAGGCGGGACGTGGGCGGAGCTGAGGTGACGTGATGACTAACAGACAGCAGACAAACGGCTATCCACCTGTCACTCAAAGTGGCCACGCCCTTAATTATGCAGAACTTTAAGGTTTTATATAATGTAAACGAAAAAAGTATTTAAAAAATTCACCCCCCTCAAAGTTGTCATGAAGGGCAAAATTAGCCATATATACCAAAACCACAATTTGTACCAGGCTGTAAACATGTTTTTTTCTGCTGTAAAGTTTGCCATTTTAACATGGGGCTCAATGAGATTCTGCTCCCTTCTGGAGCCTGTCCCTAGTGGCCAGTCGATGAATTGCAGTTTAAGTCACTTCCGTATTGGCTTCAACTGGGGGACATTGCCACTTGATTTATAGTTAATAATTTACTAACAATCTAGAGACTACAATAGATGAACTATCAATCTGTAAACTAATAGTTTGCAAATGATTTGTAAGTGCTACTGTATACTTATAGTGTTACAGAGAATTCATATGATACTAAATCAATTGTTAAAGGCTCTTAAAGGCCACTTTACTACCATTAAACAGAAATAAAAACTAGGGTGATAATTTATATTTATAATTATATTTATAATTGACATTTATATTTCACCATAGCTAGAGGACCAACAAACAAGTTTATTTGTGTCTTTGATTAGCAATAAATTAATACATATTAAATAATCATTATCGGCCAACATAGTAGATGTTAGATCTACATGTTAAATATGCAGTTGCTCTCAAAGTCCATATTTTACTTTTATTTTTTATTTTTATTTTTTTTAACGCTGCAGGTAAAATTTCAGAGCAACAGTTTTAAAGAAACTGAACAGATTGATGGTGGTAGCTTTAAAGTGAAACACCTCTAACACTGTTGATGTTTCTGTTTCAGTAATGGTAAAGACTTTTGCCATTTTTTCCTCACACAATGGTTTGACTATTTGGCTGAAGAGTAGTTTAAGTGCTGCCCTCCACTCTCTGGAATGACTCTGTGAGATGAGTTCTATTCAGTGCACAACAGATCGCCTGCTGTGGTGTAGATAACGATGGTGATGGTCTCTTGATGAACGTCCAATCGCATAAGCTCATCACCTTTTTTTCAATAGCCACATCTACCATTGGGCCTCACTGTTAAGCCAACATAGCTGTAAAAAAAAAAAAAAGACAAAAAAAAAAAAAAAAAACAAAGTTATGATCTTCTGGTTTCCCAGCATATACGTGGCTGGATCCATTGAGTGTTTTCAGATTTGTATACTGTAATGAATTTACCCCATTCAAATTGTAAATCATCTGTATTGATTATAATCATATAACACCTACTATGCTCACGTGTCATGATATCTGTTGAAGTAGTATCTAATTTTATTTATTTATTTATTTTTTGTACATGCAGATAGGCTAGGTCTGGTATGGAATTATCACTTGACCCTCAGGTAAGCTTAGTGAATGTATGTGAACTGATGGAGAGAATAGACATTTGACACTACTGACATAAGTAGGAGTGAGAGAATAAATAAACAAATTATTTATTTATTTGTTTTACTAACCCCAACCAAAGCATACTGATGTGTGATTATAAATCCAATTAAAATCAGATTATGTTTATGGCATTACATTAAGGTGTGCTTATGCTTAAGGCATTACATTACTTTCAGCACTAACAAAATGACAGTGCGGATAGTCACTGCTAATGACTGGATTTGAAAAACAAATCCAGCTCTAATAAATGTCTGTGCATGCATATAAAAAAATAAAAATATATAAATAAATAATAGCACAATATAAGCCACCTGAAGAAACTCCTTCTGAATTATAGAACTCTTGAACTCATAAATTCAGAATTTCCAACTTCCTACTTAGGAAAGTCCAATTAAACTGCACTTAAAATTGAACATTTAACCTGGAAATTCAAATTCAATGAAGATTGTTTGAAATTGTTGTGTGTTGGTCCCCCTTGGTTAAAATCGCTGGGTCCCTGTGGGGTCCCTCTCTCTAAAAATCATAGTTTGGTGCTCCTGGGGAAACGAGAAATGAGATAGTTGGTGCCCAACACAGGCTGCACTGAGGTCACCTATAGCTAGCACAGTAGCTGGTTACAGGCTGCAAAATGGGGCAAAAATCTGGGACAAAGTCATATTGCGTATTCCAGTCTTAACTCTATTACACAGGCTTTACATATGTATGTATTTAGACAATCCAACTGTTGGGAATGGTTGCTGTGTTGCATCATCTTCCAAGTTTCGAGTCATAGGACAGCTGAAGATATCAATTTATGGAATATACACATTGTTAGTCCAATTTTTTGAGTGTTGTCAATCCACAGTTAAGAATGTATTAAAAAAAAATAATAATTTTAAAGTGTTATTCACGTTTAGTGTAATTAACTAAAATATTTGTGTCAGTTTGTTGTCATTTATTGTATTTGCAGAACTTTGTACAATATGTATTTTTCTAATACACCTTCAATACACTTTGGAAAATAATACAAATGACACAAGGATACAGACATCTTGATAAAACACTCAGTGACTGAGAGGCATATTTTTCTGTGACACAGTGACTGGCAGCCATGTTAGACAGGCACAACTCAGTGACAGAGATGAGAATTTGACAGCATTATGATGATCGTCAGCCATTATCATCTGGGTGTCACACTGCTGCCTGCCTCCCTTGGTGACACCGTTCCCTGCACATTGGTGTTCCGCTACGGGTGAGGAGAATGTTTAAAATACATCCATTCCAGCCTCTTCACAGAGGAGAGGAAAATGTCCATTGCACTGAAGACAAGCGTCAAGCTCCTCGATTGATGAGTGTCATGTTTGAGTGCCAGGAAGCAGATTATAGACTCAAGCTGTGTGCAGGCAAAAAAAGAGAAATAATTATTTTGTGCATTCAATTTAAAAAAAATAACAAAGCCACTATTTGATTCTTGGTGTTATTGTTGGCTATTCAAAGAAACACTGAAGTCTAGGTGCCATTAGGAAATACAACTTTGGTGCAGACCAGTTGTAATCTGAGCAGTACACTTTGTAAAGATGATGTCAAAATGAATTTGTATGCTGAAAATAGACAGACTCATCTAAGACAACATTTGAGATGCATTTTTGTAGTAATGTGCATAATCAGATATTGTGTTAACATCATGGTTTCTTCCGTAACATTCTTCTCCATTATTCACAATCTCTGTTTGAAGCAGCTCTCAGTAAGGCCATTAATCTTAATTTCAGAGGTTTGGTTTTTGTGAGACTGTCTTGTCTTTTTTTTCTTGCCCTACCTTCCTCTTCAAATACAAAGAGATTCAGGCCCTCTGTAAACAAAATAGTACATCAAAACTACAGTGCTGAGAGCTTCCATTAAAAGCATAGAACATCAGACCTGGGAGCTCTGAAGAGCATCCTTGGAATATTGGCAAATAAATGAGGCGAAAATGTGATACATTTATCTTGTTACATCGCACGAGTACATCCCCAATGAAATCATGTGCAATTATGTGCCCAGAGGAGCCTTTCACATCCAAGGTGATCATAGGAGAATAGAAGTAACGAGAAAAGACACAAACTGAGAAATTATAAGCAGAATCTATTAAATTATATATGTTGAATACAAATTAGATATGCTATACCATTTTAAACGCAAGCCTTCAAGTTGTCTGAAGGGACTTTATGTTTCACAATTCATACTAACCAAAATACGCTGCATGCTTTTATGATATTCAAGATTGTCCTCTTGGCATATCGACACATAAATCATGGAACCCTGACCCATTGAAAAGCAAATTGAGAGGTCATCATTCTGTATCAAACTAAAGAGCCATCTGATGAGAACGATCCCTCCAAACATCAATAATGCATGTGCCTTGCACTACAATGTGAGATACAGGATAGTGTATTGATAAACATGTCTGGTACAGCAAATGTCAATTGAAATGTCCTTATAGTGGGAGCTGTCTAAAAGTTCTCAGGCTACAGAAAACGAGGAATCAGGCATAAGCAGGTCCTTAACTGCACAAACAGACCGGCTAATATGCCAGCAAAGTCTATCACAGAGAATATTATTAAGGGTTAAGAATTTTGATGAAGACTAACATTAAAAATAACTACATTCAAACTGATTGTCATTACCGTGGCTATGCTCAATTGAATACTAGAATACTGAGCAGTTTGTAGTGTAAATGTAGAATGTACTTGTTTTTTTTTTTTGTATAAATTGTCCTCTAGGCAAGGATAAATGAGATAGAGGTAATATGCATAATTATATTTTAGGATGTCTCATATCAACTCAAATACACAGAAACATACTTCAGTCAGGACCACTTTCATCAAATGTATATTTTATTACAATGATAATGCATACAGTTAGTGTTAGTGGTATGGTTGTGTTCTGGGCAGTCTCAACACGCCCGTCCAAGCAGCCATGCCTGGACAGAGCGGGGAGAGCAGCAAATCAAACTCCCCTGGGGTAACAGATCAGATCCAGAAATCATGCGTACATAATTATAATTCACAAATTTAACACGAGTTGTTGTAAACAAGCCAAAATACATGAGGAAGGATGATTACAATGAAATTTACTGTATACTGAAGACATTCGCAAAACAGATCAGATTAGTTTACAGATTTCCAATAAGGTGGAGTTGGGGAGGGAGGGGGAAGTTAGATGTAACATGCAGCCATTCAGTTCTTGAGTTCACACTCACAAATAATCAGATAGTAAATAGTATGCGTATTTGGTGTGCTGTCCAAGGAGAGGGCTCTGAGCTCTGTATTTGGCCCAAAACCAGAGTACTCCCCCTGTATCTCTGGTTAGGAATAACCAGGTGAGTGTGAGGAAGTCGAGGTGGTGGAGGGATGCTGAAAAAACTGTCACGGAACATTGGTGAGTTGACCAGATATTTATATAATCCTCCACTTGTGCTGATTGGGTAGACATGTTGATTATTGATTGCTGACAGCTGGATGGATTGACATGATAATTGGATAGATCATTTGAGCGTGTTCCTCCCAAACGTTGTTAATAAACATCATTAGAAGAGAATCTGAATGAAAATAAAAGAAAAGGTCCAGTGACATAACTTGTTCAATCAATGGACAATATGATGAAATGATTTACATTTCAAAAGAGTAGAAGTTTATACAAAATAAATAAGCAATTTTAATATTGCACCATTCCAAAGTTGTTTTTTTATATTCCTAATATTTTAATATAGTTAAACATTACAAACAATTTTACATTCTTAATATAAAAACAAAATCCTTGATTGGACTGAACAAACTAAGACAATTCTAATTCCACATTCCAACCCTCAATGTTGTAGGGAAATATTAAATGCTTCCTCCTTACTGCAAGTCTGTCTAATTCTAATTTATTTTCTGTGATAATTTGTCACAGTCACCAGCAGGCCGCCTGTCAACAGTCACCTGTCAGATCTGCACTACACTTCCCAGCATCCTTCCTGCTCACCACCTGCACTCAGTCAGCCATCATTGTCACCAGAGTTCTAATCACCTACACCTGCACCTGAACACCCTCATCAAGACAAGGTCTGGTCCAAGGTCTGGCCTCGTTGCTAATCCAAGCTACAGACGCCAACTGCTATACTCACCAGAGAACCTATCTGTAGGGCTCACCTGAGTACCTATCTGTGTATCCAGATCTATCTTCTGTCTGTTGTTTTCTGATCCCCATCATCGTCACTGAAACCTGTACACAGAATCTCTTAGAATACAATTTGCTTTTAGAAGGATATTCTTTTACTTCTACAATTGTCCTCTACAATTAAATACCTGGGTGTTATATTGGACAGCAACCTGTCCATGAAAACCATATTTCATATGTTACAAAAACAGCCTTCATCCAGAAACATATCTAAGCTACAGAACATGCTATCTGTTTCTGATGCAGAAAAGTTGGTTCATGCTTTTATAACCTTTAGACTAGATTACTGTAATGCATTAATAGCTGGTTGTCCTGCATCCTCAGTAAACAAGCTACAGTTAGTCCAAAATGCAGCTGCTGGAGTTCTTATGATGATAAAATATGATGATATAACACCAATTTTATCATCTCTACACTGGCTACCCATTAGGCTCCATATCAATTATAAAGTATTGCTACTGACCTATAAGGCCTAAATGGTTTTAGCTCCTGTGTATTTAACTTATGTTTAACTTATCGCCCTACAATCCATCACTCTCTTAAAGGTCACAAAACTCTGGGCTTCTGGTAGTAACTAAGATATCTAAGTCCGCTAAAGGAGGGAGTGCGCATTCGCATTTGGCTCTTAAACTCTAGAATAGCCTTCCTGATGATGTTCGAGGCTCACACTCACTCTCCTAATTTAAATCTAGATTAAAGACGCATCTCTTTAGCTAAGCATTGACATAATGCATCTCATCACCTTGTACTGTAGCTATATCAGATCAAATGCACATCTTTTCTTAATGTTATGAACAGCAGCTATGCTAAATTTCCATTTGCTTTTCTATTTTATCTCAGGATGCCCATCCTGAGGTAACTAGAGAGCACGTCAGCTCCAGTCTGGATCCAGCCTCTTATGGAGATGCTCCAATGCCTGTGAAGAGTTGACTCCAACTCCTGCGAGGACTTCAGATGACGCAACTCTGAATGAACAGCACCATTGCTAAATCTTTTTTCAACATGTATTTATTACTTCAATTAGCTCATTGTTTCTGCCTTAAATTAATACATTGTTTAAATTAATACATTGTTAGCTAACTGCATCCATTTTTGAAATACATAATTTGGACAAAGTCACCTCTGATAACAGATCACTCTAAATTTTAATGTAGACACATGCATTTCCCATAAACCTGCTTTGAAACAATGTGTATTACAAAAAGCGCTATACAAATAAATGTGAATTGAATTGAAACATTGGTGACCATAGAAACAAAGTGGTGCAGGAACACAGGGAACAGAAACACAAGGTGTGTGGGTCTCAATCAGCTCCCTAGTTCAGCAATCATGGCATTGATGGTTAAAAGCGCACCGGGGTAAAAGGCATCTTTGGTTATGGTAAACCACTAGATGGCACAAAAACTTGCCCAGCACTTTCCAAAACATCCGCTTTTCAAGATGCACACGGAAATCTGGCTGATCCTTGACCTGATCACGGGCAGCAGCACAAAGTTGATTCTGTGCTAATTTTATCTAATATTTGATGTATTTACAATGTTGTAGATTTAAGTAGCAAATGAGAATCAATAAAAAATATTTAATATATTTTGAGACAAAGGTGTTAATGGTTTTCATTAAGGTTTTGTTTAAGGTGATTAAGGCAAAAGTTTTTCAATAACAGAAGAAATATGTAAAAGTATGGCATTTGGGGCTAAAGGCACAATAATAAATATGATAATAAATAGCTGGCTGATTTTTCCATTTGTTGACATGACATGGTTAGATTCAGATGGTAAATATCATATATTAAGTTGGATGTCCACCTTAGAGATAATCACCATATATTTCTATGAAACCGTCATATTTAAAAATATGATATTAAGCATATCATATAATAAAATATAATTTCAAGATTCAAGATTCAAGAGTTTTATTTGTCACATACACAGTTATATACAGAATATACAACCGGCAGTGAAATGTAAACAGGTCCGCTCCATGGACAGTACAAATTCACAGTTAAAAACACAAGGAGGAAATTATATAGAAATAGGATAAAAAAAGTACTATATATATATATATATATATATATATATATATATATATATATATATATATATATATATATATATATATATATATATATATATATATATCTATATCTGTAGAATTATAAATAATCAAGTCAAGAGAAAAAAAAAGGTAAAAAATGATAAAGTGGAATAAAATAATTGAAGTAGACTGTGCAGTGAGTAAACTGTAGACTTATAAATATGTGGTTAACAAATGTATAAAGAGTATAATGTGCAAACAGGTTTATAACAAGTTGTTACACAGTAACAACGAGAACAGAAAGTGCAGTGCAATGTCAGTGTATCGATGTTTATCCTGAAGTGAAGTCACGTGATGTTAAGTTCAGGAGTCTGATGGCCTGGGGAAGAAGCTCCTCCTGAGTCTCTCAGTTTTGGCCATCAGGCTTGGGCGCTTACCAGATGGCAGCAGCGTGAAATGAGGGTTTGCAGGGTGATTAGAGTCCTTGATGATCTTGGTAGCTCTACCTTGCAGCGCGTTTGGTGTAGACGTCCTGCAGAGACGGGAGAGCTGACCCTGAGATACGCTCGGATAAGCGCACGACTCTTTGCAGGGCTTTGCGGTCATGACTGGTGCTGTTCCCATACCACGCTGTGATGCACTGAGTTAATACACTTTCTATCGCCCCTAAATAGAAAGTTTTCAGGATAGCTGGTGAAACCCTGAATTTCCTCAGCTGGCGCAGGTGATACAGTCTTTGCCTGGCTTTTTTCACCTGTGTCTGAATGTGAGCAGTCCAGGTCAGGTCCTCGGAGATGTTTACTCCCAGGTACTTGAAGCTGCTCACTCTCTCTACTGGTGACCCGCTGATCATGAGGGGGGAGTACGTCCGTTGCTGTCTCTTCCTGAAGTCCACAATCATTTCTTTGGTCTTGCCAACATTCAGAGAGAGGCAGTTGTCCTGGCACCATGATGTTAGATGCTCCACCTCGTCCAAGTATGCTGTCTCATTGTTGTTGGAAATGAGGCCCAGGACAACAGTATCATCAGCAAATTTGATGATAGAGGTGGAGCTGTGTGTGGACAAACAGTCATGCGTGCAGAGAGAGTAGAGCAGGGGGCTCAGGACACAGCCCTGTGGAGCTCCCACACTCAGGGTGATGGAGGAGGAGGTGGACTGGCCTATTCTCACCACCTGAGGCCTGCCAGTGAGGAAGTCCTCAATCCAGTGGCAGAGAGAAGGATTCAGGCCGAGATCCAGGAGTTTGGAGGTTAGCTTGGTGGGAACTATGGTGTTAAAGGCTGAGCTATAGTCAATAAATAGCAGTCTTACGTAGTTCCCACTTTTGCTGTCGATGTGAGTGAGGGAGGAGTGGAGGACATGAGAGATGGCATCTTCAGTCGATCTATTGGGACAATAGGCAAACTGAAGAGGGTCCAAAGTGCCAGGAATGAAGGCGCAAATGGTGTTTTTAATGAGTCTCTCAAAGACCTTCATGACTATAGACGTGAGAGCCACTGGACGATAGTCATTTAGGCAAGAGGGTTTACTGTTCTTAGGGACAGGGATGATGGTGGATTTTTTGAAGGAGGTGGGGACCACAGATGTAGCGAGGGACTCATTAAAGATAGATGTAAACAACCCGGCGAGCTGATCAGCACAGGACCGCAGAACACGACCTGAAATACCATCCGGCCCGGCAGCTTTCCTGACGTCCACACGCTTGAGTGCTCTCCGAACTTCATCCTCTGAGACAGAGATCACGTGGTTGTTGCTGCTCTGAGTAATTTCCTCTGACGCGCCACTTGGCGGAGTCGCGTTGCCGCGGTTACAGTCAAAGCGAGCGTAGAAAGAGTTTAACTCGTTCACAAGCAACGGATCAGCGTTCGCCTCTGCAGAGGATTTAGATCCAAAAGAGCAGATGGACCTCAGACCTTGCCACATGCGCCGCGAGTCGTTGAGTTGGAAATGAGACTCCACTCGGTCTTTATATCGGAGCTTTGTGGCTTTAACTGCACGCCGCAGAGCATAACAGGACGTTCTGTATTCAGTCATATTCCCTGAATGGAGACCGGCGTTGTAAGCAGCAGTGCGTGCGTTCACTGCCGCGCGGATTGAATTGTCCACCCACGGTTTCTGATTTGAGAAGGACGTTATTGTTATTGTTTGCGTGGCTTGCTCTGTAAGCGTGTTGATGAAGCAAAGCGCCACGTCTGTGAACTCGTTTACGTCGGCTGAACTCGCTCGGAACATGTCCCAGTCGACGTCATCAAGAGCTGCCTGTAGCGCGGTCTCTGAATCGGGGGACCAGCGCTTAACTTCCCGCCTCACCGGGGGTTCCTGGAGAAGCTTTTGTTTGTATTCGGGAGTGAGGAAAATGGCGGCATGATCCGATTTGCCAAATGCTGGAAGTGACCGCGCTTTATAGGCGTTCTTAAACGGGGTGTAGCAATGATCCAGTGTGTTTGCTCCTCGTGTGGGGCAGGAGACGTGCTGGTGAAAGTTTGGCAGGACTTTCTTTAGGTTAGCTTTGTTAAAATCGCCCGCGACAATGAATGCCGCGTCGGGATGTTGGTTTATGATGCCGCTGGCAACATTATGAAGGCCAGATAAAGCCAGCGCTGTGTCTGCTTGCGGTGGGATGTAAACGGCCGTCGCGACAACCGCAGAAAACTCCCTCGGCAGATAGAATGGGCGGCAGATGATTGTTAAATGTTTCAGATGAGGCGAGCAGGACCGCGAGAGAATGGTGATGTTCCTGGGATCGCACCATTTCTTGTTGATCATGAAGCATACTCCACCGCCTTTGGATTTACCGGCCTCGGCTGTTCTGTCCATCCGAAAAACAGAGAAGTTCTCCGACGGCGTCACAGCTGTGTCCGGGACCGCGGGCGTGAGCCATGTTTCGGACAAACAGTAGATATTACAGTCTCTCATGTCCCGTTGAAAACTTATCCTGGCTCTAAGATCGTCCATCTTATTATCCAAGGATTGAACATTTGCTAGAAGAATGCTTGGGAGAGGAGGTCTGAATGCCCTTTTCCTCAGTCTGTTACGGATACCAGCGCATTTCCCACGGTGTTTCTTGATTCTTCGCTGTCGGCTCTGTCCATTGTTCAACTCGGCGTTCCGAAGGATCTCAGATGGCCACAGGGGATCGGTGAAAGTGTCCTGAAGCAGTCCAGTGTAGAGGTAACCTACACTGAGAGAGTTTTGCTGTCATAGTAGATCAATGCAGATGATAAGTTTGTAAAAACTGAGAGTAAAAGAAAGTAAAATAGTAAATAAAAGCCAAACACAGCGGCGCCATTTTGGGTACCCAAAATTTATCTCAATCTGTAAGTCTATATTAAGTTATTATGGGATAACCTTCAATTCTTTCAGAATCTTTACTTTTTAAAATAATGTTTCTGTATTTTTTATATTTTTATAATAAAATATTTTAAAGAGAGTATATTGATTATTGATTAAAATTTAATTCTTATTTATAATAAGAAAATAGTACTGTCATAGAACAGAAGAGTGCAAACACAGGTAACGTCTAAACAGAGTTTATTGAACGAAGAATGCAGGTGATTCTCTGGATGGCAGATAGTTATGGTGTTACTGGCATGAGAGTGGTGTCTTGTCTGTTGCAGGTGAAGGAGAGATGTGACTGGAGGACTGAAGACTGAAGAAGACGGAGGACGAGACTGTTTGAGACAGGGATGCTCAGGTAGGTTGTCTGAAGGTAAGCGGTCAGGTAGTAGTTCAGTGTAGAACGACAACAAGACCAAGCATAAGTTGTTTGGTGCAGACCTTTATGGTGAAACTGATGAGACTGATGGCGACCAGGTGTGAGCCACAGGGATTCTGGGAAATGTAGGCTGCATCCGAAAACCTAGGCAGCTGTCTTGTTGCCTCGCTGCCTTATCAGGCAAAGACTTGTAAGGCAGAGTTTGTGCACAAAGGCACCTAATGAAACTGATTCCGGACAGACTTCTGAGGCAGCATAACAGGTTAATGATCTAAAGCAAAATAGCGTGAGCTTTGGTGGTAACTAAGTCAATATTTAACCCCTTAAGCCCTGAGGGTATTTTTTAGAGTTGTTTTTGTCTGTGTGACATACACAACTTTAAAGACTCATAACTCCAAAACTATAGCAAGGAGAGTCAAATGGTAGGTATCATTTGTTAGCAAACTTTTTAGATTTTTAGAAAATATAAATGTTATTATATTTGGGCAATCTAATGCTGAGAAACTGATAAAAGACATTTGTTCAATCCTTGACATTTATAAACTGCATTGATCAACACAACATCCGCAAGTAATATTTCTTGAACCACACAATGGATTATGTTGATTTTGGACTCATTTCAATTGGGAGCATCAACTGTAAGTACTGGTGTGCTGTTTTCAACGATAGGAGCATGTTTCATGAAGTTACAAGCCTAAACGCCACTTAAGACCTACTATTTTTTAGCTTATGTGCTCCTGTCAGGTTATAATTCCATGATGAATAACTTCTGATCCGAGTGACGATTATAGTAACTTTGGTCTCTTTTTAATCGTGAGAGTTTCTGTAAATAAGGATGTGCACTTTTCAACGGAGCATGTTTCATGAAGTTACAAGCATAAATGTCACTTTAGCGCTACAGTAGTTTATTTAGCATATGTTCTCCTGTCAGGTTATAATGTGTTATAAATCTATCTAGGAATATCTTACGATCTGAGTGACGGATTATGGTGACTTTGGTCTCTTTTCAATCGTGAGAGTCTGCTGTAAATAAGGATGTGCCATTTTCAACGTTTCATGAAGTTATGAGTGAAAAAACGCCATGCGAATGCCGCATCAGTATATTATGTACATATGGGTCTTGCAGGACTTAACTTACAAAAAACTCGCTCAAGTTTAGTCAAACCCAAAACAATTAGGCTTGTTGTGTTCTACTCCATGAGACCTTTCAAATGGCATATGACACATGACTATCTGAGCTGTATGATGTGATTGACACATTGCAGTACATACATAATATATATATATATATATATATATATATATATATATATATATATATATATATATATATATATATATATATATATATATCATCCTATATGTGAATTCTTTTTTTTTTACTGTATGTGATTAGAAATGTTTTCATCACATGATATCACTGAATCCTATGTGACTTCAATCATTGAAAATGTATTTAATAGATCCCTTAAAATCCCTTTAAATTTACCCTCAATCCAAAAAAAAAAATAAAACAAATCAACAACAACAACAACAACAACAACAAAACAGGTCTATTTGCTACTGCCTCTCATTTTCCTTTAGGATGCTCTACGAAGGCTCTCTTTTTGGACGCCCTCCATCTGTGTGTCCTCTTGTAACCTTTTAGAGGAACCAGTCTAGAACAGGCGCTTTATCCCAGGCTTTTTTAAGTGTCTCAGAAAGTCTGTTCATGGACCCCCACAGGAGAACCCACAGTGTACCAAAGTCCACACACCAGCATCTTCATTTGTACCTTCTTCAATATCTTATTTGCTGAGGCAGGGCCCAAGGGGGGCATGACCAGAAAGAGCTCGCTGAAATATTGAACTAGCCGGAGGATCACACAAAATATTCAATATTAATACTCAGAGGAGGATAGTGGGAAGATACAGAACAAAGAAGGAAAGAGAGAGAGAGAGAGAGAGAGAGAGAGAGAGAGAGAGAGAGAGAGAGAGAGAGAGAGAGAGAGAGAGAGAGAGAGAGAGAGAGAGAGAGAGAGAGAGAGAGAGAGAGAGAGAGAGAGAGAGATTTTTTTATTTGATTTTTGAAAAACTTTATTTACAATTAATCCAAAATCTCTTCACAGTAAACTAGTAATCTATTATAACACATTCAACAATAATAATAAAAAAACACATACACATACAAATTATAAAAATAAAAAAAATCACCTTCACATACTTAACACAATGCACCATAACTGCATCTTTATCAAACCAAAAGTTGAAAGATCTTCCATCATTTTATAAAACTGGAAATCAATCAAAATTCTAGATTTTTCTAAGTTAAAAATAATAATTTTCACCTCATAAATAAAGGTTCTAATCTAACACAATGCATAAAAGCATGAAAAACCATCTCCTTTGAAGACAAAAAGGGCATGCAGAACTAACTGGATTCAACACTGAAATAAAGGAATTAACAGCAATGGCACAATGGAGAATTCTCCATTGTATATAACCTACCCTTTTTGACAATTGTGGCTTATATAAGGATCTCCATTCAGGTTTTACATCATTACTCAGTTTGAGAACAGAACGCCATGGTGTATCTGTTTTTTTATCAAACATCTTATTAAAAAAACAAAAAAACAGGCTCGATACAGTTTTTTTTGCCTTCACTTGACAAGAAATCTAAGAACAGAGATTCACATGATTTTAGCAAAAAGCCTATACTCTCCTCAATTAGGTTGAACAACCTAATTGGAAAAGGATCCTGAATATCAGGAGTACTACTCCCCGTAAAATAAATCTCTTAACAGATGGTCTTCATCAGCTGTAAAACATGATTTAAGTTTTATCAAAAACTGATCTAATTTCTAAATGTTTAGATGCTACCTCCACATTCTCAAATTGAGGTCTAAAGTCAATAAATGTCCCAAAGTGAAAACCCTGGATTCATGCAATAAGGTACTGAACCCCAGTAGATGGCAGTGAGTGGAAATGTCCAAGCGGGCCCCATGTATCAATGGTTCTTGTAATAACCAGTGGAGAGAGTACGAGTTCTCAGTCTTATGAACATGAATAAAGCTCCACACCTTGAAGAGATTACGATAAAAAGCAGGTAGTTCTGATAAATCCAGTTTAGTTGGATCCATTAAAAAGAGGAATTCGTCCAGTCCAAAACCTCCAATAGTAAGCAAAAGGGTACAACTAACAGCACACCAGCTAAAATCTGTTGGACCATCAAAAAAACTTTATAAAACCTGTAAATGAAAAGCAGCCATTCTACTTTGTAAGTGAATCAAACCTTGCCCACCTTATTTTTTGGGGAGGTATAAAACACTCTTTGGGACCCAGTGTAGTGTGTCCCAAAAAAAGTTCACAAGAGCAGCTTGAATTTCAGCCAAATACTGTGTCTTGTGGGATACTATGAAACGAAAGGCTGACATCCAGAGTTTTTTTAAACCAAAAAGAAAAGGAAAATCGGAGTCGGATAATGTGGGAGTGGAAGGTGCAGATAACACAGAAAAAGGTATTTGTACAAATTAAGTTGTGGAAGGCAGCAGAGGAGAAGATGGAGTGGTGGAAGAAAGAAATATAGAAATGGATGACGAAGACCTAGATAGAGGTGATGAGACAGAAGAAATACAGCATGAGAGAGGTCTAAGGGAGGAAGAGAGCTCATACATTGAAAGAGAAGAGAGAGAACTTGAAACACCAGCACCCTGTGTGTCAGGGTGCCCATGGTATGTTGTGTTCAGTTTGCCTTTTCAAATATTTTTTACATTAACATAAAATAGTCAAAACCTATTTATTTTTTTATAACCTATAAGTTATGATTTAAAGGACCATATGTCAATATATGTTTACTTTGTAAACCATATATTATGGTTACAATCAGTGCTTTTGTTATTAGATACTGGTGAGACAAGATATTTGATGACTTTAGATGGGCATTTCGTTGCTCTTGTTGCACTAAAACCTGCAATTTTTATTTTTATTTTTTCATTTTTGAAAATATTTTGTTGGTGATTGAATGCACCACATCTTAATCTAGATGCACTACTTGTGGTTTATATGTATTTGCTATGTGTTGGTGATTAAATAAACCAGTACTTGATGCATTGATCCTTATATTCATATAATCTGTATTGTTTGTTATGCTTTGTAAATTAATATTGATATGAACTTGTACTCACTTTAAGTTTCCAGCCCAGCTATCAGGTTCAGGCAAAATCTATCACACAACAGTCTTTAATCTTTATAGACCATTAAAAAATGTGTGCCCTGTGTATATACATTGAATATGTATATTATTACTTGAATCCACAAGAACCATGCAAGGATGCTTGCTTCAGTGTTGCCACCCCTCATAGTTCTCATGCCATCTGTCACAGTGTTTTGGGATGTTTCATGTTCATGTTTTTGAGTTTGTCATGTTTCTTAGTTTGCTTTGTTCACTGCCATGCACTTCCTGGTTTTGTCATGTGTTCCATTGTCATGTGATTCCCATGCCCTCATGTGTTGTGTCATGTCATTGGCTAATTGTCTCATCATTGTTCACAGGTGTCCCTTGTCCAATCTTTAGTCTCAGTGCATTTAAGCCCTCATGTTTGCCATGTGTTCTTGGCTTGTATTGAATGTTGTAACTCGTTTGGGGTGAGTCTTTGTCTGGGCCAAATTTATGTTTTATTGTTGTCAAGTTAGCCAAGATCAAGTCAAGTTATTGTTCACTTTGTTGTTTTGAGTTAAACTGCACTCCAGTGGACGGCTTGTTACACCACTCCCTTGCCAACCCATAAATAATTTTCTAGATCTGCCCCTGGATGCCACTAAATTGTTGACGATGAGGGTTCATTCCCTATAGGACATATTCGGTAATAGCCTTTTCCATTTATCTAAGTGACCTTTAACTTTTTCCATCACCCTCTCCCAATTTTTCTGTAAAACACTGTCTTCACCTAGATTTAGTCTTCACCTCACCGTTGCCTCTGGCTTTTGGCTTGCTCCGTTGGGGACACCTAAATTTTATATATATTACCGATCTGCCTGCATTGACACTATGATACTTGAAATTAGCTGGATAACATCACCGTTTCACCAGAACGGCTGTACAAATTCTGTTGCATTATTTTCCTGTTGACAATGTGAAGCTGCTTTGAAACAATTGGACTTGTAAAAAGCGCTATATAAATAAAGGTGATTGATTTAGATAAACTCCTAAATATTTTATACCCCATTTACCCCAACACAAACCATCAGGAAGATGAGGTTTACCATCAGTCCATTGTCCTAACAATAAAGCATCACTTTTTTCTTTTTCTTTTTCTTCAAAATAACCTTGGCAGAAGACAACATTCAAAATTCTTCAATTAGGTTAAGTACAGAAGACTGTACTTGTCTGTTAATCATTACTACAATATCTTTGGTATAGGCTGACAAACATATCTTATCAGAACTTGGTAAAACCAAACCACATAATTTACTTCTTATTTGTTGAAGCAATGGCTCAATGGCCAAAGAATACAACATTCCAGACACAAGGAACAACCTTGTCTGATACCTCTGAGAACCTGGAATGGGGTACATAAGCCGCATTTATTTTCAGTACACTCAACATTACAATAGAGTACCCTGATCATATCTACAATTTTATTTTTTTTTATTTTTTTGCAAAAAAACAAAATGTGTTAAAGTACTCCACAAATAAGAGTGCTCAACTCTTGGGATAAACAGAGAGACTAACATTAGCGTAGATGCCATTCTTCTTATGATGTAACGAGTACATCAGGTGTTATAAGAAGTGTTCCAGGTTCCGGCTGACCTAGTTAATGCAGCCTAACAATCATTTACTGATTTGAATAATAGAAATTGATAATGTTTTATGTGTAAGCCATAGTAAAGAGATGCGTTTTTAGTCTAGATTTAAACTGACAGAGTGTGTCTGCTTCCCGAACAATGCTAGGAAGACTGTTCCAGAGTTTAGGCGCTAAATAGGAAAAGGATCGACCGCCTGCAGTTGATTTTGATATTCTAGGTATTATCAACTGGCCAGAGTTTTGAGACCGCAATAGACGTGATTGAGTATAATGTGTTAAGAGTTTGCTCAAGTACTGGGGAGCTAAACCATTTAGTGCTTTGTAAGTAATAAGCAAGATTTTAAAATTTATACGATGTTTAATAGGGAGCCAGTGCAGTGTTGACAGAACCGGGCTAATATGGTCATACTTCCTTGTTCTAGTAAGAGCTCGAGCTGCTGCTGCTCATAGCCACATACAGTGGCCTAAATACACAATTTTGGTGTCATTTTAAAGGAAACCCTATGAAGTTACATAAACCACTTCTAAAAGTGATAAACATGTAAGTATATGTTGTCTGCCCCCCCCAACCCGCCCGCCAAAAATTGTTTTTTGTTATTAATTTTTGAAAGTTTACAACTCAGGCCCTGTGTGCTCTAGCACCCTGCAGTTTGGGCCTTTTCCACTAAATGGCAGCAAATACTGGAAAAAAATAATTTTGCCTGTATCATGTTGTATCATGCGATATTTATTCAAATGGAGCTGAATGAAGGAACGGTGGAACTTACAAAAGGTGGAACGTTTGACAAAGTCACTCTCTTAAGCTGGCAATGAAAGGGGAAGAACAGGGACAAATTCACCACCAATAACAATTCCTTGTTCGACTACTTCGTTGACTTTATCCACACTGTTAAGAAACACCACCATGGCACTATTCATTCTGGAGGTGGATAACATGTTCTCATGTCCCACAAACTCACCAATGGCCAAACAGAATTCCTCCACACTCACCATGGACGCCACCTTAACAGCGTGGCAACGCGTGAGTGAACGCAAAACCTGCGCGCGTGGGGCCGACATGCTGATAAATTGAACAGCAACGTGGCCCAACAAAGACCAAAGAAAAAAAAACAAAAAAAAAAACAACAATGGCGAAAAATAGAAAAAAAGATTCACTTACAACACTCCACTCACATTCACACAACTCCGTCTACTCGCACCCAGTCACACCGGAAGTGAGAGAGAGAGAGATCAGAACAGAATAGGAGAGGAGAAGAAGAACAGCATCAGCTGAAGTGAGAGAGTGGGGACTAGTGAGCAGCTTTATCTCAGAGAAAGAGAAAAATAAAGAGATGTGAGGTAAGGTCCTTTTGCTGCTGCGGTATAACTTGTCTCCAAACAGACATTTTGGGACTGCTGGGGCAAGCAATAAACCATTAAACTGAATTGGTTTGTCTGAAAGCTGAGTGGAGCTCTAAACCCACCAGAATCTCCACTGGACAGTTGCGCATGAATTTTAATGAAAGCAGTGAATCTCTCATTGCATTGGAAGGGAGTTTAGTCTTACTGCCTTTTTTCCTGAGACATTCACTGAACGTACACCTGCAGAAATCTGTATTACACCCACTTCACACACTATCCATTCGCAGTTCATATGCAGTGAGGAAGCAGCATGCATGCTTTGACATAATATGTACTTGCAATGTGCAACTAATCCATGGCAATCTGTCATAGATGTATTCACATTTAAACACAATAATGTAATATACAGTCTATACATTTATTTATATATAATGAAGTGGAAATAAAGTGGCAAAACATTTAAAAATAGCAGTTGTTACGTGAAAACGTAGTATGATACATTTTAGCATTTTAAATAAAAACACAATAAACAGCATTTGAACCTTTATACAAGAAATTCTGCTGGTCATACAGAACTCATTTCTATGTCCACAATAATTTTTGGAGCACCACAAATGGGTTTTATGAGTGTCAGATGATTACTTCCAAAGTTAAAGCAAAGATAAAGCAAAGCTTTAACAGTACCAAGATGATATTCCACTAAATTATAAACACTTCATTTGGAAATTTATCATCTGACCAATCTGAAGGATTTGTGAGAGCCTCGTAATATATTATCAACATAAGAAAGACAGGTGTAAAAAAGCAAAACAAAAAAATAAAGTTAGGTAATGTTTTAGATTACAGCCCGAAAAGTGCTGCGTAAGTAAAACAAATTTGCAGCGTAACTTTTGGTAATTATAGTGTAACTGTAAAGTATGTATGTGTAGGTATAAGGGAACAATATGTAATATTTGGGGAATAAAGGAAAATTAACAAATTATTTATACTGAAAGTATTTTTTAATTAAGGGGTAATTATTTGTAGTTACAGGGTAAGTACGAATCTACGGGCTGTAAATTAAAGTGGTTCTTGTTCCACTCTTGTTTCATGTAGTTACAGGGTAAGTATGAATCTGTGGGCTGTAAATTAAAGTGGTGTTTGTTCCCCTCTTGTTTCATGTAGTTACAGGGTAAGTATGAATCTGTGGGCTGTAAATTAAAGTGGTGATTGTTCCCCTCTTGTTTCATGTAGTTACAGGGTAAGTATGAATCTGTGGGCTGTAAATTAAAGTGGTGCTTGATCCACTCTTGTTTCATGTAGTTACAGGGTAAGTATGAATCTGTGGGCTGTAAATGAAAGTGGTGCTTGATCCACTCTTGTTTCATGTAGTTACAGGGTAAGTATGAATCTGTGGGCTGTAAATTAAAGTGGTGCTTGATCCACTCTTGTTTCATGTAGTTACAGGGTAAATATGAATCTGCGGGCTGTAAATTAAAGTGGTGCTTGTTCCCCTCATTTCATGTAGTTACAGGGTAAGTATGAATCTACGTGCTGTAAATTAAAGTGCTGCTTGTTCCCCTCGTTTCATGTAGTTACAGGGTAAGTATGAATCTGTGGGCTGTAAATTAAAGTGGTGTTTGTTCCCCTCTTGTTTCATGTAGTTACAGGGTAAATATGAATCTGCGGGCTGTAAATTAAAGTGGTGCTTGATCCCCTCTTGTTTCATGTAGTTACAGGGTAAATATGAATCTGCGGGCTGTAAATTAAAGTGGTGCTTGTTCCCCTCATTTCATGTAGTTACAGGGTAAGTATGAATCTACGTGCTGTAAATTAAAGTGCTGCTTGTTCCCCTCTTGTTTCATGTAGTTACAGGGTAAGTATGAATCTACGGGCTGTAAATTAAAGTGGTGCTTGTTCCCCTCTTGTTTCATGTAGTTACAGGGTAAGAATGAATCTGCGGGCTGTAAATTAAAGTGGTGCTTGTTCCCCTCATTTCATGTAGTTACAGGATAAGTATGAATCTACGTGCTGTAAATTAAAGTGCTGCTTGTTCCCCTCTTGTTTCATGTAGTTACAGGGTAAGTATGAATCTGTGGGCTGTAAATTAAAGTGGTGTTTGTTCCCCTCTTGTTTCATGTAGTTACAGGGTAAATACAATAAAAACACATACACAATCTGATATCAGTCAGAAACATTTATTTGAAAAAACTTTCAAAACAGATTTATGACACTTCTTATTCATTTTTTTTTAAATAAACGTTGTTAAAATAAAGCATGTTTTGTCCCTTTTTGTTTCTCTTGCTTGGCTTATCCTCTTCTTGTTCCTCTTCTTCATTTTCATTATTTTCACTGAAGGAATCCCATGTCTTTTGCTATTCTGTATTAATATTTATTAAAAATGTACACCCAGATATGCTCTCATAATTGACTAATATTTTTGCTTCCAACCAACTGTTACCAGTGTGTGCAATATGAGTAAAGAGCTACGTGAAGCTTCAAGCTTTCATGACGTTCTCGCACGAGTTTCATCTGAAACGCACGCAAGAACTGGTGTCTCTGTATTCCTGTCTTGTTTGTTTCTTATTGCTATTATCATATACAGTATAATGCTATTGTTTGTATACTATTGTGAGCAATAATTAAACAAATCTAACAAAATAAAAACAAGAAAAAAATAAGTTTCTCAGCACACTCATGTCACACTTCAAGTTACATCAAGTGTGAACTCAACCCCCTTATTCACGCAGGTGACTGTTGGTCAAACGTGATTCGAACATTTTTTAAATATTGGTATTTTTCTTACAAACACTCATCATTTCACTTCAGAAGACATTGATTCATCCATTGGGATGGTATGGATTACTGTCGTTATTGCTGTATGTGCTGTTTGATGCTTCAACTTTTAGGAACTCATGAGTTTCATTAGCAGAGATTATTTATTTTTCTGTGCTCATCTGAATAAATAAAGTCATATACATCTCGGATGGCATGAGGGTAAAAGACGAATACATGGTGAGAACATTTCTGGGTGTACTATATTTTCTTTTAATAATAGCTAAAAAGAAGAGAAACAAGAGGAGGATGAAGCCAAGCAAGAGAAATGAATAAGAAGTTTCATAAATCTGTTTTGAAATAAATGTTTCTGAGTGATATCAGATGTTTTACTTACCCTGTAACTACATGAAACAAGAGGGGAACAAACACCACTTTAACCCTTGTGCATTAATCAAAAAAAGTTACACATAGGTCCATAGAGGACAAAAAATATCCATGTCAAAAAAAAAAAAAAAAAAAAAAAAAAAAAAAGTCATAAAAGCACATATTTAAGTTTGGTCTCATTTTGAAGAAGACCTTTGGCAGATTAAAAAAGTGAAACCAAAAAAAGTTATAGAGGTTTGTTTATGAAAATGATTTATGGGAAAATATATATTTTATTAAACATGTTGAACTCTAAAACTGCTAGAAAAACTGCTAGAAAGCCATAAATCTAAACAAGCTGTGTTCCAAATTTGAGGTTGATGTCTCAAAAAATTAGCTCTCAGTAAGATTTTGTTTGGGTGCAGTGCCAAGTTTTCCCCATTAGATGCCAGCAAAACTCTTTCTCTTTTTTTTTATTACATACATATACACCACACTCTGACATCCATACTAACACACACACACACACACACACACACACAGTTAAAGCTGCATAATTTATCCAATTGGCTTTATAATATGCAGAAGCAGAAAACAGGAATAAAGTGAGTATTTGCTTTATAGACCAAACCTGAGAAAATGGCACCATCTAGTAATATTTTTTTTTTTTTTTTTTTTTTTTTTTTTTGAAGTCTTGCCAACAGAATGAAAGCCTATTAACAAAGATTGCATAATTTTATAGTTAAATGGCCCTGGGATTAACAATTGCAGTTTTAATGGGTTTCAATGGGGATATTTTTATCCAAAAGGTGCTGAGAGGAAGTATTTTGTGTACCTAGTTCCTTTTTTAAAGGAAATGGGGGTGAAATAGTACAATTCAATAAAAATACACACCTGTGCCAAAATGTATGTAGTTACCATAAAAATGGTCTCCTTTTAAAGAAGACCCTTGGCAGATTATTGTTGAAGTAAAACAAAGTAATAAAATGAAAAATAAAAATAAAAATAAAAGATTTATGAACATTATTTTATATAAAATATATATTTATAAAACATGTTGAAAGATGTTGAACTCTAAAACTGCTAGAAAATCAAACCATACATATAAACATTAACCTAGGCAAAATGATACAAATAAATAAATAAAAACTGAAAAAGACAAAAATGTCCATAAGGATGCACAAGGGTTAATTTACAGCCCACATATTCTCACCCTGTAATTACATGAAACAAGAGGAGAACAAACACCACTTTAATTTACAGCCCATAAATTCATACTTAGCCTGTAACTACATGAAATGAGGGGAACAAGAACTTAATTTACAGCCCATGATTCATACTTACCCTGTAACTACATGAAACAAGAGGAAACAAACACCACTTTAATTTACAGCCCATAGATTCATACTTACCCTGTAACTACATGAAACAAGAGGAGAACAAACACCACTTTAATTTACAGCCCATAGATTCATACTTACCCTGTAACTACATGAAACAAGAGGGGAACAAGCACCACTTTAATTTACAGCCCACAGATTCATACTTACCCTGTAACTACATGAAATGAGGGGAACAAGAACCACTTTAATTTACAGCCCATAGATTCATACTTACCCTGTAACTACATGAAACAAGAGGAGAACAAACACCACTTTAATTTACAGCCCATAGATTCATACTTACCCTGTAACTACATGAAACAAGAGGGGAACAAGCACCACTTTAATTTACAGCCCGTAGATTCATATTTACTCTGTAACTACATGAAACAAGAGTGCACCAAGCACCACTTTAATTTACAGCCCGTAGATTCATACTTACCCTGTAACTACATGAAACAAGAGGGGAACAATCACCACTTTAATTTACAGCCCACAGATTCATACTTACCCTGTAACTACATGAAACAAGAGTGGATCAAGCACCACTTTAATTTACAGCCCATAGATTCATACTTACCCTGTAACTACATGAAACAAGAGGGGAACAAACATCACTTTAATCCTTATTTTGTCCTGTTCCTTAGTTCCCTCTCACATACCTGACTCAAAGGCTCATTCATTATGCAGCTCATTATGTGGTTCTTTGTTATCTCAGATTTAAATCTCAGCATTATTCATGAAAATTTAAATCAATATATTGTTTTATGTGAATGAAGTAGGCACAATGATTCTCACATCAGATTGAAGCAAAAACTCTAGGCAACAAAACCCATTAGTCAAAAGTATTTTTTTTTATATGTTTATAAGTAACTGAAAAAAGCATAAATGTCCAGAGCATGTCAAAACTTCTAAAGGGCCCCAGAACTGTGCTGTGATCAGTCTGTGATCAATGGGATGGTGATGTCATCATTCTTCCCCTCCACAAATGAAACCTGTCAATTGTTTTTCCAGGCTTATCTCCTGTCCCAACTGGTTCTTTGTTTGTGGAACTCTTTTAGAGGTGTAGAGGTATCTACTATCAAACATGACCTTTTCATCACAGCAGACAAAATGGGTTGCCATTGTGATGTGGGAAGCCTGCCATCATATCTGCCTGTTGTTCACTACACAATCTATGTTCATTTTGACTATGAACAATTAACTTTAATTCAGTGTATAGTACAGCACTGCCCTTTAAAATTAATTATTTCTATGAAGTGCCTGACAGAACCTATGGGTTCCTATGGGTTCATCTAAAATGTAGACTGACGCAGCAACATTGGTTCAGCCAATGGTGGGAGTTTGGATGGGATTAATAGCAGTTAGGAGCTGTGTTTTAATCAAATTGGTTCATGCAATTTCATACCTTACATTTAAAATCATTTCTTGACTCTGCCTAAAATACTTAGTAAGTAAACTGCCAGGGATATTATTGGCTGATATACAATCCCAGAAAATTTTGCGAGTATATTTTATATTACACTATGTATTACAATATAAACCCAATGTTTCTATGCACATAGCTTACCTAGAAGTCTGAATAGTTCCAAAGTAATTGTTCCCAAACTATAAAATGAAACTACACAAAGTGAAGTGCTACAGGTGAATGCCTCAAGCATTTACAATCGGCCTGAAATAAATAACATTTATCATCACCTCTTTCATTGCATTTAATGGTGCTCTTCTGCTTAGTTACCGCTTGTTCTGCTTACCTCTTCTGCGCTTCTGCTTGGTTACCACTTGTGTTGTGTTGGTCAGTAAATGAATCATGATATTTTAGCTACTGTCCTTTTAATTTTCTTATTTAAAGCTGTTATGTTGTTTTGCTCTTTGGTATGTTTTCAACAAATCAGTTAAGTGAACGATTGAAAGACTCATAAGACTCAGACTGGTTGCCATCTACTGGTGCAAATAATGTAACTTGCAGAAAATGAATTAATCATCAAACGATTTTGAATAAGTCTTCTTGGTGAAAAGAATCAAACGATTCAATTAAAATCCTTACTAATAAAACAGGATATGTAGCACTTTAAGCAATTTTAGACATGTCAGGCCAGGAGTGGAATCAGCTCCACCATTTTGGCATCTCTCCATTAAATTGAAGGGGAAAAGGGGGATCATCATGTTATGTATCCTTGCCTTCTAAAGATTAATTTCTTGAATGTGTTGGCTACACTGTTGTAAGGGTAGTATAAAACCTTTCCTGACCATCCAGCCCTATAAAAAATGCATACTACAATCATATGAGTGAAACGGGTGTTACTCCCAAAGCAGAGGACCATTGGGACAGACAGATTGCTGACTCTAGGGCTATTTAAATCACCATATGCAAAAGCCTTGGCTTGTCTGGTTCATTTTATTTTTGAGATTTGTCAGTGCTGCTGGGGGACTGCTAAAGTGTAGCAAGGCTGAAGGATGTTGATTCATGAGGACTACTGAGAGTATAGGAAATGTACATTTGTGTCCTTCAGCATATTACCCTTCTGAATACAAAGTTAATATTTAACCCTTTCACACATAAGTTTCAAATATTCTAGCTGACCCCCCAAGTTTTTTAAGGCAACCTTTATTATCACCTTATTATTGCTATGGCGACACGTCATGCTTGTCACGTGACACAGCCACAATAGCACTGTATAACAGATGTATCACTTTTATTTTGCGTTTCCTTTTTTATTCAAAACATTCACAAACTTGTTAACTATGTCATCAACTATCTGATATTCCAATTCTCAAATATGTGTAAGTGAATGTATTTTGTAATTTAAAAAGCTTTATAATGATCTTGTTGGGCGCCGCCATTTTAGTTTGCATCATAATTCCGAGAATCGTACCTATAGGATTTACAACATGAAAATGTATCAATTTCTCCCAAAATACATGAACGTAAAGCCCAATTTATACTTCTGCATCGAGTGTACACCGTAGCTACATCGTAGGCTGTGTGTTGTGTGTGTGTAGCGTACACTGTTAAATATTACCTATAAATTTTACATTAAAATACTGGCAGCAGGGTTGCCAGCCAGTTACTGTTATTTTAACAGTGGTGGTTCTGTAATTTAATTTACAGAATTTTACTGCATTCTTTGAAGTAAATACAGTAAAATTCTTAAAAAAAAATATATATATATATATATATATATATATATATATATATATATATATATATATATATATATATATATATATATATATATATATATATATATATATATATATATAAGCTCCTCAGTACTGACCGAGTCGCTGCATTGTAAGCTGCCTGATCTGGAAGTGACTGAGTTGGCACTTTACAAAATGGCGCCGCTGTGTTTGGTCGCCGTTCAGGTCGCTCCGCGAAGACTGTGCTTTTATTTACTATTTTACTTTCTTTTACTCTCAGTTTTTACAAACTTATCATCTGCATTGATCTACTACGACAGCAAAACTCTTGGTTGTTTACATTTCACTGCCGATATTCTGTATATAACTGTGGCATGACAAATAAAACTCTTGAATCTTGAATCATTGGTTCTTACATTGCTGCACTGTGGACGTGGACTCGCTAAAGCTATACTAATGTAGCCTAACTGAACCAAGAATAATTCAGATCTGCACTCACCTGCATGAAGGATATCAAAAGAAGATCAAACATCCATGTAACACCCACGTAATCATCCCTGAATGTCTTCACGAAGCTAAGCTAAGTTTCTTTTTAATACTATTTGCTAAAAGCTATCAGGGTAACTTTAGGCTATTGGCAACAGGCTCATTGCTAAGGCCATCATCCATGTTGCTTAGGCTTCTAGTCATTTTCAGTAATTGCTTGTGCTAGGCTATGCGATCATATTGGCAAATGTGCATGAAATCTGTTGCCATAGGCAGCTTGCTTGTTGCTGCAACATGCTATGACTTAATTAACCTTGAGTCCGGTTGCTTTGGTTTGTTTTCTTTGGTTTATATGGCACATATTCGAACAGCTTGCGGTGATCGACAGTGAAAAATGATTCATGGTGCAAACAGAATCATGCAAACAGCTGTGCGGTCTTAAAAGACAATGGTAAACAGTCATTGTTCAGTTGAGTCAGCTCAGCGTTTATTCTGTTATCTGTATGTTTGTTACTTAAGTTATAGTTGATATTGGAAATGTGTTCATCAAAGCTAGTGCTATTGGAAACACTGTTCTTAAAGCCGCAGTGCTATCAGAAACACGCTATTCTTAAAGCCACAGTGCTATTAGAAACACGCTATTCTTAAAGCCACAGTGCTATTAGAAACACGCTATTCTTAAAGCCACAGTGCTATTAGAAACACGCTATTCTTAAAGCCACAGTGCTATTAGAAACACGCTATTCTTAAAGCCACAGTGCTATTAGAAACACGCTATTCTTAAAGCCGCAGTGCTATTAGAAACACACTGTGTTTCTTTCTAAAGTGTTAACGTTTTTATAGTTACTATTAAAGCAGGTTTGTTAACGTTTTTATAGTTATTTACATTTATGCATTTGGCAGACACTTTTATCCAAAGCGACTTACATTCAAGGTACACATTTTTATATTTTTGTTAGTTCTTGCTTTCCCTGGGAATCGAACCCATGACCTTGGCGTTTCTAGCGCCACGCTCTTATTGTTTGAGCTACAGGAAAGCTATGAAGCAGGTGTGTTAACATTTTTTATAGTTTGCTATTGAAGCAGAGTGTTAACTCTAGTTGCTATTGGAAACACGCTTGTTCTTTAAGTATAGTTGCCATTTGAAACATGCTAGTCTTAAGCTATAGTTGCTATTGGGAACACAATCATATTGCACATGCTATATTAATGTTAGCAACATGCTTGTGGCTTTAGCTTATCTAGAATATCAATAACATGCTGTGCTTAAATACACACAGCAGGTACATTTCACCGCTGAGGTCTCTTATTCAATACTAACAACATTGTGGCTTGGTGATCCCATGAGGGAGTGCTGAGTCGTGGGGGTTGTCACCTTCTCCTCCACAGCCGATGGAATCACCCCAACAGGAGCAGAATCATGATCGTGATGAGGAAGCACTGTATTTCATTCGAGGTCTATAGGAATTCAGCCGAGATGGAGTCTGGTTTCCACAGCCCTGACTTCATGGTACCTAGTAGAAGTGATGGGTCACGACCATTCCTGGACCTGTGTATCTTGAGCTGAACCCTTCCTAGGCTTCCATTTTCAAGATATGCACAGCATAATGCGTTTCGGATGCGTTCATCCACCGGATTAGTCTGCAGCGCTGACCTGAAGGACGCGTACTCTCATGTCTCCATTCTTCCCCAACCCAGACCGGCTCTTCGCTCTGCCTTCGGGGGGTAGGCATACCAGTACACAATTCTCCCATTCGGGTAGACCACTCAGGCACATGGGGTTCGCATCCTGAGTTTTCTCGATGACTGACTAACTCACTCTTGAGACCGGGTTTTGCGAACACAGGGACCTTGTACTTCCGGTATACGTCCGCAAAGAATAAAATTTTTTCATTTTAATTGTGTAACATTAACTTAATTTATGTGTATTGTTTCAGCATGTTTATTACAAATAATCTCCCATTTCTGTCTGCAATGTAGAGTGGGGGAAACGTCCCCCTTTAAGGGTTAGTTCACCCAAAACTGAAAATTCTGTTATTAATTACTCACCCTCATGTCGATCCCAACCTGTAGAGAAGAAGAAAAATATCTTAATTCAAGGCTTTTTGGTGATACATACACTGTTTTTGCGCTGGTGTCATATGCTCTTTACTTGATCATTAATATTTATATAATTTATATCCAAGAACAGTACGTCAATGTGTTTCTACTGAGTAGTGTGCCATACCAGCCACTAGCCAGACCGATAAACAAACACAGACCAGAAGTTAACTTCGGGCCAGGCACATAACCGTGGCAACGCGCGTGCGTCCGATGAAACCGTCTATAAGACCGCTTCAGCACTGACTTCACGATCGAGTCCCGAGATGGGCATGGCAACAGGGCACGCTCTGGGCCCCAGTGGCTCGGGCTTGCCATCATTTTTCATCATTTTTCTATGGGCTAAAGTTTCCTTAGAACAAGTTTCTGGCATACTAAAGCTTCTGTCATGGGCTGGGGTGCCATGCGCAATGGACATGCTGCCGCGAGCTCCTGCAAAGGACTCCAGCGCCTACAGAATGTTCGTTGCCTCGAGTTGCTGGCTGTACGCTTTGACCTGCACCGCTTCTGAGCCCTGCTTTAAGTCAGACACATACTGGTCCGTTCCCACATCATGGTGACAGTAGTGTACACCAACCGATAAGGTGGTCTATGCTCCCACCGGATGTTGCAACTCGGCTGCCATCTCCTCCTTGGAGTCTGAAGCATCTGAGGTCACGTCATAACGCTTCGCTTTGTAACCTGGCAAAACTGACTCGTGCAGCCTACAAGCTTTCACGGGTTCAGCCACTTAACCGGGGGAATGGAGACTCCATCCCCAGATGGCCAGCTGATTTGGGAACAGCTCAGCAACGCACAGGTAATCCTGTTGCCTCCCTCTAGCTCTTCCCATTGCCTACTAGGCTCAGCAAGCATGCATTTTCCCCAGTGAGCCGTCTTGCACAGGTTTTGTGCCGATCACGGAGGGCAAGGAGCAGCTCCTTTGTTTGCCCCGTATTACCTGGTTCTATGAACTCTTACTCCTTGCGACAGCTCCTCCCTGATCGATCCCTCTGAAGTAGGACCTCCTTGCTCAGAGACGGGGCACCCTTGGCACCCACGTCCCTGTCTGTGGTATCCTACTTAAGTGGGCCCTGACGGGATGTGGCAGGTTTTGTACCCTACCACCATGTGGTGGCTACCTTCACTTCTGCCAGGGCCTTGTCTATAACAAACCTATGTGCTGAAGTGGAACCTCTTCGTCACCTGGCACTCTTATTCAGCCTTAAGTGACTGGTGAACTGGGAGAAGAATAGAGTGAACTTTGTAGTTACCTACACAATGTGTATCTGATATGAATAAAACATGACGCTAAATTATAATTGAATGGATTGTTATTGCTGCTTCGATGGACATCAGTGTATATTTTATAAACTATAAATGTATTGTTTTGCTAGCACTTGTTTATTTAAATGTCTGAAACCTTAAATAAACATTATGTAGAAAATTTATAGTTGTGACATATGACATCCATCTCTTGCTCAGTGCCATCCAAATTATATTATAAGTTAAGATTAGTTAAAATGCTTTGTTTTTGGTCATTAAATAATGGCACAAATACCAAGTAAACTGTGTAGGAATTGAGGGCGCATCAGACACAAATTAATCTTCCAGATGATTTGTTCAAACATAATTCCACTCAAACATAATGATTCAACACTCCAGACCCCAAAATCAACCATCTATCACCGAAAAGACGTAGGATCCATTCTGTCTGCAGCCAAGCTGACAAAAAACCCAGCTAAGTATGTTATTGCCTTGCAAACTTCAAGCCACGCAAAGATAACAACGAGGTTGTTTGACCCACAAAACAAAGAAACAAACCAGATCTCTGTTGTCTCAACGACCTTTAGGTGAACTCTGAGTGACATAGAAAAACCCACAGAAACGTTGTCACGTATAAACTGCATCAAATCATTCCAGAATAGCCAGACTTACATTCCTTACACAGACTTACACAGGCCTTCTACTGCATAAGTCTATATCATGTCTATAACTAATACACGTGACCATTATGCTTAAACTCACTCACAATTCCTGTAATTGTTATAACTATTGAATGGTTGATTGAAAGTATGCCTTGTCTGGTATGAGTGTAAATCTCTATTTATATTTCAAAAGATGACTTGATTGAATTTTGAATCAAAGAACTGGGGAACCCCTGCAGCCAGGACCAAAAAGGGAATCCCCATTCAAAGATGATGCGCAAGTAATACCTCCAGATTCTAACTGAACTGGTGCATTGATATCAAATTGAATAACCCCGCCTAAGCAATGATAGGAGGGTTAAATTAATGATTGATTGGTTCATTCAGGTCATGTGTTATAAATGCATATATTGCTAGAAACTTGCAAATTATTTACTAGAAAATTATTTCATAATTTTCCTCACTCATTATTTCCTCCCTTTCTCCCTTTCTGCAATGTGTGTGTGTTTGTGTTAGATATTAGTTTTATGTGTAGAGTAATCAATAAAGTTTTGTTTGTATTTAAAGATAAGTGTTCTTGCGTTTTATTTGCTTACTTTAATTTAATGTCTTAAACTGCTGATCTATGTTACCTGGCTATGAAATAGTGTTTCACTATTGTTTGGATATTAATATCCGCTGCAGAGTTGATAGTTATGGCCCGTTCAAATGAACACTGGACGAGTCATTTGCTCGGCTGTAAAATAATGAACTCTTTCAAAATTCCCTATGAATTAATTAATTCATTAATTTGAGCTAAATAGACCGGTTTCCCTTATACAGAGTCCCTTACAACTGACTACCACAAGTCTTAGTAAATCACACTGTATCATTTATTTAAATACATTTTGGTCAGTCATAAAAATAACTGTGTCCATGCTTTTTCATCACTAGTTTTGTCTTGAGTAAATCCTGACAGTAGTTTTTTAAAGCCAAAAGAGGATTTGCACTGGTGTAGGCTGTTAGTAAAACTGGCTTTATTATAATTTAAATTATACCATTATAATAATTAGCCTACTGTTTTAACATATAAGGCATATAACTACCTTTCTCTTCTTCTTTTTTTCTTTTTTTCTTTTGGCTATACATATGCATTTGCTACAAGGCCTAATAGAAACATTCTTGCTGCTCAAATTTGATGCCCAAGGACACATGGGGCTTCATTCAGATGTGAAGACTGCTGCACTATTCAGAGAACCAATTGAGACTCTTGTTAGAGTTTTCTACACTTCTTTTTTCCCAAACCAAAAACATAAATCTTAATCTCTGTTGCTTGAAATTGGCCTCTGCGGGTTCTGAGCTGTTTAGGAGATCTGTATTTCACGTTTTGTGTTTTTTCCCAAACTAGGCCAAACATCTCTCACAATTTAACTAAATCTGTAAAGAGTTTACAAGTGCTGGTGGACCAAAGCCTGAAAACACATTCCTAGTGTACTGTACAATAATACAGACATATAATAATAATAATAATAATAATAATAATAATAATAATAATAATAATAAATTAATTAATATTCTGTCACTGTTTACTCTCGTTCCAAATCCATAGGACTTTTTATTTATTTTTTTTTTTTTTTTTTTTGTAGAACACAAAAGAGAGGTTTAGCAGAATGTTGATATTGTTGTTTCCCTAACCCTAATGAAAGTAAATAGTGGTCATGGGCTGTTTTTATACATATAGTGTCACGGTTGAGTGGCTGAAGAGAATAGAACGATGAAGAATCAGTCATTAAATAATCCACAAGGCAAATACAAACACAGGTAGCAGTCCAACACAATGCATACACTGACGATACTGGACAAAGGTGAACTGAAAATACAGGACTTATGCCACGTTCCAGGCAACCCGTAACCCGTGTTTTTCCAACCTTCTACCCATGAAAGTGCACTGGAACGGCAGTCAAACCTGTCGCTTCCCGAGCTCGTACTAGATCAATGTACTCCCAGTTACACTCTCTGATGTCACATAGCCCGCAAAAGAACAATGGCAGCCGGATGCGGTGTTCATGAACATTGTATACAAATAATGTAAAATAAAAGGTATAACAGTATAGCGAATTAGCTCAGATGGGAAATATTAATAATTATTCATAACTCATTATGATTATTCATTAGGATTAATTATGAATATTTGAATCAGTTAATGGGATTAACTGGATGTGGCTACATTAACATTACAATCAATCAATCAATCAGTTCATCCTGTGAGCGCTCAGTATTGATTATTAATTAATTCAAAGAAAAGGATATGTTTCATGGCCACAGAAAAATAGCTCTTCCTTTGTATTTTCATTTAAGTGACGATTTGTTTGCAGGCAGGGAGACAAAACCAAACATATATTGTACACAAAGTTTAATAACTAAATCACAGACAAGATTAAAACAGACACAAAACATACACAAAACATCTACATGGTAAGAGGCAAAGCTAAAGTGGTTGGAAGAACCAGGTCAGGTGAACAGATGGATGAAGTTATGCAAAGAGTCTAAAACCTGAGAGAACCATCATTGATAAGCTCCTTTTTCTGAACAAAGGGGTTTACAGTTTTACTAACTACACAGCGATTTGTATTTCATAGTACGTTACTTGCATTTGCCTGGGAAGGCGCCCAGATATACATTCGCAGGAGAAAGTCTTGATGGTTCCGTCCAATGGTTTTGCAGTTGTGATCATTTCCTTCCGTGTTGAGTGAAGGAACGACAGTGAACTTGCATAGTTGTTTCGACTCCGTTGAGGAAGTTGCACATGGCATGAGGAGTTTGGGCCTGCTGGCCCACCGGAAATGTGGTGGCATCGGGTTTCCTGTTCCACACATGCACGTGTGTGTGTGTGTGTGTGTGTGTGTGTGTGTAGGCCCACCCTGCTCTACATGGGGTCTCTCAGAGCCAGCCAAGATGACATGCGGTTTAGCCAGAGAGAGAGAAGAGATCAAGGGCGGATCTGTGTGTCTTTTAAAAGTCTGCAAGAGGTCACCGCCTCTTCAGTCAGCGAGCCAGTCGTATTCAGGCTTTCGGAGGGAAAGTTTGATCATCCTTTGTCTCAAGCAGATCATTTGCAGATTGGTTGCTGATGAAGGAACTATTAAAGATTCTTGTAATACTAATATGTTGCACAGGTATCAACATATCATATATACAATTATTCAGATCTTTAAATGACAACTTCATAGACACCAAACATGCCATACAGATGATTTTCATTAACCATAGTATGCAATTCTGAAACATAAATCCAACAGAGACACAATTAATACATAGACTAAACCCTATAAAAGAAAACTTATGAGATGGATATACGTTTATATATTTCTAAAGTGGTTTCATATAGGCTATATGGATTTAAGATGGTTTATCTGTCAAAAGAATTGCCTGGAAAGCAGCATTAAATACACAGACAAACGATGGGATAATGACAACACAGCTGTATGTATGTATGCATGCATGCATGCATGTAATTTTATATATATATATATATAGCTGTGTATATCACATACTGCTCTGAGACACAAAGGTTGAGGATCCAAATGCAGTATTTGGGGTAATCCACAATCAAAGTCCAAAAACACAGGTTAACAGTCCAAACAGATACATGGGCAGGAACTTAGACAGACAGGGTAAATCCAGGGAACATAAACAATGACGCACTCAGAAATGCAGTGAAGACACGTACAAGACTTAGCAATGAGTGACAGAATTGACCAGACTTTTATAGGGTGAGCTAAACAAAGTTAATGAGACACAGGAGGATGTAATCAGGAATGATCAGTGGCAGTGAACGATCGGTGATCAGTCTGGGCAGTGAGTTATGGGAAATGTAGTCTATGAGGGAATGACAATAGTGCGGGGTGGCGTGCCCTCTAGACTCTAGTGAACAACCAGGTCACTTCATCTGGTGATCATGACAATATATAATAAACTCATGTGCTGTCCGTTTTATGAAATAATATGCTTGAGGACAAGAGGAAATTTGAATGAAGTTCCAAATAAGTTTGGGAGGAGCATCAGATCATGCCAATCCTATTTTAAGGACACATACTGTAAGTGGCTGCTTATATTTATTTCTATTTCTCAGCTCAGGGAATATAGAGCACTAGCTTAAAGTTTCCAAAATGGACAGAAACCAAATTTGTTTATCTTATCCTGCTGTAAGAGTAGTAAAATTTAAAGTTATTCACAATTTTCTCCTCTGCCATAGCTTTCAAATCTAATGCATGCATTCAATTATGGCATATTCAATATATGTTATGCCAATTTCACATGAAAGCAGGCTTGACATGCCAAATGTCATTGGATCTTGTATCCGTTAACTAATCATGCAGCAAATTTGAATATTTTTAAATATTAAATCTGATACATACTGGTGGTTCCACACTTTCCTGAGAGAGATGTGTATCATAAGGAAGCCTACTATACATCTATTTAAAAAAAAAAAAATAACTCTAAAAACGTGGCAGCTTACAGAATCTACATACAAGGCGGCACAAAAAGGACTGTTATATATCAGTTATTAAAACTATATTCTTTGTGAGGAGTTGACTTAAGATATTTTAGTATCACACCTCAGAAATGGGCAATTTGAACAAGTAAGAACTCAATGAAAGATGCCACTTTTTCTCTAAGGCTAAATCCCTCACTCATTCCAATACTCTTTTTGCACAGATAATTCCCACAGACGGGCTCATCCAAAATAATGAAGCACTAAGATGATACATTAATGTCTCCTCTCATCGGCAACCATCTGAATTATGGATCTTTCTTTCAAAAAAGGTTACAAGTCACCAATTGCCCCCCTTCTCCATGAAAGTTCCATAATTATTTATCAAAGACTCCACACAGAGCTCACACAACTATGATTACGTTGTGCTGGGGTCATTAACAAAATGTGTTCAGACTTTTATGTATTCCAGCTATCAGGGTAGACGACAACATTTCAGAATACTCATCGGCAGAGGGAATCAATATCTAATTACCAGACCCACATTACTGAGGCTCAGCAGTGAATTCGGAAAGAGAGAACCTTTCTTATTACTTACTCTCTCTATCAGCCTGGAGCTCAATAACACTGTGTGGATTATTTCTTCACCATTCATTTGCATGCTGTCACTGTAAAGGCCCTCCACTTTGAGAATCCATTACCGTTTCTCCCCCGCTATCCTTTTTTTTTTTGCTCCCCAGCTTTTTGCCCCTCTTTTTTAACTCTTTACCAGAAAGTCAGCACTTTTAGAGGAGAGATTTGTCTTGCTGTGGTCCATCACTCAGCTTAAGCCGCATTCAATTTACACCGTAAAACGGCAATAACAAGATCACTGTGTAGGGCAAGAGAGTTTTGCAGCTTTTTAAATATTCCATTTTGGATTTGCAGCTGTTTTGAGATGAAAACTTTGCGTGAGATTTGTGTCTAGTCTGGTTCCTAACCTGGAATCTGTCTCCATGGCTGTTTCAAGACAGCACCTGATGAGCGGATAATATTGCAGTGCTAATATATCAGGAGCATGTAAAACAAACAGTCCAGCAAATTCAATTCAGCTCATCTTAACTGACCTTATCGCACAAACTAAAGTCACCTTTCTCAAGCCCTGACAGATATTCATCTTACCTCCATAAATGAGAAGCAATTCTAGCCATAGAGTTTACATAACCCCTAGAGGAAATCAAAGCCATACTGACTGGAGTTTCAACAGGCCAAAAGGTGGTTGCAGGTGTGGATTGATCCCACCAGGCCTTTATCTGGTGCCGATCCACCACATGCAGCCACATATGGGGTGATAATTACAGAGGGGTGTGTAGACTGCCCTGGATCTTTCAGGGTTTGCTAAACGATCTTTAGCAATGTACCAAACCCAGCTGTGTTGAAGAGAAGACCAGCTTTCTAAAAGACCAGCGGGACCACTGAATCACTGTTGTTAATGGTCAGTGTACATCTGCTCTCTTTTCAAGGATCGACTTCTCCTCGTGCCATACCAGAAAATCAGACAGAACCAGATGAAGTATGTAATCTAGTAATTTCTCTGGATACTCCTTTCCCCCTCCTTTTTTTAAAAGACTAGCACTGACCTTAATGCCACTGTGAAAGAGTTTGAAATGTTTTATACTATAAATAATGGCTGTGTGAGTTATTTAACTATTATGTATAAAGTGTCATAAAGTGTCAAGGGGAGACAACAACTAAAAACACAGACCTGCAACACACTCATTATTCAGACAAATGATTATTAAAATATGAGCGGAGAAAAACATAACAAATAACAGAAATGAAGGAATGAAGTCCATTCTTTGAATTTTACATTATTCTCTTCTGTGTATCAGAATAATCCATCATGTCATCATATTCATGAACAGACGTACTGCTTTATCAGTATCCTTATTTGCACATACATATATATATATATATATATATATATATATATATATATATATATATATATATATATATATATATATATATATATATATATATATATTTCATTTGAAAAAAACATAATGAAATATGTGCGTATACACAGTGCTGGTTCAATATTTGGAGCAGAAGAGTATGTGAAATATGTCCATGACAATTTGAAACTAGCTCGCTCTGTTCCAGATATAAACTGTGAAACCGCTCCAGTTCTGACCGCATCATGGGAAAAATGCAAACAACACTTTTGTGATACTGTATAGAGGAAACATACACTTATGAAATGCCTGCCCAAAAACAGGCAGAGGTGAACTAACAGCGCCGAACCGGTCATGCCACATTTACATTCTCCACTGTAATGCAATCTCATGCATAAATCAGCGCAGTGATTGGATTAAATGAGTCTATTCCCATGAATAATGCTGCGTTCACGCCACCTAGTATTTACTGGAATCTACAACACGTGACGTTGTATTCGTAGCTGTTCACATCTTCGAACTGGGGATTATCTGTTTCTATAGCGACAGTCAGCAAAAAGAACCTGCGTGAAAGAATGCTGTAGTTTAATTTAACTAAAATGTAATTTAAGTAATAATGTAACCCCTCCTGTTCGAATCATCCACTCCAAGCAGAACTCAAACCCGGGTCCACCGGCATGAGAGTCAGATGCTCAAACAAGGAGGCTAAAGGCTGCAACCTCTACCGTCAGTCGCTAGAGCGTCTCTTGAGATCAGAGGAGTGAGGTTTACTCTCACAGCAACTACTAGCTGGCCTCCGTTACACTCACCCCCCTAAACCTCACTCCCATCCGGGTCACGGCACTAATGTAACCCCTTATTTTTGAACAGCTCTCTCCAAGCGGGACTCGAACCCGGGTCCACCAGCATGAGAGTCGGACGCTCAAGCAAGGAACCTAAAGGCTGCAACCTCTAACCTCAGTCGCTAGAGCATCTCTTGAGATCAGAGGAGTGAGGTTTACTCGCACAGCAACTATTAACTGGCCTCCATTACACTACATAAAAAACACAATAGAAGTAACATAGCCTAGAAATCTAGATGCATCCTAGTGGCAGCAAATGTAACATCGTGTATAGAGTCGGTGGGCGGGCTTAAAATAATGATGCAGAGTTGCAACGGTTCTGAGTGCTACTGGCGAACAGCGGCCTTTCAAATCGGCTTTGGCCGCGACTCTGGAAGACTTGGAGTTAAGCTTTTCCTTGAGAAAAGAACAAAGAACAGCACTGAAGTCATTCTTAAAAAAGGAAGATGTGTTTGGAGTTTTGCCGACCGGATATGGCAAAAGTTTAATCTACCAACTAGCTCCACTTCACCTTTGTCGCTCTGGTTGGTTGTAGCGCTATCCTATTACGTGCAGAGGGAATTTCAAAGACAACCGTTTATCCCGCCTCTCGGATTGAGCCCTGCCAATTATGTGTTCCCAGACCCAACATCTTGATGTGGGTCTGGCTTGTCAGGCTAGAAGTAACATTAAAGTGTGATGCAAATATGTTGTTATTACACTTTTATTTATTTAGGTTGTCATTAAAAGAATAGCCTAGATATATAACGCGCTGAATGTCTTTTGTTTATGTTCACTATGAATAAAATAGTGTACATTGGCAAAAGTTAAAGGGTTTCTTCAGCGATTTAGCATTAAGCTTTGTATCAGTAGAAATCCGGTAGTATATTCGAATGACCGTGGCTTTGGGAGTGGCCTCATAAGGCAGTGAAGCAAGTGCATTCTGGGAGTTGTTGTCTTTCATCCACATTAGCCAAAAATACATTTTCTGGCTTTTCTCAGTCTAGAACACACCAAATTCAAAAATAATTTCACATTTATACTACATAATTGATCCAGTTTATATACACATTCATCTTCCCAGCGCTGAAGTACCCCTTTAATTACACACATTTTAAAATATTATGAAATTACTGCTTATTTACGCTTTACAGCTGGACGCGCTGCCATTTTCCTCTGCTCCCGCATGAGTTGCAGCAGTCACATCGTACAAGCCGTAACTCACAGAAAATTTTCAGCCTACAAACAAATTTTGAGCTCTATGAGGACATGAACACTTTTTACAAGCTAGAATCTCGTAATTACAGGAATCACGAGGTGGCGTGAATGCACCTTAATACGACTAAACTAAACATGTACTCTCCAGCCACAGCAGCCAATCACAACTCCGAATTAATGCATATACCTCACTTTTCGTTACGTTGGTTCAAATTTGCTTTTTAAATCGGAAGCATTAAATAGCTCTGAAAAAACAATTTTCCCTAAATAACAAACATAATGTGTGTTGTTTTCATTTATGTGCAACCTGTGCATATCTGAGGTTATTTAAAAAAATATATATTATTTTTTTCATGCGAGAACCTATTATTAAATTTGCTTGCATATAATGGGATTGTCAGTGAAATAGATTCCCATTAGGAGTTATTGTGCTAGCCAAATAATTTGCGTGGTGTGTATGCACAGGTTTTTCTATTTGTAGAATTTATATATAGATGAAGTGAGGAATACATTTAGATGAAAAGGTAATGTTCTCACTCTAGAACAACATAGATCAGGACCATATATATATACACATATATATGCCTATAAGAATGCATGTGTGTATGTATGTATATATATATATATATATATATATATATATATATATATATATATATATATATATATATATATATATATATATATATATATATATATATATAGAGAGAGAGAGAGAAAGAGACAGACTGTGTGTGTGAGAGAGAGAGAGAGAGAGAGAGAGAGAGAGAGAGGGGGGTAGCACCTGCTGACCCAGTTTCTCGCTCTAAAGCAGTGCTGTATCAGGAGAGCAGTGCTGCACAGCTGTCTGGCACAGGTGGTGGAAGAATGGAATCAGAACAGAGCTGGCAGGATTACAGATATGCTAAGCAATGAGTTACAGACATTGTTGCAACAACCCTAATGGTGCCCTAACCACACTCCTCAGACTCACTCCTGCCGGCATTGCTTCTCCACCCCATCGCCATTCTCCATAGCAATGAGAATGACATAGCTCCTTAGAGTATTAGTAGAATGTCAGCTTAATATCTGCTAACTCTTCATTGTGATGGTCCTCCAACAGACATTCTACTGACTATAAGTAACTTTGCAACTACATGTCAACGTATTCTAACCCTACCAGTCTAATACGCTACTAACCCTCTAATGAAAAGTAGTGGACATGTAGGTGCAACATTACTTATAGTCAACAGAATGTGTTAAAGGGGCCATCAAAATAAAGTAAAATCACATACTAATAATTTGATATAATGCACTTATTACATACATGTTTTTACATTGTACATACATATACACTCACCTAAAGGATTATTAGGAACACCTGTTCAATTTCTCATTAATGCAATTATCTAATCAACCAATTACATGGCAGTTGCTTCAATGCATTTAGGGTGTGGTCCTGGTCAAGACAATCTCCTGAACTCCAAACTGAATGTCAGAATGGGAAAGAAAGGTGATTTAAGCAATTTTGAGCGTGGCATGGTTGTTGGTGCCAGACAGGCCGGTCTGAGTATTTCACAATCTGCTCAGTTACTGGGATTTTCACGCACAACCATTTCTAGGGTTTACAAAGAATGGTGTGAAAAGGAAAAACATCCAGTATCACGGCAGTCCTGTGGGCGAAAATGCCTTGTTGATGCTAGAGGTCAGAGGAGAATGGGCCGACTGATTCAAGCTGATAGAAGAGCAACTTTGACTGAAATAACCACTCGTTACAACTGAGGTATGCAGCAAAGCATTTGTGAAGCCACAACACGCACAACCTTGAGGCAGATGGGCTACAACAGCAGAAGACCACACCGGGTACCACTCATCTCCACTACAAATGGGAAAAAGAGGCTACAATTTGCACGAGCTCACCAAAATTGGACAGTTGAAGACTGGAAAAATGTTGCCTGGTCTGATGAGTCTCGATTTCTGTTGAATCAGTCAGAATTTGGCATAAACAGAATGAGAACATGGATCCATCATGCCTTGTTACCACTGTGCAGGCTGCTGGTGGTGGTGTAATGGTGTGGGGGATGTTTTCTTGGCACACTTTAGGCCCCTTAGTGCCAGTTGGTCATCGTTTAAATGCCATGGCCTACCTGAGCATTGTTTCTGACCATGTCCATCCCTTTATGACCACCATGTACCCATTCTCTGATGGCTACTTCCAGCAGGATAATGCACCATGTCACAAAGCTTGAATCATTTCAAATTGGTTTCTTGAACATGACAATGAGTTCACTGTACTAAAATGGCCCCCAAAGTCACCAGATCTCAACCCAATAGAGCATCTTTGGGATGTGGTGGAACGGGAGCTTCGTGCCCTGGATGTGCATCCCACAAATCTCCATCAACTGCAAGATGCTATCCTATCAATATGGGCCAACATTTCTAAAGAATGCTTTCAGCACCTTGTTGAATCAATGCCACGTAGAATTAAGGCAGTTCTGAAGGCGAAAGTGGGTCAAACACAGTATTAGTATGGTGTTCCTAATAATCCTTTATATATATAAAATGTGCATGTAATTATATCTGTAATTACTGTAATTACATCTATAATGACATTGTTGACCCTTCTCTTAGGCTGTGTGTCCAGCAAAGCATTTTTAGCTAGCTGAAAATGCTAGGCACTCTGCTGAAAATGCCTATATGTGGGCGATTGAGAGCGTTTTGGCAGCACAGCATTTTTTTTAATTTTTAAAAAAAAAAAATTATTGAGACGCTTTGATTGCTATGATACGGAATATCCATGGAATTGTTACTAATATCTCATTTCACAGATAGTTGGTTTCTGTATTGTTTCTATATAAAAATGCAGATACAATGTAAAGTATTTGCTCTGGCTCTAGTTTTAAATGATTTTGTATTATCATGCTTGTTGTTGTCGTCATCTGTTGACGTTGTACAAGCAGAATGTGGCAGTTGATCGGTGTTGTATTTGTCCCGCCCTGCCCCTCCTCCACTCTGATTGGACGGTTGGGTAAAAAGTGACAGTGATGAGCGCTGCTTTACTCAAAACGAACATTCTACCACTGCCTTACACCTTAACCCACCTTTAAACCTAACCATACCACCAAACCTGTCCCTAACCATACCAGTATCACACCTCAGTAGCATAAAACAATAAGTACATATGTTTTGATGTAATTACATAGTAGTTAAAGACACCTAATATAAAGTGTGACCAAATTTAGAATAAGGTTAAATAGGGTATAACATTAGGTATCATGGCTTAACAATAAACAATATTTTTACAGCATTTATTAATTTAGGATAGTCTTCATTTCTGCAAATGCTAAAAAAAAAAATTAACAATGATGTAGATTAATAAACCCTGTAAAAAAATAAAAAAATAAAAAAGTTTATAATATCAACTGATAACTATTACCTAATGCCAACTGAACTGAAAGTGTTAGCAACATTACAATGACAACTTAAAATTAGAGCGATTCATATCACACATAAAAATTATTATAGCATAACTGTGCAATAACAAAGTTATCTACATTTCCATTACAATTACTGTCTACTTGATTAAGAATATAAATATGATTAATGTAATGAACTGAATGGTTGAACTGTTTAATAAAATGACTACATTATATTTATAGCAATTGGTCTTAAAGCAATTTCTAGATGAGCCACAATAACTAAGTGTGGTAATGAAAAAAAAAAGTACCCCGAAGAAATATTTTAACATGAAAGCTTTCACATGGTGGCAGCTGCAAATTGTTGAGGAGAATATTTTCCAATTACCATGAAGGGAACTTAAGTTTATATGGCAGATTTGCAGTGATTTAGCACCACATTAGTATATGCTTCACTATCAGTGTACCACTGTCTTCCATAAATGTTATAACCCAAACTGACAGAAAAGCTGCAATTAGACTTAAATCAAAGACTAAAATATCACATTTAATTTTGTTGTGCTACACAAAAAGTCCAATGAAAAGAAGAACAAAGGAACATGCACAAAAATACGTCAGAAGTTCAATCTTATCAAAGTCACCATTCATTCAAACATCTCTGCCAGTTGAAAAAAAAAATAAAGAACTTTGATTTAACTTGAACAAAACCTGGCAAAATTCTAAATTCTCCATATACAGTTTAGTTCACCTTGGCTTGTCACAGGTGGCTGATGAGAAGCGTTTGTATTATCTTCCTGCATTTTATATTTGAAATAATCTTCTTAATAAAATGCATAAATACATTTTGGCAGAGGTGTATGTGTGTTTCTTGGGAATCAAAACCATGAACTTACTCAGAGGCCAACGACTGAATGTTGTTCCAAGAACGATAAAGAGTGTTGACCCAAGACTAGACTTAATTGTCTATACAATATTTTATTTGTGTTGTACATTACATAACATGTTGTACTGAGTCTTAAATGTCTTATAATTCTTCATCAAGTGGTTTGCAAACTTTAAAAGGGGAATTGCTAGAGTTGTAAACAGGTTTATGACATGCTGTCATGGTTTTGCCAGGCTCCACCACCACCCAACACTCACAATCTTCTGAGTTTTAACCAGTCACACCTGTTCCCAATCACCTCACCAATTACCAGCACTATAAAGGTATGTCTGCACGACAACGATGTACTGAAAACAGACAACAATATTGTCAAAATGATCCCTGTTTACACAGATCTGAGAAAATGACTAAAAAAGCTGTATTATGCATGCCAGGTCAGTATGTAACTCAAGAAACACCCCACGAACACATAATATGTATGCACATGACGTCACCTTCACTAATTCACATTTTTGTTGTTTACATGGAGATGGTAAAGGCATCGATTTCAAAGCCTTTTGCACTTTGAAACCCGTTTTCAAAAGCTTTCATTTTCAGGCCTCCAAAACGTTGTTGTCTTGCAAATAAACGGGCAGAAAAAGTTTTGGTAACACTTTAGTATGGGGAACACATATTCACTATGAACTACGACTTTTGCCATAATAAACTCCAAATTTACTGCTTCTTAATAGTTAGTATTAATAATTTGCTCCTTCATTCCTGACACTTTGGACCCTCTTCAGTTTGCCTATCGTCCCAATAGATCGACTGAAGATGCCATCTCTCATGTCCTCCACTCTTCCCTCACTCACATCGACAGCAAAAGTGGGAACTACGTAAGGCTGCTATTTATTGACTATAGCTCAGCCTTTAACACCATAGTTCCCATTAAGCTAACCGCCAAACTCCTGGATCTCGGCCTGAATTCTTCTCTCTGTCACTGGATTGAGGACTTCCTCACTGGCAGGCCTCAGGTGGTGAGAGTAGGCCAGTTCACCTCCACCTCCATCACCCTGAGTGTGGGAGCTCCACAGGGCTGTGTCCTGAGTCCCCTGCTCTACTCTCTCTACACGCATGACTGTTTGTCCACACACAGCTCCACCTCTATCATCAAATTTGCTGATGATACTGTTGTCCTGGGCCTCATTTCCAGCAACAATGAGACGGCATACTTGGACGAGGTGGAGCATCTAACATCATGGTGCCAGGACAACTGTCTCTCTCTGAATGTTGGCAAGACCAAAGACATGATTGTGGACTTCAGGAAGAGACAGCAACGGACATACTCCCCTCTCAAGATCAGCGGGACATCAGTAGAGAGAGTGAGCAGCTTCAAGTACCTGGGAGTAAACATCTCCGAGGACCTGACCTGGACTGCTCACATTCAGACACAGGTGAAAAAAGCCAGGCAAAGACTATACCATCTGCGCCAGCTGAGGAAATTCAGGGTTTCACCAGCTATCCTGAAAACTTTCTATTTAGGGGTGATAGAAAGTGTATTAACTCAGTGCATCACAGCGTGGTATGGGAACAGCACCAGTCATGACTGCAAAGCCCTGCAAAGAGTCGTGCGCTTATCCGAGCGTATCTCAGGGTCAGCTCTCCCGTCTCTGCAGGACGTCTACACCAAACGCTGCAAAGGTAGAGCTACTAAAATCATCAAGGACTCTAATCACCCTACAAACCCTCATTTCACGCTGCTGCCATCTGGTAAGCGCTTCCGAAGCCTGATGGCCAAAACTGAGAGACTCAGGAGGAGCTTCTTCCCCCAGGCCATCAGACTCCTGAGCTCAGTCACTTAACATTACGTGACCATCGATATACTGACATTGCACTGCACTTTCTGTTCTCGTTGTTACTGTGTAACAACCTGTTATAAACCTGTTTGCACATTATACTTCTTTGTACATTTCTGTTAACCACATATTTATAAGTCTACAGTTTACTCACTGCACAGTTTATTTCACTTATTTTATTCCACTTCTTTATTTTTTCTACTTGACTTGATTTATTTATAATTCTACAGATTATATATATATATATATAGTACTTTTTTTATTCTATTTCTATTATAATTTCCTCCTTGTGTTTTTAACTGTGAATTTGCACTGTCCATGGAGTGGACCTGTTTGCATTTCACTGCCGGTTGAATATTCTGTATATAACTGTGTATGTGACAAATAAAACTCTTGAATCTAGTAAGGTAGTTTTTGTAGTGTTTAAATTTGGGTATTGGGTAGGATTAAGGTCATACAGAATAAGGCATAAATATGTGCTTTATAAGTACTAATAAACAGCCAATATCCTAGAAATATGCATGCTAATAAGCGACTAGTTAATAGTGATAATTGAACCCTAAAATAAAGTGCTACTAAAGATGTGTTGTGTAAACATATGGAATCCCAAAGCTGCCAAAATTAAAAATAAATAAATACATAAATATACAAAGAAATGTAAAAAGCAAAAATGAATAAATAAATGCATAAATAAATATACATAGAAAAGCAAAAAAAATAAAAATGATTTTATTTATTTCCTTATTTATTATTTATTATTATTTTTGTATTATTATTTATATATGTATTATTAACATTTATTTCCTTATTTATGTATTTTTTTCCACATGTATTTATTTACTATTTTATTTATTTCTACATTTATTATTTCTATTTTTATTTATTTCCACATTTATTCATTTCTACATTTATTTATTTCTTCATTTATTTATTTCTACATTTCTGTGTCCGTAGGGTAATGAGGAGGGCGTGGTGTACCTCAGACATAGCAATCGAGCTCAGGTGAGGGGGGAAGCGTTGAGGCCACAGTGACACCTTGTGGTGTGGCTGAAATACAATAAGTATAGCCCACTGACGTTGATACAGTGATACAGTTGATACAGTGATGAACATCGTAGAACATTGTCTGGTCTGGATTTGTAAAATGTCCTGGGGCCTCATTTATAAAACTGTGCGTAGGATCCCTACTAAAAGTGTATGTGCGCCCAAAAGCCAAAAATGACGTACGGCAAAAAATATTCCGATTTATAAAACCGTGCGTACGCACACCTGTAAGTAATGTTCCCTTTATAAATCACAGATCACCCGCAGATGTGCGTACGTTTACCAGCCTCATATCCCGCCCTGTACACGCCCATTTTTAACCATAAATAGTCAATGCAAATCACCTCATGATTGCTGATCGGCATGTAAATGAGAGTGGAACCCCATATATACCTGGAAAACTGGCATGTGACCTGCCAATTAATTAATCCAAGAAAGTGAAAATGTGTATTTCTGTTACTTTGAATAATGGCGACAGGTCAGAAAAGAGGAAAAAAACGTAATTTCTCAGACACTGAGATTGAAACACTTGTAGGGGAGGTGGAGGCTCGGAAAACTGTTATTTGGTGGCCACAGCAGTGGGGTCACTAATAAAAAGAAGCAGTGCGAGTGGCAAAGTATTGCTTCTGCCCTCAATTGTGTCTGGGACAGAACGGACAGTTGCAGAATTAAAGAAAAAATGGTCCGACCTGAAGGTATACTAATTTTTTACCAACATATTACATTTGTGTTTTATTAGGCTATATACCTATATAAATAGCAATATTGATTTTCAAAAAGTTTTATTTACATGTGCTTACAGTATGCAAAATATGTGAAATAAAGATTCTGATTCATTCATTCATTGGCGTAATCCTCCAGCAGTGCCATCATGAAGCATTACATACCCGGGTCACCGGAGGATTTATATGTTTCTAGCAAATAGACTGATCGTTAACACCTTGACAAAATCACATAATTAAATTGTGGGCGAAAATTTAAGACGAAAATGTTATAGTAAACACATGCTTCTTTGACGTTTTTGTAATGAACACCATAATAGTTAGGACCGATGATGAGTAGCGATTGTGCTTCATGACTGTATTTGCAGACTTTGACATTTTATGATATATGTACATTAAGGAAAATATTTCCTTTTTACACTGTGTTCTGCAGTTCTCTAATAAAAGGGTATTTCATGCTATTCTGTATCACATGTAGTCGTGCCATCTCCTCCTGCGCTCCCGTTGTGGACAATGTGACTGTAAGGCAACGCTGATTATTATTATTTTTTTTTAATACATTTTGAATTACGTTTGGATTTTACTAGATGTATATAGCCTAAAACAGTCGGCACAAATAACACTGTTGGATTTAATCTTCATGATAATGTGGATATAATGTATGAAATGGAGTGAAAATTAAATGAATCCTAATAATCGTTTTTTCTCACATTTATTTTCTACAATCTAACTTCAGTTCACTACTTCACCATCTGTGTCGCCAATTCCCTTTGTCTCCAGAATGTGCGTACGCACGGCTCAAAGTTTGCTTAAAGGTGCGCACATTCTCCCATCAAGTTTGTTTTTTATAGATCACAACCTTTGCGTGGGAACTGGCGTACGTATGTTTCCAGCCCTGTTTTGTGCGTACGCACGCTTTATAAATGAGACCCCTGGGCTAACAAACATGAACAACAACATCTTCAACAGATCTGATAACAGGGACTCTGAAATTAAGTGATTGATCTTTTCCATTACCAGTCAGAACACATGGAAATGTTTGTTAGCCCAGGAAATTTTACAAATCCAGACCAGACGATGTTCTATGGCCATGTCCAGAATAAAGAGTAGCCTATCCGTGTCACACAGTACAGTTAGGGTGATATGACTTAACCCGTATACATTTATATATTTATTTATTTATTAATTTTTGCTTTTTTACATTATTTTGCATTATTACATTATTTATGTGTTTATTTATTTTTAATTTTGGCAGCTTCGGGATTCCATACCACTAACCTCTCCCCAGCTCCTGGAATCCACCGATCTCCATTCAGGGAAGTGTGTGCTCAGCTATCCATTTATCCACTCCTGTGCTTCCTCTAGAAACATGGTCAACAAGAAAAGACTGTTATTCATCTGCCTTTACCAGCAAAAGTCTCTATATCTGCATTACTTACCTGTTTAATCTCATTACCTGTGCAATAAAACACCTGTCCGATTCACTAAACTCTGTCTTTGAGTGGTATTCCATTACACGTCTAAAGTGAAACATCCTTACCATTCTTAGTCATTCATTTGCACATCTGCAGAATGTTTATGTCTGACTTGTCTTATTTTTATTTAACACCCCTGTATTTTCTTCTATCTTAACTGTCCTGCCAAATCGAAGTCCATGAAATGATAAAAATGTTAGACATGATATTATTAGTATATTATAATTATATTAGTATAGTAATATTATTAGTAAAGTCAAGAACAGAGAAACACATATTTATTAAGTTATTAATCTATTTTAGTCAGTGCAGTTTACATGTCTATTAGTTTTGACAGAGAGTCCTAATAGTTTAGAAGTATTTGTACAGAATCCATCTGTAACAGAACAAACACTTAAGTTTCATAGGCATTGGCAATTGCAAAATAATGATCTTTCCAATTTTATGTAGGACTTGGTAATGAATCATTGATGTCATACATGTTAGAATTTGCATGTGTTTGGTAACTACACCTGAAATCCATTATCCATGTCTAGTGAAACAAGAATCATTTGGGTCCTGTTCTTTTTTTCCTTTTTTTTTCCATGATCACAAATTGCCAATTTCTGAAAACCAAAAGGCTTTCAAAAAAGTTAGATGAATTATCTGTTGTTGCAAACATTTTAAGCAGGCCTATATGACGTTTGGGCTGAGTCAGGGCTGAAGTATACTAATAGCACTGTTACATAACAGAAGGGACGGAGACAAGGTATACAGGTTAGTGAATGTTTATTGAACAACCAGATGAGATAACGGAAGTGCAGGTGAGTGATCTTGAGTTTCGTGAGAGTCTGATGAAGATATCAGATTGACACAGTCTTTATACTTGCAGATGAGGCAGGCTGGAGATGGAACTGGATCGAGGGAGACTCTGGAGAATCACACAAGACGAGGGAACATGATGGAGACTTGGAAGAAGACAGGAGGCAGGTAAGTAGGTTGTAGAAGTCCTTGAGGTAAGCATGAAGGTAAGTATCTTATGCACTAATGAGACTGGACAGTGACTGAATGTGTGAGAGTGTCTTTTGTGCTGTGGGTGATTGCCGTGATGATGGGATGCAGGTGATCATGATTGGTACTCTGGTGAAGGTGTGCGTTGTGACTGGATGACGTGGGAGCCTGACGTGTTTGTGACAAGCACACTTGATTTAACTTATTTTTCGTACAGGTAATAGTAGTCAATAAACAATAAACTCAGTTAAGAGAATGTATTTTAACATAAAAAAATAAATAAATAAATAAAAAAAAAAAACATACACATTTTTAATTACCACTAGTGCATCGATTTATTTTCCCTTCCATGTATGTTTGATCATCTGTCCATTTCTCTTTCCATCACTATGAACTCCAGCCTGAGAACAGGCAGCAGCTTGCTGTTGAGGATTTTCTTCATTTTCTCAGCGTGCCCCTTCAACTGATGGGGTGAAATTCCTGCCTTGGTTGTTTTGGTAATTCTTTGGTGATTATCTCTGAGCCTCTACCTATTAATCTCAATCTCCAACCATGCTTACCACTGGGAATATCACTGCACTGCTCACTCAACTACTGGGATTCTCCACTATCTGCTTTCCCTTCTGAATTTCAGTGGTCATACAGGTGGAATTTAGTGTCACTTCCAAATTAAATATGCATAAATAATTTATCTGTACTAGCAAGAAGCAATTTAACAGAACTACAGATATTACATTATTCATTCTGATTGGAGTATCATTTCTCTACACTAGCATTTCTTCCTCATGTGTTTCTTCCAAAAGTATTTGATGTACCTTTCAGTTTAGGTTCTCAACCACACAAGGATCTCTCACATCACTTAATCTCAGCAAGCACTCATGTCCTCCAGTTCCACTATTTGTTTCTTAGTTATAGTTCAATAGTCAGCCTCTCTTCTGTACTATCAAATCATTCAATAACACTTTCATTGGGATTTCCTAGGCTGGACAAAACAAAGCTCTCACTGCTCTCATTTTACACCAACTGGCTAGTTTGCTGCTGTAAAATGCCATATAAAAATTATTTTTGAATACAAAAGATAACTGAAAACGTCTCGGTTACGTATGGTAACCTCGTTCCCTGAAGGAGGGAGCGGAGGCGTCGTCGGGACGTCACCGACGGGTTGGGATCACTTCAGGAGCCCCTAACAGCTTCGAGATATAGAGAACAGGCCAATGAGAATTGGCGTGCGAGTTTGCATCTCGCGCTCCGCCCCGCGTCGCGGTATAAAGCGGAAGTGAAATGCACGCCGTTTGTTTTTCACTGAGGAGCGAACTACTGACTCGGCCTGCAGTGATGGTACAGCAATTGTGGCGGCGGGGCGTGCGTCTCCGTTCCTCCTTCAGAGAACGAGGGTTACCATACGTGGCCGAGGCGTTCCCTTTCAGTCGGTCACGTTCGGCGTCGTCGGACGTCACCGGCGAATTGGGATCCCTTTGGAACACGCCACAGTTGCTACCACTTCCAGCGCCCTGGGAAAGCCCCTCAGACCCCGGCTGTTCCGGGCGGGGAAATTCACGCAGGGAGAGTCAGCTGCTGTTCCCTCAGCAGCAGCAGAGTCAGCTGCTGAAAAATGGCGCCGCTGTGTTTGGTCGCCGTTCAGGTCGCTCGCGAAGACTGTGCTTTTATTTACTATTTTACTTTCTTTTACTCTCAGTTTTTACAAACTTATCATCTGCATTGATCTACTACGACAGCAAAACTCTTTTGGACATTGGTTACCTCTACACTGGACTGTTTCAGGACACTTTCGCCGATCCTCTGTGGCCATCTGAGATTTCTTAACGCCGAGTTGAACAATGGCCAGAGCCAGCGGCGTAGAACAAAGAAACACCGTGGGGAAACGTGCTGGTATCCGTAACAGACTGAGGAAAAGGGCATTCAGACCTCCTCTCCCGAGCATTCTTCTAGCAAATGTTCAATCCTTGGATAATAAGATGGGCGATCTTAGAGCCAGGATAAGTTTTCAACGGGACATGAGAGACTGTAATATCTATTGTTTGTCTGAAACTTGGCTCACGCCCGCGGTCCCGGACACAGCTGTGGCGCCCGTCGGAGAACTTCTCTGTTTTTCGGATGGACAGAACAGCCGAGGCCGGTAAATCAAAAAGCGGTGGAGTGTGTTTCATGATCAACAAGAAATGGTGCGATCCCAGGAACATCACCATTCTCTCGCGGTCCTGCTCGCCTCATCTGGAACATTTAACAATCATCTGCCGCCCATTCTATCTGCCGAGGAGTTTTCTGCGGTTGTCGCGACCGCGTTTACATCCCACCGCAGGCAGACACAGCGCTGGCTTTATCTGGCCTTCATGATGTTGCCAGCGGCGTCATAAACCAACATCCCGGCGCAGCGGCATTCATTGTCGCGGGCGATTTTAACAAAGCAAACCTAAAGAAAGTCCTGCCAAACTTTCACCAGCACGTCTCCTGCCCCACCACGAGGAGCAAACACACTGGATCACTGCTACTCTCCGTTTAAACGCCTATAATAAAGCGCGGTCACTTCCAGCGTTTGGCAAATCGGATCATGCCGCCATTTTCCTCACTCCCGAATACAAACAAAAGCTCCTCCAGGAACCCCGGTGAGGCGGGAAGTTAAGCGTTAGTCACCCCATTCAGAGACCGCGCTACAGGCAGCTCTGGGCGATGTGGATTGGGACATGTTCCGAGCGAGTTCAGCTGGCGTAAGCGAGTTCACAGCGTGGCGCTTTGCTTCATCAACACGCTTACAGAGCAAGCCACGCCAAACAATAACAATAACGTCCTTCTCAAATCAGAAACCGTGGGTGGACAATTCAATCCAGCGCGGCAGTGAGCGCCGCGCACTGCTGCTTACAACGCCGGTCTCCATTCAGGGAATATGAATGAATACAGATCGTCCTGCTATGCTCTCAGGCGAGCAGTTAAAGCCGCAAAACTCCGTTATAAAGACCGAGTGGAGTCTCATTTCCAACTCAACGACTCGCGGCGCATGTGGCAAGGTCTGAGGTCCATCTGCTCCTTTGGATCTAAATCCTCTGCAGAGGTGGCGCTGATCCGTTGCTTGTGAGCGAGTTAAACTCTTTCTATGCTCGCTTTGACTGTAACCGCGGCAACGCGACTCCGCCAAGTGGCGCGTTAGAGAAATTACTCAGAGCAGCAACAATCACGTGATCTCTGTCTCGGAGGATGAAGTTCGGAGAAGCACTCAAGCGTGTGGGCGTCAGGAAAGCTGCTGGGCGGATGGTATTTCAGGTCGTGTTCTGCGGTCCTGTGCTGATCAGCTCACCGGGTTGTTTACATCCATCTTTAATGAGTCCTCGCTACATCTGTGGTCCCCACCTCCTTCAAAAAATCCACCATCATCCCTGTCCCTAAGAACAGTAAACCCTCTTGCCTAAATGACTATCGTCCAGTGGCTCTCACGTCTATAGTCATGAAGGTCTTTGAGAGACTCATTAAAAACACCATTTGCGCCTTCATTCCTGACACTTTGGACCCTCTTCAGTTTGCCTATCGTCCCAATAGATCGACTGAAGATGCCATCTCTCATGTCCTCCACTCCTCCCTCACTCACATCGACAGCAAAAGTGGGAACTACGTAAGACTGCTATTTATTGACTATAGCTCAGCCTTTAACACCATAGTTCCCACCAAGCTAACCTCCAAACTCCTGGATCTCGGCCTGAATCCTTCTCTCTGCCACTGGATTGAGGACTTCCTCACTGGCAGGCCTCAGGTGGTGAGAATAGGCCAGTCCACCTCCACCTCCATCTCCCTGAGTGTGGGAGCTCCACAGGGCTGTGTCCTGAGCCCCTGCTCTACTCTCTCTACACGCATGACTGTTTGTCCACACACAGCTCCACCTCTATCATCAAATTTGCTGATGATACTGTTGTCCTGGGCCTCATTTCCAACAACAATGAGGCGGCATACTTGGGCGAGGTGGAGCATCTAACATCATGGTGCCAGGACAACTGTCTCTCTCTGAATGTTGGCAAGACCAAAGAAATGATTGTGGACTTCAGGAAGAGACAGCAACGGACATACTCCCCCTCATGATCAGCGGGTCACCAGTAGAGAGAGTGAGCAGCTTCAAGTACCTGGGAGTAAACATCTCCGAGGACCTGACCTGGACTGCTCACATTCAGACACAGGTGAAAAAGCCAGGCAAAGACTGTACCACCTGCGCCAGCTGAGGAAATTCAGGGTTTCACCAGCTATCCTGAAAACTTTCTATTTAGGGGCGATAGAAAGTGTTTTAACTCAGTGCATCACAGCGTGGTATGGGAACAGCACCAGTCATGACCGCAAAGCCCTGCAAAGAGTCGTGCGCTTATCCGGCGTATCTCAGGGTCAGCTCTCCCGTCTCTGCAGGACGTCTACACCAAACGCTGCAAAGGTAGAGCTACCAAGATCATCAAGGACTCTAATCACCCTGCAAACCCTCATTTCACGCTGCTACCATCTGGTAGCGCTTCCAAGCCTGATGGCCAAAACTGAGAGACTCAGGAGGAGCTTCTTCCCCAGGCCATCAGACTCCTGAACTCAGTCACTTAACATCACGTGACTTCACGTCAGGATAAACATCGATACACTGACATTGCACTGCACTTTCTGTTCTCATTGTTACTGTGTAACAACCTGTCATAAACCTGTTTGCACATTATACTCTTTATACATTTGTTAACCACATATTTATAAGTCTACAGTTTACTCACTGCAAAGTCTACTTCAATTATTTTATTCCACTTTATCCTTATTTGTTACCTTCTTTTTCTCTTGACTTGATTATTTATAATTCTACAGATATAGACATATATATATATATATAGAGAGAGTACTTTTTTTATATCCTATTTCTATTATAATTTCTTCCTTGTGTTTTTAACTGTGAATTTGCACTGTCCATGGAGCGGACCTGTTTACATTTCACTGCCGGTTGTATATTCTGTATATAACTGTGTATGTGACAAATAAAACTCTTGAATCTTGAATCTTGAATCTTCCGCAAGACCCACTCAGCCGACTATTGGATAACGCTGGGAAAGCGTGCCCCGGGGGGCCGCTGCGGAAGCCACATCATGCCCGGAGGGAGTTACCATGTGGAGAATACACGTATGGACTGGCCGTGGGCAGTGCTACATACGGAAGCCCCAGGGGTGGCTCCGGCCATCTAGGCGGGGGTCCACACCACACTGAGACGGCAGAGAGGGAAAGACACGAGCTCGCCGAAGGGAGACTTACCGTGGAGAATACACATATGGGACCGCCGTGGGGGTCACAACATATGGAACCCAGCCTAACACAAGTTCCACCAATGCATACGAGCGTTAGGCCTGGCGTCCGACAGTCCGCCACGTCCGACTGCCGAGGGTTGCGGAGGACTCGACAGGGTTACCGCCATACTGGGGAACTCGACTGGAGCATATAAGCGCACGTATCCGTTCCATGGGGAAGGGAGTGGCGCAGCAAGCCGACACTTTAGAACGGGCACTTCGTGTTACTGACTATGGGAAGTGAGCACACAGGAAGATACCGGCTCTACACGTAGGCTATAGAACCTAGCGAACGTGTTAGGTGTCGCCCAGCCGCAGCCCTACAAATATCTGCCAGCGAGCGCCACGAGCCAGCGCCCAGGAAGAAGCTACACCCCTGGTGGAGTGGGCTCTTAACCTGAGCGGGCAGGGCACGTCTTGGGTTTCATACGCCAAGACGATGGCATCCACTATCCAGTGGGCCATCCTCTGCTTGGAGACAGCCTTTCCCTTCTGCTGTCCTCCATAACAGACGAAGAGCTGTTCTGAGGTCCTGAAGCTTTGCGTTCTGTCCACGTAAGTCCGCCAAGCGCGGGACGGGACAGAGAAAAGCTAGGGCTGGGTCTGCCTCCTCCGAAGGCAGCGCTTGCAGGCTCACCACCTGGTCCCGGAAAGGAGTGGTGGGAACCTTGGGCACATATCCCGGCGGGGTCTCAGGATTACGTGAGAGTTACCAGGCCCGAATTCCAGGCACGATTCGTCGACCGAAAAAATGCCTGCAGGTCCCTACCCTCTTGATGGAGGCCAATGCAGTCAGGAGTACTGTCTTCAGAGACAGAATTTTTAACTCAGCTGACTGCAAAGGCTCAAAGGGAGGCCTCTGCAGTGCGGTCAGCACCAGAGACAGGTCCCAAGAGGGTATAGAGAGAGGGCGAGGCGGATTCAGTCTCCTCGCCCCCTCAGGAACCTGGCGATCAGATCGTGCTTCCCTAAGGACTTCCCGCCCACGTAGTCATGATTGGCGGCGATGGCGGCCACATAAACTTTGAGGGTGGAGGGAGACAGCCTTCGCTCCAACCCGTCTTGTAGGAAGGAAAGCACAGAACTGACCGAACACCTTCGGGGGTCTTCTCGGCGAGAAGAGCACCATTCGACGAACAGGTTCCACTTCAACGCGTGAGAGGTGCCTTGTAGAGGGCGCTCTAGCGGAAGTAATGGTGTCTACCACAGCTTGTGGCAGACCGCCTAGAACCTCCAGCGTCCCGTCCAGGGACCAGACATGGAGTTTCCAGAGGTCCGGACGCGGGTGCCAGAGGGTGCCCGCCTCTGAGTCAGGAGGTCCTTCCTCAGAGGAATGGGCCAAGGGGGTGCTGTCGCGAGGAGCACTAGTTCGAAAACCAAGTCCTGTTGGGCCAGTGCGGAGCGACCAACAGGACCTGCTCCTCGTCCTCCTGACCTTGCACAGTGTTTGTGCAAGAAGGCTCACTGGGGAAACGCATATTTTGCGTAGGCCCCGGGCCAGCTGTGTGCCAGCGCATCCGAACCGAGGGTCCTCGGTCAGGGAATAGAACAGCTGGCAGTGGGTGGAGTCCGGGGCGGCAAACAGATCTACCTGCGCGGCCCCGAAGCGACTCCAGATCAGCTGGACCACCTGGGGATGGAGTCTCCACTCTCCCGGGAGCACTGGCTGTCGTGAGAGCTCGTCGGCCGCATCGATTGAGCAGGCCCGAATATGAATGGCACGGCGACCTCAGATGCTTCTGACTCCATAGGAGGAGATGGCGGGCGAGTTGTGACATGCGACGGGGCGTGACCACCCTGTTTGTTGATGTACGCAACGGCCGCAGTGCTGTCCGTACGGACCAGAACGTGCTTGCCTCTGAGCGGCGTTTTGAAGCGGCTGAGTGCAAGACGAACTGCTAACAACTCCAGGCAATTGATATGCCATTGCAGTTGGGGCCCGTCCACAGACCCGACACTGCAAGCCCGTTGTACGTGGCACCCCAGCCGGTGGATGAGGCATCCGTGGAGACAACAGCATGCCTGGACACTTGTTCTAGAGGCATGCCTGCCCGTAGAAATGAAGGGTCCGACCACGGGCTGAAGGTTTGGCGGCATCTCGGCGTCACTTGGACACGGAGAGTTCCGCTGCGCCACGCCCATCTCGGGACCCGGTCGTGGAGCCAGCGTTGAAGCGGTCTCATATGAAGCAATCCCAGCGGCGTTACTGCGGCTGCGGACGCCATATGCCCCAGGAGCCTCTGAAAATGTTTCAGTGGTACGCTATCCTGCGTTCGAACGAGTTCACGCGGTTCAACACTGACTGGACGCGCTCCTCGGTGGCGCGCCGTCGTCCGGCGACGAGTCTATCTCCATCCCGAGAAAGAGATCCTCTGCGAGGGGCAGAGTTTGCTCTTCTCTCAGTTGACCTGAAGCCCCAACGGCAAAGGTGACGGAGCACCATGTCCCTGTGTTCGCACAACTGCTCTCGCGACTGGGCAAGGATCAGCCAGTCGTCGAGGTAGTTGAGAATGCGTAACACCACGCCTCTCATGGGAGCAATGGCCGCCTCCGCGACTTTCGTGAAGACACGGGGCGACAGGGCCAGCCCGGCGGGTAGGACCTTGTACTGATATGCTCGTCCGTCCGTCGAATGCAAAGCGTAGGAACGGTCTGTGTCGAGGGAGAATCGAGACATGAAAGTACGCGTCCTTCAGGTCGATCGCTGCAAACCAATCTTGGGGACGGACGCACCTGAAGATGCGTTTCTGCGTTAACATCCTGAACGGCAGCCTGTGAAGGGACTGGTTCAGAAGTCGCAGATCCAAGATCGGTCGTAACCCGCCGCTTTTCTTGGGTACAATGAAGTACGGGCTGTAGAAGCCGGTCTTCATATCGGCTGGAGGACCGGCTCTATCGCGTCCTTCGCCAGTAGGACTGCGATCTCCGCCTGGAGCACAGGGGCATTCTCCTTCGTCACGGAGGTGAAGTGAACGCCCCTGAACTTGGGGGCGCGGGCGAACTGAATCGCATAGCCGAGTCTGATAGTGCGGATGAGCCAGCGAGACGGGCTGGGAAGCGCTAGCCAGGCTCCCAGGAACCGTGCAAAGCGGGACCAACGGCACCACAGACGTACCATGGCGGGCAGCAGCGCGGCATGCAGGGACCCGATCACGGGCGGCATGGTAGCGGCCCAAGGTGGGGTCTGAGTGTGCTGTGCAACACTTACCTGCTTCCGCTGAGGGGGCACGCGAGTGTGGGGAGGCCGTTGGTGAGCGTCCCAGACACAGCCGGCACCCCCTGCTGGCGATAAGAGAGGCGCCTGAGGTGACAAGGCATGGAAGCGTCGAACACCGCCAAGCGCACTCTCTTGGCACCCAGAGATTCCGAAACTGCTCTTTTATTGACAATTTGGGTGCCGCTAGCACTGGGGCTAGCGGCGGAACAGGATGACACAATATCGCCCCCCGGCCCTCCTCCGGGGGGGGGAGAGGTGCTGCGGCCGTCTCCCGAAGAGCAGTCTCCTCCATCTCTGGGTGGCCCGTCTCAGGGTCTTCGACGGCGGCGCTTGCCACCTGGCTTGGCAGCGGCCTGAGCGGGCTGGACGCCTTCCCACGGCCGGCCGGCTCCACGCCGACGCCCGGTGTGAGGCTGCTGCTGGGCTGGGGCGGGAGCGCGGGGGCAGCGGCGGGCGGGCGTCCTCGGCGACGAGCAGGCGGAGGTGCTGCGCCGGGGTGGAGGCAGCAGCTGACCGCCGGGGCAGGATGTATTTTATGGCCTCCGTCTGCTTCTGGGCGGCCGAGAACTGCTGGGCAAAGCTCTCGACGTCGCGTCGCCGAACAACCCGGCGGGGAGATGGGGAGTCCAGGAACCGAGTCTTATCGGTCTCCTCATGTCGGCCAGGTTGAGCCAGAGATGCCGCTCCTGGACCACTAGAGTGGACATCGCCTGACCGATGGAACGGGCGGTGACTTTCGTCGCCCGGAGGGCGAGGTCCGTCGCCGCCCGGAGCTCCCGGAGGAGCTCTGGGCCAGGGCTACCCTCGTGCATATCCATGAGTGCCTGGGCCTGATGCACCTGAAGCAGCGCCATGGCATGCAAGGCGGACGCAGCCTGGCCACAAGACCTGCAAGCCTTCGCAGTCAGACTGGAGGAGAACTTACAGGCCTTGGACGGAGGCGTGGGTCACCGCGCCAGTGGAGGCGGCCGCGGACACAGTTGCATCGCGACGGCCCGCTCCACGGCGGGATCCCCACGTACCCCCTGGCTTGCCCGCCGTCAAGGGTAGTGAGGAGGGAGGAGCCACCGGGTCGGTTCCTGGCACTAAAGGGTGTCGACCACGACCTGGTGAGCTCCTCATGCACCTCCGGGAAGAAAGGTACCGGGGCGGGGCGCTGAGAACCAGCGCGGCCGCCCCGAAAAAACCAATCGTCCAACCTAGAAGGTTCGGGACGTGGTGGAGGGTTCCACTCAAGCCCGACCTTTTCGGCGGCCCGGGAAAGCATAGCCGTCAACTCGGGGTCTGACTCGACCGCTGCCACTCTCCCAGAGGAGGCAGTGCAGCCGATCTTCATCCTCCGAGGACTGGAACTCCCCTCCGATGCAGCGATCGACATCTGCTCCTCCGCCGGAGCTCCGAAGGAGACCACCGGACGCCCATGGGAGGGGCCAGCGGGTCCCTCTGGAAGCTCAACCGGTAGCGGCGCCTTGTGAGGTTAGGGGCCTGCGGAGGTACGCTCGGCGGGTTAGCCCTAACCGTAATCCTCAGGTCACCCGGCCATTCGTCAAGCAGATCTATTCTGGGGAATAGAGCTAGATCGAGGCATGGGTAGGGGACTCCACCTTCACGAATGTAGGCGAGTCTCGACCTGGCGCTGCGATAGTCATGTTCCGCAGTGAGAACACGAACTATCCACAAAGGCTGCCTCAGCGTGCTGTAAGCCCAGGCACGTGATACAGCGATTGTGACCGTCAGCGGGTGACAGGAACGACCGCATCCAGTAGCGCACGGGTGGAATGACATCTCGAAAAGACGCAGTGTCACACCCGTGTAGCTCTCTTTGTGAGGAAAAACGCTCTTTTTTTTTTTTTTTTTGTGCTGAAGCACTCAGGGAGGACCGCGGCAACACACCGGGAAATAGTGCAGCCCGTGTGTGTGCACTCACAACTCTCTTGCTGTGAGAACAGCAGTTGTTTTTTTTTCCTCCTCTAATGCAGCAGGGGCGCGGTCGCGCTGGTTGTGCCGTCTCGCCAACACACGCGTTTCCCTCTCTCTCTGGCCTCTCGCTCTCTCTCTCGTTTCGTTCTTCATCAACGCCGCTCGGCTCCGGTGAATGACAAGCGTCGCGTGCATTTCACTTCCGCTTTATACCGCGACGACGCGGGCGGAGCGCGAGATGCAAATCTCGCACGCCAATTCTCATTGGCCTGTTCTCTATATCTCGAAGCTGTTAGGGGCTCCCTGAAGTGATCCCAATTCGTCGGTGACGTCCGACGTACGTCGAACGTGACCGACTGAAAGGGAACCACTGATTCGCACTACACGTTTCCCTCCCCAGTAAGCAACACATCTTCTGGGGGGGTCAAAATGACCCGGAGCCTGAAAAATAGACTTTTTGAAATCTCTGTCTATCATGATTATGATTTTTATTGTATTGATTTAAAATAAATAAATAAATAAATAAACTCATCTTGGGTCAAAATAATCCAAGGAGAGTAGTAGGGTTCATTTATAATTCTGATTCTCAGTACCAGTTAGAGGGCTCACAATATAAAGGGAATATTTGTAATGTTAACTATTTAACTAACTTTGTTTGACTTTATAACAAAACCAAACATCCTGGACAATGGCTGTTTACTACAATTTAAATCCAAAACCAAATAGTTTAAGTATATAATTGTAACAGTTATAATTCTAGTTGTAATTTACTGAATGGCAGTTTCTGTGACTGGCACAGTGCCCAAACATTTTCACATTTTATTTATTGGCTTTATTATATATTACACTCTAGAGTTGACAGGAAAATGGTGGGATATCAAGAGAATGGATCCAGGATATGAAGCATGTCGGACTCAAACGCATGAGCACAGCAGTTTCTTTTTCGCCTTAAACACAATTTTGATTTTTAAGCCACTGTACAAATGCACATTTTCCAGTTTATGGGATCTTTGGAGTCACAAATACAAAAAAAAAGAAAGAAAAGTGAATTACTTTAAACCAACATAATTCACCCAAATGTTGTCCCAACTAGTCAAACACATGAACAAAGAATTTCAAATTAAACAATATTACTGAAACGAAGGGTTTGTGATTTCCCCGCATGAACTACAGCATGAATAAATTTAGTCGTTGATTTAGCAGGATTATTATTTCACTCTTTGCTGACTTTTATTACATTTTTGTTGTTGTTTTGTCATTATTGTTTGTTTTTTTGCGTTGTAATGAGAGCAAAACATCTGAATGCATCATGTTGCGTTGAAATGTTATGCTCTCTCAACGATTCCTTTTATTACATGTTGTACAAGAGGCCTTCAGTTCACATCAATATGTGGCAGAGAAAGCATCCTCTGATGATTCATAATGATCAGTGCTACATTGTAAATATGTTTTCTCTGTCATTTGACTTTGCAATAAACAGACCTATGTACAGAATCACACGTTAAGTATCTTAAAAAAAAAAAAAAAAACAAGTGGCCTTTTTGGCTAAAAGCTTTTGAACATCTTCGTGTTCATCACAGCAATATCAGCACCTGGGTAAACAGCAGTGGGTGTGCTGGCTATTTTAGTAACATAGTCCATGTATCATCTTTTGACTTTATTGTCTCTCCTATTTTTCTCCCATGTCCAGGTTCTTCTTCAATGTGCACTGTTTGTACACCTCCTGCACGTTGTCTGTTGACTTCCTTATTGCTGGCTGATCTGCTGTGTCCTCAGCCTACCACACCATTTGCACTACAGTCTCAAGGGTGAGTACAGTCATTAGCAGTATCTTCCCAGAGAGTCTCTTGTCCCGTTTCCTGACCTCCTGTCTCTTGTGTTTGGTGTTACATTTCACAGAGACATCTCTGCTCTCTGGAGAAGTGCACCATATGCATCACACATTTTAAATGCATGAGGTATTCATCAAGTTTAGCTAAAAATGTTATCAGTTATTCTGTTCTGTCTCGCCATCCTCATTCAGCTTAAATCCAGCTTTTGGCAGTTTTGTAGAATGCAAACTGTTGATGCCAAGTCGTCCAGTCTGATAGATGCACAAATTTAGATATCTGTTGGATTAGACTTTGGCATGCTGTTAGTTCAAAATCCCTAGACTTTCTGACACCACATAAACAAGGCTACAATACAGTATGCAATGGAAAACAAAATGTCAAATTGTCAAGCAATGAAGTGGATAAGCTCAACACTTTGGTGACTGAAAGTTAGAGACAAATTTCACTACAGCTTCTACAGGAAATGGTTGATTTTTTGACCTAATATTGCCTAGAAGTAAAGGATGGCCATCTAAGTAACATGGTCCATATTCAATTTCAAATTTGATAGTTTACCTATAGCTTTATAAATTACATTAAATAAAAAAAAAATAATAATAAAAAAGTGTTATTTTGTGCTTTGGTTTTGCTGAAAAGTTGTGCTTATGCTACATTTAAAACATACCATAACGTGTTTTATTATTTACCCAAAAGCACTTGCATTGATGTTTCAATTATATGTTTTAAAGTTTCACTAAAAAATTTGAGTCCTCCTCTGTGATGACATTGAAATGTCAGGATTTTTTCTTGAAATATGTTTAGATGTGTGACATAAAAAGATTGATAAGTGACACACAAACATAAACACACTGTCATGTCTGTAAAAAAATAAATAAATAAATAAATGCTAACATTGCAAACAACCACGTTCCATCCTGAGCAGTAAAAAAAGTAACAAGTAAAGTGAGGATATGTCTTTCTGATTGCTTCAGACTGCTTCAGCAGAAGCCTGGACAACAATTTACATCTGAATTACTACTGCCAAATTCAAAACACCATTAAACGGCTGAAATAAGAAAATCATTATGTATATCAGTTTAGTTTTAACTGCAAACACAAATTTTATACAGTATACAGTAAGTTTCTTTAAATGTAAACATCTGCCGTAAATGAAGTCTTCCTGGTTCCACTGCAGAGAATGCATATGTTGTCACAATGTATGATTTTGTCCAGCTTGTTTACTTTGTGCACATCTCTTTTGTTATTGACTCCAGTTTGTTAGTAACTATACAACACCTTGATGCATATAATGCTTAAAGCATTTAAATACTCACTTAAAGGGATAGTTCACCCCAAAATTGTGACAATTTTGTCATCATTTACTCACTAAAAAAATGTTTGTAACCAAGCAGATCTCGGCAGCCATTGACTACCATGGTAGCCCTTTTTAAATGTAGCTTAAGAAAGTCCATCATTTCTCAAAAAGAACCACATTTTGAAAATGAATGCAGCCATTTTCCATAGGAATCTCACTGTGGGCGAATACATCTGGAGGTTCAACATTTTATGTTGAACTGAACCACATATCTCCAAACCAGACACGACAGAGGTCTTGACAGCTTTTGGCTTATTCATGGTACATATTTGTGTGTCACTTTTCCTACCAGTCACACTGAGCTACTTAAGTAGTGCATCTGTGCAAAGGGTAGAATAACTGCCTACATCAAGAAATACATACATTTAAACCATTATACACCTTTCACCATTCACCCCTTTACATTTGCAAGGTTAAGGCAGATTTACCGGCCTTAATATAATTTCTCCCATTTCACACTTTTTCATCTATTTCCACCAAAGCACTTGCAATGGTGTTTCCTTTGTGTTCCGTTTCGCTTTCTTCACCTTTCTGTGTGCCTTGATTCCCACTGGCATTGTGCAATGAAGTGGGATGCTGGACTGAACACACCTGACAAGTAAGTCTTCAAGCACATCCTTAGCTCATCTGTCCTGTTTCCAGGCACCGAAAGCACACTCCAATTTTAATTTATTTTATTTGTGCATTTTCTTGTTCAGACTGTGTTTTTCTGCAATATCTACAATGTCTATAAAGAGAAGAGAACTGTTCCCTGCTGGGGACAAAATAGTGACAAAGCCGCTTTTACTTCTTGCCTTAGGCATTGGCAACAACTGAATACTACTACTTATCCATCGTGCTGTGCTGTGAACAGTAAAGTCTCTAAAATTTCCAAACATAGGATGTGACACATTCCTTGCCTGACTGTTCATACACTGTTCACCAAATTCTCTTTTTGCCTTTTGTCTTATTTTTGTCATTGTTGGTTGTTCTCCACATTTTCTTGAGTAAACAGGGTAATTTATTTCTTCAAAATAACCCATTGTCGTCACTGTATTAAGACATCTTTTAGAAACAGAGTGAAGCCTTTAAATATTTGCATCTGCATCCTTAACTCTTTCCCCACCAGCATTTTTTTAAAATGTTGCCAGCCACCCACCGCCAGCATTTTTGATCATTTTCACAAAATGTTCATGGCCCCCAAAATATTTTGCTGTTTATTAAATAACTGACCATTCAATATATCAAGAGAAATAACAGAGCCTCTGCTTTTAAACAAAACAAATAATTGTTTTTATTCTAGCTTCATGCATTCTTTTTGATCATCACTTGAATGTGGGTATGTTTCATAAAAAAAGCAAAATTTTTAGCAAAAAGCTAAGAAAAATGTATTTTTGTCAAAGACTTCATCCAGATTGATTTCAGAACAATGATCAAAACATAGATGGAGTAGATTGAGTCCATCAACACCCCCAAAGCTTGCACAGTTCAATACATCATCCTGGGTCGACATTTCATTCAGTAACATCAAGCAGATTTTATTTAATGTTGATGACCGCGTTATTTTACATTTGCATCTGCTTTACATATGATATTGCTGGTTTAAGCTTCTTCTTGGCATGTGTTTTGAGATCCAGAGATTCTGTACTCTTTCAGAATATGCATAATAGCACCCCCTACCTTATAACAGAAACACAAAAAAACAGAAATGTTCATCAATGACGGGGAAGCATTGTCTCATAAACAATGGTTATCACTTTATACTCAATACATCATATTTGGCTTTTTGTTTTCCACTTTTAACTGATAAAACAGATGATATTCTAGCTGAGTACGTTTGTGATTTTTGAGAGCTTTGCAATGCAACTATCATTAGGAGAGTTAATTTCATCCAGAACAATCTTTTTTACTTTAAGTTTTATTCTGAATATAACTGTGTATGTGACAAATGAATCTCAAATCGTGTCAGAGTTAGTGATCCCCATCATTTCATCAATTAACTACAGAACTGTTGCTCTTGGCTCATATTAAGTTTGTTCCCTATCAGTCATTTCACCACACAGCAATGATTAAATAGATTTCTTTATAAAATAAACATTTTTTTATCTGATTAAACATTTTTTCTTCAATTCTGTGAATACTGGAAATAAAACATTTTCTATTTTGGACTGTGCTTTTTCAGCATTTTCAGGATTTTTCATATATTTCTTTCAGTTTTCTTTCTTGTTAAAACTCCATTTAAAGAAGCTTTTGACTGCTTGCCAATTTTAGGTGCAGCATTATCGATAACATCCTCCCAAGTCATCAGTTTTGTTTTACCAAGCAAACACAATCAATAGAAAGCAATTGTTTTCTTAATGTTTACTGTTGTTTTTATCAAGATTGAATTTTTAAGCATAGGTTATAGAATAAACACTCTTAAAAGTTTTGAGGTTATTAATTAGAATAATTTTTTTAAATAGGTTGGCAGCTCTATAAAAATAGCTGAATCCAGAGTAATTAAAATGTAATATTTTTGCTTATATTTGTATGTGCAATAAGAGAGATAATTACACCACTAGCATAGCAACATCATAATGTAATGATGAATCAACGGAGTTGGGATCCATGTGGCTTTATTAACAGTAAAAGTAGTAATAAGACGATTACTACGATTACGATGACGATTACAGGGGTCGATCATTGGCAATAGTAGTATCAAGGCAAAACAGAGAGATTGTCACAAAACAGGCACAAGACCAAGGCAAGCAGCAAGCAATCACAGGGAATATCCAGACAAACGTAGCAGGTACAATAGGCAGGCATCGAAAGTGTCAAAACAGGGTAAACAGTCCAGGATCAAACACAGGCAAGGAAAAAATAACAATAGCAATGTCAGCTAGGGCAAAACAAAACTTTGTAAAGTGTGAGTGTGAGAGAGTGCCTTAAATAGTCCCGTGGATAGATAGGGAACAGGTGTGGAGGTAATCAGTACCAGGTACGGGGGTTATGGCAAATACAGTCATGGGGAAAGAGAGTTAATATGGGAAAAGAGAGCGGGAGGAACCACAGAGGCATGATTCGTGACATAACACAAATAAGCCACCAAGTTTCATGTCATGCTGCCTCAGAGGTGGGCAGTAAACAGCATAGCAGCTCTCTAGGTTTTGAAGCAAAGCTAATGTGCTTTACTCGGGGCATAACAAAAGTGTATAAATACAGTATGTGTTTTCACATTTCCTATAAGTCACCACTGTCAATTGAAAGGCACATAAAGTTTCTATGTACTCTTTTACAGAGGATAAATCTTGGGGGAGTCATTTATAGAAGGGTCCATCGATCAAGACCCAAAAGTGAAACAGATATGGCCTGGGTCATTCTTCTCCCTGTCACACCATAAGAGAAGGAAAGCTTGAGCATAAATCTTCGGCTTGTTTCCGAGAGGGGCCGTAACCTATAGTCCAACAGTAATTCGGAGGCGAAAGCTTTGTCTCAGTTTTGCAGTCTAAATCAACGCAATGCTTTGGATCCATAATTTGGAATATGGATGGAATATGACAGTTGATGATGTTCACAAAACTAACATGTAATTTACTTATACATGGTGGGCAAGAATGCTTTACTTAGAGTGAGTACACATGCATATCAATCTCAATCTTTTTTCTTTTTTTTTTTTTTTTTTTTTTTGCATAGATGGACCTACTTTCTTTCTCTTGCCATTTTAACACCTACAAGAAATCCAGAACATTCACACATCATCTCCCCGGGTCTCTCTCTCTCTCTCTCTCTCTCTCTCTCTCTCTCTCTCTCTCTCTCTCTCTCTCTCTCTCTCTCTAATGCATGTGATTGATGAATATATCATTTGACACATATTTTCCAGGGAGGATACTGGTCCATTTCTCTAGCATGGCACAACCTCCATCATTACTCTAATGATAGTGCTGGGCCCCAGCATGTCACCCGTTCATCCTCCTGCCTCCATTCTGCCCTTCCTTCTTTTAACCTTTACTTCCACTCAGCAGGCAGAGGTAAAGTATGGATCCGGACGTAATATGAAGGCCTCCATAAATACAGACAAGGTTATGTCTCCTCACCGAAGAAGGTCACCGTCCTCAATTTGCAAATATAATCGTTCTTCCAACACTGTTGTTCTCATCAACAGGCAGGGAAGGAGGAGGAGGCCGTGGGGTGGCTGCGATGAAACTGTTGCTGTTTAAGTGATAATAACCTCTTTTGAGCGGATTCTGGCCTCATATATTCTGGTTATTTAGAGTCATTTAAGCAGTAATGATGTCATGAACAAGGACATATAGGGCTAGTTTCAAGTGTATACATGAGACACCTAGTGTTGGTCCAGTTTATTCTTATGGAAAACTACTTCTATTTCTCTGGCCCTGCTATTATATTTAAATTAATGGGGAAAAACTATGCCAAGGGACCCTGGTAAAGACCTCATTGACATGCATAAATATATTGAATGTCATTTATAGATTAAAATAGATTGATCCCACTGCATGTGATAAGGCAATGACTTTGTAGGTTATGAAACACACAAGTACACATGAAAGAAATATGAAGAAAAAGTGTGCAAAATATATTTTATATAACTTTTAGTATGCATTCTATAACATTACCTATATTAATAAGGCTTTCAATTAATTTCAGATGTATATATATATATGCCCCTGACATGAGAGTAATTTCCATAATAAATTTCCATTTCAAGCTTGTAGTACCATCACCATGTTTTTGGTGATGTATAAAGGTAGTGCGTCTCACCAAACCACATTTACTGAGATAAGATAGCTGTTCACACAGGACCCGTTCTTTCCTTCAAAGACGGCTAGGCAGTGAACAGCAGAATTGAACATAATGGAACAGGAGTCTTAATATGTGTTTTAGTTCCTTTTCGAGGGAACTGGCCCTGCATCGAGGACGCTTTGGGAACACCTCTGCGTGATTGTGCTCTGTGTTCATGCTGTTTGTCCTGTTTATTGTTGTCTGTCCCGAAAATAGTACAGCACAATCATTTAAAAGACACATTTAAATCATGTGCTTCTCCCTACCCTCGCTAGGCTATTTTACAGTAAACACATCAAAAACAGGCCAAAGGAATGTTGTCTAAACAGTCTTACGTCCATGACATTGTATGTACTGTATTATGGAGCCTATAAATGTTAATCTGCAGTTTAATACGTTGCTAAAACATTTTATTTTAGTATTTATTACATATTTCGGTCGATTTCATTCATCTCAGTATATCAGTATAGTTTGGGAAAAGCCAATATGGCATGTTTACAAATGTAAGGATGTGTAGTAAACGAAACCACACGTCAGCACCATTCATTCACACAGAGACACGCAGAGAACATGAATGATTCATATTTAAACAGTCTTCTTTTTGCGGTTTAATATTCACAGAAACTAGTCTATAACGGTCTATATATATATATATATATATATATATATATATATATATATATATATATATATATATATATATATATATATATATATATATATATATAGGGAGCGCAGGGCACAACCTAACGCGGGGTTAGCTGTAACACGCATGGTTTAAGACTTTCCACACATGCCAGGATGACAAAACTTAGTGTATTTACTAGTTGCCATATCAACATTATTTAGAGAAAAAATCTTTGGAAGATATCACTGAACATTTATTTAACATAGCAAAAGTAAATTTCTTACTTAAGTTTATTTTTCATCTCTGTTTTGTGTTTATTTAAAATAGGACAAATCTGATATTATTTTAATCTTATATCTTTTATTTAACAGTTGAGATGATTCTTTAATGCTGATCTAACTGCAGAAGACACGAGCCAGGGTTTAAATCACAGCTGTGCAGATGGGGTGTGTTGTCACACTGCGTTACAATGAGCTCCTATTAGAAATATGATATTATATTCTATACTTTTATGAGTTCTTTTGAGAAACCATGAGAAATCGGTGAATAATGACTGAGAGTCAATGTTCAGAAATTATTCATTATTATTATGTTTTTAACTATGCTGTATTGCTGTATTTAGTGATGTTTGTTGTCAAACTCAAAAATAGTGTATTTTTCATTATAAAAAAATGCCATTATTTTATTTTAAAAAGTTAATAATTGTATTTTATTGACAAAATATTTTAGTTTGTCTTGGATATTTTTTGGATTATATCAGGTAACATTTTAAGCTGTCATATGGTGATGTGGGGCATGTTGTCACATTTCACTTCCATTCTTTCGGGTAAATCAAGAAAAAGTATACACTGCATTAATGAAACAAAACCACATAATTGTACTAGACATGTGTGAAGTTAATGTGGGAAAAAAATAAATACTCTGAACCCCAAGTGGATTTACACAAACTGAGACAGTCAAAAAGCGTTAGGTTGTGCCCCGCTCTCCCCTATACTAGTCTATATTACCTGTCACAATCCACGGCTGGATCCGTTGCTCCTCTAAATGAAACTGAAACCAACTCATCTTCTAAGGTAAATTATTCCAGAATTATTCCTCACCGCATCTCAAAATGATGTAAAGTACATGAATCTCACTAAACTTGATGCATTTTTTTGAGTTGATGCAGATGGGGATACTTGCATGGATCGTGTAAGAATTTGCCTTTGAATAGACTACACTCTCAGTGGGCTTGGCCGCATTAGCGGATAATGAGGAGGCTTGTGAACAATTGACATCTATCTCTTTTCAAACAGTTTACGTAAACAGAGAATATTTGTTTTTGATTTTGATTTGCAATATTTAAAACCTGACATTTCAAAGTTTCTTTAGACATTTGTCTTATGTTTGTGTGACAAGTATTCGCTAAGTTACAGTTCATTTTCTGATGAGTATCAGAATGGACTTAATTGAGAAACAGACAGCAGATTGCGCATCATGTTTGCTTTCTTTGTTTTGCAAAAAACAACATTTTGTTTTATTGTGAGTGTACACATAAAAGTAGACACTTAGACACAGTTTTGAATGATGTATAACACTTATCTGTATGACCAACATCAACAGAGCATTTTGAGTTTCTTTCACACTGAAAAAAAAGCAAGGTGGTGTCCGACCGCTGACCCCTGGGGGTTAAAGAACTCAGACAGCCAGATCATTTCCATAACGACCAATGCAGTTGTAGCGAATATCGAACCCCAGGGGAAATGGTGCGGGATTTATGCATGCGTTTAATCGTGTTACGGTCAAACATGCACAGATCCGCACAGAGGGGAATTTGGATATTAACAGTTGATTATAACGGATTATAACAATTATTAATATCTAGGGCTTGATTCAACTTTTAGAAATTTCTTTGATTCTAGAATTGAGTTCAAAGGACCGATAATTGTCCACCAAATATCTCCCTTTTAATAACTCTTAAACAACGTTTCTCTGGCCAGGAGAAATATCTTTCTTTTAATTTGTAACAGGGTCGGTTCAACGTAAAAGTGACCTATGTATGAGCAACTCAAGCACAATCACGTGTGAATATATATATTTTAATAAAATCAACAAACAATAAACAAACATACACAAATTAACTGAAAGAAGGAAGGAGAGAGAGGGAGAGAGAGAGAGAGACAAGGCAACGGTGATACTATCGACACAACCTATTGAGCACAAGCAAGGAATCAATCCAGCTTATTGGTATAAGCTCAAAACTTTATAACGACAGCTTAAGGGATACTTGCATATGTTTCCTTGGTCGTGAGTTTGTGCGTTTAGGGGAATTCCGCGATCCGGTCCGTGTTTGAATCTTGCAGGGGTGGGTCCTTGGAGTCCGCGGGAAATTCAACTTTGGTTCCTTTGTGTGATGAGATCCATTGGAAGATGGCGAAGAAGAGGAGGAAAGCCAAAAGAGGTGGCAACAGGAAGCAAAAAGAAGAGAGCAAAACGAAAGAGAGTGAGAAGCGTTTGTGGCCCATCTTTAAAGGGCCGCGACGGGGCACGCCTCTTTTGTCGGAACAGCCAATCAGAGCGAAGGAACTCAGAAGCGGGAAATCTCCCTTTGTCTTGGGTCTCGTCTCTTAGAGAAGCAGACTTGGGGGTTTTGGTATGCAGACTTTGGGGTTTTGGCATGAACGAAAGAGTTTGATGCATCATAGTACCACACAACATACCTAGCCGGCCTACAAATTGCGAGACAAAGATTTCGAGACCAAGCATGGGGAGTTTAACTTAAGAGTTAAAGGAATGGCGAGGATTGACGTCATTCTTCCTTACGCATTCACTGGCTATAAGTTTCTAACCTATCAAACACATCTAAAATGGTTATCAAACACATCTAAAATGGTTATAACAAAAAGCATGCATACATACAGGGACCACAACACACCTAAAATGAAAAATAACTAAGTTAAAAGTCATATAATCTGTTCGGATGTCCTTTGGTATGTGTGAGGGAGGGGCTGTTGTTTATGACGGTGCCTCGTGGGCTGCACGAGGCCTGGTTTGTGTCCTTTTAGCACCGTTAACCTGTCGGTCTGTAGACTTCACGGCGCCGGTCTTGTTTGAGTCATTATAACTAATCAAAGTATTGGTCCGTTGATCATTCATGAGCACCGTCCATATGCTACACAGTCTACCAAGAGCAGCTCAAATAGCATCTGATTTAAGTCATGCTTTTTTGGCCGGTAAATAATGGCGCAAATACCAGTAAATTGACAAGCGCAAACCTTAGTAAATCACCTTGCATGATTAATTTAAATACTCTCCTCCCATATATTTTGCATATGAAACGGAAACGCCTACAAATGCATATGCAATAAGGTCAGCTACAAAAATTGTCCATGCTTTTTCAGCGCAAATTTTTTAATCCTGACAGTAGTTTTTTAACGGCAAAAGAAGGTTTGCACTGCGTTAGTAGTAAATCTGGCCCTAAGCCCTTAAGAACATCATCCACGCTGAAGTGTATACGGTGGCGAACACCATACACTTTTAATTTTCAAACGCCAGTGGCGTCAGACTTCTCAGACCAGCCCCTTCCAGGGTGGAGCAGTGTACACCTCATTATATGGTGCTGCTGGTCCTCTCTGCTTATATTTGTAAGATTCTACAACCTGGACCTGGGCTCTGCCTGGGCGATGCTTATGCCTTAATTGAGCTCTCAGTATTTGCACAGGCAGGCACTTGTAAGCATGCCATTTGGGCATTGTCATTCCCAAAGCGTCCTTGACAAACTCGCGCTGCGTCGCCCTGCCACACTTCCTTCATCCCTGTGATCGACTTGCTTCGGCTAACTGAAGCTAATGCCAGTCATTCCGGATGTTCTTTTATGCTTTCCTGGTCGTGACGTCACCCGCCCGTGACGTCCTGTCTCACCATTGGACTGAGTTGACACACGTGTTTCAGACGTAAGCGTTACAGTCATAACCTGAGATGTTAAGTTATTAACTATTTTGAATTACTTTTGACTTGAAGACCTGCCTTACAAATGTGTCACTCTTGGCAGGTGATGCTGGGAATAAGTGAGATGAGACGCAATGATTGAAGATGTATAACTTCATATGGGCAAAGACACAACCTTTATAATAGAATCAACAGATGACTACAATAGCATTCAATATAGAAAGGAACCACAAACAAGATACTTTAAAAAATAAAAGTCATGAAATAGATCTCAAGCAAGAGACAGACATAAAGCTATGAAAAACATTCAAACAGGAAACCTGTGACATTACACAAGGTGTATATATATATATATATATATATATATATATATATATATATATATATATATATATATATATATATATAATAATGTATATATAATATACATTATTATTTTTAAATCACCATGATTTATTAATATGTGCATCCATCCCAAACCCTCCCACCCCTAGCCACTTGTTTATTTAATTAACACACTCTTTAATCAAAAAATTACTTCTGCTCCCCTTTGCAACAACATCTCTTCTATGATGACGTGTCCACTGGTGCGAGGACTGGCCAATAATCCATCCTTTCCAGCAAACTGTCACTTACATGAGATTGCAGCAATTAGCATACAACGGCAAATCAATTCCTTATGGACAAAATCAAGGCCCAACCTACATGTTTTCTCGTTCAAGAAGCCAATTCACTTGGGTCAAAAAAGGGAAGAGAAGGCAATTGCAATTTCCGTTTCATCTTTTCATATCTTACATTTATTTACCATGATAAATGAGAAAACCATCAATTTCATTAACACAGTATCTAGTAATAACACCATGATTTTTGTGACTGCAACTCTCTACAGAGTACATGTGTACATGTGCTTCACTCTGAAGCTGCAGTATCATAGATGGATGTGATTGATTAAAATATTGATTAAGGTGATAAGACAGCAGAATCAGTGTGTGGCGGTGCTTAATACCACAACTGACCTTGTTTATTGAAGCTCTTCTCTGTGCAGTCCCCCGAGAGTAAACTCCGGCACCGGTCAGCACTTTCAGTCCTGCTAATCCATCCATATCTCCCTAAAGAGCCTGAAACTCACTGGCAGAACCATGCCGAGAAATGAATGTCTGCTGTCTGCTGGTTATTTATTTACTTTTTTTTTCTCTCTCTCTCTCTCTCTCTCTCTCTCTCTCTCTCTCTCTCTCTCTCTCTCTCTCTCTCTCTCTCTCTCTCTCTCTCTCTCTCTCTCTCTTTGCTTAGCTTTGAAGTCCTATTCTGTTTGCTGAGCTTTGAAACACAGCTTCAGGACTAAATGGGAGGGAAAGAAATAAAGGCATGTAGAAAGTGAATAAATTACTCAGTCTTCACAAGGAGAAATTTATTACAAAGCCTGAAGTATAACTTTACTCATTTTAGCCAATTAAATGCACATCTTTAAAATATGGAAAGGCTCTTTATGGATATTCATTCTTGAAGGGAGGATTAATTCTTTATTGTGGCCCATGGAGATTTTTAACCACAGATGCACTTTGCACTACACCATTGGTAGTGATTCTACTGAAAATCCTTTTAGACTGTGGATAGTCTTCATCTGTCTAAAAGGAATAGTTTGCTTAAAAATGAAAATTCTGTCATCAATTACTCACCCATGTGTCGTTCCAAACCCATAATACTTTTTATAGATATATAAGATATTTGAATGAAATCTGAGAGATTCTCTCTCTCTCTCTCTCTCTCTCTCTCTATATATATATATATATATATATATATATATATATATATATATATATATATATATATATATATATATATATATATAATAGAGATTGTAAAGGGAATTGAGTGGTGGGGAGTTGTTGATAGCAGAATAAATTTTTTTGGGGTGAACTATTCATTTAAGAAAGGTTTCATTTACACTCTGTAAACTACAAAAATGAAAAATTGTGAAAATGGTGAAGTCATGCACATTTGTATTACGTGTTCAGACTATAGAAACACATAGTTTTTCTTTACAGGCAACTACTGGCCTGGCAGTATAGCATTTTTAATCATTTTTGCGGATCTTTGTGAGCGGTTATTATTTTGCAAAGTAAAATCCTTTCAGTTTTTAGTATGTCATTGTCGTGTAAACGTACCCTGAAGTTTACTTGGCTTTCTTGACATAGGAAAAGTAATGGGGATGGAAATAGATAAACTATACACCGTACAATAGTATTGCACATAATACATCCTGAAATGAATAATGTGATAAAAATCATCAAAGAGAGAGATGCAGAGGCAAGCAAATATGACTATAATATGTAATTATTCATGATTGAATTACATTTTGAAGAAGTGAGAAAAGGTCTTTTCAGACTCAAAGTGGGTCATTCTATATCTGAATGAATCACTGTCTTAATAGGCATCCGGTAATCAAAGCTGAGAAAGGCAGAATTTTCTTTTGCACTCTAATTCTTCTGCAATATCTTTCATTTTTATAAAATGATCTGAGAAAACAGAACTCTATCTTTCCTCAACTGTTTTTTTGTGTCTCTTGCAGTTTAGAATGGGAACTCTGATAGGTCTCCTATTATGTTGTGTGGACATAAGCAGTACAGTACAGCTGTGCTATTGTTCTTCTAATTCAACCTTCACACTCTGCTCTTACTGACAGAATGTAAAATTAGTGAAGAATGGCCACCAGGCTGTGCATATATTATATGTTGCATATTTAATTATTCATAACTAACCTGTATTGTATGTAAAACCTCCAGTGTAAAAACAGCATCATTCAACATATTTTCCTTAGTGCATTTATTCAGCAATCAAAAGTTAATACAAATTAAAATGTACAAGTAAACTTTTTCCACTGCTGAGGAGAGCAAAGTGCCCATAATTGTAGAATTACCCTTAAAAAAAAAAAAAAAAATCACCCAACAGGAGAATTTCCAGGAACAAATTATGCACCTTAATGGTACATGCACGTATGTTATTTATTTTTCTAAAAATCCCATTAAGAGTAATTTAGAACATGCACCATCACCCATGTACAAAAATACTACCAGTACACACGTAATGTATAGAAGCACCATCACTGCACACTCGCTAATGTGACTTTATCACACAGCAGCCGAATACCCATGTCTAGCCAGTTTATGTTATCAGGGGCCCTCATTTTGTTCTACACAGTATGATCAATAACTGCACTGCACAGAAAGAGATAAGGTCAAATGGAGATATAAAGATGTCTTTGCAGACATACCAATGGGCTGTGCTGCCTTAAAAAAATAAAAATAAAATAATAATAATAATAATAATAATAATAATAATAATAATATAATATTATATATATATATATATATATATATATAGAAATCCTTAATGCCCTTTTGTAACTGGACATTTGTCCATATAGAAAAAACAATTATGAGCCAATCATTTAGGGTGATGCATTTACATTTTACATTATGTCTGAATCTTTTCATCAGAGAATTGTCATCCCGGGGAACAAAAAGCCATATGTTCATAATGCGCCTTCTAAACAGGACTTCATGCCGACTCCTAAATAACACTTTGGGATTTGTCCCATACATCATTCAGCTCATTTTCTGTGTCCACGAATGCGGGTGCTGTGTTGATAGGCGTATCCGTGTTGTGGACCTCAGCCCTGTTTGTAGTTCCTAAAAGAGGAGTAATCAGACATACTGGTGAGAGGCCAAGGCACCATGAGAAAACAATTTTGCTCCATATCACTTAATTTTTCTCACCAGGCACCCAGCCGCAAATAAGCACTCTGGAAAGGACTTTCCATCTCACCTCTGAGAGGCAGATTGAACAACATGCTGTTGGAGGCTCTTTAACTCCATGTGGGTAAGGAGTTAAAAGTGAAAAGTGAGAAAGACAGCGACAGATAAAAGAGGGAGGGAAGGAGAGACTGCTTGTCAGGCAGAAAAGGAGGCAGAAGGAGAGAGACAGAGTGAGAGAAGGACACAGCGCAATCTCTCCCACTAAATTACCTTGGCAGATATCAAACAGGGTGCTTCACTTGTGCTGAATGATAATTGTAGTGAGCTGCCAGGTCCAATACTCTGGGGGTCATCTGCTACCAGGCATGCTTGAGAGAAATCTCTCTCTTTCTCTCTTTCTCTCTCTCTCTCTCTCTCTGTCACACACACACACACACACACACACACACACATTCATTCTTTGTCTCTTTCCCAATCCCCCAATCTTTTTTTTTTTTTTTTTCACATATCTGCTGAGGAAAGTAAACCGTGGTCCATTCGTTTGAGATCGCACTACTCTGTCCTCTGATTCAGCTTGAGGAACAGCATTAAAATATACATCAAACCAGTAACACTGAAGAATCGTTAAAGTTTTATGCTCACATCTTACATGATATCAATATATAATTTTTTATTATGCATAAAGTATCATTTTTTTATGACCCATAAGCCCTGAAGGAACGTATAGCATGCATACTTGAAGATTTAAGCATCTTTTTTGCATTCGCAAAAGTTTTAAAAGATTATATTTTCACAGAGTCAATCTGACACACATTTGTTTTGGTTGTTTTAATCACTATAACATGCTATGATTTTATATATTCGATATATCATTCAAACAACTTCTCTGTCTTTTAGGGATCTAACCTAACCTAACCTAACCATAGCTGTAGTATTGCGAGAACCACTAGTAATTCCTGTTATTATGGTCCCGCTCTCCACTTGAACAACAGGGTAGACAAAGTGCTTCTAATGCCATCAAAATGGTTCCAGGGCCCACCAGATATGCTGACAGCCATACATGACCTGAGACTTAAACCTAACACTCTAAAAAATGCTGGGTTAAAAACAACCCAAGTTGGGTTGAAAATGGTAAATGGGTTATTTTAACCCAGCGGCTGGGTTAAATGTTCAACCCAATCACTGGGTTAGTCCATTTTCAACCCAACTTGGGTTGTTTTTAACCCAGCATTTTTAGAGTGTAAAAAAAAAAAAAAAAAAAAAAATCCTATTTTGGAGGTTTAAATTGCTGGGGTCAAATTGACCCCAGTGAGTAAATTTATTGAGGGTAACAGGAGGGTTAATAACGGTCTTAACTGAGTGCAAGTTTGAATGTTTTTTGGGTTGTTGCTTTTTACATTTATTTTATTTTATTTCTGTTTTGTTTAGTGGAATATGGATCCACTCTGTCTCTGCTGGCATCTGACCAAGAAAACCATTAGCAGGACTTGTTTCAATAATATTATGTTGGATACTGTTCCCTTTCTTTTTGTAAAGTGCAATGTCAATGTACATTACAATCTACTGTATAAAATGTGTTTAACAAAGTATTGATATAGTCTACAGTTCTATGCATAGGAGCTGCAGTGTATGACGTAACAATCTGTTGAGGGTAATGCTGGTATGTGGCGATGCAAATACATAAATAACATTATGGCAGCCTTGTGTTCATTTTGGACAATTTCATGCTCCCAACTTTGGGGATGGCCCCTTCCTGTTCCAACATGACTGCACACCAGTGCACAAAGCAAGATCCATATAGACATGGATGAGCGAGTTTGGTCTGGAGGAACTTGACTGGCCTGCACAGAGTCCTGACCTCAACCCGACAGAACACCTTTGGGATGGATTAGAGCATAGATCTCATATGTCATATCTCACCACTACTAATGTGTCCAGGTCACACTTAATCGCCATTCCATGTATAGTCTAAAATGCAATTGCCCTTATGTTTTGCACATGGGAGAGTGTCATTTGAAATTTCCAGTTTCATCATGTCAGTTCAGTCTTAGTGCAAACTAGTGTAGACGGAAGGCTAAAACATGGAAGAAAAAAAAAAAAAAAAACACAAAGATACGTTTTCAAATATATCTGGATTAGTGTAGACGTAGACCTGCGAAGTGGGAAGCTGTTTCAAGAAGTAGCAGTCAAATGGACTCAAGCTACTTTTTGGAGCTTGACAGAAATGTTCACAAACTGTTTTATGGAAAATAACTACTTGAAAAAATAAACTCATTGTTGTGTGAAATATACCTTTAAACCTAAGCAACATAAATACTTCTAAATCTTTATAAAGTCTCCCAGACTTGTAATAAGCATCACATTTCTTCACAGAGCATTTCCCCCTGCAATCTGTCTTTATTTGTAATCTTCTCTTGAGCAGTCAGTTTTGAAATTTCGCCTTTTGCCCATATTTAGAGCACTTTAAACCGAGCTGACAGAATGAAAAGGCACTCTCATTTCAATGATATAATAGGAAGAGACCTGGGCTAAACGGCAAAATGAATCCACCATCGACCAGCACCACATTAGCGTGCACAAATTCAGCCTCGTAACCAGGTCTGAAACTAAACGTCCATAGTTGTTACAGATCCAATTTATACACATCAGTTGTTTGCCCGTGCAGGTCAATAGAATGCTCAGGATCACCTTGTGACATGCAGAAGAGGCTCTCTCTTCAACCAATGATAACACTGTATGTAATTAATAATCATTTCTCATTCGCTGTGGCATCTTGACCCCAGGCCACCTTATACATGATGTGAAATAATCATCTAATTTCATACTGGCCCATGAGCATGTGTGTCTGCATTTGTGTGTGTGTAAATAGAGGAATGTATTCCCAATATATGTAGTCTGTATAATGTGTGCTATATATGAATGATTCATATTAAACATATTCTAAAAATGTCACAGTAAAACTTTACCAAAAAAAAAAAAAAAAAAAAGTATCCATTTGTTAGGTAACTACATTAGTTAATGAACTAACTATTTTCTCAAGCATGTATTAATCTCAGTTAATGTTAATATCAACATGCACTAATGTAGAGTTATGGCATAATAAGCAGTGGGTGTATATATATAAAACATAAAGATAAAAACCATTGGATAATCTGACCAGGCAAGGTTAGTACAGGTTGTAAAATGAGGTGGGTTATTAGTGTTTATTAGTATTAGTGTTCATTAGCAACTAGTATTATTATGTAAAAATAATGACTAATATTCAAGGAGTGAGGAAAATGTTATTATATTCGTTAAGCCCTGCAAAGAGTTGTGCGCTTATCCGAGCGTATCTCAGGGTCAGCTCTCCCGTCTCTGCAGGACGTCTACACCAAACGCTGCAAAGGTAGAGCTACTAAGATCATCAAGGACTCTAATCACCCTGCAAACCCTCATTTCACGCTGCTGCCATCTGGTAAGTGCTTCCGAAGCCTGATGGCCAAAACCGAGAGACTCAGGAGGAGCTTCTTCCCCGAGGCCATCAGACTCCTGAACTCAGTCACTTAACATCACGTGACCATCGATATACTGACATTGCACTGCACTTTCTGTTCTCGTTGTTACTGTGTAACAACCTGTTATAAACCTGTTTGCACATTATACTTCTTTGTACATTTGTTAACCACATATTTATAAGTCTACAGTTTACTCACTCACTTTTCTTTTTTCTACTTGATTTATTTATAATTCTACAGATTATATATATATATATATATATATATATATATATATATATATATATATATATATATATATATATATATATATATATATATATATAGTACTTTTTTTATTCTATTTCTATTATAATTTCCTCCTTGTGTTTTTAACTGTGAATTTGCACTGTCCATGGAGCGGACCTGTTTACATTTCACTGCCGGTTGTATATTCTGTATATAACTGTGTATGTGACAAATAAAACTCTTGAATCTTGAATCTTGAACTTTGGTAAATTCTGTTTAGTGCCTATATCCGACTAAGCCAGGCATGCAATTCCCATTTATAGTCAACCAATCCATGTAAGTGAATTTTTTTCTTTGTAAATCTCCCGATTAAGCACTTCGTGTCAGTGATGTACTAGCAGACCTTTACTCCTAGTTTGTACATGTAATAAAATGTTTATGACAAAATGCAATATTATTAAAAGGGAAGAAAACTGTTTTTTTTCTGTGTGGATTTGTTATATACAAACACTTGTACACACATAAATATGCACACGCTGGGCCACATTAGTGCCACTTGGACATTTATTTTCCAAACTTTGTGTTCTACTTTTACAGAGCACCGTGCCACGCAGGGAAACAGGTGCAATGGAATAGCCTGGGTTATCACTGAGCAACAGGGGTGCCACAGTTATTCTGATGTCTCTGGCAGACATACATCTCAGGTAAACATCAAACTCACACAGACACACTCACAGCCCAAACAGAAGTCCTACACATTTAATTTATTAGAAGTGGTGAATAATGAAAGATGGAATCTGTGGGGATGGACAGGAGGAGATATAAACAGATGGCAAGTGAGTTACAAAGAAGTCGGAAGTGACACAACCTTGCAGGGTTCTCTAATCAGCAAAGCTCAGTGGACAGTTGGGTATACTCTCAACCTCACAACTCATCTGGCAAACATTCAGAATACTTTAAAAGCACACAAATGATCTGTGGAACGACCGTTTTGTAAGGTCACAACATACTAGTTAGCTCTTGAAGACCCATGCTAAAATTAATAATGTTTTCCAGGAAACACATTAGAGAGCTTGAATATGAGCACTTTGTTTATCCACTGATAGTACTACAACATATGGGAAGATAAATCATTCCTTTCATAACAAGAAAACAGGGAGTATGACAATGGTGGGTGTGTTATAGAAAATGTGATGCATATGGATGATGTAGGACATTGGAATTTTAAAATTTGATTTATAGATGTTCTCTTCTTTCTGTTATATTGGTGGAGGATGTATCAAAAGTGTCCAAGTGTGTCCGACTGCATTCCGCAGTACCACAAACCATGCCCTACAAATTGTGCCCCTAGTACAAGTTACACCCCCACAACAAAACGGCTAATTAGAGAGCCCTTCCCTCTGGAATCACTGATTTTTGGCTTATGCGACTTCATGCAGCACTGTACAGACCAATCAACGGCTGACTTGAAGCAATGCATGCTGGTTAGAAATTTTGTCCGACTTGAAACAGTGCTGACGCCACGTCACTGTGACATATGGCATCAAACAGTAACAGAATTGCTCAGGGCAACCACTGGTCAAATGGGTCTCCTATGCAGAAATTCAGTTGCCACCTCCATTAAAATTGCTTTCTGGGGGTGGGGTGTTGATGGTGCTTCCATAGAGGGTGGGATGGTGCCCCCTTAGTTAGTGCCCTATGCAGACTGTATATTCTGCATATATGAGACAGTGGTACTGGAATCACTGTAGTAAAAGCTTTAAATAAAGCCTAATTGTGACTTTTTATCTCACAATTCTGACTTTTTTCTTGCAATTGCATGTTTACACGTCTTTTTTCTCCGAATTTTGAGATTGAGAGAAAAAAAATCAGAATTGTGAGCTAAAAAGTCATAATTACCTTTTTGTTTTTTTGTTTTTTTCATGGCAGAAATAAGCTTTCATTGGTTCCACATGTGTAAAGGTCCTTTCACACTGGATGTGATTTTGACGCGCAAATAATTTGCGCAATAGTTTTATTTTTTGATCAGCTGTTTGTGTAATAAGTGCTTCCACACCGAACACGAATGTGCTGCGGTGAAAAAAATTTATTTATTTATTTTGCTTCGATGTCGATTTTTGTTTTTTTCTTTCGCAGCGACAGAAAAGGCTTCAACCACTCACATACAATGAAACAAAGGTGATGTCACAGCAACAATGATGGATCTTCAGATTGCTTGTGTTGACACATTTTGTTTTGTTTGACAAAACTAATAAAAAACTACAAAGACAACGATTTGACAATGTGTGGCATAGGCTACAGATAATGTCTCGGTTACGTATATAACCCTCGTTCCCTGAAGGAGGGAACTTAGACGTTCTCCCTGAGGTGAGAACACAGGAGGAACCCGGCTCTACACGTAGGCTATAGAATCTAGCGAACGTGTTGGGTGTCGCCCAGCCCGCAGCTCTACAGATGTCTCACAGCGAGGCGCCACATGCCAGCGCCAAGGAGGATGCAACACTTCTAGTAGAGTTCTTGGTAAGCCAAGGTGATGGTATCCACTATCCAGTGGGCCATCCTCTGCTTGGAGACAGCCTTTCCCTTCTGCTGGCCTCCGTGACAGACAAAGAGCTGATCTGAGGTCTTGAAGCTTTGAGTTCTGTCCACATAGATCTGCAGAGCGTGGACGGGACAGAGCAAAGCTAGGGCTGGGTCTGCCTTCTCCAGGGGCAGTGCTTGCAGGTTCACCACCTGGTCCCTGAAGGGAGTGGTAGGAACCTTGGGCACATAGCCAGGCCGGGATCTCAGAACCACGTGGGTGACCGAAAATGTGTGTTCCCTACCCTCTTGATGGAGGCCAATGCAGCCAACAGCAAAGTCTTCATAGACAGAATCTTTAGCTCTGCTGACTGCAAGGACTCGAATGGGGCATTCTGAAGTGCTCGGAGCACCAGAGCAAGATCCCAAGAGGGTATGGAGAGAGGTCGAGGAGGATTTAACCATCTCACTCCCCTGAGGAACCTGATGACCAGGTCGTGCTTCCCCACCGACTTACCTTCCACAAGATCGTGATAGGCGGATATTGCGGCAACATAAACTTTGAGGGGGAGGGCGACAGCCTATGCTCCAACCCTTGTTGCAGGAAGGAAAGCACAGACATGATCGAACACCTTCGGGGGTCTTCTCGCGAGGAGCATAATTTCTGGGAACCAAGTCCGGCTGGGCCAGTGTGACGCTACCAACAGGACTTGCTCCTCATCCTCCCTGACCTTGCACAGTGCCTGTGCAAGTAGGCTCACTGGGTGAAACGCATATTTGTACAGGCCCCAGGGCCAGCTGTGCGCGAGTGCATCCGTGCCGAGTGTACCCTCAGTCAGCGAATAAAACCACTGGCAGTGGGAACGTTTCCGGGGAAACAAACAGGTCGACCTGTGCTACCCCGAACTGTCTCCAGATCAGCTGGACCACATGGTTGCACACACCAGGGACATGAATGGCCTGAAGCGACCTCAGACACTTCTGACTCCAGAGGAGGAGATGGCAGGTGAGTTGCGACATGCGATGGGAGCATAGACCACCTTGTTGGTTGATGTACGCCACGATCACAGTGTTGTCCGCACGGACCAATACATCTCTGCCCATTAACAGCCTTTTTAGGCGGCTCAGTGCAAGATGTACTGCTAGCAACTCAAGTCAGTTGATGTGCCAATGCAGATGCGGGCCCATCCAAACCCTTGACACTGCATGCCATTGTACGTAGCTCCCCAGCCCATGGCTGAGGCATCCGTGAAAACCACAGCATACCTGGACACCTGTTCCAGGGGCACTCCGGCCCGAAGGAACGAGGGGTCTGACCATGGACTGAAGGACTGGCGGCAGACTGGTGTGATGCTCACCTAGTGAGTGCCGCATTGCCATGCCCATCTCAGGACTCGGCCGTATAGCCAATGCTGAAGCAGTCTCATATGTAGCAGGCCGAGCGGTGTTCCTGCCGCGGCTGCCATATGCCCCAGAAGCCTCTGAAACTGTTTCAGTGGAACCACCATCCTGCCTTGAAACATGTTCAGGCAGTTCACCATCGACTGGACATGCTCCTCTGTGAGGTGCGCTGTCCGCTCGACCGAATCCAACTCCATACCAAGAAAAGAGATCCTCTGCATGGGGGCAAGTTTGCTCTTTGTCCAGTTGACCCAAAGACCCAACTGGCTGAGGTGTCTGAGCACCAGGTCCCTGTGTTCGCACAACTGATCATGAATGAGCAAGAATGAGCCAGTCGTCGAAATAGTTGAGGATGCGAATGCCCTGTTCTCTCATGGGCACAAGGGACCCCTCCGTGACCTTCATAAAGGCATGGGGAGACAGGGACAGCCCGAAGGGCAGGACTTTGTACTGATACGCTCAACCCTTGAATGCAAAGCACAGAAACGGCCTGTGTCGAGGAAGAATCGAGACATGAAAGTACACATCTTTCAGGTCGATCACTGCAACCCAGTCTTGGGGACGGATGCATTCGAAAATGCGTTTCTGCATGAGCATCTTGAACGGTAGCTTGTGGAGGCTCCGATTCAGAACTCGCAGGTCCAAGATTGGCCGCAACCCACCGGTTTTCTTGGGTACAATGAGTACGGGCTGTAGAAGCCTGTCTTCATATCGGCTGGAGGGACCGGCTCTATCGCGTCCTTCACCAGTAGGACTGCGATCTCCGAATGCAGGACATGGGCATCTGCGCCATTCACCGAAGTGAAGTGGACGCCCGTGAACCTGGGGGGAAGCTGGGTGAACTGAATCGCATAGCCAAGCCTGATGGTCTGAATGAGCCAGCGAGATGGACTGGGGAGCGCTAGCCAGGCTCGCAGAGACTGTACAAGTGGGACCAAAGGGACCACCAGCGTACCCACCATGGGGCAGCGAGGTGGAATGCAGGTACCGGGCTGGGGCAGCTGTCTCATGGAGGCAGCCACAGCGAGGTGTGAGTGTGCTGTGCAACACTTACCTGATTCCACGAGTGGGCAGAGGGTATGTGAGGAGGCTTGGTTGCGTCCTCGAGCCATCCACTGCTTCCCGCTGGCGAAGGGGGAGGATGAGTGTGGTCCGGCGTTTGACTGGCCACAACTCTCCGAACCCCCTTGCGACCCAGAGACAGGAGGAACTGCTCTTTTTTTGAGAATTTGGGTTCCACCGGTGTTACACCAGCGGCAGAACAGAATTTTGACTCAAAAGATTCTCTGCCGGCCCTCCTCCGGGGAAGAGCAGCCCCACCCGTCTCCAGGTTGCCCGTCTCAGAGGTGATGTTTCAGGCCTAGTTCTCAGTGTTGCTGAAAAGCCACCTTGTGAGATGGGAGTGTCGAGAAAGCGTACTTTGACAACCACTCGCACCTCAGCAAGGCAAGCCAGGGGGGGCATTTCTGGACCACCGAGGTGGACATCGTCTGGCCGAAGGCCTGCGCCGTGACTTGATCATGGTTAGTCAACATGTGCAGCTCAATCCCGACTCAGAACTACCCTCATGCATTAAGAGTGCAGGGCGGAGGTGGTCTGCGCACAGTTACCCCACTGTTGAGGGTAGTGAGAGAGGAAAAACTTATGCAGTTTTGGCCCCTTTGATGTTCTATATCCAAAGTAGTTCCATGCTGTCAAGTTTCCCATGCACATCCGGGAATGATCCCAGGAAATCATGGCTGTTAACTCTGAATCTGATTCAGCAAAGCACACACCATTACAGCGGGCTCAGCATCCTCATTCCCCGAGCACAACAGCCCTCTCTCTGATGCAACGATTGACATCTGATACTCAAATGAAACGCTAGGTTCCCCCATAAGAAGGACCAGCAATTCCATCCAGAAGCTGCACAGCTTGCAGTGCGCTAGAGGGGGAGGGGCCCTAGGGGGTTGGTTCCTCGAAAGAGAAGCCCTCCACTCCTCAGGTCACCCCAGCCATTTCACCGAAGTAGACCTCTGCTGTTGGCTACCAGGGAGGGTGCTACAATGGGAAATAGGCAAGGGGACAGTGCACCTAGAGCGCCAGCGAGCGCTGGGTTGCCGTGACAACCCGCGCTGCAGCCAGGCAGCTCGACGGCACATGATAGACAAGGAGAAAGAAGAGTCGTGACTGGCGTGCCGACGTGGTCATGTTCTCATTAGAAAACGTGAACCACCCACAAACGCAGTCTCAGCATGCATACGCCCAGACATGTGAAACAGTGATCGTGGCCGTCAGTGAGGACAGGAAATAACCGCATCCAGAAACACACAGATAGAATATCATCTTTAAAAAGACGCAAGCTCTATCTGTGTAGCTCTTCTAGGGAAACTGCACTCCGTGATGCTGAAGCACACAGGGGGATAGTTGCGGCGACACAGACAGAGAAAAGTGCAGCCTGTCATGCGCGCTCTCTCTCTCTCATAGATGGCGATCTCTTACCAGCTGTGAAAACGGCTTTTCAGTGCTCTTAAAAGTGCACTGAAACAGCTGTGAGAACAACCTTTTGTTTTTGCTCAATAAAACAAAATAGAAAAAGAAAGAGAGAAAATCGATCCCGCTGTAGTGCTGTCACTCCAACACCAAACGAGGAGAGATCCACCAGAAGAGCTTGACTCGTTATAATGTTAACACAGGCTTTGTAGGGAGTGAGTTCTGGACAAATCATCCACCACTCAGCTCCAAAGTAAAAAGCTAATTTGATGCAAACACCTGTGTCTCATTTATACCCGCGCTGCGTGGCATGAGCACCTGGTGCAATCATTGCATGCCAATGTGCATTGGCTCGTTTAGTTACACTCGAAGTAGATTGGCTCTACAGTAGATTGAAGTAGCAAGATTCCTATTCGTCGGTATTCCGACATTGCGTCGAGAGTGACCGACTGAATGGGAACGATAACATAACTTTAAAACTTGTTGATTTTTTTTCTAAACCTAATTGTGTCCGCGACTATGGAAAGTGAATGTGTTGCTGTCAGTATGACTGTGGTACTTAAATGTTTACATTGTGATTCAGCTGGAAACATCGTAATATCAACACTTAAACATGACAATCAGTGACTTGATTTTAAGAGGACAGCTCACCTTATGGAGACTGCCAGACGCTGTGCCGGATCGATTGGTTCCCTGAAGTTTGAGGTTTTGCGGTGCCACTGTCTGTTGGAGCTCCTCAAATTGGCATACTCCCCATTCATACTCTCTGTTCTCTAAAGGGTATCTAAACCCTAGAACAACTTTTTTTAATTAATGATCTGCAAGACTGGGGCTTTATTTGTGCTGTTCATTGATTAGAGTAAATGTTTTGACATTTGGGTATAAAGTGTTTTAATTATACAATATATGATGTAAAAACATCTGAGTGCTGCCCTCTTAAGGTTGAATGGTGGCTACTGCAGTTGAATTTTCCTATTGAACATTGTTGGCCATCGTGACATATGTTGGCTCTTCCAACAGCTCACTGCCACGCCCCTGGCGCAAGCTCACCATACCCTTGGCATCGGGAGTTAACGCAGTTTGAGCCAGCGGCTCGAATTGATAAGGCTCTGGCCCTCAGTCTACAAACAATTCACCCTCCTCCACTTCAGGTGAAGGTTGGGGAGAAAAGTCCTCTACTTTAAAAGACCGATCTGTTGCAAAACTACTGGTGTCACTCCAGTCATTCTCCATCTTTGCGAGTCTGACAGCTGTCAATCAATCTGTCACTGCGGGTCTCAGGTGCACGCCCCCCACTCAGCCCCACCCCCCCGCTCAGCCCCTGCCCTCGGCTCGTCCCTTCTGTCTCTGCTGGGCTCTGTCCACTTTTCCAGCATTTTTTAAATATTGCCAGTGGGTGGAGTTAGGCTGTGAACAGGGGTTTAGTTACCCTTTAAGACTGGGTCCACCCAAATCCTTCTTTTCGGTCTTTTAACACTAGAACGCCAGGGGCCGCTGTATACCTAAAACTGCCAACAGGTAAAATGTATCCATGCAGATGATTACTGTTTTGATACGGTAAAAAACTTAATATGTCACTGTATTATGCCACTGTCTTCACAAAGTAATGTATAGAGTCATGAAATAATTTTTAGTCATCAACTGTGTTGTTGTCCTGTTGTTTTATGCTATTTTAAGCAGCCTACACTAATCACTTTTTGGTGAATATAGGCTAAATCAGTCTGCAATGACAACGATAATTAGAAGGAAATAAATACATATTTGGGTGGTGTAATATTATAATAAAATGTCATTAATCACATATTAAGATAACCCATGTTATTTAAATGACTAAAATACCCTAAATAGACAATAAAGAGCAATAATAATCCACCGCACTACTTGACATACGATATGTGACGTGCAGCGACACATTCAAGTGCACAGTTTCACCCAATTAATTATTAATTTGTTATATCATTCATAATTTGACTAAAAGACTAACACCAATAAACTTGGGGTAATCATGAAAAAAAAAAAAAAAAATTAATGAAAGACCGACATTATAACATTATAGATCGGAAATATTATTTCTCACGGAAACGGGCAGACTTGAATAAGTAGCAAACAATACACAATAAAAATTGCAAAAAAAATTATAATTAATAGTTTGAACATTTATGTATAGGCTAAAACATCTTAATTTGACCGTGTGTTGTGTGACTGTCTACAGTAAGCCTACACATTGCTCTAAAACAGCGTGAAACTAAAGGAATTATATCAGGGTAAATTTGACCCGCTGGCGCTTATAGGTATAAATTCCCTGTTTTTAAATCTGGTTTTATCTAAACAATTTTTAACAACAGGGGATTGTAAATATCACAATTTTAGTAAAAGTCAGTGACTGGGAGAGAAATTGAATTTGAAATATTCGCTTTTTTTCGCTTCACTTTTTCGTTATGCATCCGATGTGAAAGGGCCTTTAGGGAAAACAAAAACCAAAAACACATTCTTCCTCCTCTACCTTACCTCTCCTTCTCCCTTGTCCTGATTCAACTATTCCTATTTTTCGCCCAGACATTTTTTTGTTGTTGTTTAGCATCCTATGGAAGACCGTTTATGCCACTAAATAAAAAAATAAAGAGTAATTGCGACTTTTTATCACAGAAATCTGACTTTTTTTCTCACAATTGCGAGTTATAAAGTCAGAATTCTGAGATATAAACTCGCAATTGTGTGATATAAAGTCACAATTCTGACTGAGAAAAAGTCCGAATTGTGACTTTATATCATGCAATTGCGAAGTTTATATCTCAGAATTCTGGTTTTTAACTCGCAATTGTGAGAAAAAAAGTCAGAATTCTGGAATAAAAAGTCACAATTACTCTTTTTATTTATTTTTTATTTAGTGGCAGAAACGGGCTTCCATAGGATCCACATTGAACAACAAAAAAACATTTTTTTTTTTTTTTTTTTGCTGTGTTCTGAATAAGATTAGATCCAACTATTTCAGTGATGCTATCTAAAAATTCTTATCAGTTGTTTCAATATTTTTCAAAACTCTTCACACAGTTCTCCTAACAAACTTTTAGCTTGGCACAGCAGTTAATTTCACATTCGAAATGTACTAAAACTACCAAAACACTTTGTGACGAGGTTGACGAGCGAGAGACGTGGGAGGAGCGAGTGAGACCGGTGCGTGATTGAGAATGAGCATCACCTGCAAGACACACCGGTCTGGAGTCCTCTCATGAGGGAGCTCGGAGGCATATAAGGATGAGTGACACCAGTGAAGGACGAGAGAGGACCATGCCTGGACTTTATGTTGTGGTTAGTTTATTAAAATAAGTATTTTAAATGTTTGCCGGTTCCCGCCTCCTTATTCCCATAACAACAAACTGTGTTACACACTTTATTATTTTCTCAAATCAACTTATTCTTCCAGAACAAAAAGGTTTTCACCCAACAAACATACTTTGTCAATCATAAAACACAGACCTAAAAACACTAACATCAGGTAGCATTATACAATGATTTCAATGATTATATCAATGAATAACATTTCTTTACAAAACCAGAATGACACTCTCTACTACTTATAATACACTGCAGTTTGTTATATAGTACATGCTTACATTACATTTTGTAACATTACAAAATTATTTTATTTAAGTTTTCCTCTTTTGAATGGATGGTAATCTGTAAGTGTTCAGTTACCTCTAGTTTCTTTGATAATATATATATATATATATATATATATATATATATATATATATATATATATATATATATATATATATATATATATATATATATACGATTCAGATATATATACGATTCAGATATATATATCAATATGGTAGTGCTGTAAAAATGTTGCAAATTTCTGTCTTATTAAATTTTTGTGTTTTGTTAGGTTTTGAACTTAAAATCAACAGTTTTGAAAATGGTCTCATTAAACATTGGCCTGTATAAAACAAAGTTTTGGTGGTGTTTGTGTCTAAGTTAGAAAATAATTTATGTAATTTGAAAGATGTCATCATTGAATGTATTTTGTGCCAAAGCAATAATAAATGATCCACAGTTTAACTCACACAGACTACTGCTGTGATCACTGTGTGAAGAGCTTTGAAAAATTGACCTAAGAGTTGAGAAATGTGTTCTAGCGATTGTAAAAAAAACAAACAAACAAACAAACTGTATATAAATATATATATATATATATATATATATATATATATATATATATATAAAAAATATTATTATTAGTATTATTTTTTTTGTAGATTGTTTATACTATATTTAACATTTGGAACATTAGGTCTTCATTTCTGACATGCTGTGTTTAAGCATTTGTAAATAAGACCAGACAGATCCATGATTTTGACAGGGTAAGATTGTATGAAAAGAAAATTTTTGAATTTTAGAAACGTGTTAATTAATTGCATATTGTGTGGAAAAAACGAACAAACAAACAAACAAAAACATGAATTGTGTTAATGGTCTGGTCACAACAGACAGATGTTGTGCTAATTGTGTTTAGAGTTTTGAAAATGTGACTACAGATTGGACAAAAAGATGTTAGCAGTTGTAAAAAGCTGCAACATCACATATTAAAAAGATCACCAGATGCAAGTCATCATGTTTGTTTTCCCCTAGTTTTTAAAATAGTTTAACAATTAAACTACAGTAAATATTACATTTTATTGAAGAGGTAGGCTGTGTACAATCACACTTGATACATACAGCTTATCAGCTCCCAGCATACACCAGGAGGCTACAGTCCATCCCACAGCTCTCATGTATTGTTATGAAACAAAGAGGTTGCATTGTGTCTCAATAAGTGGGGAATATTACACAGCCATGTTATCTGAAAGAATTATTATATTCTCACTACTTGACATTTAACTGTATCAATGCACACTCTGTGCTTTGTGCCGAAAGATTTGGCTTAGTCATCCCAGCCTTTAAAAGGTTCAGTTTGAACATAATGGACCATGTAGAGAGGTTAAGTCCACATTTTGGATTTGCTGCTGGATTTTCTATCCTCCCCTCCTGCTGAGAACCCATGGTGCAGAAGAAAGGAAGAAAAAGGAATGCCCACTCATTGAAAAGCACTGATTTTCCAACATGTTTTCTGGCATCTCACAAGGAGTCCCTGCTGGAGAAACAGCTTAAAATAATACAGCAAATGACTGCTGTTCAGCTAACAACGTCCTCTCTTTCCTCCGTACATCCACTTCACACCCTCAGGGACCACTTTCTCTCCCAGCATGCAAGGTATCGATCTTTAAATATTTACCTTGAAAACGTCAGTAGGGTCAAGCCATGACTCTCCCTACGCGTGAAATATTCACCATTCTTCAATAATTAATGACTCAGTCCTTGCATTGGCCTAGCATGAATGGAGCTCTACAGACAGTGTTGTGCATGTTTTATTGGTTGGTGTAGCCTGGGTATTGTTTGGGCTGTGACAAAACGCTGGCTCAGGTTAATTGGGCCCTGGGCATTGGCAGCTGAGGGACTGAGAGAGGAAAGAGGAAAGATTTTGTGTCAAAAAAATCCTTGCTCCCTTCAGGCCAGAAAACTGAACTTCTTTGGACCAGGAAAGCGAGGGACATTGTGGTAAAGTAGCTTGGTGGTCTTGGCTTCAGGGGAGTCAGTTTTCTAGGTGGTGATATTATTGATTTGCTCCTTCACTGAAACGTCTGCAATGTCACGGCCGCCAACCCTTAATTGGGCACGGAAATGAATAAGACTTGTGCGACAAATCCCCTGTAAACCCTTTCACACTCTGTCAGCTGCACATCAGTGGTTATGCGATGGGGATCATTTGCTTACAAGCTAAATTGTGCTTGAGTATCTGTCCTGCTGTTCTTCCAAGCTGCTTCAGGCTCAGGTTGAGGACATTATAACACACAGACTAGCAACACTGTTCTGGCATGTATTGGTCAATTGCGTATAACAGCGTTACGATGAAGATAAATGTAGTTTCAAAATATAGTTTAAAACACGTGCCAAGTTTTTATGGACTCTTTACACTGGTCCGCTATGGTTTTGTCTGTCAATCAGTCAATCAATCAATCAATCAATCAATCAATCAATCAATCAATCAATCAATCAATCAATCAATCAATCAATCAATCAATCAATCAATCAATCAATCAATCAATCAATCAATCAATCAATCAACCAACCAACTGAACAATCAATCAAGAAATAAACTGATCTGTATATATATATATATATATATATATATATATATATATATATATATATATATATATATATATATATATATATATGTATGTGTGTGTAATCAAAATCTCATTCAATGAATCTCATCTACTTCCAAAAGTTCCTTCATGCTCCCCCTGCTCCTCTGCAGTCTTACCTATCTTGTTTATTTAAAATATTTTAAAACATTTTAAACCCTCCCTCATTTCTACCCTACAGATTTGCTCTGCCGTTCACCGCATGAGCCATCCACAGATCTGAGTTGGCTTGCATAGAGCTCATGAATGTATTCACAGTCAGAGTTGGGTTGATCCACACATCATAGAGTAGTGCCGGTGCTGCCGTGTGCTTGGCCTTTAAAGTGCTAGTGGTTCTGAAGGCAGAAGCAAAACCTTTGTGGCTTGGACAGAGGCTCATTACACAACAAAGCAGAGCTCCCTGCATGCACCCATCATGAAGAATAAACATGAGCAACAACATTTCAGTTGCCACTCTTATCTGGGCCTATAAAACCGTTCTCGAAGCAATCTTTTCTCTTTTCTGACAAAATCGTATTTCTAATAATTTTTTTAAGAAATTCTGATTAAACTTTTTATCAGAAGGAAAGCTAACATTCCATATATCAAATGTACATTTGGTGAGACATGATTCTTTAATCTGTTAAATGAGGTAAGTTTAAATTGCATGATCTGCATATCTTGTATGAAAGTTTTTAATTAATGATGTCACAATTTTAATTTTTTTTTTTTTAACCATAATTTCAACTGTTTTATTCCAATATTTTGGAATTATTTATAAAGCATCTGCATGCTCTTGCGATTCTTAGTGATCATAAAAACACATATAATCATAGAATTATTATCATCATCATCATCATAATCATAAGTGCTCTGTAATGATTTGAGCTACATTTATGGTGCTTTTATTTTGTCCTTTTTGGAGCCTGACAGCCTGTGATCACTATAACATTGTTAAATGGAATAGAGATGCATGAAAGTTCTTTAAAATTCTCCTTTTGTGTACCACAGAGAAAATAACAGCATTTGTGTTTAGAATGTATGACATTGTTTGTTTGTTTTTGTTTTTTTGAGGGGGTTAATACAGCAGTGAATAATAATACTAATACTAACACACCCACCCACACACACACGTCTGGTTTAATATCTCTGTGGGGACTCTCTATAGACGTAATGATTATGCTAACCCTACCCGTAAACCTACGCATCACAGAAACTTTCTGCAGTCTTACATTTTAAAAACAAACATTCTGCATGCTTGTTTTTTCATGGGGACGTCAATTTAGGTCCCCATGGTGACACGAGCCCCATGAGTCTGTGTGCATTCAGTCACCAATGGGATAGAAACACACACACACACACACACACACACACACACACACACACACACACACACACACACACACATATTAAAACTTTCAATCATTTGAAGCTCTTTAATGTGACTTACAAATGCTTTAATCAAGATTTGAATAGGGTGACATAAAAAAATGCAGTTAAAATGTGCTTTAGGTGTTATATAGTCATAGTTGTACTGTTGAATACAATAATTGAGTCACCACAAAAAAACAAACAAAAAAAAAAAAACAGAACATGCACTGATCTATCTTACATACTCTGCAGTGGTTCTTTTTTCAGGATAAGAAACCAGCTCAGTCTGCTTGGAGGGGAAACGTCTCCTTTTTATGCTAAACATATTTTATTTACCTGGCAGTCAAATGCTCTGAAATATGTTTCAGCAGAACCCACATCATTTACTGATTCAGGGTTATAATTCAGACTCTATCCCCTGGAGCCCTTGACAATACAATAAATAAAACTCTTGATATCCAGTATTCAAAGCTTATTTTTTTGCCTATAAGTGGCATTTTCTGAGCGTGTTGGTAGGTGAAGATATGACTCACGAGAGAGCTAGAGGCTAAGTCTGATCTGTTTATGAGGGGTTGCTTTTTGTGTATATAGCATGGAGAGGATTTCAATTAAACACTGATATGACCTATTTTTAAAACTAGTGTTCTGTGGCACCACACAAGGACACGGGTCCTGAGGTCTAATGAAAAATAAACAGACGTCACTATATAAAACAACTCAGTTAGACTTTAATACATCCCTGTTGCAGGCTTATGTTGTTTTAAAGCTTTTGACCCCAGATAAGACAGGGTCAAATTACTGATGTAGGAAACCATGACATTATTGCCCTGTTTTTTAAGATGCATTTAATTCTATAGCTTTGATCTTTGACTACAATAAAGACTTTTTTTTTTTTTTCATTTGTCTCTCATCTTTTGCTTTATATTCTTTGATTTTTCATCCTCTGTCTCCTATTTCTGTCTCTGTTTATTAGTTAATTAGTTGCACCTTCATCTTTCTGCAGTCAAATGAATGATTACTCTCCATTTATCTAGAGTGAAAAACCCATGGCCACATATTCTATAATTATGACATGATGGTTAAAGGGTTAGTTCACCCAAAAATTTTAATTCTGCCATTAATTACTCACATGTCGTTCCAAACCCATATGACCTTCATTCATTCAGAACATGAATTAAGATATTTTTGATGAAATATGAGAGATTTCCTAAAGCTGCAGTCCGTGAGTTTTGCCTCTTTGTCGCCATCTCTGTTTGAAAGCAGCATTTGCAGGTATCGGTGGAATTATCATCTTTGGTATCATGGTTGTGCATCAGCATGGCTCCTCAGCACGGATAAATCTAATGTTTTGAGGAGTATGTGTGGCTGTCATTGATGTCTTTGATGAATAAATGTAATAATTTATGACATCAGTGGTTATGCGATGGGGATCATTTGCTTACAAGCTAATTTGTGCTTGAGTATCTGTCCTGCTGTTCTTCCAAGCTTCAAGATGTCCAAGAATGCATAAAAGGGTCAAATTGACCTGGATTCATTTCCTATGGAATTTTGACTGAACAGTCATTATTTTTATCAATATAAATAATTGTTTTCTTAAAACTTCATGGATTGCTTAAAAATCTCCTAGATATTGTAGGTGAAAAGCAGTATGTGAAATTAGTAGTAAATTAGATGTTTGAAATCACTGTATTCTTAAAACAGTAAGAAAAAAATAGTATCCAGAAAACCTACTACTTCTCCCATGATTCTGAAGTTCACATCCACACTTTAGAGTACAACAGGGCTAAAGGCACACCTCAAGAAAAATGTGGTTTAATTGCAGAAAAAAAAAAAAAAAAAAAAGTCTCAGTTTAAGCATGTAACCATGGTTCCCTGAGAAGGGGAATGAGATGCTATGTCTCCTAGAGGGCTCAATGGGGAATGCCTCCGAATGACCGGTGTCTGAAACATGACTCTAAACCAGAGATGCCCAAACTAGGACACGTAGGCCAAAGTTGGCCCACGATTAACTTTAATTTGGACCACCATGCCATGATGGGAAAATTTTTTTTTTTTAAAAACCTGCCATTGAAGTGTCAGTTTTTAAGAAAGGTCATTTTTGTTTTCGTCCCCATGCAGTTGCGATATATTATGCATATGCCATGCGGAAACATGCTGTAGAGCTGCACAATAATTGTTAAAAGGTCGTAATATTGATTAAAACACGCAATCTTATTCCTAAATAATAATGACTCTCCCGTGGCAATTAAACCTTTGACATAACACACCGGGACATTCAGATTTGCATTGACGCTGCCGCAGTTATGTAGCCTGTATGAAACAGCTTCACAAACCACACACAGTATTGTTATTTCTGTTACAAATATTCAAATGATCACAGAAGTATTGTGATAGAAGTTTAAATTTTGGATATAAACACTGATGTTTACAGTAGCGATCAAAATAGAGTAAATTATCTTTTGAAATTAACTTGTTGCTTCAAATAACGCTTGTATCGATTACATTGTTATGCCACCAAGTGTGGCGACAAGTGGCTGTTAAAAAAAAATATTTGTCATTAAACAGTTCATTCAAGAGATTTGTTCAAAAACAATGATTCATCCAGTAATTAAAAAAGTGAAGTGTTTATGAAACAAAATAAACCCTGACAGGGTACAACAAACTTTAAAAATATAACTGGAGTTAAGCAGATTGCTTAATGTTTTAAAATGATAAAATCATAAATTAGGGGAAACAAAGTTAACCAGTTTAAATTTAATATAAAAGTTTGATGTAATGCAACTTTTACTTTTGGCCCACTGACCTCAATGGTCAGTGTTTACATTTCACTGCCGGTTGTATATTCTGTATATAACTGTGTATGTGACAAATAAAACTCTTGAATCTTGAATCTCAATGAAGCTTGTTTTTTGGCCCTTTGTTGTAAAAAGTTTGACCTCTGGTCTAAACACAACAATGAACTTGACATTGGCATGCGGCAGCCAATGATGTCACCACTGGTGCAACTGTATAAAAGGGCACCTGTGAAATACCATCCAATTCTTGTCTGAAGGAGATGTGTGCAGGAATACTGGAAGTGGCAAAGGGACACAGTGTCTCATTCCCCTTCTCAGGGAACCATGGCTACATGCTTAACCTGAGACATTCCCTGAGAAAGGGATCTCATGCTGAGTCCCCTAGAGGGTGCTATGGGGAACAGAATATCTACACTGCCATGCTGAAGGAATGAGTGCCTTGTTGGTTGAGCTTAGTCTAAGGACTTTAAAGAGAGAATGTCTAACTACATTAATATTCAGGCCAGTGTCCAAGGAGGCTCACAGAGAGCCTAACACTCTGAATTTCTGTTCAGACAGCCCTGAAGAATGGTGGCCTCAAACAAGAGGCCTATCAACACTCTAGCCCAATGGCAGTACAGATCAGAAAGAGTTAAAAATGCAGTCTAACTGGCCCACGATGCTCCACAAAGTGGATGCTTCAATACAATGACTCTCATAATGAGAGGAGGCCTAGAGACACTCCACACTAAGGTCAGTAGCCAAGAAGGCTCCCAGAGAGCCTGACAACCTAGCATACTACCCTAACGCCTATCCAAGCTCTAGAAGTGCTTGGCTTCTAGAGGCATCATTATGACTACTCTCTGAATTGAGAGGAGACCTAACAATGCCCCATGCTAAGGACATCTTGCAACGAGGCTCACAGAGAGCTTATAACTCACATTTACTATGCTAGTAAATCTCTGGGGAGTGGAGGCCTCAATAAGATAACTCTCTAGGGAGAGGAGGCCTAGCGACGCTCACAGCAGCCAAGGAGGCTCATAAAGAGTCTAACAACTTAGCAAACATTAGCCAAGCTCTAGGAGTGGATGATTCTAAATCAAGAGCATAACGAGACCTAACGACGCCCCACACTCAGGACATCTTGAAAGGAGTCTCACAGAGAGCCTGCCACTCACAATTACTTTCCTAGTGGAACTCTGGGGAGTTGAGACCTCAATAAAATAACTTTATCTAGCAAGAGGAGGGCTAACAACACTTGCAGTAGCCAATGAGTACCCCATATGAGTATCCATAGTACCCCATGCCCAAGGTTAAATATACTGATGGATCTTTAATGTTGTGGGCCTTTTTTTGCTGGAGGTCCTTGACATCTTGTTCAGCAAATACTAACAAATAAAAAATATAAACCTGACCACTTCTGCTAGAAATCTTATAATTTGAGAATCCAATGAGATTTTCTTCCCACTTTCAATTGTTTTATTTCAATGAAAGGATAGATTTTATTTTTATTTATTTTTTTATTTTTATTTTTTTATGAAAGATAGGCCTAAAAGGATAAACCATGCAGATATCTTTTCACAGCTGCATGTGCTCATATTTACCAAGGGTGCCAATATTAGTAGAGTGCACTGTAACTACACCCCAGACTCTTACAAGGAGGCTCACTAAGAGCCTACAACTCACAATGCTGTCCTAGTGGAGCTCTGGGAAGCAGAGGTAACTCTCTCTAGTGAGAAGAGGCCTAGCAATGCTCACAGTAGCCACGGAGGCTCACAGAGAACCTAACCACTTCAGCTTATGGCTGAGCTCAAAGGACGAATATACTATGCTCAAAGCTAGACCGTCCCTGAAAACAGGTGGGAAAAAGCTTCCAAATCCAGAACAGGACCTCTGTAAAGTGGAGTCAGAGAAAGAGCAGCACCCGTCTCAGGCTCATCTAGCAGCTCCAAAGGAGGGCGAGGCGGGAGAAGAGCTTTTAGTGAAACACTTGCAGTGAGGATAATCAGCTTCAAGAGATAATCGAGCATGCTCTGCGCAGAGACAAAGAAATAAGAAGTGTGTCTGTCGTCCCCAGGAAGACAAGAAGCTGGTGACGTGCAGGTGTTATTTATATTATTCTTGTGTTACTTGACTTCGTCCTAGGCCAATAGCTTGGCTTGTACTACACATGACTTAGACTCTGGCTCACACATCAATGTTCCCTTGAAAGGGAAACACATTCCAATACGGTGTGTTCCAATACAGCTAAATAACCCCCTTTTTGCATTAGTTTATTTTGGTTTATGCATTTTAGGCTTCAAAAAATCTTACTGACTAAACTTTTCAACAGACGTGCATACATTATTATTATTATTATTATTATTATTATTATGCTATTCAAGATATTAATATTTTAAAGAGGTCCAAGCAGATTAGGGGCACTAGGGCAGATTCTGCATACATTGTCTCTGACATGTTTTCTCACATCACGCACCTAACTCTGAAAGTCTTAAGAAAGTCCAAAGTAACCAAAACTCATAATCACGAGTTGTGCTGATATTCATGTGCATTTTAACTCATAAATACATTCTTTCTGACATGACTTGAAAACACCATAACTGCCGAAGCTAAACCTTGACCCCCATTTGCCTGCCCCAACATCTTACCATTGGTTTAACCAAAAGCTGACACGTTAGACCACTATGCTTGATCTACAAACCCGATTCCCAAAAAAGTTGGGACACTGTACAAATTGTGAATAAAATCAGAATGTAATGATGTGGAAGTTTCAAATTTCAATATTTTATTCAGAATACAACATAGATGACATATCAAATGTTTAAACTGAGAAAATGTATCATTTTAAGGGAAAAATAAGTTGATTTTAAATGTCATGGCATCAACACATCTCAAAAAAGTTGGGACAAGGCCATGTTTCCCACTGTGTGGCATCCCCTCTTCTTTTTATAACAGTCTGCAAACGTCTGGGGACTGAGGAGACAAGTTGCTCAAGTTTAGGAATAGGAATGTTGTCCCATTCTTGTCTAATACAGCCTTCTAGTTGCTCAAATGTCTTTGGTCTTCTTTGTCACATCTTCCTGTTTATGATGTGCCAAATGTTTTCTATGGGTAAAAGATCTGGACTACAGGCTAGCCATTTAAGTACCCGGATCCTGCTTCTACGCAGCCATGATGTTGTAATTGATGCAGTATGTGGTCTGGCATTGTCATGCTGGAAAATGCAAGGTCTTCCCTGAAAGAGACGACATCTGGATGGGAGCATTTGTTGTTCTAGAACTTGGATATACCTTTCAGCATTGATGGTGCCTTTCCAGATGTGTAAGCTGCCCATGCCACACGCACTCATGCAACCCCATACCATCAGAGATGTAGGCTTCTGAACTGAGCGCTGATAACAACTTGGGTTCTTCTTGTCCTCTTTAGTCCGGATGACATGGCATCTCAGTTTTCCAAAAAGTACTTCAAATTTTGATTTGTCTGACCACAGAACAGTTTTTTTTTTTCACTTTGCCACAGTCCATTTTAAATGAGCCTTGGTCCAGAGAAAACGTCTACGCTTCTGGATCATGTTTAGATGTGGCTTCTTTTTTGACCTATATAGTTTTAGCCAGGAACAGCGAATGGCACGGTGGATTGTGTTCCTGAGCCCATGTTGTGATTTCCATTACAGTAGCATTCCTGTATGTGATGCAGTGCCATCTAAGGGCCTGAAGATCACGGGCATCCAGTATGGTTTTCCGGCTTTGACCCTTACACACACAGATTGTTCCAGATTCTCTGAATCTTTGGATGATATTATGCACTGTAGATGATGATAACTTCAAACTCATTGTAATTTTTCTCTGAGAAACTCCTTTCTGATATTGCTCCACTATTTTTCGCCGCAGCATTGGGGGAATTGATGATCCTCTGCCCATCTTGACTTCTGAGAGACACTGCCACTCTAAGAGGTTCTTTTTATACCCAATCATGTTGCCAATTGACCTAATAAGTTGCAAATTGATCCTCCAGCTGTTCCTTATATGTACATTTAACTTTTCCGGCCTCTTAATGCTACCTGTCCCAACTTTTTTTGGAATGTGTAGCTCTCATGAAATCCAAAAAATCTTTCAACATTTGATATGTTATCTATATTCTATTGTGAATAAAATATACATTTATGAGATTTGTAAATTATTGCATTCCTTTTTTATTCACAATTTGTACAGTGTTCCAACTCTTTTGGAATCGGGTTTGTATGTTTCGAACACACCATAAAGCCAATGCCATCAAACTCACTAACAATCGGTTTTGCTTTACTTATGCTAAATAACTGAACTCACTAGAGTGCACACTGTTGGGAATGTTGCAGATTTTGAGAATGATGAAATTATTTTTAGATGATGCTATATTTATTTATTTATTTATTTATTTATTTATTTATTTATTTATTTATTTATTTATTTTCCAATAGAAATGTGAGATATGAACTGAAACATCTAGTTTATTTGCTAAAAGGTTAGCTAAAAGGTATTTGCTTCTGTAAGGGCAGAATTTCCACAACTTTTGCCTACAGTGCAAATTAGCAATTTGCAAATAAAATTATTTATTTTGTTAAATGTTTAAGTACTACTTCAGTAATGTATTTTTGCTGAATCCTCTGTTGACCTGTTATGATTAAATGTACAATTCAATGAACTGTATTTGAGTTATACTTATTGAGTATAAAAACAGTATAGGTCTAGATAAACGTTTACAGAAAATGTGTTTTGAGTAATAATAATAATAATAATAATAATAATAATAATAATAATAATAATAATAATAATAATCATAAAGTAAGTTTTATAATTATGACCTTTAACTTTTAAATAATTTGCCCACACTTTGAATATCACGTAGGCTATTGTTTAATTCAATTCAAATTTATTTCTAGCACTTTCCAAAATTTTGCATGGTTGCAAAACAGCTCTACATACAAGTAGTTATGAAAGTTATATGTAGGCTAATTATGACATTGAAATTAAAGAAAACAACATATAGTCAGTTTGAAATGGTGTTTTATTTAAGTGTACTGTATTCCTAATACACTCAATGCACCTGTCTCATTAATGGTACTTTAATGGCCTGCGTTATGTTTATTAAATGTATCCTGACCAGTCCTCAAAGTTTACACAAAAATCTAAAAAAGTTAAAATGTCAATTAAATTCAGAAATGTTAACTGCATGAAAAGTACATATATTCAATTCATGCATTACATTTAAATCTGCAGCGTAATGCGAGAATAGCTCACCACATCATTTCATAGGATAGTTTCCTTTCGAAAGGGAACTCGCACTGCGTCCAGAACGCATATGGGGAACGTCTCAGTGTAACGGATGTCTGAAGCTACTATCAAATCACGTCAATCCTATTGACCGGCGACAGTCCATGATGTCATCAAAGTGCGACCCGGAAGTATATAAGGGCGCCTCGCAACATGACATTCACCTTTTTTTTCGTCTTCAGGGACTGCTCTGTTTGATGTTCAGGCTGCCAGGTATGTCTGGCAGGCTCTTACCCTGTGTATTTCAGGGCAGATGGTTATACTCCCCTGCTGTCAGCCGGGTATGTTTGAGTACTCCACTCCCAGCTCTGTAGCATTCTGCCTCCACCTTTATGGCTCCGGTCGAGCGGTATTGTAACCTTATGTCAGTCCCCAATTACGCTCCCGTGCATCCAGAGCATTGCCATAGGCTGACGCCGATGTTCACCTTTGGCAGGCCACCAAATCAGGGCCTCCAATAGGACATAGTGGTGTAAGTTGTACTCCCCTTGCTAGAGAGGGCTCACTGCGGTTCGCTGGGTACACTGCTATTGGCGATGTAATTAGGGTCCAAGTCTATTGGCACTGAGTAAACAGTTCTGCCAGTAAGACTGCGCCTTCACATAACAGGCCTCAGCAGGCCTCTATGACAGTTGGCCACAGTAGAGAAACTGGGTTGGCCTCGGCAGTCTGGGCAGCAGACTCTTGGACAGGTGGTAGGCCCCGGTGGGCCTCCTTGGAGGAGAGTCCCAACACTGACTATCGGGTGGTAGGCCTCACAAGGCCTCCCCTGGGGCTTGCTATCAGGTGGCAGGCTTCACCAGCCCTCCCTGAAGGGGAGTTCCTGAGTCGGAATGCTCGGGCAGCTAGCTTTCTTACTAACAGGTGGTAGGCTTCATCCGGCCTCCCTAAAATCTTGCTATCAGGTGGTAGGCCTCACCAGGCCTCCCTGAGGGCGAGTTCCCAAGTCCAGATGCGCGTGCAGCTAGCGTGACTTGTGGTCAGGTAGCAGGCCTCACCAGGCCTCCCTGAGGGCAGGCTTCTGAGCCTGGGCAGCTAGTATGACTTGCAGTCAGGTAGTAGGCCTCACCAGGCCTCCCTGGAGGCAAGCTTCTGAGTCTGGACGCTTGGGTTAGCTAGTGTGACTTGCAGTCAGGTGTTAGGCCTCTCTAGGCCCCCCAGAGGGTTTGCCACCAGGTAGCAGACCCCACCAGGCCTCCCTGGGGGCAAGTGCCCGAGACTGGAACTAGCTTATGCTGACAGCTAGTGGATGCTTGTTATCAGGGGGGCTGGCCTTAGCAGGCAGCACCTGAAGGTGAGCTCACTCCCTAGCACGACAGTGGTGTCACTTTCTGCAACTGGTTCCCTACAGAATGGGGACCCATTTCGTCTACAGCTTGGTCTACCTACCAGGCAGGCTCGGTGCTCCCTTCATTGAAAGTCGCTTGTGAGTACGCAGCCGCCTGAGCCTGGTCATCGGTCATATGACCCCAGTGTGGCCTCCCAGTCAGATCAGTCCGTAGGCCTGCTTTCCGGGATCTCTGAGATCTGGTCCGAGTTGGTCACTGCCAGCTTCGCAGTCCCTCCGACTGGATGCCTCACGGAGGCAAGTATCCAGAGGCTCTGTTTTCGAACAGACAGGGTTGGCCAAACCAGAGTGTCCATTATAGGCGGCACCAGGTCAGGCCTCCCTGGTGGTTTTCTGGTGAATATGTTACCAATCACAGAAAGTAGGGACACAAGTCCGTTCTGGGGCATTTTGAGTTATTCACAGATTATGGAAGTGTATTCCCCAAGCTTTCCAACGATGTGTAACACATGGAAATCTAATAATATTTGGAGAAGTTGTAGCCATTTGAAGGTAGGCACTCAAAAAAGCTCAAAAGGGAGAAAACGGCCTTTAAAGATTGTGCAGTTCTCACCTATTCTCACCTGCTGGGAGTGACAACAGGGCTCATTTATATCTCATTTAGATAAGCCATACCCCCTGTAAAGCTCCCCCCTGTAAAGCTGCATGGCTGCATAGCAACGACAGACGCAATGGGAAAATCGGACCGCATACTATTAATAATAAAGGATAATGTGCATTGTAAATGTCAGTAATTTATCTTTTTTGACTTTTATAAAAATTATTTAGAGGCTGAAATATGTGAGTTTTATCTTTTTATAAAACCTTTTTTGTCAAAACTCTATTTGAACTTGTGCATTGTAGATAACGTTGCAAGACACTCCTTTAAAATCTGGCCATAATTTTAATGTTATTTTAATGTTTATGTAAACAAAAAGTACATATTGATGGTAATTTTATTTGTTATTTGCTGGTTTTCTACATAAAACATGGTGAATTGATTTCATTGTGTAGCATTAGGACCTTTTGAACAGGATTCTGTGATCCCCATCAAATGTTACTATCGATATAGCCATGCGATACTCTTTGCGGCGTCCATCTTCATTGAATTTTGATGTCAGCTAGAGCTGGCCAGAACGCTGCATAATAAGTAGCCACGCTTCCCTTGGAGGGCGGGGGCAATGGAAATACACACAGACAATGACACGCCCCCTACTGCGTTCTAGAATCTCCGTAAAACAAGCCAATTTCAACCTCAAAATTTACGCTTTTAAATATACCAATACTGCTATTTCAAACACGGAGAGGCTTCTTCGTGATCTCAACTAACAGATTCTGCAAAAACATGAACATCACCAATTAAAAAAAAAAAAAAAAAAAAACGCTTCTTTCTCATTTTGCTCCAAAGTTGTGCTGCCGACTTGTGTCACTGGTTTCCGTGATGGGTCATATATGTTCCCCGAGTAGTGACTTGGCTGGGGCTCCCTCGGGATCCCTAGCCACATTCCCTTTAAGGGACCCCTTCTATTGAAGTAGTTGGTAGTTGGTTATGAGACCTCATGTCAAATCAAATCAAATCACCTTTATTTATATAGCTCTTTTAACAAGTCCAATTGTTTCAAAGCAGCTTCACATTGTTAACAGGAAAATAATGCAACAGAATTTGTACAGCCGTTCTGGTGAAACGGTGATGTTATCCAGCTAATTTCAAGTATCATATAGTGTCAATGAGGGCAGATCGGTAATATAGATGAAATTTAGGTGTCCCCAGCTGAGCAAGCCAAAAGCCAGAGGCAATGGTGGCAAGGAACCAAAACTCCTTCAGGGTCAGAATGGAGAAAAAAACCTTGGGAGAAACCAGGCTCAGTCGGGGTGCCAGTTCTCCATGTTATCATTAAGGTCCTTTCTTAGGCGGATAGCTTGGGCTATGACCGTAGGGACCTTAATGACACTGCGTCCCGTTGCCATGCCTCAGGGCCTGCCTTCCAGACAGTCCCTTCAGACGAAAAGGTGAATGTCATGTTGCGAGGCACCCTTATATACTTCCGGGTTCACACTTTGATGACATCTTGGGCTGTCGCCGGTCAATAGGATTGACGTGATTTGACGTCATCCGTTACACTGAGATGTTCCCCATATGCGTTCTGGACACAGTGTCTCGTTCCCTGTTCTCAGGGAACATAGGTTACATATGTAACCTGAGACATTTTCCATCAGGAGCAGTTGTGCTGTACATTGAGAGTTTCAGCCAATAGGCAGAGGAATGTTACCCTTTTTATTCCATCCACACAAACTGAAACACAAGCTGTTCTGCACATGCACATTCTTCCACCAATGAACGGAACTGTCTATGTTTTAGTGCATGCACAAGAATAAAACTAATGTTATATGCCGGTTTATGCATCAAAAGGTAAAAGGGAAGCAAAACATTCTGTAGATGATGTTTAATGTTGAGTCTGCTGTCTTTATTTCAACAGCTCCAAGTTAAACATGTTTATTTTCACGCACCACTTATTGCACCTATATTGAGACTTTTCTCTGCGATTCACAGTATTTAAATCCACATAATTTGTCATGTCATTGTAGTCTTATAGCAGTACTTGTAACAGTATGAAAAAACACAAAGTAAGATGTGGCTCATATCTGGGTGGTGGCATAACTGGTAAAGCGAGTGCACTTGTGTGCTGGTGACCTGGGTTCGATTCCAGTCTGTACCTACATTCATTGTACCAAAATTCATGTATCTGTTCCCATTGTTTCACTGATGTTCACCGGATAAGCAAGTTATTGGTATACTGTGGGGTGTCTATAAAATGTCAGCATAAGGTAGATATGCTGAGTGAATTCTACAGTTATACAAGAGTATATTTAAATTGTACTTAAGTATACTTGGAATATTTCCACTTTAGCACAAACAAGTACATTTAATACAACTTTAGTTGAACTTTAGCACTGCTTTAGTACAACTAAAATGCATTTAGTACAAAATTAGTTGTTCCAATTTAATAGACTTTAAGTATACCAATGTATAGTGTGTCACAAATACATTTAGATATACTGAAGTACATATGAATAAATTGTATACTATTTTTTCACTAGGGCAGATGCACATTCAGTTCAGTCAAATCAACCTGATAGTTTCAGACAGATGAAGGTGAATGAAGGTTGTATATAATTGTTTATCTGCATATATACCCTTATGAAAAAGAAGTATACTTCAAGTTAATTTTATGAAGTGCACTTAAGTAATGTTCAAGTATATTTTTAAGTATACTTTGTATGTATTAAGTATATTAATATCAATGTTGTTACGTGCTTATAAGATGTAAAAGGGATGATGACGCAACATTTGCGTGAGATATGAATGTTGAGGTGCAGGCAACAGAAACAACCACAAACAAAATGTAGTAATGTTTAAATAGTTTATTACAGGAAGTGAAAAATGTTCACAAGAACCAATAATGTAAATGTATGGAACGATAAAGAAACCAGAAACAAAATCAACAAGAGAGTCGCCCAAATCAATGAAATAATCAAAACAAAAACCCCACCATTATTAACCCAGCCCTCTAAACTAACTGACAAATAGAAAAATGTAGAAACAAAACCGAGATCTTCAGCTATGCTGACTACGAAACCAAAATACAACTAAGGGTAATCTCTCTCTTTAACTAACTAACACTGAACACAAACCTGCCTACCTAAATAGTACAAACAAATAGACTCAAATCAATAACTGAAATTAATCGAAGGACTCAAAACCTGGTCGAGTAGAAACATCACGTTTGTCTCTAAACATCAGCGTGTAGCACGTTGATCTCAAAACACCTGTACGCAATAAAACTCTAGCGCATACACACAATCTCTCAGACAGGACTAGTATAATAATAATACATCAAATAGCAAATGAATCCAAAAGGATGCTAACTTGGAACTAAGTAAGCAAGCGTCTAACAGATAATCATAATACTTTACAGGCCGACCAAAAGCACGGGAGATGAGTGAGAGCTCGCGCTGATCTGCTCTCACTGCCCATTCATGAAAACCGGGGCCTTTTAACATGCCGACATGTCAGCGGATTGTTCGAACGTCACTCATTATGCGTCACGTCACTCATTGCGTCAAAAGTCCCTCCTTACGTCTAACCTTTCTTGTGTTTGATCACCAGATGGTAACCTTGCACAATCAAGGACCAGCGCATCAATCACTGATTCTCATTGTACATGCGGGCCAAAAACACTAAAAGATTGTGATCTGTGAATACCATGACAGGCAAACTACTTGAGCTCATGTAGACAAAGAACAGCAATTCTAATAACAGGGCCAAAGTTTCTTTCTCGATAGTAGAGTAGTTCAACTGGTGCTTGTTGAACTTACATGAGAAATAACATACAGGATGGTCAATACCCTGTGCATCTTCTTGTACGAGCACTGCACCCGCACTAACCGAACTTGCGTCATTTCCAATTTGAACGATCTTTCGTATAAAGATCGCAAGGTTTCGTATATACCTATACGATCAGGAATACAACTCTTAAATTCTTCCAACAAGATCAATTCACGTAACGCCTGAAAGTATGACACTTTACTCAATGTGCACCACCTGTCGAACAACAACCCTTTTTCCCCTCGCGAATTCAACGAATGTCTGACTTGAACTTTTCTTATGCTTTCGGAATCACTGCCTGTAGGCCTCCGTTACAAGCTCATAAGCTCTAAAAATTGCCAATTTGACAACATCATAATTTAGACTTTGACAATATCATAATTTAGACTATCTTCTAAAGACTGTGCGCAGTGTGCGGCGCATACTTCCTGAACCTTACGCTCCGCTGCCCTGTCACGCTCCTCCATTTGGAATCTTGACTCCGTTGTGGTCAGAGAAAAGGGATCAAAGGGCGGCAAACCTGCTTTGGCTTCGGAACCCTCCGCCTCAGCAATGTCACTCGAATCCTCCTCACCCATCCAAGAGGGGCGAACATCAGAACCCAGAGGATCCTGCTCAAATCCGTCAGCCAGCTTCAACACACCAAGATCCCCCAGCCCTCACACTACAAGATCTTTAATTTCTCACTTAAGCTGCTGTCTAGAAACTCTAATGTGAAAATGCTCAGCAACACTCACCAAGTCATCTTTTCTGCATGTATTTAGCTGTTCGACAGTCGGTGCACTCAAACTATTCAAATCAAAGTTAGCCATGCTAATTAAACTTCACAAAGTCACTCAACTCTAAAGTACCCTCACACAAAACGTACCCTCACTACCCTTCATACACAAACTACATAATTCATGCACACCAGCACACCAACAGCCCATCCCACAATACTCATCCCAAAGAAAAAGAGATACTCCTTACAAAAAAAGGAATATCCCACCGCTGCCACTACTAAATGTTATGTGCTTATAAGCTGTAAAAGGGATGATGATGCAACATTTGCATGAGATATGAATGTTGAGGTGCAGGCAGCAGAAACAACGATCGATTTCTCTCCGGCCATAATCCTTCGACTCCAGTGAGCCTTCATTTCCTTCCTGATCTGCACATGGAGATCGAGAGGGCATGTAAGACCCCATATTCGGCCTGTATTCACCAACATCACCGGGCTAACTTCACTGATGTGGAGGGGATAGGGGAATATGGGTATGTGTCGATGCCACTGGCAGATGGGAAGGCCTGGCTTGTCACGGTCCGAGGACTGGAGACAGGGCCAGAGAGCCAGCGTCGCCTCTCGTGTGCCCCCTCCATGGAGGATTAGGGCGCAAAAGAGGCAGGACTCCCAGAAGAAGTAGGACTTGAGGGAGGTGATCCATCACAAATGCAGTCAGCGCCGGTGATGGGTCTCCTCCCAAGGGTGAACTAAAAACCTAACCCTCGCTTCTCTTCTTAATTTTTATTCCCCTGGTGCTTCTTACATCAGGCCTGGGGCTAGGTCCATGATGAGTGGAAACAATATTTTGGCGGCCCACCTTGGCTTGACTAGTGAAAGCGCCCCTTTCAGGCTTGTAAGGGTGATGGACCTTAGTGGAGTTGGTGAGTCTTCACTTTGCACATCGCAGGTTGAGCTGGGTAGGTCTCCTTTTTCATTTTAAAAGGAAAGGAAATAGAAAATGTATTTCTGCAGACCACCGTTCCCTGTGGTGAGTTACGGGGATTATGTCTTTAAGAAGAGAATAAATATAAGAAGAGGAATATATATTAGGGCCCTGAAGTTCCCCCTGTTAGGTGGCTAGAAAGATAGACTACAATAACCAGTTATATGGGCTCCGTATATGAGTATGGGTTGGCTTTTCCTTTGGTGAATTCACTGGTTGGGTCACCGCTCATTTTCGCGGTGCGCAATGATTAGGCTTCTTCTCAGTGTGAGAGTAGTTTAGAGGCCACCGCTCATTCCTACTGGTATGTAGCGCAGTGCTAAGTGTTGAGGCATCCTCGCAGACTAAGAGTAGGTTTGATACCGCAACTTGGTTTAGCTTCTAAACAGCTTTTTAGGCCTTTTTGGGCTGTTAGTCACCTCAGGGTAGAGTAGTTTGTCTCCTCTCTATCAAAAGCATTGGAGGATATATGTATTAGAGACTAACGGTGGAGCTTCAGATAGAGCTTACGTTCAGCCCACAGAGTCATTGACATTGTTTTTCCTGAGTGCCTCCTCTCATGGGAGAGTCTTTCTATTGAGGCTGCTGCTCCTCAGAGCCTCAGGTAAAGATCTATGCTTGCAGGTTGCCCCTCACCAGGGCCACCTCAGTAACTGGCCTAGGCTCGGGCCTCCAATGAGGTAGAGTGGAGTAAGTTGTACTCCCCTTGCTTAAAGGGTTTATTGCAGTTTTGCTTAGTACACTGCCATTGGCAATGTAGTTAGGTACCATGTCTATAGGCACTGCCAGCGAAGACTGTGCTATAATATAGTAAACCTCAGCAGGCCTCCATGATGGCTGGCCCCAATAAGGGCTTTTTAGGCCAGCTTGCTTCAAGAGGTTGGCCTTGACAGATTCAAGATTCAAGATTTCAAGATTCAAGAGTTTTATTTGTCACATACACAGTTATATACAGAATATACAACCGGCAGTGAAATGTAAACAGGTCCGCTCCATGGACAGTGCAAATTCACAGTTAAAAACACAAGGAAGAAATTATAATAGAAATAGGATATAAAAAAATATATATATATATATATATATATATATATATATATATATATATATATATATATATATATATATATATATATGTCTATATCTGTAGAATTATAAATAATCAAGTCAAGAGAAAAAAAAGGTAACAAATAAGGATAAAGTGGAATAAAATAATTGAAGTAGACTTTGCAGTGAGTAAACTGTAGACTTATAAATATGTGGTTAACAAATGTATAAAGAGTATAATGTGCAAACAGGTTTATGACAGGTTGTTACACAGTAACAACGAGAACAGAAAGTGCAGTGCAATGTCAGTGTATCGATGTTTATCCTGAAGTGAAGTCACGTGATGTTAAGTTCAGGAGTCTGCAGCTCGGGCAGCAGACTCGCTGATAAGTAGCAGGCCTCCATGGAAGAGAGTCCTGATGCTTATGGGACATGCATAGCAGCTGCGACCAGGTAGCTAACCTCGAGAGCCTCCTTTTCAGGCTACCCTGAGCCCCAGAAGGTCTTGGTTCATAGCAGCCAGTTTTAACTTGCACTTGCTATCAGGTAGTAGGCCCTACCAGGCCTCCCTGAAGGTGAGTTCCCGAGTTGGGATACTCTGGCAGCTAGCATGACTTGCTATCAGGTAGTAGGCCCCATTAGGTCTCCCTGAAGGCGAGTTCCTGAGTTTGGATACTCTGGCAGTTAGCATGAATTGCAATCAGGTAGTAGGCCCCACCAGGCCTCCCTGAAGGCGAGTTCCTGAGATTGGGCACTGAACAGCTAGCATGACTCTGGTAGCTAGTGGCTGCTTGCCCTTACGAAAATGAACCATGGTTTTACTACAAATAAAACCAAAAAACCATGGTTATTGTAGTTAAACCATGGTAACCACAAATTAACCATGGTTTTGCTACTCTAACCATAGTTTAACCATGGTATTTGTGGTTAAACTGTGGTTATATAAATGGTAATCAATTAGCCAAAAAACCATGGTTACTACACTTTTACTACAATAAAACCATGGTTATTTTTCGTAAAGGGTGCTATCAGTTGATCTGGCCTTAGCAGGCAGCACCTGAAGGTGAGTTTGCACCCTAGTATGACAAAGGTGATCACTTTTCTGCTACTGGTTCCCTCCTGAAGGGAACCTATTTGTATCTAGCCTGGTCTACCTACCAGGTCAGGCTCAGTGCTTCATTCACTGAGGGTTGCTTGAGAGTACTCAGCCTCCTGAGTCTGGTCAGACGGTTGCAGGCCTCTCGTGAGGCCTCCCAGTTTGATCAGTCCGTACGCCTATCCGGCCATCTTAACGCTTTGAAAGATAAGTGCTTTGTAGATCCTTGGATCGAGCAGATAGACTCCCTCTTTTTATGTTTTACAGTGTACTTATATTATTTCAATTAGGACATTTAAGTAACTTTTATGAACGTGCCTTAGAAATAAACATTACTGGTGTGCATCTTGAGACACAACAATGGCACTGCCCCATTATGGCTTTTCAAATATGCCCTTTCATGCAGTGTGTAATATAGCTGTTTGTTATTGTAAACGTTCTGCTAATAAATCAAGTTAATAAATAAAGTTTTTGCCTCCTAAAATAAATAATCGACTATACGAGTCGTTTGTATTTATAATCATAATGCATGACTTTCACACGTCACTTGAAAAGACATTTTCATAATGCCTGCCTATATCAAGTGTATAGCTTCAGTTCTGGCAGCTGATCACGTCTACCTATAGGAATACGACGTCTATCACAGCATACATATATATAGCTCCTCAGTACTATAAGCTGCTATCGTGTTCTCCAGAGCTCATTTACCCTTCATTTACCATCCCCAGCTCCTCCTCTGTCAGTCAGGATTTGGTATTCTAATTTCCCTTGAATCAGACTAAATTCCTGAATTATTTTGTACATTTAATATCATCATTAATGATATCTGCAATATATTATATTGGTTATGTTCTGTTTACCCTAAGGGGGGTTATTGCTGCTCTCCCTGCTCTTATCCATGGTAGGCTGCATGGATGCGCAGGGAGTTCTTGCTTTCAGTTAAGACAGCTCTAGTCTGTGACTAGCTTAAGCCTTGTCTGTGAAACTGGGGAATAAGCCTCTAAGTCCGTCTGATGTTTGTTTTTAAAATAAGCATTTTTGTCAGGCTTCTATGTATAGGTTTCTACCTAAGAACCAGTACTTATGAATGGGCTGAGGCTGGGATTTAGTGGGTTTGAAGTGAAAGTATTTTATGAATGTATACTATATGCGGAGAGCATTCACTCAGTATCTTTATCTAATTTTTGACCGAAGTGGCTTTTAGAGGCTTGTGCATCTGAACCCTTCATATTATTTTTGCACTTGAAATATACTATGTTCCTATGTTTTTTTTTTTTTTTTTTTGAGATATACCTTTAACTGTGTGTTAACTCTTTCCATTCTGACTTTATGCATCCTTTTTATCAACACTTGAATGTGGGTATGTTTAATAATAATAATAAAAAAGAAAAGAAAAACTGTATACAAAAAGCTGATAAAAAAAATTGTCCAGATAGGATTTAGAACGATGATCAAAACATAGATGGAGCAGATTGAGTCCATCAACAGCTATTAAGCTTTACAGTTGTTTCCTCTTCATGGGTTCACCATTTAATTCAATAATGTTAGGCAGTTTTAATTTATATGCTGTTTAATGTTTGATGATTGTGTTGTTTCACATTTGTGTGAGTAATCTTCTCACTTGTTTCTGCTTTTTCTTCACGTATGTTTTGATCCAGTGGTCTGTACTAGGAGAAGTGTAATAGCACCCCTATTGTATAACTGTGGAAACATGGATAGCCAGAAATTCAGTCAATGGCGGGAAAAAAAGAAAGTAGATTTGAAGTAAATTCCTATGTACACTACCAGTGGACTAGCCTAAACACACACACACACACACACACACACACACACACACACACACACACACACACAAAAAAAAAAAAAAAAAAAAAAAACAATTATACAAAGATTTAGGAACATATCTGTTTTCTTTATACATAAATATTTTCAAACAATGTCAGTTTATAAGACTGTATGTAAAACTATGTGAATAAGTAATTAATTAGGCTACTCAATAAAAAGGGTAAACACAACTACAAGCCAAGTAACCAAGAATACTTAATTGTACTTTTAGGTATGTCTTTATGAAAAGATTGAGTACATGTAATGGCCAAATATACTTAGCCTTTTCTGTTAGTATTATAAGTCAAGTATACTTAGGTGCAATTTTAAGTATATTGAAGTACATAAAAAGTAGACTGGAAGTATTGTTTCTTATTTGTATTTTAAAAAAGTATACTAATAGCATGCTTGAATAAACTTCTATTTCATAAGGGTATTTATTAACATTATAAGTGAACCTCAAGGAACATGTTAAAATAATAATACATCTATGTCATGACCACTTACATTAAGGACATTTTGATCAATACAAATTATGGGAAACTATACTATATTATACTCACAATATACCACCAATAAAAGCTTCAATACATTTGAACTATGTTCCAGTAACATTGTTTTGCATATGATTGTCCCTTACAAATATTGCCACTTCATAGCACCCATCTAAAAATTCATTTACAGCCACTTAGAACAAATGGAGATTTCTTGGGACTGAACAAGTGATTACAGAGCATGGGGTTAGCCATGAATAATTTCCTTGAAATGAGCTCTCTGAGGAGAAAGTGGGAGCCTCACTTCCATTCGCAGACACTGAAGTGCAATCTCCCGGCGTTCTACGGTGTGCTGAAATCACATCCATGGTGTGAGAGAGAGACACTGACTGTTCTGCATGATAATTTGAGAGAGAAAAGGGGCAGCATCATTAACGCATGTCATTTCACCCGCAAGAGGGATGGTGCGCTTAGAGTCTAATGAGATCTGAGGCTGATATTTGGAGACCTGTCCCCTCCTCAAGGTGGGACGAGGGCTGCAATGCTAATGCCTGTGTAATTAGCAGGCGGGTGCTGTGAGAACAGAGCTAGCCACGGTTAGTAACCATCACAATCACAGCATAAGGCAAGACATGAAGAGGAGAAACAACTATCCCTCAAATCTCGCAGAATAAACTTGAATTTAATTTATATGAAAATACACTATACTGTATAGCCAAAAGTATGTAGCCACCTAAACAATAATATGTGCTTGTGAGCTATTTTGGGAAGGCTTTTCACATGGCTGATGGCTGATGAACATGACATGCTCTCATTCAAAGTAAAGTCAAGCACCTATGTTGGGCATTGGGGACTGACTTACAGATGGATTTCTAATTTATCTCAAAGATGCTCAGTAGGTTTCAGGTCTGAGTTTAAGTTATTTTATACCAGACTCCGTAAATAATTCCTTCATGGACCTGGCTTTGTACACAGGCACTGTCAGCTTCTGCCAAAACCTCTAGCAATTCTCTAGAATGCATTGTATGCCATAAAATATTATCAAAACCTTTTAATTAGAGGGGTGTATCCACATACTTCATAACACACTTAGTTCAAAGTTAAACACAGTGAAGACATGGGCTGCTTCCACGATCTCAACACCTCAGTGTGGGGATCTGTGAAAACGGCAAGCCCCGTGGAGGCTGAGCAGAGCACTGACAGGAAGCGCTCCTGGTCTGGTGGCTAGTTTTCTCTTGCTTTTTTTTTTTTTTTTAGCCACCACTCTTCTCAAAACCTCCAAGAGCTCCTCACTAGAAGGTGTTTGAAGTGGCGAGTCTTCAACCTCCTCAGAGCTGGACAACTGCAGCACCGAAGCCGTGCCCCCCAGGAGGAAGAAACCGCAGCTCGGGCTCCCGAACCCAGAGAATCAGCAATGGACCTGCCAGGTGAAGGCAGAGAAAGGGCTGGCCCGTCTCTAACCCCTCTGACAAGACCATTTGCGAACCCCGTGACATAAGCTGCCGCCATGCCTCAGCAACAGTGGAGCCCAAGCCGCGGAGAACGCGAGCCGTGGAGAATGTGAGCTGCGGTGCCCTCAGCACTCGCAGAGGCAAAGCCTCACAATGCTCACGGCCAACCCCTTCGAGAGCCGACTGAGCATGCTGTTCTCACTAAACAAACACAGCACATCAAATGTGTATCTCCACTCGAGAAGTAACAGGGAGAAACACACTTTCAGTAACGCTGTTCGCTCGCCATAGTGTCTCTTTTAGTGTGTCAGTAAGTGTTGCAAACTTGTTATATGAAAACAAAAAAATCTGAACTCAGACACAAACACAGAGCTGACAAAGGACAATGTTACACAGTGCTTGCTGAAGACAACAGAAGCTAGCGGCGTTTGTTTGCCAGTATGCTTTGTACCTTCCGGGTCTATGACGTCATCCGCCTATGACATTCCGTCTCTCCTTTAGACTGATTACACACGTACTTCACGACGCAATCACGCAGAGGCATTCCCAAAGTGGTGACACAGTCGTTTTATTCCCTTTGAAAGGGAATTTGATAAAACAAGTTTTGTTAGGCACCATTACTCAATTAAACTGAGGGAATAAGTTTCCTCAAATCATTTGAATTTGAATCATTAGACTCAATTTATTAGATTTTACAGTGAAGAGAGATTGAGTGAAAGATCCATCAGTTGCTGTCAAGCTTCTTATTTTTGTGCACGATTTCCCTGCTTGAAAGGGAAGGACACACCATCAACTGAGGCCTTAACTGGGTTTCACTCATCTGTTTATTGCAACTTTTGCACAAAAAGGTGAAAGGTGAAAAACATGTATAACATGTAAATAAAAACATGTAAATGAAACGAAATAAAGATAATTCAACATCCATTCTGTTGATACTCAGCATACATAATTAAGAAAATAAACTAAACACCAGATTTAACGATCTGCTTGATCACATGATTTTTAGAAATGACGAACATTCAACATCACTCTCATTTAACATTACACTCGCGACAAACACTTAGAAATACAAGCAAAGATGAACAAAATATAATCCAGTTAACTCAATAACATTTATCTCCTCCGTAGAACGACATTTAACTTGACTAATTACAGAGCGAACACAAAGAAAGTTGAAGCGACGAACTGCATTGCCATCCGTCGCTATAGCAACGTCATTCTTTTCCATTTATAGCGAACCGATTAATTAAAGTTCTCACCGGCTGCCACTCCGGGAATTGACGATGTGATGTGTTATTGTGCACTGCGTCAGCCAGCTATTCAGCATCTAGCCCAACTCACTCGACTCGTGCTGCATACACAACTTTCTCTCTGTCTCCGCCCCCCGTTCTGATTGGCTAAGTGCGCACTATACCTTGTAGTTTTTTTTTCCTTTATATTTTTTTCTTTGAGTTTGACTTTACAGTTGCAGTAATATGTTTTAAAATAATGAGGCAATTGGTTAGTCATCTAAAGGGACTGACAGAGTCAGACATTGACAAGCCAAAACTCTGCTATGAGGGTGGGTTAAAGAAGGCTTCCACAATGTGAGGTCACTATGAATGACAAAAAAAAGAGCAACACACCTGCCAGAGATGAAGAATTTGCCTTCACAGGGAACATCAAGAGCCAATTATCAGTCCACACACACACACAAAAATGTCAATCAGAAAAACAAAGACCTACAGATGAGGGCATTGGCTGGCGGGGTTAATCTCAAAAAGTCTCGTATGTATGTAACCTTAGTTCCCTGAAGAGGGAACGAGACGCTGGATCGAAACGCCGTGAGAACGCCTCTGCGTGATTGCGTTGTGAAGCACGTCTGAAATCAGTCCAGTGGAATGACGGAACATCATAGGTGGGTGACGTCATAGAGCCGGAAACTATAAATCACCCGCAAAAGCAAACAGATACTCGCTTCTGAAAAGTCTGAAGTAAGTAGATTGCGGGCACGCAGGGAGTATGGCAGGGAGACGCAGCATCTCGTTCCCTCTTCAGGGAACTAAGGTTACATACATAACCAAGACGTTCCCTTTCAAGGGAACTCGCGCTGCGTCGAAACGCTGTGAGAACGCAATACCCACGCCGCCATAAGAACAAGTGACTGTATGTATGAAACCAAAGCACACACAACTATGATAGCACCTACACCCCAGTAATGGAGCCAACATCCAGTTCATAAAACCTGATAAATGTATGCGGCGAGGACCAGCCTGCCGCATCACAGACATCTTGGAGGGAAGTCCCCAATAATAAAGCATTAGAAGCAGCCATACCCCTGGTAGAGTGCGACTGAACAGCCAAAAGTGAAGGCTGTCCAGCCGCCTCATAAGCCTCGACCACCCACTTACTCATTCTCTGCTTAGATGTAGAGTAACCTTTCCTTGGTGACCCAAAGCACACAAATAACTGTCCAGCCTTTCTCCACAGGGCAGCTCTGTCTACATAAGCATCCAAAGCCCTCACCGGGCACAGCAGATTAAGTTTATCTTGGTCTGACGTCCGAAAAGGAGGAGGACAAAAGGCCTGAAGCACAATAGGACTCACAGTTCTAGTAGGAACCTTAGGAGCATAACCTGGCCTAGGGTGGAGAAAAGCTTCACCATGCCAGGCATAAATTCCAAGCACGAGGGAACCACAGAGAGGGACTGAATGTCTCCAATTATCTTGAGAGACGAAATAGCAATAAGGAAAATTGTTTTCAGTGTGAGAAACTTCTCAGACACTCCCTTAATAGGTTCAAAGGGAGCCACAGAAAGGCTCTGTAACACAGTGGCGGAACCCTCGTATGTACTACGGGCCTCAGTCTTAGGGTACCATGAAGGAAACGAGTAACTAACGGGTGTCTCCATTCCTGCAGGAACTCCAGCACTGTACCAACCGGGCAGTTCTCCTAAACAAACACCGCACATCAAATGTGTATCTCCACTCGAGAAGTAACGAGAGCAGGGAGAAACACACTTTCAGTAACGCTGTTCGCTCGCCATAGTGTCTCTCTTTTAGTGTGATCTGGGCCCCCTCAGAGGCCAAGCCCACAGTTTCCACAACTCCAGGCGGGGGTGAAGGATCAACCCGCTCGCCTGAGAGAGAAGGTCCCTCCTGGTCGGAATCTCCAGAGGAGAGCCTTCCAGAAGTGACATTAGATCCGAGAACCAGACTCGGGCCGGCCAGTACGGGGCTACCAACAGAAGATGGGCCCCATCCCGGCGAACTCTCTCTAGAACTCCCAGAAGCAGAGCAATCAGGGGGGACGCGTACAGAGGTAGCCTCGGTCACTCCTGTACCATAGCATCCAGCCCCAGAGGAGCTGGATGAGTCAGTGAAAACCACAGAGGACAGTGTGAATTCTCTGCTGAAGCAAACATATCTGCTTCCTCTTTTCCAAATCTTTCCCATAGGAGCTCCACCACCTCGGGGTGGAGTCTCCATTCCCCGGGCCTCGGCTCCTGCCTCGACAGTATGTCTGCTTCCTGATTCAGGACCCCCGGGATATAAAATGCTCTGACAGACAGCAGTTTCCCTTGGGCCCACAGGAGGATCTGGTGTGCCAACTTGTACAAGGGGCATGACCGCAGTATACCACTGATGTGTTGTCTGACTGGACGACCACATGGTGACCCCTAAGGTCTGACAGGAAGTGCTTCAGAGCCTGAAACACCGCCATCATTTCCAAGCGATTTATGTGCCACAAAAGCTGATGGTCCTGCCATATATCCTGGGACGAGCGGCCACTCATGACAACCCCCAAACCCGTGAGGGAGGCATCTGTCATTAGCATAATGCAATGACCCTGAGCCCCCAACACAGGCCCTTGAGACAGAAACTGATGATCTTTCCACATGACCAGAGCATGAAGGCATCGCCGCGTGTCTTTGATCATGCAAAATGGATTCCCCCTCTGGAAAGATTCCTTGGTTCTGAGCCACCACTGTAACAGCCTCATGTTCAGCAGGCAAAAAGGTATCATGTTGGACGCTGCTGCCATAAGACCTAATAGTTTCTGGAACTGTTTGACAGTGAGTGACCGGTCTAGCTTTGGTTCTTTGACTGCTGAGAGTAATCGATGCTATGCGTGCAGGTGATAGATGAGCCTGCATCGCCACCGAGTCCCAGACCACGCCCAGATAAGTGGTCCTTTGAACTGGAGAAAGCACACTTTTCTTTGCGTTTAATCTTAACCCCAACATCTTCATGTGGGCGAGAACAACATCTCGATGTTGAACTGCCATCTGCTCTGACTGAGCTAAAATCAACCAATCGTTGATGTAATTGACAATGCGGATGCCCTGAACGGCTCCAGTGCAGCATCCACACACTTCGTGAAAGTGAGGGGTGACAGTGCTAGACCAAATGGAAGTACCCGATATTGGTAAGCTTCTCCCCCGAAAGCAAACCTCAGGAACCTCCTGTGTTGTGGAAGGATGGATACATGAAAGAATGCGTCTTTGACATCTATGGTGACAAACCAGTCCTCGGACCTGATCTGTGACACAATCTGTCTGAGTGTAAGCATCTTGAACTTGAGCTTCCCTACAGAGCGATTTACTAGGTGCAGATCTAATATTAGGCACAACCCTCCATCCTTCTTTGGCACAATGAAGTAACGGCTGTAAAACCCTGACTCCCTGCTGGGAGGAGGAGCCCTTTCTATAGCCTCCTTTGCAGCAATGTCTCTACTTCCTGTGACATAACCAGAGCCTGCTCGGGGCCTACCACTTTGGGTAGGACCCCACTGAACGGGGGTGGATGCTTGCTGAACTGAATTGCATACCCCTTTTCTACTGTCTGCAGGACCCAACGAGATATATTTGGTAGACGTTGCCACTCTCCCAGAAAATCTACTAAGGGTCTAAATCTACTCAGGTATACTTTGAATAGCCAGTACAGTGCCCTGAAGCGGCGCACCGGCAGGAAACAACTGTCTTGACTGTCCTGAGACCCTGTGAAGAGAGAGCGGGCCACACTCGGGTGGCTCGTGAGGACCATCTGCGCCCCCGGCATTGTGGTGCAGCGTGTTGTTGTTGGCAGCATGGCCCTCTGAGGACACCGAAGGAAGACGGGCACCATATGCAGAGGTGAACACCACCATCATTGGGCCATCAAGCAGGAAACTTTTGTCCCTCTCCTTGATTTCAGTGGGGTTTAACCATAAGTGCCTCTCCGTGGCCACCAGGGCTGCCATAGAACGTCTCCTTAGTGGCCCGGAGAGCTAAATACAAACCCGATTCCAAAAAAGTTGTACAAATTGTACAAATGGGACACTGTACAAATTGTGAATAAAAACAGTATGCAATGATGTGGAAGTTTCAAATTTCAATATTTAGTTCAGAATACAACATAGATGACATATCAAATGTTTAAACTGAGAAAATGTATAATTTTGGGAAAAATTATTTGATTTTAAATTTCATGGCATCAACACATCTCAAAAAAGTTGGGACATGGCAATGTTTACCATATCCCCTCTGCAAACGTCTGGGGACTGAGGAGACAAGTTGCTCAAGTTCAGGAATAGGAATGTTGTCCCATTCTTGTCTAATACAGGCTTCTAGTTGCTCAACTGTCTTAGGTCTTCTTTGTCGCATCTTCCTCTTTATGATGCGCCAAATGTTTTCTATGGGTGAAAGATCTGGACTGCAGGCTGGCCATTTCAGTGCCAGGATCCTTCTTTTACGCAGCCATGATGTTGTAATTGATGCAGTATGTGGTCTGGCATTGTCATGTTGAAAAATGCAAGATCTTCCCTGAAAGAGACGACGTCTGGATGGGAGCATATGTTGTTCTAGAACTTGGATATACCTTTCAGCATTGATGGTGCCTTTCCAGATGTGTAAGCTGCCCATGCCACACGCACTCATGCAACCCCATACCATCAGAGATGCAGGCTTCTGATCTGAGCGCTAATAAAAACTTGGGTTGTCCTTGTCCTCTTTAGTCCGGATGACATGGCATCCCAGTTTTCCAAAAAGAACTTCAAATTTTGATTCGTCTGACCACAGAACAGTTTTCCACTTTGCCACAGTCCATTTTAAATGAGACTGTGGCAATCTTGTTTAGATGTGGATCATGTTTAGATGTGGTTTCTTTTTTGACCTATAGAGTTTTAGCCGGCAACGGCGAATGGCACGGTGGATTGTGTTCACGACAATGTTTTCTGGAAGTATTCCTGAGCCCATGTTGTGATTTCCATTACAGTAGCATTCCTGTATGTGATGCAGTGCCGTCTAAGGGCCCGAAGATCATGGGCATCCAGTATGGTTTCTAGCCTTGACCCTTATGCACAGAGATTGTTCCAGATTCTCTGAATTTTTGGATGATATTATGCACTGTAGATGATGATAACTTCAAACTCTTAGCAATTTTTCTCTGAGAAACTGCTTTCTGATATTGCTCCACAATTTTTTGCCGCAGCATTGGGGGAATTGGTGATCCTCTGCCCATCTTGACTTCTGAGAGACATTGCCACTCTGACTGGCTCTTTGTATACCCAATCATGTTGTTAATTGACCTAATAAGTTGCAAACTGGTCCTCCAGCTGTTCTTTATATGTACATTTGACTTTTCCGGGCTCTTATTGCTACCTGTCTCAACTTATTTGGAATGTGTAGCTCTCATGAAATCCAAAATGAGCCAATATTTGATAAAATGTCTCACTTTCAACATTTGATATGTTATCTATATTCTATTGTGAATAAAATATAAGTTTATGAGATTTGTAAATTATTGCATTCCTTTTTTATTCACAATTTGTACAGTGTCCCAACTTTTTTGGATTTGGGTTTGTAAATAACGTCAGACCTCACCACATCACTGCTGCCCAGATCCTTTAGCAGGTCGGCTTGGTATGCCTGCACTATAGCCATAGTGTGCAGACAAGCTGCAGCCTGACATGCTGCAGAGTACGCTTTACCCACCAAAGCTGATTTTGTTTTTAATGGTTTGGTGGGTAACGTCGGAGCTTTTAGGGACGATACAGCTGAGGGAGAGAGATGGCTTGCATGTGTCTCCTCCACCCTCGGCATTGAAGTGGCAAATCTTCAAGTGGTACTATCTTCATAGCCGGATAGTTGCAGCACCGGTGCCCCACCCGGGGAGGAAGGAACCACAGGACGGGCTTCCAAACCCCGAGATGAGGCACTGGATCTCACAGGTGAAGGCTGAGATAAGGCTGGGCCCGTCTCAAACCCCTCTGTAGGATCCATTTGCAAACCCCACGACTGAAGCCACCGCTCTGCCTCAGCAAAAGCGGGACCTGAGCCGCGAGGAACGCGAGCCGAAGCACCCTCCTCAAAGAATGCCCGGTGGGAGTGCAGCGTTCTTAACAGTAGCCGCTCACAGTGCTCACATCCAGCCCCCTCAAGGGCTGCCTGAGCATGCTGCGCTACCAAACATGCAACACACATAGAATGTGTATCCCCACCCATAATAAAATGAGGGCAGGGATGAACACATCTAGTGAATTGCTGTTCACTCGCCATAATAATATTTTTTTCTTTTATGTTCTTTTCTTTTTTAACAAAGGTGGAAAACTCCTGCCTAGCTTTTTTCTAAAGGCAGACAAAAACACCAATTTGACAGACAATATTTACACAGATCGCTTACTGAAGGCACAGAAGCTGGTATCTGTTTGCTTTCATGGGTGCTTTATAATTTCCGGGTCTATGACATCACCCGCCTATGACGTTCCATCATTCAATCGGACTGATTTCACACATGCTTCACAATGCAATCACGCAGAGGTGTTCTCATGCCATTTTGACGCAGCATGAGTTCCCTTGAAAGGGAAACACTATTTTTTGCTCTTTGCAATATAATGAGGACTGAGGCTTTTACAATACTTGCAGGGTCTATATCCAAATGGAGAAGATTTTGGCTATGAAATTCAAAGTTATTATAGAAACATCAGATTAAAAGGTGATTAATTCTGTTTTTTTTTTTTTTTTTTTTTTGCTTATCAGACTGTATAGTGCTTAAAATTAAGATTTATGCACTCTCCCACTTGTTTGTGTATCTTAAAGTTGCCATCTAGATCATGCCATTCCAAAATTATCACATAAGCCCCTATGACTCATCTTCAATTCAGAAATGATAAATAATTCAAGTCATACCAATGGAATCCTATACATAGCATCCCCATAGTCTTAGATATTTCATGGAATTGTGTCCATTATCAAGAATTACCACACATATTAGGCACACACACACAGGCATATGTGATTTACAGGGACTCTCCATAGGTGTGATGGTTTTTATACTGTGCAAACTGTATATTCTATCCACTTACACTAACAGTGCCCCAAAAGAAGGGCACTCATCCTAAAAGTAAATTAGACAAGCGTTTTCTGCAAGTAAAAGCACAACCTTCATGTCAGGGCCTTTCAGCCTTTCAGCCTCGTTCCAACATATATGCAAACATTAAAGGTCCCATATTGTCAAAACTTAAATTTCCTAGTGTTTTATCATGAAAACTCAGGTCAAGGAGTAATGTAACTACCAAAACAGTCAATCCACAGTCAAATGCACACAGCCTGCATAAAGTAGCTGTGCCTTTTCACGAGCCATTGAGACTTCCGTAAGAATGTGATGTCACAACTACTCAGTCACCACCTTCAGTCACCACCCCGAGCACTGCCCAGTGCCCATCATCCCGCCTGCCTCATCGCATCATTGCCTCTGCCCACTGGTGTACAGTCGATGAGAAACGAGTGGATCTAAAGTAGTTGTTTACAAGATTGTGATGATAACAAGATGGTGATGCTGTTCCTGGCTATGGATAAACATTATCTTTGCATAAGCTGCCGATGGATTCCAATGTCAGAGAAAAATGGATTCAGTTTTTTTTTTTACATTTCACTGTGGATTATATGGTAATTCAGTCACAATGTCAGCACAGGCTTTACAAACAGACTTTTACGATATGGACTCGACAGCACCGCCACAAACATATAAGTAACCATGTTCATTCTAATGCCTGATATGTGATCAGTGATCTGATGTGTAGCTAATTATTCAAGTTCAGACAGATTTTCTTTCTAAATCATTTAATACTGTTTATGCATCAGTGAATCAAGCCAGTGATTAAACGATTAACTTCACATTGTTTCTCTTAGTAGCATGAAAAAAATCTGTTATTTAAATTGTGATTACAGAAAGTAGTACAGAAATTGTATTTGCTGTTTGTGCAAACAAATGTCCCATTTCGTGAGAGAAAACGCATTGCAATTCACTGCAGATCACTGTATTCACACAATAGACTGTCTGTCATCTACTCAATGCCCGTCACTGCAACCTTTCATGTGATGGGAAAAGATAAAAAATAATGCTAGAATCAACTTTTTTTTTTTTTACTTTTCGTTAATCTCGACAGTTGTAATAGTAAAAAATAGTATTTGAGAGGGTTCCACATGTAATACTTATTTCAAATACAAAGATGTCAGAGCAGAAGTGGGCATTTACATGGAAGTCTCACAGCAGCCAATCACAGCAGCCAGTCACGTTTACACTGAAGTCTCAAAGCGGACACGCCCCTTCAAACAGAGCGTGTAAGCCAAAGGGATAAAATCAGGGTAGAACAATGCCTTTTATTTCTAAATTATGAGATTTTATGATGTAAAATCATACTAACAATATAAGTACACCTCAGGAAACATTATAACATAATTTAAAAAAAAATCCACAATATGGGACCTTAAAGGGTTTGAATGAGCAAGGGTATGGGGCGATGCTTAATGGTGAGTTCACACTGCCCGATTTTAGCCCAGATTTTGACTCACCGACAGGTTTTGCAAAATCGCCGACAAATGCCCGAAATCATTGGCAAATTGGTACTCGTTCACGTGAGTGACAATCACGCAGTTGATAAGACACAGATGAATTACCAAAGACGAGATCAGAGAGACTCACCGATGAGTCGCCGACGCCCATGAGATATTTGGCATGCTAAATATCTGGACCTGTCGGCGATTCAAACTCCTGCTGTGTGAAATGTGTTCTGACTGAAAAATACATTGGCGATGACCTACAGCCAATGAGAGGGCAAGATACAGGGCAGCGGGAGGTTCAGGGAGGAGTTATAGACCAGAATATCAGTATTTGAATAGATATATTTACAATTCTATCAAACAGAAACAAAGCACAAACATCTGCTTGTCCAGACACAACAGCAGCACATAGCAACATTATCTATTTACCTCAAACTCTCTTTGCAGAACACAATCCTTGCTCCCTGTGTCTCCCCAACCATTTCCTCCGCCATAATCTTTTTTTTGTTCAAAATTCAATCAAATTCAATTTGATTATTTTATTTTATTTCGCTGTTCTAGGGCAGCCCTGGTGGCCACGGAGAGGTTGAACTTGTGGTTAAACTTGTATAACAGCTATAGACAATGTGTTTCTTTTGGACACTCAGCTTACCTCTTCTGACCTCTTTATTGAGAGGTTCCAGGAGGTGAAAAAGCAGGGGTCAGCATTCAAACGTTACCTCCTTACTGGGCTCAGGTCTCTGGGGCTGCTGGGCGGGAGCAGCCCTTGCTGGGCTGGATCAGTCAGCTCCTCGTACAGGGCACAACAGAAGGAGAGTGTCGCTTTCCCGGGGGCTCGGAATGGCGCTCTCAGCTGAAGTCTGAGGATCTGAGGACCATTATTCTAGCAAAGAAAAAGGAAGTCCTGATGTCAGTGGCATCAGACTTCTGAGGGCAGTCCCTCGACACTGCATCATCAGGATGCTCGCATTTTCATAGGATGGAAATAGAGGAGTGTTACGTCCAAGGACGTATTTATATTTCTTGTTTTGTTTCTACAAAGAGTGTTATTGGAGTGTGTGTGTTCTCTCTCTATCTTTCTCCTTTCCTGTGTGTTCTTGCCTGATAGGTAAATGACTACCACCTGTGTTCATTCACTAATCTGGGCGTTGTCTACACACTCATTGGTGCGTATTCTGAGGAGTCCAATATAAAGCTGCAGACAAAGCACGGAGGAGAGAGAAAGACACGTGGCGTTTGAGGCTGAGCCGTTCTCCAAACCCAGACGAGTGAGCGCTTGTTGCGCTCTTTGTTGTTTTGTTGAAATGGGTGTCATAGGGTGTTGATGAGTTGATGTCCGTTACGAGTTTATGGGTAATGTAGGGTGGAGGATTCCCATCTCTTTTCTCCTGTTTAATGGTTAGTTAGGGAGTGAGGAAAGTTATCTGTTGTTTTGTTTGTTTTTTCTTTAACGTAGGTTAGTTAATGCTTATAACTCTTTTAGGTAGAGGTAATTTTGTTTCTTTTGGTTTGGGCCCTCCTCCCGAGGTAATGTTGGTATTTTCTTTATTTTTAGTTTTGGGATTTATTTGTGACATGTTGCTTTACTTCGTATTTGATTTGTTCTATTTATCACCCCTTAAAAGGAAAAAAAAAGGCAGAAACACCATTTCAAATCGAAAGTTGTTTGATTTTATTTGTTGTTCTGGGTCTGGAGAGCTGGAGAACCTCAGCCTCTCCACTTTCTTTGTTCATCGTTCCCTATTTACCCTTATGGGGGAAGACGTAACAAGGAGTCAGCTGGATTGTCCCCTGCCAGTTTGCTTTACTAACTACTCAAAGCTACTAGCTAACTACTCAAAGTACACCAGAGGTCAGTCTCAAGAGGCTGGTACCCTTAGTAGACCATCTAGCAGCGTGGAACCTTCTGCCAGCTGTGTCACAATGGGTCCTGCAGACTGTAGAATGAGGGTGTCATCCGCCTCGTTTCAACAGGGAGCCTGAGCAGGCTCTGGTGATGGAACAGGAAGTAAAAATTAGCTCAAATTGAAGATGTTGATCTTAAACAGATCATGACTCAAATCAGATCCGAGGACTGGTTTGTCACAATGGATCTCAAGGAGCCACAGGACAGGAAGTTCCTGAAGTATGCTCTCGGGCACGAAGCATATCAATATTGGGTTCTTTCCTTCGGTCAATCACCCCGCACTTTCACAAAATGTGTGGATGCAGCTCTGGCTCCATTGCTACTTCAGGGCATCCGCGTGTTAAACTATATCGACGATTGGTTAATCTTAGCACAATTGGAACAGATGGTGGTTAGGCTTTGAGATGTTGTCCTCCCCTATACGAAAGAGTTTGGGTTAAGGCTGAATGCCAAGAAGAGTGTGTTCCCCTTCGAGGGAACTCGCACTGGGTCGTCGAATGATGACACTCTGGGAACGCCCTCAGCGTAGCGCGTCTGAAGCAAGAATGAAATCTATCCAACCCTGATTGGTGCTGCGTCATGACGTAGTAGATGACGGCATAAGCGGAAGCTACAAAGGGGACACTGGCACACAAACACATTAGCTTTTTGCTCTTCCGCAAGCGCTCCGTGTTGAAATTGTCTGTCTATTTGGTGTTGTTTGTCCAAAAAAGAGAGTATTTTGTGAAGTCGGCAGGCTCGCGAGCCCCATGTTTCTGTCCCGCGTCTGTTGAGGCAGCGCGGCGGCTTAGGTCATAGGGCTCGTGGATGGACTTGTCAGTGGGTCTCGAGACTGCTGAGGCACTTTCTCAGTCCTCGTCTGACAGTTCAGATGTTCTCTCTCCCCGTGTGGAAGCCCACACTGCGGCTTCTTCCCCCGGGGTGGAGAACCCGATGCTCAAACTGTCTGACTCTGAGGATGTGAGATGTGATGTGACTCTGTCAGATGTGCTCCGCATCGAGGCGGGTGACATTAAAGCCCCAGACACGCCGCTTCATTCATAAAATAAGAATGCTCAGATAGCTCTCGAGGGGGCTGCCTATAGCGAGCCAATCAGGCTTGCGAGCCCTGTGGTTCTGGTCCCGCGCCTGTTGAGGCAGCGTGGCGGCTTAGATCATAGGGCTCACAGATGAGTCTAATAGCTCTCCCTTTCCCTGGGGTGGCGAACCAGATGCTTGAGCTGTCTGATTCTGAGGAATTAGACATGCACAGCATCGAGGGAGTGAAGTAGTAAAAAAAAAAAAAAAAAAAAAAAAAGAGCCTGCCACTTCATAAGGCTCAATGCAAGGCTCAGATTACGGGTCTGCAATGAGTAAACACACGCGATCAGTGTGCATGTGATACTGTTTAGGTGCGAGGCAGGCAGTCAGCTCCTGAGGGTGCTGGCTGTGTTCATTGAGAAATATCTCGACGCGTACAGCCGTGCGCTTTTCGGGTGTTTCATCCTATTCATCATATTAGATCTGAGGCACTTGAATCGTTCTCTGAGGAGATTCAGGTTCAAGATGCTCACAATTCCAGCCATCGTGAGTCAGATTCAGTTCGAGGACTGGTTTGTCGCGATAGAGCTAAAGACACATACTTCCATGTATCCATCCTTCCATGTCACAGGAAGTTCCTGTGGTTCACTTTCGGGGCGTCGTGTACCAATATCGGGTTCTTCCTTTCGGCCTAGCTCTTTCCCCCAGGGCATCCGCTTACTGAATTATCATATTGGCCCAGTCTCGAGGAATGTCAGTTCAGCATTGAGGTGCTGGCCCATATATTCGGTGCTTGGGGCTGAGACTTAACGCCTTCCCAGAGAACCCTGTTCTGGGAGTTGTATGGGACTCGACTACGATGAGGGCACAATTATCCCCTGCATGTATCGAATCCATACAGGTGATGGTCTCCAGAGCAAAATTAGGCCGCAGCCTCACTGTGAAGCAGTTCCAGAGACTGCTGGGGTTCATGGCAGCAGCACCCAACAGAATTCTGTTCGGCCTGTTATACATGAGACCCCTACAGGGCTGGCTGAAAACCAAGGGATTTTCCCTGAGGGGAAATCCGTTCCATATATTCAGGGTAATGCCCAGATGGCCTTGTTCCCTCATCATATGGAAGAAACCTTGGTTTCTGTCCCAGGGGCCAGTGTTGGGAGCGTCATGTTGCCAGAAAACCGTTTCAACAGACACCTCCCTCACTGGTTGGGACGCAGTCATGGAAGGCCGATTTGCGAGAGGTTTGTGGGAGACCCGGTATCCTTCCCAGCATATAAATCACCTGGAAATGCTGGCGGTCTACAAAGCTCTGAGCTTTTTCCCGGACCTCCGCGGCCACCATGTCCTGATACGATCAGACAATATGTCTGTAATTTCATATCTAAATCATCAGGGGGGTCTGATGTCGTGCCCTCTATGCAGACTGGCACAACAGATCCTCCTGTGGTCCCAGGGGTAACTGTCATCTCTCAGAGCGATGTATATCCCAGGGGATCAAAACCAGGGAGCAGACGTCCTGTCGAGGCAGGGGCTGAGGCCCGGGGAGTGGTGACTTCACCCAGAGGTGGTGAAGGCCATATGCGAGAGGTGCGGCTCAGTAGAAGTGGATCTATTCTCATCTCGAGAGACGTCCCACTGTCCGCTGTGGTTTTCCCTCACACATTCAGCCCCACTGGGGTTGGATGCCATGATGCAAACATGGCCGAGGCTGCGTCTGTACGCATTTCCTTGGAGTCTTGGAGCGGGTCCGCCAGGAAGGGATCAGCCTACTTCTATGGCACCCTGCTGGCCGAGTATGGTTCTCGGACATTGTAGCACTGCTAGACGGCCTCCTGTGGCAGGTTCCTCTGAGGAGGGATCTGCTGTCTCAGGCAGGGGGCACAATATTCCATCCCCGGCCGGAGCTGTGGGAGCTCTGGGTCTGGCCCTTGAGGGGGCCCGGTACCTAGAGGCTGGCCTGTCAGCAGGGGCTGTCGAGACCTTACTCCGCTCCAGGGCTCTTTCCACCAGGAGACTGTACAGCCTGAAGTGGAATATATTTTCCACTTGGTGTAGAGATCGTGAGGTGGACCCAGTTAACTGCCCAGTGGCTTCAGTGCTGGAGTTCCTCCAAGATCGTTTCTCCACCGGTCTTACCCCGTCCATGCTTAAGGTGTATGTGGCTGCCAATGGGGCTTTCCACTCGCTTATAGGTGATGGGCCATTGGGGAGGCACCATCTGGTTGTACGTTTCCTCTGTGCAACTCGCTCCAGAGTCCCAACCTGGGACCTAGCGGTGGTACTTGAAGGGTTGGCTGAGGCCCCCTTTGAGCCACTGGAGTCAGCTGAGGCAAAGAACCTGACCTTAAAGGTGGCCTTTCTCCTCGCTATCATCTCTCTGAGGAGAGTGGGGGACCTTCAGGCCTTGGCTGTTACGCCAACTTGCCTGGAGTTTGCCCCCGGCGGAGTTAAGGCCATCTTACATCCCAGACCAGGCTACGTGCCCAAGGTGCCATCTAATGTGGCATGGTCAGTGGTTCTTCAGGCCTTTCATTCTCCACCTCACGTGACGGCGGAAGAGGGAAGACTTCACCTGCTCTGCAGAGCTCAAAGAATTTACTTGGAGAAGTCTTCTCAGTGGAGGAAGTCAGACCAGTTGTTGGTGTGCTTTGACTCACCCAAGAAGGGGCTGCCTGCATCGAAACAGACAATCAGCAATTGGATTGTCCAGGCTATAGCCATGGCTTACCAGGTGCCCAATTTGCCTTCACCGATGGCCGTGAGGGCTCATTCCACCAGGGGCATGGCCTCCTCAGTGGCCCTCCTTTCTGGCGTCTCGCTTCAGGAGATTTGCGAGGCGGCTGGGTGGGCCACCCCGCACACCTTCATAAGATTCTACAGTCTGCAACTCCTGGTGACGCCTGGTGCAGGGTGCTCGCGTCCTAAGTGTGCCTGGTCTCCCAGCTTCACACTAGGACGGGCGTGATTATGGTGTGGAATAGTGGGTAGTTCGTTCCCAGAGAATGTTGTCACTCGACGACGCAGTGCAAGTTCCCTCGAAGGGGAACATCTCGGGTTACGACTGTAACCCTTGTTCCCCGAAAAGGAAACGAGACACTGTGTCTCATCGCCACACCTATCACGGGCAGAGCGCTCTCTTCATCGCAAATAAGCTAATGTTTGTGTGCCAGCTTTGTAGCTTCCGCTTATGCCATCATCTACTATGTCATGACGCAGCACCAATCAGGGTTGGATAGATCTCATTCATGCGTCAGTCGCGCTACGCTGAGGGCGTTCCCAGAGTGTCGTCATTCGACGACGCTGTGTCTCGTTCCCTTCTCAGGGAACAAGGGTTACAGTCGTAACCCGAGACGCTTTCTCCAGCACAGAGAACCACTTTTCTAGGTATTGATGTGGGATGTCTCCTGCTCATATCGATTCAATTCTCACAGCCGTTAACAAAATAAAGCATGGCCAGTCACTCACTGTCAAACTGTTTCAGAGACTGTTGGGTCTGATGGCAGATGTGTCCAATGTGATTTTGGCCCATCTCAAGAAACGTCACACTGCCCATTTTGGTTCAGCCCTGCTGGTAAGGAGGGACCTTCTGTCTCGGGAGGGAGGACTAATCTTTCACTCTTACCCATAGTTATGGAAACCCAGGGCCCAGGGACTTAGAGTCAGGACTCTCAACTGAGGTTGTTGAGACCATCATTCACACAAGAGCTTCCTCCACGAGGAAACTGAACGCCTTGAAGTGTAGAGTGTTCACTTCCTGATGTGGAGATTGTCAGCAGGATCCAGTTAACCTCTTTTGCAAAAGCAGTTCTCTGCAGGGTTATCTCCCTCCACTCTGAAGGTATACATGGAGGCCAGAGCTGCCTACCATGCACCTTTGGGTGGTGAGTCATTAGGGATAGACCCTTTAGTGACATTCTTCCTCTGTGGTGCACTGAGGCTGAGGCTTGCAAGCCGCACTAGAATTCCAGCTTGGGACCTAGCTGGTGTGCTAGAAGGCTTGTCTATGGTTCCTTTCGAGCCTATTGAAACCGCCCCAGTCAAGTCCTTCTGGCTTTTACATCTCTTAAAATTGTGTGAGACCTTCAGGTCCTGTCTGTGTCCCCTACATGCCTTAAGTTTGCACTGGGGATGGTCAAGGCATTCTTGTACCCTAGACCGGGTTATGTGCCTAAGGTAACTAATAATGTGCCGTGGCCTATTATTTTGTAGGCCTTCTGTCCTCCTCTTTTCAGAAGTTTGAACATAATGCTGCGTCTCCCTGCCATACTTCCTACATCCCTGTGACGATTTACTTCGGCCTATTGTGCTTTATAGTTTACTGACATCAATGGCGATGATGCAGTGTGTCGGTCCCTTCTCAGGGAACCAGTCATACAGACGTTTTCCTCATGGGGACTAAAAAATTTCATTTTGTGAGAAAATTGGAACATGGCACAGAATAGCTTCAGATATACTGATAAGAGGCCTGTTTTCACATTAAGATAGAGCAATAGAGCAAAGAGATTTTAGCTTCTCTAAAATATAGCAATACATCCTGTGAGTAAGCACCTTTAAATAATGAGAGAATGTCACATCTAAATTTATGCTTTAGAGCATTGGGGCTCTGATGCTCATCACCTGTTGTCAGGGCAACAGGGAATTTTCGTACATTGATAAAGTGAACACCCATGACAGAATGTTCTAAAATGGCTAATGCTGTCACTGTGTGCCACTGAGACAAATGCAGAATTAGTACTGATTAAGCCACAATCTCTGCATTTCTATGTGATCGATTTATCGATTTATGTACATTTAATTCTGAGAAAATAGATATTATAGTATATTTTGTTAATTTCACAGCTTCAAGGCCACTGTACACATACTAATCATGCATAATTGAGTTGATTAATTTAATTACATTTTTTTTTTTTTTTATCTTCATTTAAATGCAAGTTGTTATATAAAGATGAATTCCAGAGGTCATCTTGCTCAGGGATCATCGGGATCAGTGTGTGTCAAATTTAAAGTGTGCATTAGCAGCAACTGACCAAAATTTAAGATATTAAGGATTAAAAATCTCGACATCCTCCTCAGCTTTTCTTGGCACAGTTATGCATAGTAGATGATAATATTCATGAAGGAATAGTTATATTGTTCTATAACTTTTTATTTTTAAATCAGTTCGTTAATTTAGGAAAAAAATAAATAAATTGCCCATACTTACACTTTTGTACACTTTTGAACTCCAAAAATTTACCTCTGCATACAATTCACTGGAATTTGTCAGTTAAACACCAACTTGAATACCTTTTTATGCATTTGTATTACACATTCAGCTCCAAATGTATGATTTTTCCGATGTAGTAAAGTTGCTTGAAAGCCCATCTGGTTCAGCATTTACGATGCAGAGCGCTTGGCTATGAGTACCGTGAGTCATGTGCTCAAAGACTTGTAAAAGAAAGCTAAAATGGCATGGTTGCTTCAGCAAATAAATATTCATCTCCCATTTGATTTTGTTCACTAATGGTTAAGTTTAGATTAGGGTGTAGTGTAGGTGGTATGTTATTTTCAAACGTGATATAGAATAAAAATATAGAGAATAGTAAGGATTATAGAAAGAATTTGCCTTACTGAGTATTACTGACGAGCTCTCACGGCTTCAGCCACTTCCGGGGGAATGGAGATTTGGGAACAGTTCGGCGACGAACAGGTAGACCTGTTTGCCTCCCACGATTCTTCCCATTGCTGCCTGTATTATTCCGTGACTGAGGACACGCTCGGCACGGATGCACTGGTGCACAGCTGGCCGCGGGGCCTACACAAGTATGCGTTTCCCCCAGTGAGCCTTCTCGCACAGGTTCTGTGCAAGATCAGGGAGGACAAGGAGCAGGTCCTTTTGGTCTCCCCGTACTGGCACGGCCGGACCTGGTTCCCAGAACTCGTACTTCTGGCCGATTCCTCTGAGGAAGGACCTCCTTTCTCAGAGACGGGGCACCCTATGGCACCCATGCCCCAATCTCTGGAACCTCCACGTGTGGCTCCTGGATGGGACGCGGCAGTTTTGAATACCCTACCACCTCCGGTGCTGGCTACCATCACTTCCGCTAGGACAGAGTCTACTACACACGCCTATGCGTTGAAGTGGAACCTCTTCGTCACCTGGTGCTCTTCTCGCCAAGAAGACCCCTGGAAATGCCCAATCGGGTCCGTGCTTTCGTTTCTCCAGGAAGGGTTTTGAACGAAGGCTGTCTCCTTCCACCCTTAAGGTATACGTGGCCATTATATCTGCCCACTACAACCTCTTGGAGAACAAAAAGGTAAGTCAGCATGACCTGGTCATCAGGTTCCTGAGGGGAGCCAGGAGACTGAATCCTCCTCAAGCTCCCCTCGTACCCTCTTGGGACCTCTCATTAGTTTTAGACGCTCTGCAGAGGCCTCCCTTTGAGCCATTGCGATCAGTCTATCTTAAGTATCTTAAAGCTCTCTCAAAGCAAAGGTTGTCTCACTGGATAGTGGACGCCATTGTTTTGGCTTACCAGACGCAGGGGCGTCCATGCCCCCTTGGGGTCAGGGCACACTCCACTTGGAGTGTGGCCTCCTCTTGGGCTTTAGCGCATGGTGCTTCGCTCACAGACATCTCCAGGGCTGCAGGCTGGGCGACACCTAACACATTTGCCAGATTCTACAATCTCAGAGTGGAGCCGGTATCTGACTATGTACTCGCCTCTACTAGTGGCCAGTAATGGATAAGGCTTAGGTGTCTTCGCTTGCTCGCCATTCCATTCCACGGACTGGATATGTGCGATATTTCCTCAGGTGAGCTTCCCAGAAGCCCTGAACGCCGACACCAGTAAGTCTGCCCACACTAAACTAACATTTGTGATTTTAACATAAGCTATAGCCTATAAACGCTGTGTTTGTGGTATACGGTGTATGTGTAACAGTTGCGTACTGCAAATGCAGCATATGTGAAAGCACAACAGCGCATGCTGCTCCTGCATCATATATGTACTGTAACGCACCGCATACAGTTTTTTGCAGTAGGCAAATGGAATATGTGTGAAACAGGCATAAAGGAATTGAACAAGTTTGACAAGGGCCAAATTGTGATGGTTAGACAACTGGGTCAGAGCATCTCCAAAACTGCAGCTCTTGTGAGATGTTCCCGGTCTGCAGTGGTCAGTATCTATCAAAAGTGGTCCAAGGAAGGAACAGTGATGAACTGGTGACAGGGTCATGGGTGGCCAAGGCTCATTGAAGCACATGGGGAGTGAAGGCTGGCCCGTGTTGTCTGATCAAACAGACAAGCTACTGTAGCTCAAATTGCTCAAGAAGTTAATGCTGGTTCTGATAGAAAGGTGTCAGAATACACAGTGTATCGCAGTTTTTTTTTGCGTATGGGGATGCATAGCCGCAGACAAGTCAGGGTGCCCATGCTGACCCCTGAAAGTGCAACAGTGGGCATGTGAGCATCAGAACTGAACCACAGAGCAATGGAAGAAGGTGGATTGGTCTGATGAATCACGTTTTCTTTTACATCACATGGATGGCCCGACACGTGTGCGTTGCTTACCTGGGGAACACATGGCACCATGATGCACTTTGGGAAGAAGGCAAGCCGCCGGAGACAGTGTGATGCTTTGGGCAATGTTCTGCTGGGAAACCTTGAGTCCTGCCATCCATATGGATGTTACTTTGACACGTACCACCTACCTAAACATTGTTGCAGACCACGTACACCCTTCCCTGGTGGCTTTGGCCTCTTTCAGCAGGATAATGCCACAAAGCAAAAATGGTTCAGGAATGGTTTGAGCAGCACAACAATGAGTCTGAGTTGACTTGGCCTCAAAAATTCCCCAGATCTCAATCCAATCAAGCATCAGTGGGATGTGCTGAACAAACAAGTCCAATCCATGGAGGCCCCACCTCACAACTTACAGGACTTAAATGATCTGCTGCTAACATCTTGGTGCCATATACCACAGCACACCTTCAGGGGTCTAGTGGAGTCCATGCCTCAATGTGTCAGGGCTGTTTTGTCTACAAAAGTGGGACCAACACAATATTAGGAAGGTGGTCATGATGTTATGCCTGATCGGTGTATGTGGAACTCATGCAAACCACAAATAAGTAGATCCCTGCCACTTAACTTTCAAAATGGCAAAACTCATCTTCAAAACTAATCATCACTCTCATCACATAAAAGAGCTAACTCAGTACTCTTCCTAGTGCTCTTTCTGTAAAATACTGCTGTATTCATTTTCTGAAAATTCCAAAAATAATTGTTATTTATAAATAAATACATCTATAATACAATTAACATTTCAAATAAACAAATACTGCAATCATATTATTGATAATGCTACTATCTATAAAAAAATCCCAATAGGGATATACATTACTGCAATACCATTGCCATATGGCAACATACCTATTTTGTCATAGTGGAAACAATGTCTGTCCCCAAAACACTGCTTGCATACAGACAGCTGGCCTACTCACACTCAACCCTGCAAGACCATGCTGTTTAACCAGCTTCACTAGCTCTGTTTTGCTTAAGAACAGCATGAATATGCTGTTCCATCAGCTAGACCAGCACTAACCAGCACTATACCAGAAACTAACCATCATAAACCAGCCTGGACCAGCATGGAATCTATGCTAATTTGTGCTGGATGATTTCATCAGGGTGGTTAACAGTCTAAAATAGACTTTTGGTGCTGGCTGTCATTTTTAAAATGCTTGTGCTTATGTTTGCATACTTTATCACAGCTGAAGTGAAATAAATACAATATTTGTCAAATACACAAATGTTTCAGATACATCTTTATTCAATACTTTAATGTACTGCTTAATACAGCATGTGTTTGTACAAGAATCAAGTTCAGCATATAAGCCTACACTATCAGTGAAGTGGGGTCTACGTTTTTTATCAGTATTATTTTGATAAACATGACAATAACATCACGACTACATGAAAAGAGGTTTTACCGTTAAAAACAACTGATCTGTGAGCATTAGTGGAACTGAAGGTTTTAGAATAAACACGAAACACACGTGATCACTGTCATGTGGTGAATACGGCAATCGTGGAACAGCTGTGTCATCATCAGAGCTTGTGCAGTCGCTCTGGAGAAGCTGCGCAGAATGCACCAGCCGGGCTGCTCTCGAATCGCTCTCGCGGCACTTTGTTGACATGTGTCACAGTGACGTGGCATCGGTACTGCCTCAAGTCGGACAAAATTTTAAAAAATTGTGTCAAAATTTCAGCTGTCAGCTGCTGATCGGTCTGTGCATCGCTGCATGAAGTCGAACAAGCCTAGAGTGTTTGCCTGCAGGCTATGTGAGTTTTCTATCTTTACTTTATACTATATGTTGATGTAAATTTCAGGGTTTGCTGGAGTTAGGAAAAGTAAAACGCTGTTGATCAGCATGTGCTGATCAATGGCAGTGTCCAAAAATGTAACGCTTGATAGACTAATGCACTTGGGATCAAAGTCATCTCCACAGGAACACTGCTCAGTAGAGGAATGTAGAATAGCAGTAACGCAAGTTGTTGGTTACAAAAGTATTTTGTCAGCGTCAAGAATAAACAGTGCAGTTGTTTTGTTCCTTGATGATGTGAGCTAATTTAATGAGGTTGTCGCGAGCGGAATCATGATAAATTATTCTTATACAACGATAATGCCTTTAATGCATCAGGCTAAAAAAATCATGTTGTCAAACTTTCTATCTTTCATAAAAGATGAAGTGATTGAGAAAGAATCAGCAAGACATGGGAAAGTTGTTTCACAGATTAAAAAGATTATGTAAATTTGTAAATTGGCGCAGCCAAAACATGTTGTTTTTTTTTTTTGTTTGTTTTTTCCCCGAAGACAAGTGTATATGATTCTAAACAATGAGAGTGAGGAGTTAAATCTCGCACTGAAGTTTAGGATTGTTTAGGATTGTCCAGGGAATGTAGAACAATGAAGCTGTTTAAAGTGATATTGAAGGAGAGGGATGAAAAGATAAAGATGAAAGTGAAAATCTACAGGAAAAAGACAGGGAATCTATTGAGCATGAAGGAAGTGGGGATGGTAAACAGTGAACACAGAGCTAATCAGAAAGAAACGTTAATGAGAGTAATGAGGAAGGAATAGGAAAAGAGAAAACTGAGAAAGCAAGTGATGCTTTTGGTCCTGTTGTGGAAGTAGAATTCTCAAGAGAAATTGATATGACTTAAGATGACAATCTTTTTACAACACCAAAATAAAAAGATACAAATAAAAAATAGTGTAAAGAGATGAGAACAAAAACAAAGAAAGAACAGGTTCAAGAAAAACAAAAGAAAGGATTGTTTAAGGACCTATTTCTGACCAGTAATTCTGATGATTCAGTATAAGAAAGTGAGACTGAATCAGTCATCTCAGTTGATTTGATCTCTCAAAGAAGATCTGGGATGAGTGCTTATACCCTTGAAAAGACTAAGAAAAGAAAAGAAAAGAAAAGAAAAGAAAAGAAAAGAAAAGAAAAGAAAAAAGAAAAGACTGTTCTGCAGTATTTTTCCTGATTGTGATTTGTTTATAGAGTCAGCAAGAATGTCAATTAAATAAATGGGGCTGGGGGTCTCACAGAACAGGAAGTATACAGGTTGAAGAAAGTTGTTCATAACTTGAGATCAAGTATGCGGAATGATAAAAAGAAAAAGTGTTTTAATTTTTGTTCTGCTCAGTTTTTTTATTCACTCATTTATGAGTAATTTAAGACTGCACAGTCTGAACATAAATGGTGCAAGAGATTTGAGAAAAAGAGCAATGCTATTTTAATTATTTGTCAGTTTTCTTTGTTTGTTTTGTGCTAGAGCACATGGCTCTATCTTTGTTTGTGTTGGCCATGTGACCCTCTCGTCCTGCCTCCTTGTTTCCAATTACTAGGCCCCCTAGTTTAGCCTTTGTTAAGTCCTCATTTGTTACCATGTGATTTCTTGTTCATTGCTTTAGTTGAAGATTTGGTTGTGTCTGTAGTGTTTCTTGTTTGTTCCAGTTCCTCTCTGCAAGCTGAGCACTCCAGGCTGCTCACACCTTGGCCTCAGCAGCCACTCTCTCAGCTTGCCTGTCATTGTGCTTCACTCCCTGTTCCCATTCCTTGTGTTCACCTCCTCTCCTATCATCTCTTGTTCTACCTGCAGTTTGTTTAATAAACTTGTTAACTCATTCTGCACTTGAGTTCTCCCTCGCAGTTCTGTGACATTGAAGTTCGGGAACATTGGGGGACAGTTGATAAAACTAAGGGTCATGTTTGAAATTATTACTGTTGTATTTATAATATGCCCCAGTATTCAGAGGTGAAAGAGTCTCGTTTTATTAGAGATATAGTTAAATATTTATTTACAGGGGTGATTTTAATTGTACAGAAAATTATAACATTGATAGGAACCACAAAAATTGGCATTAATGGCATCACAACATGCTTTGAGACAAAGTATAAAAGAATATAAATTAAATGGTATTTGAAGGATGTTGAATAAAACACAGACAGGACAGGTGGTATTGTTTTAAACATAATTTTAATACTATTAAGCTTTGTGGAATTTCACCTGTAAGCTTGTCAGATCATGGCTTAGTCAGTTGTGATGTTTTTATTACTAATGTACAGTGTTGGGAGTAACATGTTACAAAAATAATGCATTACAGTAACATATTACTTTTTGCTGTAACGCAGTAGTGTAAGGCATTACTAATACATTTTCAGTAATATTTTACTCGGTACATTTTCAGTAAAGCTTGCGTTACAATACACTTTTAGCCTAAAATGTAATTGTTAAAAAAACAAACAAACAAACAAAAAAAACAGCAAGACCGCGAGACATTAATGTATGAAAAATGCAAGTAAGTTACCTTTTCGTGGTCAGTCAATAGCCGCGTGTGGTGTCCAAGTTTGTAAATAAAGACTAAATGACAGCTTCTGATATATTTGTATCAGGGCTCCAGACTAACTTTATGCCTTGGTTGCACTCACAGAACCAGGTCCCGTCTGAAGTTCCAGTAGTGTCAGTTACTTTTCAAACGTTCTGTGGTCAGGTAAAAAAAAAAAAAAAAAAAACCCAAACACTCTAGATGGGTTTGGTGCACACAGGGATAAAAAAAAAGTACCCCATGTGTAAAATGAAATACTCTGCTGTATCTTTAATGTTGTCGGCCTATCTTTTTTCCAGAGATCCTGGACATTTTGTTCATATACATGGTATCATGGATTCTAGCAAATACCAAAAGATAAAAAATTAAAACCTGACTGTCCCAGCTAGAAATCTTATAATGGGCCAAGGTTAGATCTTCCAACAGGACAGTGATCCAAACCAAACATCAAAATCAACACAAAAATGTGTCACTGAGTACAAAACCAAGTTTCTGCCATGGCCATCCCAGTCCCTGACCTGAACACTACAGAAGATGAGTGGGGTGAACTGAAGAGAAGAAGCACCAACATGAATCTGAAGGATCTGGAGAGATTCTGGATGGAGGAATGATCTCTGATCTCTTGTCAGGTGTTCTCCAAACTCATCAGGCATTACAGAAGAAGACTCAGAGCTGTTATCTTGGCAAAAAGTATTGAATAAAAGGGTATGATTAATTGTGAGCAATGCGTATTAGAGAAAAACATTTATTTCATAATAAGATCCCCATTTAAAATTCTTATTCTCCAATGAAAGGTTAGAATTTTATAAATTTTTAGAACAAAAGATCAAAAGGATTAACAATGCAGATTTATTTTCACAGCCTTCTTTGGTCATATTTACCAAGGGTATGAATAATTTTGAGCACAACTGTATATATATATATATATAAAATAAAGAAGTAGACACTCTACAAGTAATAATTAATGATTTTGGACAAATGTGTTCAGCTAATGTAAACTGGATAAAGAGTGAAGCTATAGTATGCAAGGAAGGAAGGGCTGCAAAATGGAGATGACTGGCCAAAAATGTCATTCAGAAGACGAGTTACAGTCATCAATAATTTGGTGGCTTCAACATTTTGGCATTGCTTGGCATGTACTGAGGCACTAGGTGGACTTCTTGCAAAGCTGCAGGCTGTCATAGTGGTTTTTTTTTTTTTTTTTTGAGTACCACAGAGTGTAAAGGGGGACATGGACTAATACACCTTGTCAGCAGAGCAGCAACCTTTCGCTTAAAGTTTATTCAAAGACTTTTAACAGGTGCTGAAGATTTTGTCTGGAGAAATGTTGCTTATTTTAAGACAAGCTAGAGGTTTGGGATTAGACTCTACTTTGTTTTAAATGGACTGAGCAAGACTCAACTAAATGGACTGATTCATTTTTATGTATGGAGCTTATTTTAAAAGAGAAGAGGGGTTTCTGATTCTTATTTGTATTGGTTACTAGAAGAACTGACTGTGTTTGGCCAGATTTGATGTATCAAGTGAAATTGCAGGGGGTTTTGAAAACATAATGTGTACATCAAGAAACATTAAATTGTATCATCTGGGAGTCCTGAGTTAAATGGACCCACTTTATATTAGGTGGCCTTAACTACTGTGTGCTAACATTTAAATTAATAATTTGATACAATGCACTTATTGTGTACATGCATGTTTTTACATTGTACTTACATTTTTAAAATTAGCTGCATGTAATTACATCTGTAATTATTTTTTTTAGTTACATTTATAATTACACTGTTGACACTTCCCTACCACCTAACCTTACCCTTAAACTTACCCATACCACCACACCTGTCCCTAACTTTACCCGTATCCCACCTCAATATCAGCAAAAGTGTTTTGCAATACAGTATGGACACAGTAAGTACATTGTACTTATCTGTTGATGTAAGTACATAGTAGTTAAGGCCACCTAATATAAACTGGGACCAGTTAAATAACTCACAAATGGTAGCATCTTGTTTAAGATTAAAATCAACACGATTTGCCAGATGTTTTCAAGCAGAAACTAACGGTCGAAGAAAAGTCCATCCTTTTGAGTTACAGTGCAAGAAAGGCGTTTCCACACAATAACGATTCTTCTCCAGAAGTTCACTTTACCTGATCTTATAGGAGCTAATAGGGAGATGTTGGAGAATTTAAAGGATCTAAGAATTCATGAGGCTGACAGTAAAAAAAAAAATACAGAAGTTGTCAAAGTTTTAAATAAGAAAACCTTAAAATAAAAAAAAGTAGATAGTGTTTTGTAGAGACAAACTCGGTTTGGATCAGAAACCTGTGTGTAGTATTTTATAAAAAGAGTAGGGGATCTCCAATGGAAAATTTTGCATGACGCAGTTGCTGTCAATTCTTTTGTGAATGTTATTAATCCAACTGTATGTAATGTTTTTTTGTTTGTTTGTTTGTTTTACTTAACCCTTTAACTTTCACCCCTAGAAGGATCCAACGGAAAAAAAATCTTAAAATTCTTATAATTAAACAATAAATAAAAAAATGACCTTAGGCTGTTTTTTGTCAAAATGTTTGTTTTGATCAAAAATTTCTACCGTACGATTGAGATGTCAGTTTATGGTAAATTTTGCTTTACATTTGCAGTAATTTATTGGCTTTTTTGAATAATAAACATACTTGTAACAATGTTAGTACAGTATACATTTATTGTACTATATATACACCGATCAGACATAACATTATGACCACCTCCCTAATATTGTGTTGGTCCCCCTTTTGCTAACAAAACAGCCTTAACCTGTTGAGGTATGGCCTCCACTAGACACCTGAAGGTGTACTGTAGTATCTGGCACCAAGATGTTAGAAGCAGATCCATTAAGTCCTGTAAGTTGCAAGGTGGGGCCACCTCAAACTCATTGTTATGCTCCTTAAACCATTCCTGAACTATTTTTGCCTTGTGGCCACAGCCACCAGGGAATACCATTTCCATGAAAGGGTGTACATGGTCTGCAACAATGTTTAGGTAGGTGGTACATGTCAATGTAACATCCACATGGATGGCAGGACCCAAGGTTTCCCAGCATCCACATGGATGGCAGGACCCAAAGTTTCCCAGCAGAACATTGCCCAAAGCATCACACTGCCTCCGCCAGCTTGCCTTCTTCCCATAGTGCATACTGGTGCCACGTGTTTCCCGGGTAAGCGACTCACACGCTCCCAGCCATCAACGACATGGTGATTCATCAGACCATGTCACTTTCTTCTATTGCTCCGTGGTCCAGTTCTGATTCTCACATGCCCACTGTTGGCGGTTTCTGCAGTGGACAGGGGTCAGCATGGGCACCCTGACTGGTCTGCGGCTATGCAGCCCTTTATACACAACAAACTGTGATGCACTGTGTATTCTGACACCTTTCTATCAGAACCAGCATTAACTTTGAACATCAATTTGAGCTACATTAGCTACATGTTTGATTGGACCACACGGGCCAGCCTTTGCTCCTCACGTGCATAAATGAACCTTGGCCACCCATGAGCCTGTCGCTGGTTCACCACTGTTCCGTCCTTGGACCACTTTTGATAGATACTGACCACTCAGAACAGGAACACCCCACAAGAGCTGCAGTTTACAGTTAGTCGTCTAGCATCACAATTTGGCCCTTGTCAAACACGCTCAAATCCTTAAGCTTGCCCATTTTTCCTGCTTCTAACACATCAACTTTGAGGACAAAATGTTCACTTGCTGCCTAATATATCCCACACCCTAACATGTGCCGTGATAAAGAGTGTTATTCACTTCACCTGTTAGTGGTCATAATGTTATGCCTGAATGGTGTATATAAGCAGAAGGAATAAAATTGAATGATCAGAAAGATATGAAGTTGTATCTATTTAACATTTACATTTACATTTATGCATTTGGCAGATGCTTTTATACAAAGCGACTTACATTGTATTCAAGGTACACATTTTTACATTTTCCAATCTTGGCATTGCTAGCGCCATACTCTAATTTGTTTGAGCTACAGGAAAGATTTAAAAAAACAAAACAAAAACAAATTACAAACAAGACTGGATTGATTTTACATTTTATAAGATGATGAAAGATTTTCTTCATACCAGTGGTTATAATAATACAGTTGTAGATTTTTTCATGTGTTACAATGATTATCACTAAAACAAATTTTAATATTGTGTTCATTATTATATTGGAATTGTATTGAGTGTTTAAAAATTGTGAAATAAATGGTTGATTAAACATTTTAAAGTGCCCCTATTATGGTTTTTCATATATTCCCTTTCATGCAGTGTGAATGTTAAAGTTCTGCAAAGTTGTAAAGTCAAAAGTGCACAATAAATAAAGTTATTGTCTCCCAAAAGAAAGAATTGACTCTGAATCGCCTTTATGAGTTGTTTAGAGTTCAAATCCCACTGTGTGACAGTTCTGGACACACAACTTGACCAGCCCAAAAACATAATTTTACTGATGACTGCTATTCAAATCTCAGAGTTCAACGCGGGATTCACAAAACACTTGCTTGTGAAAGCTGGGTCAGTACCCAGTTAATTTTTTCGACCAACTTGCTCCTCAGAATCATATTTCAATAATTATAATCCTAAAATTACAGTTATAATAATTAGAATCAATGATTATTGCTGTATATACTTTGTTCAAATATATATGGTGTTCAAAATATGTAGTTTTGTGTTTTATATTGTGTAAGTTTCTGGCTAACTGGCTAACGCACGTTATTACTGTCTTACTGAAATACCTAAAATTGTCTATTAATGCAGATTTTGTCTGTTTTTCTTACTACTTTGAGTAAAGATATAGGATGGAGTAAGATTTGTTTTACAAATGTTTGTTACACCAGTCAGTGCATGGTAAACGTTAGTGCTTGGCAAATGTATGCAATGTTTTGGATACAGTTCCTGCATGTGCGCTGCAATAAATTAGAAAATATACACATTGGTGTGTTGATGGACATACACTTGTTAATGCTGATGGTGAGGAATTATAGTTGAAAAATCTCATAATGTACTTCAAAATGAGTAGCATATCGCTAAGAAAAATACTGCTCCTTGCGATGGCAGTTTGGGTTGAATATTTAGTTCTTTCAATGTTTCATCATCGGACTTGTGCTCGGATTGATACGGTAAACTCGACATCATCGTTACTGTCTTTACAGTGTGTACAATCACAGAGCTTTAGGAAGCCTCCGCACAGAGCTGAAGTTGTTATGGTAATGGCCGTTTTTGTTTCCAACACACGCTGTAAGCATGACCAATTACAACAGACTGCGCTGTCTGGCCAATCAGAGCAGAGTAGGCTTGCGGAAAGGAGGGATTTAGAGAGACTATTGCTGCCTTCACATGCTATCGTAATTATCGTTAATACGAGTTTCCTAGGTGGAAGTTCAGAAATAATTTTGATACCCAAATTCCCGAGATGGGCGTGCTATAAACTTTAAACACAGTGGCGGGGCGAACTGCTGCTTGTGACAGGTATGATTTATTAGTGTTTTCTCCCAAAACATCTAGATAGTACTGTCTTGTCATTAATGTCCCTTACAAAAATGAACCATGGTTTTACTACAAATAAAACCAAAAAAACATGGTTATTGTAGTTAACCCTTTGACACGTACGATCACACCCGTTTGATCAATCTAGGCTGGTCTCTGGTGCGTACGATCACACGGGTGTGATTAGAACACTCAGTGATCAACTGCCAAATTCAAAATTTCAAATATGCTTTAGCGCACTGACTGGCGCTGAGCCAAAGACTGAGCGAGTGAGAGACTGACTGAGCTCAGTGTCTTTTAATGTTTAGTTTAGGTTTCATATATATAACCATATATATATATATATATATATATATATATATATATATATATATATATATATATATATATATATATAACAGCAAGATATCAGTGTTGTAAACATATAATGGCCCGTGAAAACATTACCGATCAAATAACACAATCGGATTTAGAGAGACTATTGCTGCCTTCACATGCTATCGTAATTATCGTTAATACGAGTTTCCTAGGTGGAAGTTCAGAAATAATTTTGATACCCAAATTCCCGAGATGGGCGTGCTATAAACTTTAAACACAGTGGCGGGGCGAACTGCTGCTTGTGACAGGTATGATTTATTAGTGTTTTCTCCCAAAACATCTAGATAGTACTGTCTTGTCATTAATGTCCCTTACAAAAATGAACCATGGTTTTACTACAAATAAAACCAAAAAAACATGGTTATTGTAGTTAACCCTTTGACACGTACGATCACACCCGTTTGATCAATCTAGGCTGGTCTCTGGTGCGTACGATCACACGGGTGTGATTAGAACACTCAGTGATCAACTGCCAAATTCAAAATTTCAAATATGCTTTAGCGCGCTGACTGGCGCTGAGCCAAAGACTGAGCGAGTGAGAGACTGACTGAGCTCAGTGTCTTTTAATGTTTAGTTTAGGTTTCATATATATAACCATATATATATATATATATATATATATATATATATATATATATATATATATATATATATATATATATACAGCAAGATATCAGTGTTGTAAACATATAATGGCCCGTGAAAACATTACCGATCAAATAACACAATCGGATTTAGAGAGACTATTGCTGCCTTCACATGCTATCGTAATTATCGTTAATACGAGTTTCCTAGGTGGAAGTTCAGAAATAATTTTGATACCCAAATTCCCGAGATGGGCGTGCTATAAACTTTAAACACAGTGGCGGGGCGAACTGCTGCTTGTGACAGGTATGATTTATTAGTGTTTTCTCCCAAAACATCTAGATAGTACTGTCTTGTCATTAATGTCCCTTACAAAAATGAACCATGGTTTTACTACAAATAAAACCAAAAAAACATGGTTATTGTAGTTAACCCTTTGACACGTACGATCACACCCGTTTGATCAATCTAGGCTGGTCTCTGGTGCGTACGATCACACGGGTGTGATTAGAACACTCAGTGATCAACTGCCAAATTCAAAATTTCAAATATGCTTTAGCGCACTGACTGGCGCTGAGCCAAAGACTGAGCGAGTGAGAGACTGACTGAGCTCAGTGTCTTTTAATGTTTAGTTTAGGTTTCATATATATAACCATATATATATATATAATATATATATATATATATATATATATATATATATATATATATATATATATATATATATATATATATATATATATATATATATATATATATAACAGCAAGATATCAGTGTTGTAAACATATAATGGCCCGTGAAAACATTACCGATCAAATAACACAATCATTTTCTACCCTTTGACACGTACGATCAGTCTGGGCTGTTCCCTCACGTAATGTCACATATATCAGGAGAAGTGGGTGATCTTGTGTTGTAAATCCAGCAGGCTTCGGCTCCCTGGCACTGTTGTAAACACATAATGTCGGCGCCCCGCCCACAAATCGTGATAACTTACCGAACAACTAACATATATTTTTAATAAGTATATAAACCATAAGTAGTTCACTTGCATGCATTTAATTTAGTTAACAAGTTTGAAAATATTTTGTATAAACAAATAATAATAAAAAAATAAAAAAAAACATTTGAACAGTCAAGCACTGCAAGCATTTTTCCCGGTGACAAGTTGTCACTGTTGATGTCACTGTTACCTCACACTCGCGTTGGTACCAACTTCACATACAATTTTAATAAAATGTACCACTTCACTTCGTTTTAACTACTTCAGAGAAAATGGCAGACAATTTATTTAAAAGAAGACAACTGACAAGTGAGGAAATTGAGGAGATTTTTTTAAATTCTGATGAGGAGAATTTTGACAGTGAGGCAGAGAGCGATGAAGACCTTCCCCTGAACCTTGAAGCTCTTGACAACATTGAGGGTGAAGACGAGACTTCTTCCACAACGCCATATCGCGGTGTACATCCAAAGGAGGGCGACCTGCCTTAGACACTCCTCTGCACCTTACAGCCAGGCATTTTCTGTCATATAAACATATGTATATAGTTATAAAGATTTTTTTTACCATAGTATATTTATTGTTTTGTTTATAATACTATTTTGATTGTTGTTCATTGTAATTATATTTATAATTTGTTTTGTAATTTTATTAGAAAGTGTATATATGTATAATAGTTTAAACAAAGCAAAGATGTAGTTTCTCACTAGCAAAGCAGAGAAAAGGTAACTTACATGGCATTTGACATCATGTAAACTATATATATGCAAGCTAATAGTAAGTGAGACGTGACCATATACCTTTTCTAGTGAGATATAAAACCCAGTAACAATATTAACACTAAAACATAAATAATATATAATATATTCATGTTACGTATCGTCAACTGAACCCTAATAACTTTATCGAATGCACGGAGCATTTTTGCAATGTGCAAAACGACAAACATGACATTTGAACGTCCACATTATTGAGGACTGTTCGTTTTACAAGAGAATTTTGTAAATATCTTTATTCATATTTATTGCATGCTTGTAAATAATTATATGTGCTTCAAAATAGGGAAAAAACTAAAATATACTCACCAATTGTCACGCGGATGTTGTGAGGGAGATGCAAAATGCGTGTGCACGCACGCCAAATTCAAAGCAGTGGGAAAAAATAGCAACATAAACATGTCAACCATAGTGTGTACACGCTAAAAAATAATGTGAGAGGTTTTGAATTAAAAAATAAAGTAAAACATTCATAGAGTGCTCACCTGCACGCGGTCAACCACCATGAGCGCCATTGTGACTGCGAAACCTCACGTGTCAAGGTTGATGTGTTACCATGGAAATTAGAACGCACGTCATTGCATAATAACGGTCGCATTAAAAAACTCACGCCAGACTGCCAGTCTGAATATTTAGAACGTACGTGCGAAAGGGTTAAACCACAGTAACCACAAATTAACCATGGTTTTGCTACTCTATAGTTTAATCTTTTACTATAATAAAACTCCTTCAGGGCCAGAATGGAGAAAAAAACCTTGGGAGAAACCAGGCTCAGTCGGGGTGCCAGTTCTCCTCTGGCCAATGAACAAACAGTGTATGATTATGATTCAGGCAACATTACAGGTCAGAAGTCATATTAGATCAATAGATAGTCGTAAAATTATTCGAAAGATTGGAGTCGTCATGCTGGAGATGGATTTAATGAGGATGTCGTGTCGCTGCAGCATTTACAGGGGGGAGTTTAATTGACATGCTCTCTGCAGACATTTCAGGGATGCATTGGTCATGTTGGTCATGTGGTCACGCAGGTCCACCATCTGGTCTGGATACAGCCCGGATCCGGCTGACTGCAATAAACCTCGGGATAAACAGAGAGACTAACATTAGTGTAGATGCCATTGTTCTTATGATGTAATTAGTACATCAGGTGTTATGGGAAGTGTTCCTGTTTCCGGCTGACCTAGTTAATGCAGCCTAACAATCATTTACTGATTTGAATAATAGAGATTGATAATGTTCTATGTGTATGCCATAGTAAATAGATGCGTTTTAGTCTAGATTTAAACTGACAGAGTGTGTCTGCTTCCCGAACAATGCTAGGAAGACTGTTCCAGAGTTTAGGTGCTATATAGGAAAAGGATTGACTGCCTGCAGTTGATTTTGATATTCTAGGTATTATCAACTGGCCAGAGTTTTGAGACCGTAATAGACATGATGGAGTATAATGTGTTAAGGGCTCGCTCAAGTACTGGGGAGCTAAACCATTTAGTGCTTTATAAGTAATTAGCAAGATTTTAAAATGTATACAATGTTTAATAGGGAGCCAGTGCAGTTTTGACAGAACCAAGCTAATATGGTCATACTTCCTGGTTCTAGTAAGAACTCGAGCTGCTGCGTTTTGGACCAGCTGGAGTTTATTTATTATGTGAGTAGGGCAACCACCCAGTTGTCACAAGCATGCCAGGCTCCACCCACTCCCAAGTACCACGCACAGCCTCTCCCGAGTACTGATCACGCACACCTGCACCTCATCATTACCTCATCACTGCCTGCACATAAGCCCCACGCACACACCCAGTCACTGTCTGGTCTTGTTAACACTACCCATGTTTGTTGACTTACCTCAAGGACTCTCCCGTGCTACTTACCTGCTTCCTTGTGTGTCTCCTCGTCCTCGTCCTCGTCCTCGTCCTCGTCCTCGTCCTCGTCCTCGCCTCGTCCCGCTCGTCCCGCCCCGTCCCTCGTCCTCGTCCTCGTCCTCGTGGTTCCTGTGTTTCGTCATCTTGAAGACGCTGAGTATCCTAACCCTGTTACCCTGCCTATCATTCATCAGACTGCACGCTTTATCTGCTTTCATCCCGGACACTCAATAAACTGCCTTTACTTCCATCTCCTGTTCTCCGTGTCCCTCTGTTCGTAACAGAAGACCGGACCAAACAGCATGAGTGCCCCGGATCCCTTCCAAGAGTTGGTCGACACGCTCCGTTGAACCCTCACCTCCTTTCCTCCTGCACAAGCACCAGTGAGCACTTCCTGCACCAACCGCGATTCTCCTTCGCCTCCGGTAAACGCCAGTCCCATGGCCAAACCAGCGCCCTTCTCTGGCTCGGCAGAGGACTGCAACGGATTTCTTCTCCAATGCTCGCTGGTCCTGGAGATGCAACCACACCTGTACCCCACCGAGCGATCCAAAGTGGCTTTCATCATCTCCCAACTGTCTGACAAAGCCCTCCAGTGGGCAGAACCATTATGGTCTCAAGATAGTCTGATCACCCACTCTCTCTCCAGCTTCACTGCCCACTTTAAGGAGGTTTTTGGAACACCCTCGTGGGATTCAGCAGTTGGTGAGCAATTATATCATCTGAAACAAGGTACAATGTCTGTTAATGAGTATGCTCTCCAGTTTCGGACCCTGGCCGCGCCAAGTGGGTGGAACGAACGATCTCTTCTGACCACCTACCGTCAAGGTTTGGATCCTCGGGTACGGTTGCATCTCGCTGCATACGAGGATACCATCGGCCTGGAACGCTTCATTCAACTATCTATTCGTTTCGCCACTCGTATGCAGTCGTGTCTGGAAGAACACCAGGGCCAGTCACTACTCACGCCATCCCTCCATCCCGATCCCATGCAGCTTCAGAACTCCCGACTATCTGTAGCCGAACGGCAGAGATGGCTGACCCAGAACCTCTGTTTCTACTGCGGAACACCCGGGCACTTCATCATCGAGTGCCCAGTCTGCCCGCCTCGTCCAGTGGTGAGTGCCATCATACCATCTCTCAGAAAGATGCGACCACTCACTACTACCGTAACCCTTACTGCTGCCGATGTGTCAATTACAGTTGTCGCCCTCCTCGACTGGGTCAGCCGGCAACTTTATCTCGGGTTCCCTCTGCCATCAGCTCAAGCTTAAGACCACAGCCACCCCGTCCATGTACCAGATCCACTTGATAACGGGGAAGCCTCTCAGCCGCCGACAAGTGCGCACCTCTGTGGGTCCTATACAACTCAGAGTGAGTCTTCTCCATGAAGAACAACAACATCTGCTGGTTCTGGAGGAGTCCACCGCTGACATTGTCCTAGGGCGCCCGTAGTTGGAGCAGCACAATCCCGTCCTCTCCTGGAGGACTGGAGAAGTTCTGAAGTGGGGCGACGGCTGCTTCCCGGACTGTTTCTCTACACTCCCTGTACCTGTCTCTACACGTCTTGCGAACCTGTCCATCTGCTCCACGTCGATTGAGAGTCCGGTAGAGAACCGGTCGGTGGACATCCCAGCCTGCTACGCCCCCTTCAGCGACGTTTTCTGTCCCACTCACGACCTCCAAGCTGGCCATGGGACTGCGTCATTGATCTGCTGCCAGGTGCGTCAGTGCCCCGTGGGAAGATATCGGCAGGGACTAGTTCACCATCAGCTACAGCGTGCTCTGTGCCAACAGAAAAGGGCAGCCGACTTCCACCGCTCAGAAGCACCACCCTTTAAGGTCGGGCAGAAGGTCTGGCTGTCTACCCGGGATATCCGCCTACGTCTACCCTGCAAGAAGCTGAGTCCCAGGTTCATTGGCCCATTTCCCATCACGCAGCAGATCAATCTGGTCACCTACAAACTCCAATTGCCACCTCACTACCGGATTCACCCCACATTCCACGTCTCCTTACTCAAGCCTTACCACCCTTCTGTTTCTGTTTCCCCAGAGCCTCGGTGCCATTGGTGCCTGTGGTGCCATTGGTCCCGCTTGCATGGTCCCTGGGAGCCTCATCAGTACCATCAGACTCCGCTACGCAATTCAGTTCGCCCGGCATCCCCCCAAGTTCAGGGGGGAAGCGTTCACTTCACTTCCGTGTCAAAGGAAGACGCCCCTGTGCTCCTCCTTTGACATGGAGACCCGCGTCTGGACCTCTGGAAACACCATGTCTAGTCCCTGGATGGGACGCGGAGGTTCTAGGTGGCCTACCACAGGCTGTGGTAGACACCATCACTTCCGCTAGAGCTCCCTCTACAAGGCGCCTCGATGCGTTGAAGTGGAACCTGTTTGTTGATTGGTATCTTCTCGCCGAGAAGACCCCCGAAGATGTTCAATCAGTTCTGTGCTTTCCTTCCTACAAGACAGGTTGAAGCGAAGGCTTGTTCCCTCCACCATCAAAGTTTATGTTGCCGCTAATCATGATTTGGTAGGTGGAAAGTCCTTAGGGAAGCACGATCTGATCGTTAGGTTCCTGAGGGGGGCGAGGAGACTGAATCCATCCTCCCTTTGAGCATTTGCAGTCAGCTGAGTTAAAAATGATGTCTCTAAAAACAGTACTCCTGACTGCATTGGCCTCCATCAAGAGAATAGGGGACCTGCAGACATTTTCAGTCGTCGAATCTTGCCTGGAATTCGGGGCGGGTAACTCTCATGTAATTCTGAGACCCCGGCCCGGATATGTGCCCTAGGTTCCCACCACTCCCTTCTGGGACCAGGCGGTGAACCTGCAAGTGCTGCCTTCGGAGGATACAGACCCAGCCCTAGCTTTTCTCTGTTCAGTGTCCTCCGTGTCCGCCCACAATTTGCTCTTTTAGGATGGAAAATTTGCTCTTTTAAATGTGCTGAAGCACACAGGGACACAGTCGCGGCTCTGCTGCAGGAGATAGTGCAGCCTGACAGCGCGTTCTCACTCTCTCACCCGACAACTCGCAACAGCTGATGAATCTGCACAGAGACACGTGAGCTCGCAGCCGCCGCTGAAGTACCTTCACACCAACACCAACAAGAACTATTTTCCTTAGCCTGTTGAGTCACACTCTCCGGAGAAGATCAGCACAACTGCCCAGCTCCGACACGAAAGACAAATGTGTATTTGCTGACACTTCCCATTTATATCTGTGCTGCGGGGGTGGAGTGTTCAATTGGCTCTCATGCAATATCCCAATTCATCGGTTCACATTCTGATGTACGTTGAACATGACCGACTGAAAGGGAACTCAAAATACACAAAATACATTTGTATAATTGATTCAGAACAATATTTAATTAACTTTAACCGAATTAACCCTTTTAAACATACCAATATTAACTGGAAGAGAAGGGGTACAATGTGCATTATGCCTCGCCAGCGTCCCAACAAAACACCTTAATGTATAGTTCCTACCAACAATAAAGTTGCATGACTCTTGTAGGAATTTAATACCTAAGGAAACCAAATGTCTTTAACTCATGGCAAAATAGTTTTTGGAAGTTCATCATACAAGGTAAAATGAATATGTCTCTCTTCTTAACTGGCTACATATTCTTTTGATAGATTGAAAGCTTGAATCCCCATTTATTGTAAATGCATGGAAAACAACAACCAGTACATTATTTAAATATTTGTCCCGGAAAGAAAGAAGGGTAAGTAAATTATGACAACATTTTCATTTTTGGGCAACCTAATCCTCTAACTCTCTTACTACAGAGTTAAACTTTGCTGTCAGATGCAGTAAATAAATAAGAAGTGTCCACAGCTCATCCTCTGAGAGCTCCCTGCAAAAAGGCATCAGCAATTTGTGATGAAAGACGCTCGGCTGTCCCTCCCAAACCTGATATCTAATTCCACCCTAAGCCAATCTGTCTGATTCCGCTGCTGCAGAAGGCAACAAATTGCCTGGGTAAATCATCTGAAGGAGACGGAGTCTCCCAACCTGTCGTTTACATAACAGCAATCTTTTTCAAAGCGTGTGCTTAGATCACCCCTCCACTAGTACCCTTCAACAAGCAAGATAAAAATCTCTCCTGTTTGTTTAACGTGAACGGCAAGTACTTCCACAAAGACATACTTATCTGTCTCTTGTTTGTTAGATTTCCTTTTATCCCCCCACTCCAATGTATTTGGATGCATTTTTTTAACATCATGATTGCACTTGTTTAAGCACTTATTTATTTATTTGTACTTTGGATACTTGAGCTTTATCTTATTCTGAACAATCTCTGGCAAAGATGAAAAATGAAGAGTAAATATTACTTTGGAAAGTGAATCCCAAAGCATCACACTCACACACAAATTGCGTGTGCATGAACAGATTATATTAGCCACCTGTTGGGGTTTGGCATTTTGACAAAGTCTGACAGAGAAATTGCTTCTTGTAAAGTCTCCAGTCAGGTACCTTGTGTCAGGAGTTTCAGATTTTGGCTTTGGCTGAAAAATGGAAAACAAGAAGATTATTTTTTAAGATTAAAAGTGCAACCTGGCTTTGTTTTTGTTGTAAACATTTTATTGTCACAGTGAATTAGGTTTCAAAGATGCTGGTGGCACACAAGTGACAGCATATTCTTATTACTTGTGGTGAGTAGTGTCTCAAATGGATGCCTTTTGACATGTTGTGAATATCAAAACAAAATATAAGCTGATATAATTGAGGTTGTAGATAGTAATGTCAAATAGGAGTTGGCCCTGTGTTTTTGGTTTCAATTAAAGGTGATTATGAATATGATGGCATAAGATATTAATTGACAACTAACCATAGTCTCATAGGAATTAAAGGCATTTCCCTCGTCTCCACTGACAGGATGGCTTGATGGTATCATACATAAAATCCTAAATAGTGAATCATGCTATTAAAGGCTGTGGATGATGCACAACTGTGCAACTGTTGGAAGCATAGCTTACAGTATTTAAATGAAGAAATATAGAAATTCTATTCAAGAATTTCATGGATTATGCATTGCATTTTGCGTATAAAAATGTGTTAATTTGGGATGCCTATTTCGGATTGCAATAAACTCAAATATTATTAAATATTCAACATAAACATAAATCTGAGATGCTTAAATATGTGAACAGAGTGTTTATTTACATTTTTCCACTGGTTACAGTCCATATGGATATACATCCTGTTCTCACTTACAAGGTGTAAAATTCAGCAGCTTGTGCCAGTTGGCCAGTAAGCCCATTTCTTTCATTGAAAAAAAAAAAACTTTGATGTCAGTTATCATTATTATCATAAATATACTTAAATATACAACATAAATATACTTGAGATGGAAAATGCAGAGTCTTCAAAGACTAAAATGTGTTTATTATGTGATTATTCTCCTTCTGTTGGATCTTAGCTCTGTCTAACACCTTTCAGCAATTGGAATTACTGGTACAGCTTCTGACTGGTTTACCTCTTATCTGACAGTAAGGCAACAATTTGTTGTATTCCAGAAGCACACATCTTCCACTAAATCTATCAATTCAGGTATATATCTGGGTTCTGTTCTGGGCCCTCTTCTTTTCACTTTCCACTGTTACCACTTGGATAAATAATCAGGGTTCAATGAGTACAATTTCAATCACTATGCTGGTGACATACATATTTATTTTAGCACTCCTCCCACCTCAGTGTTTCCTCCTCTTGCGTTAATAACTTGCATCAAGGAACTTTAGCTTTGGCTAAACTCAAATTGCCTTACATTTAACTTAAACAAGTAATACTAATTGGTTCTAAATATGTTGTGGCCAACAGATACTTGGCTTGGATGGTGACTGGATAATGCCCTCTATGACGGTTTAAAATCTTGGTGTACTTCTCAATTTCACTCTTTCATTTAATGATCACATTGGTAAGGTGGTAAAGATAGCTTTTTTCCACCTACTTAATATGTCTTTATGCTCTGTTTTGAATTTGTTTTCATTGTGACCCAGTTTCCTAGTATGTGTCAGTTTGTTGCCTTGATTGATTCATCATTGTTCACTTGTCATTTAGTTAATTATCTAAATTAGTCTGTGTATTTTTACTCCCTGTTTTGTTCTTTGTCCGGTCTTGTCTATGTTAATTGGTTGTTTTCTGAGTTTCCCCTGCCAGTGTTTGGATTAAAAGACTTCCTGGAATTCTTCTTTATCATTCAATGTATATACTGAAACCCAGGGGCGCATTATACGGGCTAAAGCCCAGGGGCCTGCAGTGGGTAGAGGGCCTACTGACTGCACAAAAAAAAAAAAAATATATATATATATATATATATATATATATATATATATATTTTTTAAGGTTTGCAGATAGTTGTAATATACAAACAAAACTATATTCAGTTTTACATAAAATCCAAATTTCTTTAATTACTGAGATGTGTAATTTGCCGCCCTTGGCGTTAATTGGTTAATAGACATATCCCTTCGTTAACCAGTCCACGGTGGCTGTATGCGATATAATGTAAACAAAGGCGGATTTTAAGAAGCATAAGAGTGGGGCACAAAAAAGAAAAATGCACAAACTGATAGAACAACGCAACCATCAACTTTTAAAAAATATACCCAACTTTCAAGATATTTTAAGCCTGCAGCTGCTGCGGATAGTAATACCTGCTCTGCAACAACTGATGTTAACCAGCCTTTAGAGAATGCTAGCCAAAGCAACGGGGTGCATGGATCTAAAACATGCACTGCAGGCGATCAAGACAGCGGCAATAAAACAACAAAACCTTCTGAACAACACTGTGATTGCCGTAAAGGTAAGAGTACATCGACACCCTTTATGGGCCTTGATAATGTCTGTAGTGCACCTGCTAACATGCACATGGACGACACGTCTACCTCAACTAGCCTGGTGCAGCAAAGTGATGAAATCGACACAGCAAGCCCTGATGCTGACGCCTGTTTCAAGAGCACCATAAATGATTCTTTCAGTAGTACAGATCTGGGTTGTTGGAATAAAATAGACAGTAACACATGAGCTTACTGGTCCCAAAAAGGACCAGAATTTTGTCAAAATAAAATTATGGACATGTCAGCTTCAGAACACGTGTATAAGCACCAGAAACGTCACTTTTCACAGTTATTTTAGACGTGAACTTGAGTGTGTGACCAGAGAATGGGTTTTGTATTCAGCTTCCAAAGGAAAAATATTCCGCCTTGCATGTAATATTTTTGGAGATAAAACCAACATATGCACAAGCAGTTTAGATGATTGGAAGCGTGCAAAAGTGTGCATAGTGGAACATGAATGCTCCGACATGCACCTTAAAGCCATGCTGACTTATTAGCTGGAAACTGCAGAGAAAAGACAGGTGGACTCGGACCTGAATAAACAGTTCAAAACTGTTTGAGTGTGGGTACTGGCCTGAAGTGTTAAGAAGGATGGTAGCAGTTGTTCTATTTCTGTCTGAGTGTGGCCTTCTATTTAGGGGTCATAGTGCCATTTTTGGTCATACCAACAACGGGAATTATTTAGGAATCTTGGAATTAATTAGCCAGTTTGATCCCATCTTAAAAGAACACATTAAGAAATATGGGACTGCAGGGAAAGGACACCCTTCTTGCCTTTCTCACGTGTTCTGTGAAGAATTCACTGAGCTGATGGAGCAGAAGGTTATTTGTCATATTCTGAATTAAATTAAGATCACAAAATATTTTTGCATCAGTGTAGATTCTATCCCTGATGTGGCACACACGGATCAACTCACAATCATTTTGCGATACGTTTCACAAGAGGGTTGCATTGAGGAACATTTCCTGAAGTTTTTGCCCATCACAAGCCATACAGAAGATTATATTTGCACATCTGTGCTGACTGCTTTACAGGAAATGGGAAAATATACATATAATATACAGGAATAATATACAAGAAATATACTTTGATAATTGCAGAGGACAGTGTTATAACAACGCCAGCAACATAACCCTTTAGCTGAATGGGTGCGGTGCGCCACCCATATACTTAGTTTGGTTGGGGTAAACAATGTGAACTGCTGCCCAGAAACAGAAGACTTTTTTTCTCTTTTGTTCAGACCCTTTTTACTTTTTGCTCGAGATCTCCAGCAAGATGGCAGACTATAACCACCGGCTTACAACCAAATGAGAACAGCAGGATAGAGACCCCGAAAACACTATCAGATACAAGGTGGTCTTCGCAAGCACAAGCAACCAAAGCAAACTCTGTTTAAATTACACGAACATCCAGGAATCCTTGAGAAAGATCGCTGATGACACTAACCAGCAGTTAACCACTCGTGATGAAGCCAGCCGACTACACAAAAAACTGGATAAACTGGAAATTGCTTTCCTGTGTAACATGTGGAACACAATTATGCAGCGATTTTCCAGGACAAGCACAACCCTCCAGAGTGTTAATGTAGATTTGTTAAGATCATTGAGGGATTTTGTATCAGAGCTCCAAAATCATTTTGACAGTTTTGAGGCAACGGCAAAGCAAATGTCTCCAACAGTGTCTGCGATGTACAAATCGCACACTCAACGCCAGAGAAAGCACAAAAAGCACAGTGATGAATCCACTGAGCCAGACCACCACTTGTCAGGCTGTGATCTGTTTTCTTCTAGCGTGTTTATGTTAGTGATTGACAGACTAGGAGCGGAGCTGGACCGCAAAATAAATACTCCAGAAATTTGGAAATGGACTTAGTAGTTGAACTTCTGCATTTTAAAGCACTCATCCAAAATTAATCAAGATTGTAAAACATGAAAATTAATGTTTGTTTTTCCAAACATAGGCATCGCTCTCCATTTATTTCTCACACTGCATGTAACAAATGCCACCGGTGAGCAGTCATTCTCAAAACTGGCCTTGGTGAAAAAGGCTGCGATCTGTCATGGGCCAGAGTTAGATGACATGGGCCTCTGTCATCTAACTCTAATGTCTCTCAAAAGTGACATTCTCTGGAAACTGGATTTTACTGACCTTACAAAGGACTTCTCAGCAAGAAAATCAAGGAAGAAAAAATTCTGAAGGTAGGAAATTTGAATTTATTCGTTCATGAGCTCAAATTAAATGTTGACTAAACCCCCGGGTGTACTTCACTTTCCACGTTCCACTCTTCCTCGTGCATAGATGTTGCGTGAGCCTTTCAAAGTATACTCAAAGTGTTCGGCACGTGTGCACTTTTGTTGGCGGCGGGTGGGGGGCCTACTGGAAAGCTGTAGCCCAGGGGCCTCTGGTTACCTAAATGCACCTCTGTTGAAACCCACCATGACAGAAGACCGGTCTAGTACAAATGTTTTTGGAGGGTTTTTTCCTTTTTTTTTTTTATGGACCTGCCAGTTGTCCAGTTGCAAGGATGATCATTTCCCAATGAGATTTCGCTGCATTTGTGGAGTGGGTGCTAGTGAACAAAGGATCAGCGTTCACCATCTGACCTGCGGAACCCACCAGTTTCACTCTACAGGATCTACAGAATATATTAGAATATTATGAAATTAGAATATATACCCCAGGATCTCCTGTTTCCACTGGTCCTGCCCAGCTTCAAGTGTCCTGCATCTCCTGTCTTTCCAGAGTTCCCACCCAGCCTGCCTCTCCCACCTCCTTTACCGAAGCTAGCCATTTCCCCAGCCCTGACATTGCATTGTCTGTCGCTCAGCTCATCCACAGGTGGCTCCATCTGGTGGTGTGGACCAGCTTCAGGCCTTCCAATCCCCAGCTCCATCTTGTCTCAGGCCTCCACCATGGCTCCTCCCTTCTGCGACTCCACCTTGGATCACTGTGTCATGATCCTTGGATCATCATGGCCTGGATCCCTTCTGGGAATGGGATCTACTGTTATGTGTATACTCTGTTTTGATGTAGTATTTATTGTGACAGGTTCCTAGTGTGTGCCAGCCTTGATCAATTAATCAATCTGTTTGTTCAATGTCATTCAATTAATTATCTCATTTACTCTTTGTATTTATACTCCCAGGTGTTTAGTTCTTTGTTTCTTCTATGTCAAGTGGTTGCTTTCTGAGTTTCCCTTGCCTGTTTCCTGAGAGTTTGGATTAAACTCATCCCTGCAGGCCCTAGCCTGGCCCGTGTCCGACAGCTTATCAAAATTCTCAGCCCGAGTCCGTCTGGAGCCCGTGTTTTGTTTTTTGTTTTGTTGTTGTTTTTTTCCTCCCTATTACACACTGTTGCAGCCATTAAAATAGTTCAGCTTTGTTTTTAATGTCAAAGTAGTTTTCTAAATTAAGTTAATTTAGAAAAATGTTTGGAGCGTTTTTTTGTTTGTTAAATTAAAGTGACGACCAGCAGCCGACAGTGAGTTAACCCAACACTTTAGCCTCTCAAATCAACACTTGACTTGCCTATAATAAAATTCATAGATATAAACCACTTCAAACATCACAATGTTAATTTAAACGTTTAGCCTATATCAGCACCAATACAGTAAAAAGGCATTTTTTACAAGTTGAGGCAGGCTGATGCTGCTCGCAACAGGGCTTGCAAACGAAATGGGCTACACAATCTAAACAAAAAAAAAAAAAAAAAAAAAAAAAAAAAAAAAACATGCAGGTTGTCTTACTTTACACCTCTCCGCAAAAGAGTTCATGTCAACAAAAGCAACAGATATGAGCTGCATTTTATTTATTATAAGCTTATTTAAAAATCATTTAGTCTCATTAGTTTTACTGAAGATGATTGTGTTTTTGAGCATCTGAGACTTACTTTCAGTTTCACTTGAAACAGTTTGAAACAATTTTTGTCGATGCATGTTGCAGTAGCGGTGTCATATCTGATTACAACGTCATATATAACCTACACTCACCTAAAGGATTATTAGGAACACCTGTTAAATTTCTCATTAATGCAATTATCTAATCAACCAATCAAATGGCAGTTGCTTCAGTGCATTTAGGGGTGTGGTCCTGGTCAAGACAATCTCCTGAACTCCAAACTGAATGTCAGAATGGGAAAGAAAGGTGATTTAAGCAATTTTGAGCGTGGCATGGTTGTTGCTGCCAGACGGGCCAGTCTGAGTATTTCACAATCTGCTCAGTTACTGGGATTTTCACGCACAACCATTTCTAGGGTTTACAAAGAATGGTGTGAAAAGGGAAAAACATCCAGTATGCGGCAGTCCTGTGGGCGAAAATGCCTTGTTGATGCTAGAGGTCAGAGGAGAATGGGCCGACTGATTCAAGCTGATAGAAGAGCAACTTTGACTGAAATAACCACTCGTTACAACCGAGGTATGCAGCAAAGCATTTGTGAAGCCACAACACGCACAACCTTGAGGCGGATGGGCTACAACAGCAGAAGACCCCACCGGGTACCACTCATCTCTACTACAAATAGGAAAAAGAGGCTACAATTTGCATTAGCTCACCAAAATTGGACAGTTGAAGACTGGAAAAATGTTGCCTGGTCTGATGAGTCTCGATTTCTGTTGAGACATTCAGATGGTAGAGTCAGAATTTGTCGTAAACAGAATGAGAACATGGATCCATCATGCCTTGTTACCACTGTGCAGGCTGCTCGTGGTGGTGTAAGGGTGTGGGGGATGTTTTCTTGGCACACTTTAGGCCCCTTAGTGCCAATTGGGCATTGTTTAAATGCCACGGTCTACCTGAGCATTGTTTCTGACCATGTCCATCCCTTTATGACCACCATGTACCCATTCTATGATGGCTACTTCCAGCAGGATAATGCACCATGTCACAAAGCTTGAATAATTTCAAATTGATTTCTTGAACATGACAATGAGTTCACTGTACTAAAATGGCCCCCACAGTCAACAGATCTCAACCCAATAGAGCATCTTTGGGATGTGGTGTAACAGGAGCTTCGTGCCCTGGATGTGCATCCCACAAATCTCCATCAACTGCAAGATGCTATCCTATCAATATGGGCCAACATTTCTAAAGAATGCTTTCAGCACCTTGTTGAATCAATGCCACGTAGAATTAAGGCAGTTCTGAAGGCGAAAGGGGGTCAAACACAGTATTAGTATGGTGTTCCTAATAATCCTTTAGGTGAGTATATATAACCTATAGCAGGCTATATATGACGTTGTAGTCTGTAAAATGTCTAAAATATAAAATGAAGGAGATGCCTAAAAAAGGCATTATTTTCATCCTACTAAGAAAAACAATGTGGAGTTCACCGTTTAGTCACTGGTTTGATTTACTGACACATAGACAAAGAACATCTGACTGTACATGAATCATTACATATCAGAAATCACTGGTCACAGATCAGGCATTAGAATTAACACAGTTACTTACATGTTGTCGCATTACTGTCGAGTCCATATCATGAAAGTCTGTTTGCAAAGCCTGTGCTGAAATTGGGTCTGATTTACCAAATAATCTACTGTGAAATCTACCGAACACAAATAAATAATGCTCAACTGAAACATTCACATTGTTGAAAATAAATAACCACATTCACAGCATTAGGATAATTTGGAAGGTAATGTTATTTTTAGTCCAGTGAGTGATCCTGTGCTCTTCTCTCCACATCATCTCAGTAACACGCCAGCGGGCAGGGCCAAAGTTGCAGTGATGAAGTAGGTGTTGATCTTCTTCTGCAGAGGCGGTCTTTCACCTGTTATAGATGGGCACATTCCATAATGAGTCGTTCGCTGGGCTTGGTTACAATAAAAGCTGTATTTGGACTAAACTTACAGGATATTCTTATAGTATGATGACCTCATGTGTCAAAAGCTCAAGGAAAATTTTATTTCTCAGTGTATCAAAGTTCGTATAATAAGAAGGAAGGAGGCGGGAACCGACGAACATTTAAAAGACTTTAGTCCAAATAAACAAACAAAACTCAAAGTAAACTGCAGGCAGCCCCTCATGGACGACTGCCGCGCACATACATAACAAAATGTAAATAAAACACAACATAAAATCCAGGCCTGGTCCTCTCTCCTCCTTCACTGGTGTCGCTCATCCTTATATGCCTCCGAGCTCCCTCATGAGAGGACTCGAAGACCTCGCTCGCTCCTCCCACGTCTCTCGCTCGTCTACCTCGCCACACTCAGTTCATGACCCCTTTAAATTTGGGAGGAGCTAAGGCGAGGCTGACAGGTCGGCGGTGTGATGACTGAGACAAATCAGACAATTATTTGTTATATTTAACAAATAATCTTTCAAACTCGCTCTGGGGTCTTCAGAACCATCCCCCCAAACTACGATTAAGAGCAGGAAGTGCCTCAGTTACCATGGATACCAACTGATAAGACAGTTTATTGCTTGAGAATGTGAGAAGCAACACCATAGGAAAGATCCATAGTCCTTAGAACAGACTTTCCTGCATTAATTTATAGACAAATTGATCTATAAATGAACATACACCCCAGGACATTGTGTGTATGATTATTACTGTCTTGTATAGTGTCTTCTGTATGCCTATTTTATGATAGAACCAACGGTCAATGTAACCTCACCTATACCATGTTTGGTCTCTATAAATTTGTACTTTGAAGATTGAAATGATCATGTATATGATGTGTTGATAGCTACGCAACATATTAGTATTACTTTAAAAGTAAATCTTTAATTGTTTCTTTATCGTCAACCAATCCAGCTGCACATGCAAATGAGCATGCTTGAAACAAAGAGCCATAAAATCTCCAACAGAATAATCTTCCCGCTTGGAAGATTTGGCCTTTCTCATTGGTCAAGTCAACCCTAAGAGGTCTGACCTTTCCCGAACTTTAAAGAGAGATGCACAGATCTGCCTCTCTCTCTTGTGCCTAAGACTGACATGCTGCATCTGCTGGCTCCCACCTGGTCAAGCCGGTGGTACTGGGAGGTCTACTGGGTTATTTGCCCCAATCCAGAACAAGGGCTGCATCCAAAAACTGGAAAATGCTGCCTTCGGAGGACACATTTCAAGGTAGGAAGGCATCAAGGCATCCAATGTTAGCTTCACTTACTGTCTCCTGAGATACCTTCATCTGATCACTTTTTGAAGGCAGCATAGATGTATCATTCGCTGCCTTTGATATCCCACAATCCTATGCGCTCCATTTGGTGACAGTTGAGCTAGAAAAAGATGGCGTCTCAAAGTTTTTGACCAACGTTTTCCACTTCGTATGTCATTTCTAGCGTTATTAAATATTTGCTTAGTTCTCACCAAAGCTCACTCTGTTTACAATGTTCTTGATTTCTTAACAGCAGAATTGTATAAAAACCTAACGAATGGCAACAACACGTTGACAGAACTCTAGACAAAGCATTATGTAAACACCATGTAAACAATGTAATCTTCATGCTATGCATGAAATATTTAAAAAGACACTAAAGACTGTAACACACACATATCCGTTTTGTTTTTCTGCTTGCTATGGGACGTTCAAATCAAATGTCTGACTTAAGGCTTGTTATGCCTGCTGTGTAAAACACATGCTCTGATGGCGTCCCGTTGGGACTAATTTACAGCTGAACCGCAGTCACAACACCCCCAGATTACACGCTGCTTTCCACTCAGTGCCACGTCATATGTTCAACCAACTGAAGTGGCACGCGTAGGTGCTTGATTGAGAAGTAATTTGATTGATTTTGATTTATACACATGCCTACAGTTTATATGCAGAATGCTCTAGAGGACTGCAGCATTTGTTTATTTACATTAAGACTGAAATGTTGAATAGAATATGTGGGGTAAGCGTTACAGATTTACTACTTGGACCATAATATGTCTTAGAATGGGAAACGGTCTTGATGCTCTTCATTCAGTTCAACTTAACCTGATTAAGTTCATTCAACTTAACCTGGTGATCCTACCAAATATACACACATTTGACATTAAGTAAGTGCAAAATGCTGAACAAATTTCCAGGTCTTACACAAAAGTTTCTATTCATCACTTAATATTGTCTATTGTCTGCTCTCTGTAAGGCTTTACAAATATGTTCCTGGGAAAGCTTGGCTGTTCATCCGATACTTATAAAGTGGAGGTGACCTCATGGTGACTTAGATTAATGGCATTCTGGTGTGGCACAACAGTAAAGAACTTTTCCTGTGTAATATTAGAATATGGTTTCCTAAAATGCATGCATACTAGTCTAAAAATCAATCAATCAAGCAAACAAACAAACAAACAAATATATAAATAAATAAATAAATAAATAAATAAATAAATAAATAAATAAATAAATAAAACTACTCTTACTCTTATTGATTGATTTATCGATTGACACAGACTGAGTTACAATGACTTACATCTGGGTAACTTTAAAAATAAATAAATAAATAAAACATTTAAATTTAATAGAAGCTGAAAATGTCAAACATACTGCAGGTCTGAAAATCTTTTCTCTAGATGTTAGTTTAAACTCCTTTCCCTGACAGCTGTGATGTCCTAATATATGACCTTTATTTTAATTTGAGTCACTGCCCTTTAATTGTTGGTGTGAACTTTATCTTAAATTAATTATTTCATCCTTTATGAACTTTGTTTTACCTTTTAACTGCCACCATTTAATTTGATATGTAGTGTTGCTGTTTTGCTTTTTATTTAATGACAAGCTATGTAATACAGTTCTTTTTATCAAGACAAAAGTTACAAATTGTTATGACAACCGTAAAATGTTATTTAACACAAAGATTTAACATACTGCATGAAAAAAGGAAACCGTCAGGGAAACTGTACCATGGACAATAGATCATATGAGATTACCATCAGGGAAGCACTACATATGGGGCACCTAGTCCAAGTACACGAGCTGACCTGAAAAGGGCATACTTCACAAGTACTGAGCCTGGCATCCAATTCCTCCACTGAATTCGACTGCCACAGGGTGCTGGAGGGTAAATCACATCCAGAGTTCACTGGCCCAGAGAACTCACATGGACAAAAAAAGTGCATGTTATCACTTCAAAGGTGATGTGTGCAAATGGTACACCCAACCAGTGGCCTGCAGCTTTCCTGTTTGTACCTGACAACTCATGGGACAAACCCAGGCTCAACTCAGAAATTGTAAAATCTTACAAAGATATTAAGTGCCATCCAGCCCACCGCTTTGCAGATGTCTGTAGAGAGGGGAAGTTGGCTAAAGCCTAGGAGGATGCAACACTCCTTGTGGAGTGTGCTCGCACTCCTAAGGTGCACAGCACTCCTTGTGCCAGTTATGCCATGGAAATGGCATCCACAATCCAGTGGGCCATCCTCTGTTTTGAGACTGCTTTCCCCTTCTACTGTCCCCCAAAACAGACAAAGAGCTGCTCAGAGCATCTAAAGCTCTCTGTACAGTCCAAGTAAATATGCAGGGTGCATACTGGATACAGCAATTATAAGGCTGTGTCTCTGCCTTGTCTTTATCCCTAAATTGGGTAGTGGGGACTTTGGGCACATGGCCAGGGTCTCAGGATCACATGAGAGTATGCTGGACTGTAACCAAGATAAAATCCAGACATGAAGGTATGCGTCCTTCGGGTTTATCATAACAAACCATTCTTGTTTCCAAAACCTTTTGCACTGTGAGCGGGAGCCTGTGCAGGGCCCATTTTAAAACAGATCTACGATTGGTCATAACCCACCACCTATATTCGGTATGATGAAGTAGGGGTTTTAAAAAAACCCTATTGCATCCTTTACCAAGAGAATCTCGGAAATCTCCACACAGGATGGATGTCTTTGCCTGCCACTAAGGTGAAGAGAACGCCGCTGAACCTGGGCAGGTGCCTGGAAAACTGAAACGCATAACCGAGTCAGCCTCCAAACTCTGTACGAGTGGCACCAGGGGGACAATCAGTTTTTGTATACCTATAGTAGTAGTCACCGAAGAGGTCACTTTTTGAACTTTGTCAACCTCCCTCATCTCAACAAGTGCCCGTGGTCTCACCAGTAGCAATGTCATGAACTGTCATCGGCCAATGAAATTTTTGCGCGTAAACACGTGCTTCAGACACCGGTTACGCTGGAGGCGTTCCCCAAAGTGTCCTCTAGAGGACACAGTGCGAGTTCCCATTTGAGGAAGGGAACCATAAAGTTCAAAATGGTGAGCTTTTTTTCACATTACTGTGTATGTATGTATGTATAGATATATATCAGGGCTGTCAATCCATTAAAAAATGAATAAAACTAGATTATTCAGACATGTGATTAATCACAGTTAAAACACTTAAGTTTTTAAAATACACTCACCTAAAGGATTATTAGGAACACCTGTTCAATTTCTCATTCAGATTCAGATGGTAGAGTCAGAATTTGGCTTAAGCAGAATGAGAACATGGGTCCATCATGCCTTGTTACCACTGTGCAGGCTGGTGGTGGTGGTATAATGGTGTGGGGGATGTTTTCTTGGCACACTTTAGGCCCCTTAGTGCCAATTGAGCATCGTTTAAATGCCACAGCCTACCTGAGCATTGTTTCTGTCCATGTCCATCCCTTTATGACCACCATGTACCCATTCTATGATGGCTACTTCCAGCAGGATAATGCACCCTGTCACAAAGCTCGAATCATTTCAAATTGGTTTCTTGAACATGACAATGAGTTCACTGTACTAAAATGGCCCCCACAGTCACCAGATCTCAATCCAATAGAGCATCTTTGGGATGTCGTGGAATGGGAGCTTCATGCCCTGGATGTGCATCCCACAAATCTCCATCAACTGCAAGATGCTATCCTATCAATATGGGCCAACATTTCTAAAGAATGCTTTCAGCACCTTGTTGAATCAATGCCACGTAGAATTAAGGCAGTTCTGAAGGCAAAAGGGGGTCAAACACAGTATTAGTATGGTGTTCCTAATAATCCTTTAGGTGAGTGTATTTTATAATGTAATAATTTCACAGTTAATCTCCAAATTAATGTAGAAAAAAACATAAAGACAGTATATTTTAAGTACTTGTTTAATGTCATCTTTTTATAAATGAAGGCCATATCACTGATACTACTGTCACATCCTGTTTCAGTGTGTTTTCATTTGTCGCATGTTTCTTTGTTCAGTTTCCTGCCGCTCATCTGTCCCCATGGTTACCCTTGTTATTTTAGTTCTGTTCAGCTGTGTCTTGTCATTAACTTGTTTCTGTTTGCTATTTAGTTCTCCTGTTTCCTTCAGTCTGTGTCTGGTCTTGTTGATGTATAGGGTGTGTTGCTACCGACCTGTATGGCTCACCTGAGTGTTCGTTTTCATTAAACTTTGTTTGAGAATTTTATTTACCTGTCTTTGCCTTCCTGCCTACACACACCCATGACAGAATACCAGACCCAAGAATGGATAAAGAGGACTATGTGTCACAAAACGGCCGGTCACTGGAGGATTATGTGGAGGATTACCATCATGCTCAAACTTTATCACCGTGGGAGTCATCGAGAGTCCAGAGAGGACTTCTTCCGCCATCCAGAGTCCAGAGAGGACTTCTTCCGCCGTCCAGAGTCCAGAGAGGACTTCTTCCTCTGTCCAGAGTCCAGAAAGGACTCAATCTCCTGTCCAGAGTCCTGTAATCTCTCCTGTCCATGTTCCAGAGTCTCGTTCCGTCGAGACCACCCTTCTAAATTTGGAAGTCATGCCTGTCCCGCCTGAAGCCTCGTCTCCGGCTAAGATGACCGCCGCCACGCCAGAGCCCTCGTCTCTGGCCAAGATGGCTACTGCCACCATTTCAGTGGCCAATCCTGGGCCAGTGTTGGACATCTGGCTAATCAACTTTTGGACTGAACCAGCTCCTGTCTCTGTCCAGAGTCCAATGACATCCCCTGTCTCCAGTCCAGAGTGGACTCCGCCTTTGTGGCTACACCCTGGCCTCCACTGACACCAGCTCTGCCTCCGTCACTTGGCCCCCTGAAGTCATCGGCCCCGTCTCCTCCATGGCTCCTCCCTCTGTCAGCTCCGCCGTGGGTCTTCCTATATCTACTGTCCACCCTTCTCCTACTCCTCCTCCACCTGAGCCCCCTCCCTCCACAGTTGGTCCTTTTACAGCGCGAGGCCGTGCCTTCTGGGGAGGGGCATATTGTCACATCCTGTTTCAGTGTGTTGTCAATTGTCGCATGTTTCTTTGTTCAGTTTCCTGCCACTCATCTGTCCCCATGGTTGCCATCGTTAGTTTAGTTATGTTCAGCTGTGTCTTGTCATTAACTTGTTTCTGTTTGCTATTTAGTTCTTCTGTTTCCTTCAGTTTGTGTCCGGTCTCGATGTATAGAGTGTTGCTAGTGACCTGTGTGACTCACCTGAGTGTCTTTTTTCATTAAGCTTTGTTTGAGAATAGTTTTTACCTGTCTTTGCCTTCCTGCCTGCACACACCTGTGACAACTACAGCCTGGTCTCATTGTTAATATGTTATTAATACGTAACTTTCAAAGACACAAATCTTACTTTTTTTTTTTTTTTTTTTTTTTGTACATTTGGATAGATTCTGACACAAAGAATATGGATATCTGCAACATTTAAACATAGCAGTATTACATTTTTACAGCTACAAAACGTTCAATATTTACACATTTTTCATATAAAGATATCAGTATAATTTCCATTTTACCATAATGTAAAATCCCTTAACCCTACTCCCAAACCTAAACATGCTTCTGTATACATTTTATACAGAATATAAAAAGAATAAAACATAATGGACAGAAGTATATCAAAATAAAATTTTTAGTAACAATATAGCATTAAAAGTATATTTTGCTTTAAAATATTTAAACTTCTGAACCTACCCATAACCATTTCTTAAAACCACATACAGTTATGAAGAAAAACATTACAGACACAGGTGTAAATCAGAATAATGTATGCCCAAAATGTAAAATGCAGTACCAGAAGTCATTCAAATGACGATGTGTTGCAGTTGCTGTCCTCTCTGGCGGTATATATTAGTTTTGTATGAGGTAGAGAGCAGAATTTAAATTATTAATCCATGAAAATCCAGCTAATCCAGCTTCACTCCGTCAAGATGTGCATTTCAAATGTACATCGACTGGAACACAGCATGTCGCAATCTGTGACGAAGCAGGCGAGAGGCAATGAGTGTTTGATATCACTACTGTAAAACAAGTTGTAACGCTTCTTGAAGGCGTAAGTTTTTATTTGAGTTCATCATAACGAGCATGGGGTTTAACATTTACGGTCGCTGCTGACGATGAAGATGAAGATTGCTGGATATAAGGCACCTGTTGATTTTAGCATAAACAGTGGTCAAATCGAAGCTGGAGTCTAATGATACTCAGTTTGACCATATGCCATTAAGAATGTGGCATTTAAAATATACTCTCAATGTTTTTTCTACATCAATTTGGAGATTAATTGTAAAATTATTACATTATAAAATTTACTAAAAACTTATAAAATGTAATTTCATGCATAGTATGTTGTAATCGCGATTAATCACAGAATTATTTTATTTTTTATTAATATAGTTGTTTTGTTTTTGGTTTTTTTTAATCGATTGACAGCATAATAAATAGGCCTATAGCAACAAAGTTGAGGGGGGAAGTGTCTGAATGAGCATAATATAAGTGCACAAAGTCTTTTTTATATTCATTTTTAAACTATGGATATTCGTTCTAATCACCTTTGTTTGTGCCATGTAGTATTTCCAAGTATTAAACAGACCTTTTTTCTTTGTTGTTCCTGTATTGATTTTGTAACCCCCTTGAAGCAGATTGTAGGGCATTCTGTTCTATTCATGTTTCTATGATGGTCTGCTGTGGACTAGTGTGTGTAGTGGCTTGTAGTTGGAAAAATCAATTTATTCAACCTCTACCACAGCAATGAAGCAAGATCCTCAAGCTATCCAGTATCTGCATATCTATTATCCAGTATCCACCTGTAATAGATAATCTGGGTAAAAATAATGTGAGAAAGAAGCCCTGACCTGTCAAGGCATGGACTAGACTGAAGGTGTGCTGTGGTATCTTGCACCAAGGTGTTATAAGCAGATCCTTTAAGTCCTGTAAGTTGCAAGGTGGGGTCTACATGGATCGGACTTGTTTGTTCAGCACATCCCACAGATGCTGTTATATATCTGTCTGTTTCTGTTGTGTTTTTGCGTTGGTCACATGTTCCTTTGTCTTAGTTTCCCACCACTTGTCTGTTTCCTTGGTTACCCTCGTTAGTTCGTTTCAGCTGTGTTTAGTTAATCTTCACCTGTATCACCTGTGCCCTTCGTTAATTCAGTCATCTGTGTTTGTATTTAAGTTCCTATTGTTCACTCACTCCTTGTCTGGTCACTGTTATGTAAAGTTGTGTTGTTTGACTGTCTTCAGTTTAGTCCAAGTAAAAGTCATTGAATTGCATCTCCTGTGTTTCCTGGCCAAGCCAACACCTCAAACTCATTGTTGTGCTCCTCAAACCTTTCCTGAACTATTTTTGCTTTGTGGCAGTGTGCGTTATCCTGCTGAAAACAGCCACAGCCACCAGGAAATACCTTTTCCATGAAAGGGTGTACATGGTCTGCAACAATGCTTAGATAGGTGGTATGTGTCAAAGTAACATACACATGGATGGCAGGACCCAAGGTTTCCCAGCAGAACATTGTCCAAAGCATCACACTGCCTCCGCCAGCTTACCTTCTTCCCATAGTGCATCCTGTTGCCATGTGTTCTCCAGGTAAGCGACGCACACGCACCCGGCCATCCACATGATGTAAAAAAAAATGTGATTCAACAGATCAGATCAGAGTTCTGATACTCAACGTGCCCACTGTTGGCATTGGACAGGGGTCAGCATGGGCACCCTGACTGGTCTGCGGCTATGCAGCCCCATACACAACAAACTGCGATGCACTGTGTATTCTGACACCTTTCTATTAGAACCAGCACTAACTTCTTGAGCAATTTGAGCTACAGTAGCTTGCCTGTTTGATCGGACCACATGGGCCAGTCTTCACTCCCCACATGCATCAATGAGCCTTGGCCACCCATGACCCTGTCGCTGGTACACCACTGTTCCATCCTTGGACCACTTTTGATAGATACTGACCACTGCAGACCGGGAATACCCCACAAGAGCTGCAGTTTTGGAGATGCTCTAACCCAATCGTCTAGCCATCACAATTTGGCCCTTCTCAAACTCACTCAAATCCTTTACGCTTTCCTATTTTTTTCTTTTTTTTTTCTGCTTCTAACACATCAACTTTGAGGACAAAATGTTCACTTGCTTCCTAATATATCCAACCTACAAACAGGTGCCGTGATGAAGAGGTAATCAGTGTTATTCACTTCACCTGTTATAATGTTAAGCCTGCTTGGTGTATAACCACAGTTAAAGTGAAGCCACAAGTGTTGCCATGCTTAATATCAAATATAAGGATGATATCTCTAAAACTATGCATGTTATGAAACATTTAAGACCATGTTATGTGTTTTTAGAGAAGGCTAAGAAAAATACTTATGCAAAATGCTAACACTCCTGCACTCTAATGTCTGGCGCAGAGAACTGCCCATTCACGATTCTATTTTTCTCTATGAATGTTAACACCTCTGCTGTTATGAGACTTAATCTTCATTATTCTTTTATCATTGTACTTTTGTTTGTATTCAGCCATTATTAGCCTTTATTCTGCCATTATATTGCTTACCCATCCACACAACTTTCATCCCAGATTTGTTTATCTACCTATTACCTGAAGTCTTTCTAAAAAAAAATAATAAAAAAATAAATAAATAGCATATTCTTGGGACCTTATGTAAATTTATTTGAACAAATTAGTTTATGGAATAGCTCATGGCACAGCAGCTGCATTAGAGCTACAATTAACATCAAGCTAAACAACACAATTTAAAATTAATATTACGCTTTTTCTCAGAACTCACTTTAAACCACCATCGGGTGTTTGTATTAACTCCGATCGCAATTGCATATGGATTTTTGTCATACAATGTTGTTGAAATGTTATATTTAGCATTTTATATGGCGTTAACTGCTACACCTGCTTAGCATGTATACTGTAAACAATCTTTATTCATATGAAAATACCCCAAATCACATGAAAATCACACAAAAATCACATACTATTGGAATTGTTTATTAATTTTTGACGTGTAGAAACGTGTTACATCCACCAGTGCGTTCCAGTTCGTTTTTATTATGCCCTTCACTTGCTAACTTCCCTCTGTCTCATTCACTTGGATGTGCGTCATTGCTTACATTGCATGAGTGCCCACTACTGGCAGAACCTTTGCCATGGACTGAACTGGAATGTCCTAAGCCCTAGATCACTTGGAATCCACTATGGAGTTTATTTATTTATTTATTTTTCCTTTACAAAATTCAATGCAGCATTCTATATGTATATATGTGTGTTTTGGGTTGTTTTAAATGTTTTTAAAAATAATTAAAATATCATAGTAGTTTGTGGTGAGGTAAATTAAATGCAATATGCGGTGACATCACATTTGTGTTGCATTGTAGTATATGAAGCTGCCTGAAGTGCTCCCTTTTTTTCGCTCCCATTTTTTTTTTTCTTTCTTTTATGGAGTCTGTCCATATAAACTTCACGAAGTGGAACACACTTCAAAATGGTGAGATCGAAGGCTCGCCTTCCAGCGGATGGCCCAAAAGGGGATTTCATGGAGTGGGTGCTGGTGAACAACGACCCACTATTGGCCCCGCAGAGAATGACGTTGTCACTAACACCGCCAGAGATCAGCCAACCACCACCAGCAAGCCACTTGACAGAGATAGTGCACAAGCCCACCCCAGACCATGGAGACTGGCCTGCCACAAAGGACGAGCCCGAACCAAGGAAGAGGTTGAAGGGAGTCATCGCACCGGAGCCTGCTTCACAGGACCAGGTGCATGAGCCGGCAACACTGCAGATTGCCAAGCGACTACTGATGGAGCTTGACTGTTTGGAGGATAGCCCCGCCCACATTCCCACCGCTGTGAGTGAGTGCAATCTGGGTCTTTGGATATTATGAGAACTTAAAGAACATGTTTGAGGTGGATTTGATAGACTATTTTTGGAGACATAATTCCAAGTTCCTCTGAATCTCCAGTGTTGCCTGTATCTCCAGCACCCCCAGGGAACTCTAGAGTATCTCTAGCACTCTAGAGTCCCCTGTATCTCCAGTGCTTCCTGTGTCTCCAGAATTCCCGTCCATCCTCCCTCTCCCACCTCTTCACACAGCCAGTTCCTCAGACCCATCATCGCTTATGTCCTTCAGCCCCGCTGCAGCTTCCATAGGTGTGGAAGATCTACAATGTCTTCAGGCCATTAGCTCCTCACAGCACTGTCTTCGCCTCCAGCCTCTGTGCCCTTAGCTCCACTTTGGCCTGTCGACAAAGCTCCACTTTGACTCCTCCCTTGCTCAGCTCCACTGGAAGCCATCGGTCATGTGGGTTCTCAGGGCTCCCTCGTCCCTCTGGCGTTGCCTTGATCAGCTGGCTCTGTCCGTGTAACCCGTGTAAATTTTCCTATATTCTGATTAGTTAATTTGGTTCCACCTGTGTTCTGTTAATCTCAATAGCTCCTTTGTTTGGTTCCTGCTTAAGTCCTCAGTTCTGCCTCCACTGTTTGTTGGTTCTCATTCATGTTTGCGTGTGAGTATTTCCTGCCTCCTGTATTTTTTTTTTTTTTTATTGAAGTAGCTATCTCATCATCTTTATCTTCATCTTTGTGAGCTTTATCTACGTGAAACAGTACGTGTGTGTGTGTGTGTGTGAAATTAAATTTTACTGAAATAGGAAATTAGTCTCTAGTTTCCATTTCAGGAATCTGGTCAGCTTAATTCACAACAAGGTGACTGATTATTCCAGTTTACCAACTATATTAACAAAATCTCAGCTAAACATGGTATTTTGATGAAAATGCTGTATAACTAAAACATCTTAGGAACTGTAGCTATAGCATTATATCTTAGGTTAATGTGCTTAGGTTAACAAACGCTATAATTTGTGTTAAATAAACCATAATTACATCGACATTTGTGATGAGGCTTTCATGTTGTTTTTTTACCTGTAGGTTAATGATCTACGAATTCCACACCTAAAATAGGTAAAACACCCACATGCACAAAGAACAAAACCCACGTGTTAATGTGTTTCAGTGTATGGTGTCAGCACACATTTACATAAATGCACCCCCGCCATTGTGCACTGTCCTTCATCGACCCAACGACCCACAGCCAGTTGTTGTGGGTTGAAAATACATTTCATTTGCTGTAGTGGTTCCCTGCAGAGCTTCTATAAACCTAAGAGGCATTTGTTTTGTCAAGCTGGAGCCCAGAGCCTAATTTTGATTGATTCTACCCGATTTGTTTCATTGTCTTGTCAGAGCTATCTTAGAATCCCCTGTGTGATCTGCTCAATGTATCCACTGCCTATCCACGTGAAATTCTGACCATATGTAGAAAAACTATTCATATGCCAAATAGCATCAAGGCCAGAGTTGGTTTGTACAGAAAATAGATATTAACCAAGCATCTATTCCCATCAGAAGGGCACAGGCTTATTGGTGGTACCACAAAAATTGCAATATCAGTGTTGCCAGCAGCACAGCACTCTAGTGATGGGCCGGTCATGAAAGATTTATTTATTTTGAGCAAATTCATTTAATATGACTTGGGAATAACGAGTTGTCTCAGAGAGTGATTTGTTCATTGACCACACATGTGCAAAATCCTATCGTTTCTGTACAGGAATTCTTTGGGTTTGAGTCGTTCATTCATCACGTGACAGCCACATTGGCTAAAACAATGCAGTCTGTACCGGAAACAGAAATTAGTTCACCTATCAAGTCTTTGGGTTTGAATCATTCATTCATTACATGACAGACCCAAGCAGGCAATGAGCAGGGGTTTTCAAACCCATTGAATGTGGCAATAAAGAGTTGGTTAATGCTTTAAACATCCGTATGATGGGGGAAATACTTTGATAAAGTAAATATATTTGTTAATTCTAATCTATCAAGAAATATCATAGCATAAAACACTAAGAAAATTCCATATTATTGACTTGTCTATTACTACTTTTGGATCAGCTGGATCAGGATTTTTGGAATTTATTTTTCTCTAATGATACACCCTTGTTATATAATTGATATCCTTAGTGTTAATTTAATTACTGAATGAAAATAGTTAACCATTAAGTATAATAAAGAAAAATGTAGGTGTAACTCTCAGGTTCAAGGAAGATGGAGATCACACAATGGTTAATAGAACAATCCAAATAGAAAGGCAATGTGCAAGACAGCATGCAGACATGAACAATACAGGACACTGAACTGAAAGCAAGCAGGAACTAAAATACACAGAGATGATTAACTAAACAACGAACAGCTGTGATGATTGGGGTTAGTGTCCAAGGTGACTGATGAGTGGTGGCAAATTAGAACAAGGAACATGTGACTAACGAAAAGGTCCATGCAAATAGAAGGTCCATGAAAACTAAAACAAACAGCACATAAAGGTGACAGTAATGTTATGTATTTAGGATTCATGCATAATTTTGAGTCACATGTTTATTAGTCCATAATATATTGCATAAAAATAGTTTACAAGTTGTCTTTTTAACTGAAAAGGCTCATGTAAACCCACACATTCCCTGTCAGTAGTAATAACGCCTGATCGGTGTATATTGAACCTGGGTGTGCTCTTTGATACCGATCTTTCATTTGAAAGCCACGTTTCTAGGATCTGTAAAACTGCATTCTACCATCTTAAAAATATATCTAAATTACGGCACATGCTTTCAATGACAAATGCTGAACAGTTAATTCATGCATTCA
>CM031943.1:22440921-22678421 GCA_018749465.1 Paracanthobrama guichenoti
CCTGTATACATGAAACAAGAGGGGAACAAGCAGCACTTTAATTTAGAGCCCTGTAGATTCATGCTTACCCTGTAACTACATGAAACAAGAGGGGAACAAGAACCGCTTTAATTTAGAGCCTGTAGATTCATACTTACCCTGTAACTACATGAAACAAGAGGGAAACAAGAACCGCTTTAATTTAGAACACGTAGATTCATACTTGCCCTGTAACATGATAGTTACCCCTTTATTCCCCCAATATTACATAATTGTTCCCTTATACCTACACATACTTACTTTATAGTTACACTATAATTACCGAAAGTTGTGCTGTAAATTCGCTTTACTTGCGCAGTACTTACCGGACCATAATCTATAGCGTTACCGGTAAGTATAACGAGTCTTTATTGCAGATTAAAGGGGAGCAGAACAGAAATGTAACAGGTAATGATGAGAGGCAGATGATAGATCACTGAAGACTTAGCTGGTAGTAATAGGCCTGCTATGTTTCTTTGTGCTGGTGAAGAATCAGTGAAGTAGGCTGGAGAGTGGAAGATCCTGGTGGATCAGAAGACAGAAGACAAATCAGGAAAAACAGGTAGGTTTCTCAGGTGACAATTGCTGGATGAGTCTGTAGTGTCATGCGCCAAGACCAGACAATGAGGTGAACGGAGCAGTGGCTTATGAAGGGTGTCTTGATGAGGGTGCACAGGTGCAGGTGATCAGAACTTCCGTGATTGTGAACAAGTGGGCGGATCTGGTGCTGATGGCTGGAGAGATGGTGTGATGGTTGAATCCATGACGATGGCACAGTTAAGTAACTTTTTGCCCCCTATACTCCACCAGACAAAATGAATTAAAGATGCACCCAGTGAGACTTTTGCTTATGCTCAACTGGATCTTATTTGTCCCAGTAGTGTCAATAGACTTTGGACTTTATAATGACACTTGTTGTCGTGGATATAGGGTGGTTTGTTTCCTAAATGCTTCACGGGAAAGATGTTTGCTTATGTTTGTTAAGTTTACAAAGTACTTGCTGCACATATGCGTGGGGAACTACAGACACTCATACCTTTTTTTTTTTTTTTTTTCATGTGGATGGCTCAAGGACATTCAAATTTACTTCTCGGAACAAACAAGTAAGATAACCACATAACCACTGCAAAGGTATGTTATGGGATTAAATCCCTGCCAAATGTATTGCGGTCACGGATCAAAAAATAAGCGTGATGTAACTGCATTAATAACATGGATGGGCAATGTTGTCCTACCCTAATCAAACACACCTGAATCAGATTACATTTACATTTATGCATTTGGCAGACGCTTTTATCCAAAGCGACTTACATTGCATTCAAGGTACACATTATTACATTTTGTCAGTTCTTGCTTTCCCTGGGAATCGAACCCATGACCTTGGCATTGCTAGCACCACACTCTTATTGTTTGAGCTACAGGAAAGATTATCAGTGGTTTTATCAGGGCTATTTTCAAAATTGTAATGTTTAAAACATTAATATTATCATATTATGCAATTATGTATCTAGGTAAATAAATAACTTCATATCAAATCCACCTGGTTTATGTAACTATCTCCTCTGTAAAACTCATTTTCATTGATCTGTTTTCAAAAATGGCATAGTCAATGCAGAAATGGTACATTCAGTCTTAGAATTAATTTACCAGGTTACCTATGATCATTTGTGATGCGATCTGGGAAAACCCGTCGGAACGTTTTCAGCTAGGTCAAAGAATAGGTTGAAAAGTAATTTTGTCAAAATTGGGTTTTCATTCAATTATTATTCAATAACATCTTGTCTATCATTTCTAAAAAAAATGGCAAAATTCACTTGTTTAGTGCAGAAAAATAGCAATTTATAGTGGCAAGCTGAAAAAACTGTGTCTTTCTCTAATGTTTTAGAACACGCCCGGCGGAGGTGCAAACATTTTCGCTCTCTTAACACCACGAAGACAGTTCACCCATCAAAATAAACCCCATTACATGTAGAATAAAGGTGTATCAAAGCACATTTCCCGCCATTTATTTAATAAAACGTTGATCATATCGTGAGATGGAGGAGCACAAGAGAACAGCACAGTCTTAAGTAACTGATCGCTTAAATGATCTCTCTCACCTCAATCTGCTTAATCCTGGTGATGTCAGTGCTCTGAACAATAATATCATGGATCATTTCACATCCAGAGATGAAGGATCGGATGATGGAGAAGTTTAGCTATGCTGCAGGTGTGCTGTGCTTGCTATTCTTGTACAGTTGTGCCATCTAAACATACGGGTGATCAAAGTTCAGAAACTGCCCATGATAAACAATGGAAAACTTATTTCACTACTTACTAAGTTGCTGTCCTCTTCAGGGTAACGTTAGCTAGTCCTCTTGTGTAATAATGCAGCTTATAAATTCTAGTTTTCATATTTTCATATTCAGTTCAGACCTTTATCTTGAAAGTGATGAACATGGAAAGAAAATAAAAAAATAAATGAAAGATTGGTAGACAACGAATTTGTTTTCATGCCAAGAGTTCATAATATAACATCCAGTCAATTTTTCGAGATAAAAAGTTCTGGAAATGCTTTAAATATAAAGGAAAAAAATATAGATTTGCCATTTGTGATGAAGCAGTGAGCTATAAGGAACATATTTTTATATTTATTAGAGGTTGAATTCAAATAAAATACTGCCAAACTGCCTATACTACTTTTGAATAGGATGTCTACTTCATAAAATGTATGAAAATTATGGAAATATATTCCACTCAAACCATATGGAAATGGAGGTGGCCATATATGGTCAGTAATGGAGCTTGGATGACATCTAGTGAAAAAGTTTGGTAATGTGCTTAAACAAAATCTTACTGAAAGCAAATTTTTTGAAATATCAACCTAAAACTTGGAACACAATTTGTTCATATTTCTGGCTTTGATTGTCTTGTAGTTTTAGAGTAATTCCTGTTTTGTAAAATATGATATAAAATATTATTATAAAATATATATTTTTACATTTTCATAAACTTAAACTTTTATAACTTTTATTTTTATTTTACTTGCATAATTTGTTTGACTTCTACAATAATGTGCCAAGTGTTTTCTTTAAAACAAGACCAACTTTAGGCCTGTATTCCAAAGCATTCTTCAATTACAGCCATTTTAAGTTTGGATAGTGCATTTTCATGTCTATGCAAAAAAATAAAATAAATAAATAAATAAATAAATGGGCGCACAGTTATTTAAACCTGTTTTTCTCAAAATTCCATTCCTAAAAACCATAGCTATCAGCCGACTTCAGATAACCATAACTTTAGTTTCAGACAAGTCATGAAAGAAATAAAAATATATTTGAAAAGGCCTTGACCCCTTTCATATGATATCAAAAGCTGTAAAAGGTAAAATTTCACCATGTGATAGGTTTTCGTAGATCACATCACATTTAACAACAACAATTAAGAAAATATTTGATGATGGCACATTTAACAGTAATGGATCACCAGGTATGCGTAGCAGTGACAGATCAAAGTCCTAAAGTCTTCAGACAGGTACATTGGCAGCTTTTAACTCTTTTTTTTTTTTAAAGAAATGTAACGTGTCAACTTCAGGGTGCTTCACTTACAGTCGCCTAAGCATATAAGCATCATGAGTATAGTTATTTTAACACCAAATACCATATATTATGAAAAAAAAAAAAAAAAAAGGTTACCAGAAGTGCACATTAAAAAGAGAAGAGTGAGCATTAGTAGCCATGAGTCGCATTGGAGTGACGTCAGCTCTCTCTTCGATTGATTGGCTAGTCAATCAATCGAACTAGTGGACCAGTTGTGATGCTTAAGCCCATCCTAATTTACTCAAACTCCAAGATTTGGAAAAGCAGGCACAGAACATGGAAAGAAGAACGAAGAGAAAAACAGCACAAGCATACACAAATAAAAATGAAATATGAGCAGAAAATGTAAGAGAGAACAAAATACAGAGTAAAAAAAAAAACAAACAAGGAAAACATTTAAGAACACATTACATAAGTTTAGGTTTTGTGCAATATAATTTTAATGAGCTCCCATAGTATGTATATGACAAAATCCTATTGTAGCACTTGGTAAACACAGAACATACAGCAAAATATTTATTATAAAATAAAGTCTCTCTCTGAATAGAGGCTTAAAAAGATGTTACATTTGCTTGGCTTATCTTTTTTAGTCATTTGTTAAATAGTAGTCAGTGAGATCTGATAATGGTCAAATATTTCTATTGAAAAACATTTTTATCTTATCCGCAGGTCCGACACCTGTATTGGAATGTGTTACAACCTCTCATGAAAAAACATCGACTCAAAGAGAAGAGAGGTTACGTAACATAAACAAGAACACGTAGGCGGTGAAATCGAGCAAATCGATTTATTCACTCATAACAGACATTACAGTAAGAACGAACATATCAACCAAGTAAAGGATTTAACAAAACAGATAACATCTAACAAAAAAATGTTTTGAACGAAAAAGAAATAAAGTTATAAAGACACTTGTTTGCTGGCTAGCCCACAAGATCTGCAGTCACTCTTCTTTGTCCTCCTCATTGGCGTCTTTATCAGTCAGCTCCGTCAATCAATCTCAAATCACGAACAGGTGCGTCCACCTAAGGGATAGCGCGCACATGCTCCAACAGAGTAGAGAGACGCCAAGAAAAACAAGGGAGGAACCAAACAAAGAAGACATGGACACAGACCAACCCACCAACCGTAACACTCCGCCACCTAAAAAGAAAAAAGTCGAGGGTATACAAAAAGCCAAACAAATTACAATAATAATACATAACACATTATCCTCGCGAAAGAGCATCTGCAACAACGTTGTCCTTAACCTTCTTGTGCTTAATCTCCAAATTGTACTTTTGCGCCATCAAGGCCCAACGCATTAAGCGCTGGTTATGGTTATACATACGTGATAGAAACACCAACAGGTTATGGTCAGTGAAAACCATCACAGGCAATGATACACATCAAAATGTTGCAAGTAACATTGCTAAGGTCTCCTTCTCTATGGTCGAATAATTCAGCTGAGGACAGCTGAACTTAATAGAGAAGACACAGCATGAGGAAACCCATCAGCACTGTCTTGCAGAAGGGCAGCTCCCTCTCCTGTCACACTAGCATCCACCTCCAATGTGAATGGACGGGACAGGTCAGGAGTTGACAGGACTGGAGCACTGCAAAGAAGAGACTTTGCACACATAAAAGCATGTTGACACATCAGACCAACAGAAAATGCTCTTAGGACTGCACAAAGCTGTCAAAGGTGCCACGATCATAGAGAAATTGTTACAAAAGCACCTATAATATCCGGCCATTCCTAAGAATCCCTGCAGTTCCCTTCATGTTGTAGGAACAGGATACGATAATATAGCAGTGACTTTAGCATCCACTGGTCTCTCTTTCCCTCGACCAACTTGCTTACCTAAATAAGTAACAGTTGCTTTCGCAAATTCACACTTTTTCAAATTAAGTGTGAGAGAAGCATCAGTCAAATGATTAAAAACGAGCTGTAGTGTTGACATATGTTCAGTCCAAGTGGCAGAATAAGTCACCACATCATCTAAGTATACATTACATTTGTCAATATCTCGTAAAACCAACTCCATCTCTGAAAAGTCGCAGGCGCGTTTCACAGGCCCATGAGTTTACACTGCAGCATCAACGACCAGGTTTCGTTTGGCCATTTTAAAGCCATAGCTATACGCTCAAGCCTGAAAGTACACTTCAACCTCTTTTTCTCTGAAAGGCGGCACCAGGGCAATATTTTTTTGCCACACTAAACATAACTGCCGATGAAGAATCTGATACAGCAGGTGCATAATTACCTGAATCATTTGCAACTGCTACTGAGTTAGCGTTGCTCACTCTAGAGTCCATACACGATTGTTCCCTTTCAGTCGGTCACATTCGACGTACGTCGGAACTGACCGACAAATTCGGATCTATTTTCAGAGACTAATCTACTTTGAGTGTTTAAAAACGAGCCAATGACCATTGGCATGCAGTCCACGCTCCGCCCGCCGTGCGGGTATTAATACGGAAGTGGAATACCACATCCTCGCTTTCAACTTCGGAGCCAAACGGTGCTGGTTTGCCAATGAAGAGTGTTTCAGAACGAGCCTGAGAAAGGATCCTCTGTCCGTTGCCTGTGTGACGGTGCATGCAGCGAGTGGCCGCTTCTATAAGAGAGCAAAACAACAGCTGTTTTCACAGCTCGGCTGGGCGTTCCTTGAGCACTCACAAAGCAGGCTTGCACTATTGAACTGCTGTGAGCCGCGGCCATCTCCCTGTGTGCTTCAGCACTTTACAGAGGAATTTTCCTTTTCTAAAATAGCAACACGGTTTGACCCTGTGTCTTTTTCAAGATGTCATTCAAACCGTGTGTTTCTGGATGCAGTCGTTTCCTGTCCCCAGTTGACGGTCATGATCGTTGTCTCACGTGTTTGGGCATTCAGCACACTGAGACGGCTTTCGTGAATGGCTCATGTTCCCACTGCAGGAACATGACCATCACAGTCCTACCGTCTAGGCTTGATTACCTCAAATGGGGTGAAGTCCCATTGCGCATCCCCTGGTCTAGTGGTCCTCCCGCTGCGAAACAGAGGGTTGCTACTTTGTCTGCTGCCTTTGGTGGAGACCTGAGGATTACTGTGAGGGCACCCCCGACGGGACACCAAGCCCCTCGGGACCCTCCCCCCTCCACTGCGCCGGTGGAGCTTCCGAGAGAGTGCACTGGTCCTTCCCATGGGGGGCCAGTCGTTACTTTTGGGGCTCCGGCTGAGGATATGGTCTCAATTGCTGCATCGGGGGACGAGCTAATGGACTCTGGAGATGAAGACTTGGCTGCGTTGCCCACTTCGGGTGTGTTAGCGTTGCCCGAGCCTGATCCAGAGCCGCAAGTGTCGGGCTCGAGTGGAACCCTCCACCGTGTCCCGAATCTTCGCAGTTGGACAATTGGTTTCTCTGGGTGGCCCGTGCTGGTTCTCAGCGCCCCGCCCCGGTGCCATTCTTCCCGGAAGTGCATCAGGAGCCATGGATGGCACCCTACAGCCACAGGAAACACTGATCAGGTGGTTCCTCCGTCCTCACTACCCTCGATCTGACTAGTTCTGACCCAGGCATTATGCAGGAACTGCATACGGTGACAGACCTTGCCCTCAGGGTGACAAAAGTCAGTGCACACTCCCTGGGTCGGGTGATGTCCAACAGCGCCACCTGTGGCTGAACCTGGCAGACATGCATTATACCGACAAAGTGCATTTCCTCAATGCCTCTGTCTGCCAGGCCAGCCTCTTCGGTTCTCGGTGGCCCAGAAGCAGACTGAGGCAATTAAAAACATCCTGCCCCGACGACCAGCTGCTGCCTCCACCCAGTTGTCGCCTGTGGCGCCTCCGCCTGCTCTTTGCCAAGGGTGTCCCCCTGCGTCTGCCTCTGCCCCTGCCAAGCCCAAGCAGCAGCCTCCACCGAGGCAGCAGGGTGCCGGGCATAAGGGTGGCGCCCAACCCGCTCAGGGTCCCGCCAAGCCTGCCGGCAAGCATAGGAGCAAGCGGCCCTGAGACGGGCAGCCCAGGGAAAAGAGGAGCTGCTCAAGGGGAGAGGGCCTGGCTAGAGTTCCCCAGGCCGTCTCGCTGGCTCGCAGTCAAGCTAACCGGACCTTCACACGAGCACCTACTAGAGACATCGATGACATATCAGTAGAATTGTCTCAAAGAGAAGAGAGGTTACATAACATAAACAAGAATGCGTAGGCAGTGAAATCAAGCAAATCGATTTATTCACTCACTCATAACAGACATTACAGTAAGAACGAACATATCAACAAAGTAAAGAATTTAACGAAACGGACAACATCTAACAAAAAGAAAACAAACAACCAAAAAGAAATAAAGTTATAAAGACACTTGTTTGCTGGCTAGCCCACAAGATCTGCAGTCACTCTTCTTTCTCCTCCTCATTGGCGTCTTTATCAGTCAGCTCCATCAATCAATCGCAACTCACGAACAGGTGTGTCCACCTAAGAGATAGCGCGCAAGAACCGCCAAGAAAAACAAGGGAGAGACCAAACAAAGAAGACACGGACACAGACCAACCCACTGACCATAACTGAATGCAGTAAAAGTATTGTATTGTCAATATTTATTAGCTCTAATATGTGCTATGTTAGCTCACTTTATATGCTTAGTACATTACCATTCATCATTATAGTTGCTATGCAGTAAATGATAAATGACATATTCTGTAATCAACAGTGTTAAGAGAATATAAGAAAAAAACAAACAAAAAAACAATATGAATATTAAATATATATATAATATATATATATATATATATATATATATATATATATATATATATATATATATATATATATATATATATATATATATATATATTAATATAAAAATAAATATTAATATATAAAGAAGATGTTCTGCTTCTCCAATGCTTTGTTTATAGTGTGCATTCTTTCTTAAAGCTTTACTTTTCTTCTTTGTGAATGTGAAGATTGTTTACTCCTAACTTGAGATGTTCCCCAGTCAGGTTTTGTCTATTGCAACAGCTGCAGTCCGTAACTTTTTTGGTTAAAAATGATCCAAAATCATTTTTTGAGCAAGTGCACAACAAGCCAGTATTTAAAACTATATCCTTACCTTAGCTGCATTCACAACGGTAAGCTTGTTAAAATGTGTTATAATTAGACTGGTATGGTGGATTTCCGTGGGAAATTCAAGCATGTCTTTGTGTCATTACCTCACGTCTGTATACATAAAGAAAGCAATTAAACTTATCATTTTGATGGCGGATTGTAATCCAGAAAAGCCCAAATGACATCATCAGTGACAACTGGAGATTCATCCGTAGTCAAAAGCAAAAGAATAGACTGTACGGAAATTGAAATCTACAGGTAACGCTAATAAACACAAATACACATAGTCACACAATGCTAATGCTGTTAACATTAACAATTTGAGAACAAAGTATAACAATAATAATAATTTTGACAGTTTGATGTTATATGAGCGATCGCTATTTAATCACCGTTGGTAGCGCGATTTATTGTAATGTTTTGTTCCCAAAAGTGGCAGACATGTTACTTGTTCAGATGACGTTTTCCAGTGAAAATTCTTATTTAGGTTATACTCCTATAATTCTGAAGTACAGTATCCACACTGGTGCGGTGACTGACAGCAAGCCGCACATAGGCCTACTCCTCAAAATCGATTCATCCGCGCTGAGGAGCTGATGCACAACTCACGTACAGATGATAACGCCGCAACTAACAAATAACGGTTTCAAACAGAGATGGCAACACAGAGGCTTTAAAGTTTTGTGCTTCAAATAATTCAATTCACTTCTATTATTTTCTATACTATCATAGCCCCTATTATATGATATTATATTCTATACTTTTATGAATTCTTTTGAGAATCCACGAGCAAAGGGTGAATAATGACTGAGAGTCAATGTTCAGAAATTATTCATTATTATTATGTTTTTAAACTCAAACTCTTGACTGTTTGTCAAACTCATTTTTTTTTTTGTATTATTATTAAAAAATGCCATGATTCTTTTATTTTTTAAAAAGTTAATAATTGTATTTTATTGACAAAATATTTTAGTTTGTCTTGGATATTTTTTGGATTATATCAGGTAACATTTTAAGCTGTCATTTGGTCATGTTACAATGTGCCCCTCACATGTTACAATGTACCCCACCTGTGGGGCATGTTGTCACATTTCACTTCCATTCTTTCGGGGTAAATCAAGAAAAAAGTATACACTGTATTAATGAAACAAAACCACATAATTGTACTAGACGTGTGAAATGAATGTGGGGAAAAATAAATACTCTGAACCCCAAGTGGATTTGCACAAACTGAGAAAGTCAAAAAGCGTTAGGTTGTGCCCCACTCTCCACTACTTAAAAAAAACTCTATATATAAAAAAATACTCTATATTATACTCTACACTCTATATTAAAAATAAGCATTTAGGAAGGTAAATAATTTCCTACTGTATAAAATAGCACACTATGCCTGCAAGCTAAGCTCTCTTTTCAGGAGAGTCTCAGTCAGTTGGCAGTGAGTAAAAGTAACAAAAACAGGACTCAACATGCTACTTTTCATAAAAATGCAATGATGCAAAGACTTATGATTATGATTAGCAATGAGTAATGTGATACTGTAAGAAGTTACTTTTAAACGTGACATTTCCCAACACCATTTAAGATGTTTGCAAATTATACATCACACTTTGTTTCAGCATTTATATTAAATCTCAATAGCAAAGTGGCATAACTTTGCTCAGTCTTTCTTCTTGTGTTTTTTGACAACCTGTTTCTTGGGAATGGTTGGTTAACTGTAGACTTTTCTCCTGGAGTAAATTGGGTTTCCAGCACAGGGCTGAATTAGAATCTATTTGTGAGCAGGGCTGCAGACATGATTAGCTCAGAGTAGAAATCCATTACCCCTCTACAGCTGGTTGACATGTTGGTTTCTGCAACCTCCACAGTAAATACAAGCACCAATAATGCTCACGAAAGCCAATGCATGATAAAGTGGGGGTTTTGCTACGCTGGGGAAAAAGTGCTCATGAATTTAAGAGAGTACACATTCACTCTAAGGCACTTGAGTTTCTTCCATCTGTATGGCTTAATTTAAAATAATAATAATAATAATAATAATAATAATAATAATAAAAAAGAATAATAAAAAAACATTGTATTAATGTCTGCTGTACTGACATAATCTTATTGAAAGTGCAAAAGTACAATCTAATGAATGATGATGTGCTTACTGAACAATCTGCATTTAAAGTGGACTGCATTAAAAACTACATTCCTTGTCATTTTTGCACATCACAAAAGATACATTGCTATGAAATTACCTCACTTAGGTTTTTCTTCAAAAGTTGCTTCCAATGGCCTTGTCGACCCCAACAAAGTACACTGTCAAAAAACATAAAAGACTGTGAATCAATTAGAGAAAATAGCAGATTCACACAGAGATCTGCATACACTAAACCGACAGCGCTATATGCATAGTTTAATGAGACATAGAGTCACAACGGCAATAGAAGCATAGGGAAAAAAGAATGAAAAAGATGGAGAGGAAAAAAAAAAAGTCTCATTATAATTCAAGAAGGCCTGTGTGAATATGACCTTTCCTCTCTGCACTCACTGCAAGTGTGTTGTATAGCTAAATCACATCCAATGGACCATTATTCACAAGGCGCTACATGTTATGCTTTTCTTACCTTCAAGGGGACAGAGACAGCAGCCTTATTTAATATATTTTGACCAAGGCTCCAGCATATGGTGTAATGATTTCCATAGATCCATAGATGATGTATCTGCACTTTTTTATTGTCAATCACACAACAGTTTATCTTCCCTGACAAGCCATTCTGTTTGTGTGGAACATTGTGTGAGTGTAAGAGTAGACAGATTAGATTACTTGTAACTTTATTGTCATTTTGCAGAATACAAGTGCAGTGCCATTGAAATACTTAGTTCAGTCATGAAACTCTAAATGGAGCAGAATGATTTACATGTAATCTACTAGCAATCACATTATTTATTACAAGGCACAAACTGATTGGCCTCGGCTGATTCTGCAGCCAATGGGCTTGATTAACTTTTTTGGTTCAGTATTTGCTGGTCCTTTCTCTAAAAAAAACTCCACCTCCCCCAGCTCCACCTTTCTAGATCTTCTACAGGATTCATGAATGCCTATCCATGCAGAAGCAGCTAGGGGTGTAACGATACATCATTAATCGATATATCACGATATAAAAATGTGATGATAAGTATCGTTGATGTAAACAATATGATTTGCAATATAGAGTTGTTTTATCCAAGGCTCAACTTACTGTATTTATAAAGTATAATTCACCCAAAGATTTACATTCTGTCATCATGTACTCACGTCCTCATGTCGTTTCTTTTAACTTCCAAACACAAATGGAGATGTTTTTTTTATGAAACCTGAGAGATTTCTGCCCCTCTATTTAAAGTACATTCCTCTAAAACTTAAAAGATCCAAAAAATGTCATGAAGGCATCATAAACCAATCAAGTGGTCTAATCCAAATCCAAGTTTTCTGAAGAGACACGGTGGCTTTATGATGAACAGATTCACAACGACCCGCACACTGTAGTAAACACGGACGTTCAAATGCTTGCGTGAAGCGCAAAAACAACATGAGAGTGAGTAAATGCAGAGTTCATTTTTTTGGGATGAGCTAAACATTTACAGTTTGGGAATAGTCATTTTGATATGCTTTCTTGCGATTATAACTGTGATTGATTGCATTGATCATCTGAAGTGCACACGCTGCTGGAATGTCACTCCTCAAAGTGAAAGTGCAAACATCATTTAAAGGTACAAATACGCAAACATTGTCATATTCATTAAAGGGTTAGTTCACCCCAAAATAAAAATTATCCCATAATTTACTCACCCTCAAGCCATCTTAGGTGTATACCATGAGTTTTGTCTTTCAGCCAAACACAAGCAGAGTTATATTAAAAAAATGGCAGTGGCTATTTGCACTAAGTGACTAAAAATATTCAGAGATTTGTCATGATAGAAATATCATTACCATTCAACCAGGATTTTAAATAGCAATATACAGGTGCTGGTCATATAATTAGAATATCATCAAAAAGTTGATTTATTTCACTAATTCCATTCAAAAAGTGAAACTTGTATATTATATTAATTCATTACACACAGACTGATATATTTCAAATGTTTATTTCTTTTAATTTTGATGATTATAACTGACAGCTAAGGAAAATCTCAAATTCAGTATCTCAGAAAATTAGAATATTGTGAAAAGGTTGAATATTGAAGACACCTGGTGCCACACTCTAATCAGCTGATGAACTCAAAACACCTGCAAAGGCTTTTAAATGGTCTCTCAGTCTAGTTCTGTAGGCTACACAATCATGGGGAAGACTGCTGACCTGACAGTTGTCCAAAAGACGACCACTGACACCTTGCACAAGGAGGGCAAGACACAAGAGGTCACTGCAAAAGAGGCTGGCTGTTCACAGAGCACATTAATAGAGAGGCGAAGGGAAGGAAAAGATGTGGTAGAAAAAAGTGTACAAGCAATAGGGATAACCACACCCTGGGGAGGATTGTGAAACAAAACCCATTCAAAAATGTGGGGGAGATTCACAAAGAGTGGACTGCAGCTGGAGTCAGTGCTTCATGAACCAGTACGCACAGACGTATGCAAGACATGGGTTTCAGCTGTCGCATTCCTTGAGTCAAGACACTCTTGACCAACAGACAGCGTCAGAAGCGTCTCGCCTGGGCTAAAGACAAAAAGGACTGGACTGCTGCTGAATGCTCCAAAGTTATGTTCTCTGATGAAAGTAAATCAGGGTCCCAGAGTCTGGAGGAAGAGAGGAGAGGCACACAATCCACGTTGCTTGAGGTCCAGAGTAAAGTTTCCACAGTCAGTGATGGTTTGGGGTGCCATGTCATCTGCTGGTGTTGGTCCACTGTGTTTTCTGAGGTCCAAGGTCAACGCAGCCGTATACCAGGAAGTTTTAGAGCACTTCATGCTTCCTGCTACTGACCAACTTTATGGAGATGGAGATTTCATTTTCCAACAGGACTTGGCACCTGCACACAGTGCCAAAGCAACCAGTACCTGGTTTAAGGACCATGGTATCCCTGTTCTTAATTGGCCAGCAAACTCGCCTGACCTTAACCCCATAGAAAATCTATGGGGTATTGTGAAGAGGAAGATGTGATATGCCAGACCCAACAATGCAGAAGAGCTGAAGACCACTATCAGAGCAACCTGGGCTCTCATAACACCTGAGCAGTGCCACAGACTGATCGACTCCATGCCATGCCGCATTGCTGCAGTAATTCAGGCAAAAGGAGCCCCAACTAAGTATTGAGTGCTGTACATGCTCATACTTTTCATGTTCATACTTTTCAGTTGGCCAAGATTTGTAAAAATCCTTTATTTGTATTGGTCTTAAGTAATATTCTAATTTTCTGAGATACTGAATTTGGGATTTCCCTTAGCTGTCAGTTATAATCATCAAAATTAAAAGAAATAAACATTTGAAATATATCAGTCTGTGTGTAATGAATGAATATAATATACAAGTTTCACTTTTTGAATGGAATTGGTGAAATAAATCAACTTTTTGATGATATTCTAATTATATGACCAGCACCATTTTTCAGAAAGCTTTTCTGTTGTTTACATTGCGTATCCAGTAGATTGTCACAACTCACAATATCTTATATGAGTGAGTCATTGAATCATTTACTCAAACACACTGATTCATTGAGGACCGAAACATCACACCACAACACTACAGAGATGAGTGAACGTTATGTGTGCTTTGATTTTATTTAGAAATTATTTCCATTAACAGGCCAAAAACAGACACTGACACTGACAGTAACTGACAATATTCTAAAAAAGTTCTTCCTTATTAAATGGTTCTAAATCAATGTCACACTTGCATGTTACTTTGAACAGAAATGCTGAACGGTAAGGCAACTTCATCGGAAACTTTTACATTTGCCAGTGTAAACATGATATTTATTCACTGATGTTTTACTTTACTGTATTTAAGTATTTATGTTGTCAGGATCATCAGGATTATTCAGGATCAGGATCTTACCATGTTGAATAATTCTATCAGTGGCAATTTTAATACTATCCTTAAAGACATCTTGAAGAATTTGATTTGCTGGGCTTTCTTTTCTAATTTTTTTAATTTTTTTAAAGACAATCAGCCTTTTTATTCATGACAATTCTCTCATATTTTAGATGTAATGGATGTAGATTATAGGTGTCCAGCACACTGGTGCAATGATAATAGTTATAATGCTGGTAATAATGATAGTTATGCAATGATAACTCAGCTGCTGTTCCATTTTTTTTTTTTTTTTTTTTTTTGCTTCACCTGTGTATCAGCTTCCCAGCTATTAGATGTTAGATTCCCTTCTTTCAAACTACTTTGCGACCTTCCACACAACCCCATTCACCCTCTAATAGATTATGTGGGCAGTTTCTAAATGAGCTACTGCCAGAGAAAAAAAACTGTTCTGTATCATTTCAGAAAAATTGATTTAGGACTGAAAAAAATGGCCAAGACTTCACAAGATTTACTAGTAATTTCTTACAATAAAATACAATATTTGTATTTCTACTTTCCATGACCCTACATGTGTTTTGGAAAATGGATGGAGGGATAAAAATACATTGAAATCAATGCAGGCTAGGTCATTTACACAGTAAAATCAAACAGTATTTACTTTATTTTTTATTGTAGGCATAATACAATGTTTAAATACACTGAACAAAATTATAAACACCAAAAACCAGTCAGTATCTGGTGTGACCACCATTTGCCTCACACAGTGCAACACATCTCCTTCGCATAGAGTTGATCAGGTTGTTGATTGCGGCCTGTTCAATGGCTGTGGAAAGTTGCTGGATATTGGCAGGAACTGGAACACGCTGTCGTATACGCCGATCCAGAGCATCCCAAACATGCTCAATGGGTGACGTCCAGTGAGTATGCTGGCCATGATATCTTTGAGTTCAGCTCATGAAAAATGGGAGCAAAAACAAGTGTTGCATTTATAATTTTGTTCAGTGTATAATCAATATCAGACTCGCAGTCCTGCTTTACCAGAATATGTACAGGTTTGAATAAGACAGTAATGCAGTAAATCCAGTTATGATTGCTCGAGAAATAATGTCAAACCTGCTGGCTGGTTGATTCAGAATGATCAGGATTGAAGATCAGTCATGTAGTATTTATTATAAACAAGCAGAAATAAGCCAATAAACAAACAAAGAGGACATCCAGGTAGCAACATTAACACAAGAGAAAGACCAGAAGCTAACTGGGGGTATAAATACACAATGGCAAACAAAAGAGCTGACGAATTAATTAACAAGACACACCTGAAAAGAATACTAAAATCAATCAGTAACCATAGAAACAAACATGGAGGAGAATGGAACCAATGAAACACATAGGAAAACTGAGTCAAAGGAGAACGAGCAAACAGAAAGTGAACACAATGAAAACAAAAACAGAACATAACCCATTATATTCTCCTTTCTCAAAGTTTCTAGATTTAGACCATCCAGTCGTATTAATTTGCCTACAGTTACAGATTCTGAAATGACTGGAATTGATCAATTATATTCGATCTAATGCACTCAGACACACCCCGAATATTCATATAAGGAATCCTGCAAAAACTGACAATGTATGTTATTTTGTGTGTCTGAAATGCCTTGTAGATAACGTTAGTAAATCAGCTTACATATCAAGTTTACATGTGCAAACATTTAATAAATCATAGCATAATAATACATACAAATCTTTTATCATCAAGTAAGGATATTGAGGTGTTTCAATTTTATTGTGGCAAACTAGTTGTTCCTTTCTTGAATATCTCACACACTCAACATACAAAACCCTGTAATGATGACTATCAATAAACAATTGTTTATTGCAAACAAATAAACAATAAACTTTTTATTTGGTGGCCTTAACTACTATGTCCTAACATTTAAATGAATAATTTGATACAATGCACTTAACATGTTTTTACATTGTACTTATATAAAAAATAAATAAAAAATACCTGCATGTAATTGCATCTGTAATGATTTCTGTAGTTACATTTATAATTACACTGTTGACACTTCCCTTACACCTAATCCTACCCTTAAACTTACCCATACCACCACACCTGTCCATAACTTTACCCGTATCCCACCGCAATATCAGCAAAAGTGTTTTGCAATACAATATGAACACAATGTATAAAGTACACTGTATTTTTTTTGACGGAAGTATATCATAGTTAAGGCCACCCAATATAAAATGGGACCACCAATTTTGTAGTATTTCAAGTATTGAAAAAAACCCCAGATAAATAAGCCAAAAACAGTAGTAATACTGTTAGTACTGTTAATAGTAATAAGCAAAAAAAAAAACACAAAAAAACAATGTGGTTGTGATTGATTTTACTATGCACAGTACTCACTCGGTAAGTCCCAGGAGTAATGAATAACATGACTAGCAGTAAAACATTACTAGCTTGTGTAAACCAAAATTAAACTATTTAATAATTAAAGGGACCTACCTGCATGATTCCACTGTTCTGCCAATATGCAGGAATTATTTCAGCACAACCCTCACAGTGAATATATACACTTCTTGTGAGAAAAACATGGAAGTGAGTTCATTCACTATTCGTTATTGTGGTGTATTATGGGACTGAATGAGTGCAGACACTGGACACAGCAAATGTGTGCAGATGACCATGCTAGTAACATCTAATTAGAAGGCTGTTATAAAAAAAAAGATGTTCTTCCCAGTGCTGTAAAGATTACAGCACTCTTTTTCTCTAATGAACCCAATGGACTGCCTGCTGGAGGAACCTGGGCTTATTAATAGTACAACAAAGCTGGAGAGAAATTGTGTATTTGTGGACATTGGTAGTAATAGTAGTGTGTGTGTGTGTGTGTGTGTGTGTGTGTGTGTGTGTGTGTGTGTGTGTGTGTGTGTGTGTGTGTGTGTGTGTGTGTGTGTGTGTGTGCGCGTGTTTTGGAAGGCATTAGTGCAGACAAGCAGCTTCTCACGGTGGCAATTAACACTTAACGAGATGTGATAATTAGTCTGTTTGGATATCCTTGCCAACCACCATGAGTTTCTTTCCTCTTCACTCTCTTTGAGTTATTATGCTGTGGATACTGGTGATCACTGAATCCCCCCTAGCTAACCCCCAGCCCAAACTAATACAGGCAATTAACAGCAGTGGAGCCATACATTTCTGTCAAGCTCAAAAGAGTGTTCTTAATCATCTTACCACATGTCACCAGAAACAACAGTATGAATCTGCCACACAAGTAGCGTCCTCTGCCCAGTGTATGATATTGTAAAAAAAAAAAAAAATTGTTTCATACAAATTGAACCCTAGATAGAATGTAATAAAAGTATTTAAATAAATAAGAAACAACCACAGAGTGTCTTAAAAACTCTGTGTGTAGAACTACTTTCTGAATGTGTGTGTGTGTGGTCCTGGTAAACCCTACATTTTTGTTTTTTGAGAAAGAAGTTTTTTTTTATGCAGAAAATAAGGGTTGTGTTTAAGGGTAGGTTTAGGGGATAGAATACACTGTTTGTACAGTATAAAATCATTATGCCTATGGAATGTCCTCATTAAACGTGTGTGCATGTGTGTGTGTGTGTGTGTGTGTGTGTGTGTGTGTGTGTGTGTGTAACTGTAATAGCATACATTATTATGGATGACAACATCTGCTAAGCTAACTTCTATTTATTTTTTTACTAAACATAATTCTCAAATTGAATAAATTATATAATGCCGCCTATGTAGTTACATATCAAGAGATGGGAAAAGTCAATTACACACACACACACACACACACACACACACACACATGCACACAAATCCCCTAATTATAACAACAACAAAAATAAAATCCTTCCCAGAAGAAGCTGTTATAAATAATTTGCTTCTAAGTGTCTCCCACGAAAAAGTTAGACATTTGCTTGTAGTCACTGAAAAAGCAACACGTTCTCACTCCCAACTCACATATCGACGTCACATATTGACGCTTGGTCAGGACCTCTCTTCATCAATTTTGAACGCACAGGGTACCCCTTTAGCGTAATTTTACGATGCCCAGGGTATTCCATTGATTTCATGTGTTTGCATAATGTGTCAGATCAAGACGCATTTAAGTCTTTGCATTTGTAAAAGTAGACTTGATTTTTTAAATATTTATAGGCTACTTTTATATTTTGGAGCAGCTAATCCACTCCTGTCCTAAACCTACCCACAATAACATTAACTTTAACGTTAAGGCAAATAAAAGTACAGACACAGGCATTTATTGCAAAAATGTATGTGTAAAAGTGTTAACTTGTGTTGCATTCCAAGTCTTCTGAAGTCATACCATATTGTTATGTAAAGAACAGAGTTGATCTTTAATCTGAAATGATAACGCCGCTCCGTGAACGAACGCACGCGCTCAGTCATATCTCATTCAAAAGATACACCCGACTCTTTAGCAGGAAGCAATCGGTCACGATACACACGAGAGCCAATGGCATTTTACAATCAAAGCTGACGTAATGACACAATTGGTCATGAGACATACGACAGCCAATGCAATTTCACTATTAAAGCAATTTTTTAATGTGTGCATGATCTTCGGCGGATGGAGATACTGATTGCTTTTGGGGGATTTTCTTCCCACAAATCAAATCACAACCAAATTTGGCCTCAGAACTCTTGGAGTATTTGTACTTTGTGAATAAATTGTGGCTGCATTTGTATTTGCCTCTTATATCATGTGTTTTATATCATATAATACACAGATGGGTAGGTTTAGGGGTGGGGTTGGGTTACGTGTTTAAACATGTCAAAATAAAAATAAAATAAATGTAAATAAAATGATGCTGACTGATTAAATTGAGAATCATGTCATAATGGCAAAATTATAAACCAATATATGATTTCATGATGACGATAACATTACCATATCCAACACGCCTGTGTATGATGCCAAAGGTTTCTCATTGAAATGGAGTACCATGCGCGTCGAAAAATGACACTAAAGGAGTACCCTGTGCGTAAAAAAGTGACGCCGAAAGGTCCTGACCAAGCGTCAATAAGTGACTAGTTGAGTGTGAGAATGTGTTGGAAAAAGCTAAAAATTTGTAAAATCACGTATGTTAACTTGCTTACAAAACTACTTCTGATGGAATATTTTGTGTTATCTTTATATTTGAACAGAGGAGTCATCACATCATTTTTTGGCCCCTGTGTGATAGCTAATACGGTAACTCAGACTGGATGATGGACATTTAATTAGATGGCAGTCAGCATTATCTGTAAATACTACATGACTGATTATAACTTGAACCACATTTATACATACATACATATTTCAGCAAAGTTGCAACTGCATGATACCCAACTAAGTCATAAGAGGGCATCTTATTTTTTGTATTGTATTTGTTTTGTATTTATTTTCAGTTGTTTGTTTCTTAGTTAGCACTAAGTATATGTGATTTTTTAAATGCGCAATGTATTTACAAATAGCACTTTTGATACTTGTACATCTTTGCTTGAATTTGTCCTGGGGAAGATTCATGCACAAGCTAACTTTGCTAACTACACTTGTCAACAGGCCTCTGCTCACTGGACTGATCAGAATTATGTACATTTAAATTATATTATCAAATTCCATGTAAATGTCCATAAATCGTATAGGTTGTTTGCACGTGACGTCACTGCTGTGGCGCGAAATGGAATCACTAACACAAACTCAAAATGCCTGTGTTTTGTGTCATTTATTGTTGCTCAGATTGATCAAACTGAGAAACCACACAGAGCTTTTATCGTTTACTTTAAATGTTGTCTCCTTTAATGGCGATTACTGATACTGAACTTAATACGGATACCGGCTTACCTTTGTTTTTGACTTGGTTAAATATTCACATTCTTCTTGGTATCGTTTACAGTAAAGAAAATATATTTTATTGCATTGCATGTTCAGTTGATGTTTTTACTGAAGTTTTGAAGAATGCAGTTCACAATGTTGATCTGGTTAGCGTAAAAACAGTGTCACACGCTGTGATCAGCCATCATTATGGTAGAAATGTGTCCAAATAAAATTGTGTCCCACAAGCTGAAGTCAGTCTATTTCTTTGTTGGAAAGATGTAAATGTAACTGAAGTCGTTGTAAATATTCACTTATATGTCCATGCAGGAGAAACGGAGAGGGTGACATTGAGCGGACAGACACCGACACACTGTATTCTTTTTATTTTATTTTTTTAATAGGGTTTACAACCAAAATCAAATCTATGGAAGCTTGTGAATAGTTTTGAAGTGGCTGCGCACAAGATCTAATTCATAAGCCGAGTGAGAATCATACTCGCAAATGTAATGTTAATTATTAAACAAAAACAAAATGCAGTGAGTGAGTAGGTTTAATCAGTGTCATTATTACTATATTTGCTATCCAGCTTACTGTCACCTCCTCAACCTGCGATTTTTACATGTAGAAAAGGCGCAAAAGTGTATTACATTGTCCAGTGTTCCACCTGAACGATGATGTGAGTTCCTATGGCAATTCTCGATGCAGCATGAATGACCTACAATGGTGACATTTTTCACAATTACGAGTAGACAGAAAATCTAAATAACATAAACTCACTAGCAGAAATTCAGCGCGATATAAACAAACCAGACCAGAACTCAATACGGCATGACGGCAGCTTCACATTTTCTATATCTACTGTCTCGATGGCAGGCAAGTCTTCCAATTCAGTAGAAAAATCGCTGCTCTTCATAACATAAGGATCATGTCCAACATATGTTGTGATGTTCTGTTTATAAACCAGCACATTACGGGCTTTCCTCCATCTCGTCCATTCTGTTTTTCACTTCCTGCCCTCCATCTGAATTTTGCGCGTCAACAGAACCACATGATTGCAAGATATTTCAAATCTTCTGCTGCTACTGAATTGCCGGTCAGTGACTTGAGTTTATTTATTTATTTATTTATTACATTTAGACACCTAGAAGCCCTTGGGACTGAGAAAGCATACTGAGGTTTCCTCTTAAGAAAAGTATGGACCATTTCTATATCTTGCTCAAAGTAATAAACTAAAAACAAACAACATACGTAATCTAATAAGCAAAACTCTCATCAATCACAAAATAAAGTTAACTTGTAATATATATATATATATATATATATATATATATATATATATATATATATATATATATATATATATATATATATATATATATATATATATATATATATTATTTATTTTATTTTTTTTTTTATTATTCCCTTGCCATCTCTAAATAATTCTCCAAATTATAACATTGATTATTATTAAATGTTCTTAATATGCTGATTAATAATGCTAAATGTATGAAAAAAAGGTATTTGCTACATTCTCATTTTCTACAGCATAGAACGGAAAGGGTTTGAATGAAGCGTGTTGGCACTAGATGGAAATATTACAGGATGATCATTACTGTAACCGACCCTGAGTGCTTGTGTTGAAAGCCGACACACCAACTCACGTTCACGCAACACACACGTCGTGGTGTTCTGTTCTCGCGTCAATGCAACACGCATGTGTCATGGTGCTCTCGTCAATGCGTCTTGGAGATTCATATTTTGTAAATAGTGGTAAATTATTGTTTATTCAATGGTCACATTCAGTGCAGATACGGTGTTATGGGATTGGAACGACATGAGGGTGAGTAATTAATGACTTTTCATTTTTGGGTGAACTTACCCTTTAAAAATAAAAGTACCAAAAAGTGGTTGCCATAGAAGAACCATTATAAGTTCCCCAAAGAAAGTTTGTCATTACAAGAACTAATTTTAAGGACATTTTAGTAATCCAAAGAACCCTTTTCCACTATCAGGTCAAGTCAAGTCATCTTTATTTATAGAGCGCTTTTTACAATGCCAGTTGTTTCAAAGCAGCTTCACAGTGTTAACAGGAAAATAATGCAACAGAATTTGATTCGGCTGTAATGCTGCTCTGGTGAAACGGTGATGTTATCCAGCTAATTTCAATTATCAAATAGTGTCAGTGCGGGCAGATCGGTAATATAGTTGAAATTTAGGTGTCCCCAACTGAGCAAGCCAAAACCCAAAGGCGATGGTGGCAAGGAACCAATACTCCATCAGGGCCAGAATGGAGAAAAAATCCTTGGGAGAAACCAGGCTCAGTCGGGGTAAGAGTTCTCCTCAGGCCGACGAACAAACAGTGTATGATTATAATTCTGGCAACATTACAGATCGGAAGTCATATTAGATATTCTATAGATTATTCAAAAGATGCATTGGTCATGTCCAGGCGCAGGTCCACCATCTGATCTGGATACGGCCTGGATCCGGCTGACTGCAGTAAACCTCGGGATAAATAGAGAGACTAACATTAGCGTAGATGCCATTGTTCTTATGATGTAACGAGTACATCAGGTGTTATGGGAAGTGTTCCCAGTTCTGGCTGACCTAGTTAATGCAGCCTAACAATCATTTACTGATTTGAATAATAGAGATGGATAATGTTCTATGTGTATGCCATAGTAAAGAGATGTGTTTTTAGTCTAGATTTAAACTGACAGAGTGTGTCTTCTTCCCGAACAATGCTAGGAAGACTGTTCCAGAGTTTAGGTGCTAAACAGGAAAAGGATCGACCACCTGCAGTTGATTTTGATATTCTAGGGATTATCAACTGGCCAGAGCTTTGAGACCACTAGATGTGAAGGAGTATAATGTGTTAAGAGCTCGCTCAAGTACTGGGGAGCTAAACCATTTAGTGCTTTGTATGTAGTAAGGAAGATTTTAAAATGTATAAAATGTTTAATAGGGAGCCAGTGCAGTGTTGACAGAACTGAGCTAATATGGTCATACTTCCTAGTTCTAATAAGAGCTGCATTTTGGACCAGCTGGAGTTTGTTTATTAAGCGAGCAGGGCAACCACCCAGTAAAGCATTACAATAATCTAGCCTTGAGGTCATAAATGCATGAATTAACTGTTCAGCATTTTGCTTTGAAAGCATGCGTCGTAATTTAGATATATTTTTAAAATGGTAGAATGCAGTTTTACAGATGTTAGAAACGTGGCTTTCAAATGAAAGATTGGTATCAAAGAACACACCCAGGTTCCTAACTGACGACGAGGACTTGACAGAGCAGCCATCGAGTGTTAGACAGTATTCTAGGTTACTACTTGCAGAGTTTTTTTGTCCAATAATTAAAAATTCTATTTTTTTATGAATTAAGTTGCAGGAAATTACTAGACATCCAATGTTTTATATCAGCTATGCATTCCGTTAATCTTGTGAATTGGTAAGTTTCGTCAGGGCGTGAAGAAATATAGAGCTGAGTATCGTCAGCATAACAGTGAAAACTAATGCCATGCTTCCTAATGATATCTCCCAGTGGTAGCATGTACAGGGTGAAGAGCAACGGTCCTAGCACTGAGCCCTGTGGTACTCCATACTGAACTTGTGATCGGTGTGACATCTCTTCATTTACTGCTACAAACTGATAACAGTCAGATAAGTATGATTTAAACCATGCCAATGCAGTTCCACTAATGCCAACATAATTTTCGAGTCTATTCAAAAGAATGTTGTGGTCGATAGTATCGAATGCAGTGCTAAGATTGAGTAACACTAATAGAGAGATACAACCACGATCGGATGATAAGAGTAAATAATTTGTAACTCTGATGAGAGCAGTCTCAGTACTATGATATTTTTTACACACATACACACACACACACACACACACACACACACACACGTTCACTTGAAGCTTATTCATTAAATTATTACCATCATTGTAGTAAGTGCAAGTTAAGTTCAGTTATACACCACATTTAAACACAGCTTAAGTGCTATAAAAGTACAACATGCACAAAAATATTTGTCAACAATAACCAATATTTTTTCTGGTGCCCATGTTAATCAATGCATTCACACCGGGAGCAGGAGCAGCGCGTGAGCATCAAGCTGGAGTGTCGCGTCAGCAGCAGCCTATTTTTTCAGCGTTACTGACGCTCAATGAAAGTGAAAGCACACTTTTGATGGACAAAATAAATATGATTTAACACAAAAAGTACTCAAAATGCACACAAGAAGCACGTGTAGTGTGTTTTAACATGAACTGGATTAGGGGAGAGCGGGGCACAACCTAAGGCCGGTGTTGTGCCGAATTCCGACCCCCGCCAAATTATTAACCCCCTAGTATTGGTAGGTTTAGGGTTAGTTGTGGGGGAAGGGTTAGAATTAGGGGTGGGGTTAGGATTAGGCAATCAGGTAGTGACTTCAACAAGGGGGGTAATAATTTGGCAGGGGGTCGAAATTCGCCACAACACCCGTGACACACTGGCTGCGTGGCGAGCGTACGTTTCTGTTGCGTGTCAGCTGCGTCGCGTTTTCTATGTCTTTGCACACCAGAAACGTGTCTCACGGAGTATTTACACTGCACACGTCTGCGGCACTTTACGGCTGCGGTGAGGCTTTGTTCCGTCTTCTACGCGGTGCCAACTCACACCAGAAGCATTTCAGGAGCGAGGTGACAGGGTTCGTGAGACCACATGATTGCACAGTCCTACGAATTTTTGTGTTCAAACATGGGTAAGTTAAATGTTTGTTTTGTCCAGTTGAATTCTGTTTATTGTTGTGTTTTTTTGTTTTGTTTTTGTTTGTTTTTGCTATCACATGATAATATACTACAGTATTTACTGTAGTAAACTAGTAAATTGTAGTATACTGCATATATTACGTATTTACAGCACTTTGTTAATGAATGCTACAGCATACTGTTGTACTAATTCTAGTGAACTCATAAACTGTAGTATAATTTAGTTGTTGCTACAGTAAACCGTGTATTCTAGTATGTCATATAGTTGTAGAAAACTTAGTAAAGTATTGGGTGAAGTCATTTGTTTACATTACTATAGTTGTTAAATTACCTCAACAAATTAATTCAAGTACTTTACTGTGGTATGGTTCAAAAACACTATAGTATTTACTATAAATTACTAGTATTTTTGGGTCAGGCTGTAGACTACAAAGTTAATACACTTAAAAGTCCAGTTATGAAGGACAAGGATAAAATATTTGTAGCTGTTTATAGACATTTAAAATACATCCTCAATGATCTTGTACCTATATTTCACATACAGTGCCTGTGAGCAAGAGGAGAACACTGGCATTTGTTCTTCTACTTGAAGGACTAAAAGGGGGCAGAGGGAGAAGGAGACCGTATTGGGTGTATCCTCTCAACCAGTGAAGGAGACAAGGACAATTTTACCATCTTGTAGCTGAACTGAGGCTGGACAGTCAACGTCATCGCCAGTATTTTAGAATGAGTGTAGAGAAGATGGATGAACTTCTGTCCCTCATTGGCCCTGAACTGACCAGGCAATCCACAAATTACAGAGCTTCCATAGAACCCAAGCAAAGACTGGCTGTTGGATTGAGGTAAGATCATAATGTCACAGACAGCAAATCACTGACCACAAGCTCCAGAAACCTTTTGAAATAAAACATTCTCAGACAAGTAGTTATTTTTATTAATCAAGAAACATATTAAATAACCATTCAACTTTAAATAAAGGTACAACATTGTTTTTTTATATATATATATATATATATATATATATATATATATATATATATATATATATATATATATATATATATATATATATATATATATATATAAAATAAACATTTGTAAAACAACAAAATTACCAATACAAGCTATTTTCAAAACAGCTATTTACAATTGAGCCAGTTTTGCTCTGTAGTGGCTACAAGTCTCTGTAGCGAGACCCCTCAGTGCTCTCATCTTCCCAATGTGTACTTTGTGGAGGGCAGGTAATTGGCCAAAAGCCTGCTGGCCTGGAGTTGTGACTGGAGTGCCCTAAATTACCCTAAATTAGTGGGAGGATGCAAACCAGCTGCATGTTGTGGGGGGACAGTTTGGCCTTTTTCTAGGGTGTGCAAGATCTCTATTTTGGCTTGTTGTCTCCTGTCCTTATCCAATCTGTGCAACATTGATACAAGACTTAGTGCAAAGTGGTAAGATTCATCTAGTTCAGCATCCGGCATGTGAGGTTTTGGAACAGGCTCTTGAAGTGAGGACATCAGCCGTTCCCCAATGTCTGTGGTCTGTGGTTTGTAGCTCCTTCTTTTTTCTTGAGCAGCACGCTCCACTACTGGTGTAGACGTCCGCTCCCTAGGGCTATGGAACCTAGAGGGCCTTTCCCTCTCCTCTGAGGTTGTGGGCGCAGCAATTGATGGGGCCAGAGATACAGACATGGACCTCTGTATAGCAATACCAGGGGTACTGGATCGGTCATCTGTACCCAATGATGACAGTGGAGATTCAGATCTTACATTGTGTTCCACATTGTTTGTAGTTGTAAGTTGCTTTTTGAACTGTATAAAAACAGCAAAAACAAAATAATTAGTCCTTGCAATGTCTTTATGGCATGTACCAAATTTGCATAGGAACGCTATAATTTTAATGTACACTTCACATTTGTAATACAATATGACAAAATTACACTGTCGCTGTAGTCAGTAATATTGTTAGCACTGTTACATTTATGTAAATTACATGTTTGCATTTTATACAGACCTTCTTGGCTGTAAGTGGGGCAAAAGGAAGGACATAATATCAGAATACTTCCAATCCCTTTGACTTCCACCTGCTGATCCACTTGCCAGACTTTTATTTTTTCTGTTTTTCACAAAAGCATCTCATAATGTCTTCCATCTCGCCCTGCATACGTCGACTGAAACAAAGACAGACAGACAGATGAATAAAATAGTTTTCCCTCGTTTCTACCCTCACAGGTACTTGGCTTCTGGAGACTCAATGGTCAGCTTAGCATTCAGCTATCGCCTAGGTCATGCAACTGTCATGAACTCTGTCCATATGGTGTGTGCAGCAATTGAAAAGGCGATGATGGAGAGGTTCCTACCCAGGCCGACACAAGACACTTGGATGGATTCTTTGAGAAATGGAATTTCCAAAATTGTTTGGGAGCAATAGATGGCAAACATATAACAATTCAAGCACCACCATTGTCTGGAAGTCAGTTCTTTAATTACAAAAATACTTTCTCCATAGTGCTTTTGGTGCTTGTGGATGCTGATTACAGGTTTCAAATCATTCAAGTGGGAGACTTCGGAAGAACCAGCGATGGTGGGGTGAATGCAAGATCGGATTTGGGGAGAGGAATGGAGACCAACACATTGCATGTGCCACCCAGTACCTCTCTGCCTGGTGCTGCCCACCTGGGTGATGTGCCATTCGTCATGGCTGGTGACGCAGCTTTCCCACTCAAGCCATTATTGATGAGACCATACCCTGGAGCAAACCTGAGTTACAGAAAGAGGATTTACAACTATAGACTTTCCAGAACAAAAATGGTGGTTGAAAATGCCTTTGACATTCTATCCTCCAGGTGGAGAATATTTCTTCACAGAATCAACCTGCATCCAAAAAATGTTTACACACTTGTGATGGCTGCATGCATCCTTCACAATTTCCTGCTTGCCCCTCCACCTTGCTGGATGAGGCAGAGCAGCTGGGGAGACACATGGCACCAGCAAGAAACATGGGAGGAAACAGGGCATCCACAGAAGCGAGGGAGGGAGGTCTTCTGGACCTTCTTTAACTCTCCTGAAGGCAGTGTGTCTTGGCAGGACAGGATGGTGTGATCAAAAAGCATTATCACAAAGTGTATTGCAGAGTCAAAATTTTTACATATTCATTTGTAAATAAGTTATTTTTGTTGTTGCTACGATTGTAAAAAGTGATTAAAGTCCCAAAGGCAAGTAGGCCTAATTGCTGTAATGGTGAAAATAAATAAACTTTTTTTGTTTGAGAACATTGGTGTGATAGTAACCAATCAATTCAAAGGAAATGAGGTCATGTCACTCCCAGCAATTCACAGTAGCATAAAAAAGTTCAAGAACCTTCCCAACAGTACACTGCATTTGAACAGCATTTACATTTACCTGTAGCTGTAATCCTGTAATAAGTTATTCTCTAGTTGCATAACTTTAAAACATATAGGCAAGTAACAAAAGGTAAAAAGCAGACAGTATAATTTTAAGTTATTTCTTTACTTTTTACTGAACAGTTTAATTGGTTTTCAAGATGCATAAATACTCACTGGTGATACATGTTACTTTCAAAATCACTAGGAAGAGAATTATGAGGTTATAGTACTCACCTTCTACTCCTATAACTCCAGCAATTAAACTCCATGCCTTGTCCTTTTTAGAACTGTCCTTGTAAAAAGGACTTGAGGTGTCATATAACACTGTGTATTTTTCTACTTCGAGAATGAACCTCTCGTTGTCCATTTCTGGCCTCCTGGCAAGGATATAGTGATATGAAATACGGAGTCAAAAAAAGTCAAAGTCAGCTTTATTGTCAATACAGAGAATTGAAATTCTATGACTCTCAGACCCTAGCTGCCTAACAACAACAAAAAAACAATAACAACAAAAGTTTAACAGTAACAACAACAGAAGAAAGATTTAAAAAAAGATGGATAAAGTGAATTATAGAGGTAAAGTGGTGATGGCAAATAGTGCAAACAATGGTAACAATAGTGCAATTTCAGATTTAAGTCAGTGCAGGTATAAAATAAAATTATAAGAGTGTGTGCAAAAAAAGAGTCTGTAAGAGTCTGTGTGCAAAAAGAGTCTCCTGATGGCAGCAGACTGAAGAGGCTGTGCGATGGGTGGGTGGGGTCTGCACGAGGTGTTTATTTTGAAATTGACATGATTTTTGACTTTTATTTTGTATTTACTGCGCGGCTTCGGCACAGCATCCGTCAAAAATAGGTGAGGCGATGAGCCGCTTCTGGGATGCTTCTGAAATGCGCTGCGCTGCGGCTGGTGTAAACACAAGCATTGACTAGAGTGGCCGCGATCAGCTCCGGTAGCCGCGACGCAGCCGTAATGTGCCGCAGACGCGTGCAGTGTAAACAAGGCTTGAAACGCCATAAGACCGAATGCTGACCGAGAATGACAATCGATATTAGTCATAGTTTTTGTCATTCAAAGCTGTTTTTTATTTAGTAAAATTATTCGTCAACAAAATTAACATAGCAACAGATTGAAAAATGAATGGGCCAAAAAAGGTGAGTGAATAAAAATGTGCCTTTAGTCTTTACTACTGTTATTAACGAGCTAATGATAACTTGTCATGCTTGTCAAGCTGGATAACGAGTAAACACCAGCACCAGAAGAGCTACTGGAGGGACGTTATGCTCCTCACTTCAAAACGGAACAAAAGTAGGATTCTGTAGTGACTTAGCCTACCCTGTTGTTTAACTCCCTTCCTCCTCATCAAGGACTCCAAGATGTTTTCGTCTGAATCATTTACCATGGTACTCCCATGCTCTTTCCTCTACCTCCGCTCTGCTCTTTTTTTATTTTAGTGTCATGCTCAACCGCGCGTTTTTATACTCAAACATCTCCGCGTCTTATTGAGTGGTGCAATAGTTGCGTGACACAACGAATCGATAATACATTTTCTTTTAATAATCGAATTTTATCGCTTTTATCAATTTGCTGTTGCAGCCCTAGTTGTGCTTGTTTTCTTCTAAGAGAGTCGAGAAATAAGCAGATCTTGCAGTTTTTACGGCCTTTCTGTATGCAGTCATGCTCTCATTCCACGAAATACAAAAAACCTCCAGTTTTGTTTTCTTCCAGCTGCACTCCATTTTCCGGGCTGCTGTTTTAAGGGCCCGGGTATGCTCGTTGTACCACGTCGTTGGACTTTTCTTTAATCTAGAGACTAGATCTCTAAAAGAACTACGTGCCAATAAAGAACCTTTATTTTTAAGAGATTGGGCAAAATAGGTTCATAATTATGGAAAAACAAAAATATGAATGATGCAGCATTAGAAAGGCAATCGTCTACAAACACCAAAAAAATATAACTTTTCAAAATCTTTCTTCCAAAGAGAACTTTCCAGTAATGAGTTTTTCTCATACGAATGACTCCCTTTAAAAAAAAAAAAAAAGAAAAAAGAAAAAAATATTGTATTTGAGGACAGCAATAATCAGTCTGACAGGCACTGACAGTAGGTCATGGTGAATGGAAAAATGTGGCCATATGCTTGTGTGAACATGAGGGGTCGGAAAGCCACAGGAAGGCAATGATTGATTATGTTCACTGTAATGTTGAAAGAGGTCAAATAGATTCAGCACTTTCAACACTTTCACAACAATTTCACAATGTGAATGTAGGACCAATGTCTTAAAAGAGTGGTTGTTAAGGTTAAACTATTAGCAGATCAAGGTCTGCCATTTAAGGGACAGAATAGGATTTTGGTGGCCCATGTTGTCATATAAAAAGATATGCTGAGACAAACTTTTATATTGGCATCTTTCATATACTCTAAAAAATACTGGGTTATTATTATTTATTTTTATTTTTTTTCTACCCAAACGCTGGGTTAAGCCTGTTGCGTCATTTTGTTTGATTATTTTTCCATGGTTGGGTTTTTGTGTTACCCAGCCGTTGGGTTAGTGTCTCACAGGCGGTTGAAACAACAGACCTTACCCCCACCTGCCAACCGATGCAACAACCCAGTGATGGCTTTACTACAACAACCCGGCTGATGGATTGCACAAAGCGTGGGCTTTTTTCATCCTCGAGAGCAGTTCTCAATGCCGCAGAATTGGTGCATTTCATTGGTAAAATGGTTTGTATACATTTTATTTTGTCTATAAAGTATTTACTGTGCTGTAAATAAATGTAATTAATGCAACGCAACATACAGGAATGAGATGTCAGTCAAATTTATTTTCAAAATTGTTTTTTAAATTTGTTATTAAATATGAAGACTTCTGATGCAAAAGCCTCTAAGTCCATCTGATGTTTTTCTTTAAAATTAGCATTTTTGTCAGGCTCCTATGTATAGGTTTCTACCCAAGTGCCGGTACTTCTGAATGAGCTGAGGCTGGGATTTAGCAGGTTTGAAGTAAAAGTATTTGATGAACGTATACTACGTGCATTCACTCAGTATTGTTATCTCATTTTTGACCCAGGTGGCTTTTAGAGGCTTTTGCATTGGAAGTCTTCATGTGTAGCTTTAAAAAGCAACTTTGTTGAATTGTATGATTGTTGAGTTGTAATTTTTTCAGAAAATTTTCACTCAGACATGTACAGGTTGTTTTAACTCATGCCTATATATTTGTGCATTCCTGGGTGTCCTTGTTTATTAATAAATGTTTACCTTTTGATTATTACTGTTGCCTGTGTTATCTATCATTAACTATTACAAAGTATAGTCACATATATCCAAAAAAGAGAGAGAGAAAAAAAAAAAAGAGAACGCTCATTTAAATAGCATGCACACCAGGACATTTGGATATTTGCACATCACATTTTTGACATTATCGATACTGCTTGCAATCGTAATCCAAATATGAGATAAATTAAGCCTAAATAGAGATTATTGAGCTGTTTGCACCAGGAATGGGCAAACTTGGTCCTGGAGGGCCACTGCCCTGCAGAGTTTAGCTCCAACCCTGATAAAACTCACCTGCCTGTAGCTTTCTAGTAATCCTGAAGGCATTGATTGGCTGGTTCAGGTGTGTTTGATTATTGTTGGAACTAAACTCTGCAGGGCAGTGGCCCTCTAGGACTGAGTTTGCCCATCCCTGGTTTACACTGTCATATACAATAACAATAAGAGCCTGCACAGTGACAGGAAATAAAAATGAAGGAAAAAAAACAAAAAACACTAAACAAAACCTGCCTCCCTTACACAACACCCGAAGGTGGACTTGCGCTCAGGAGTAGAAAGGACAAATTCTTTCTACACAAACTGCAATGGTAAGATGTCAAACTCTGCACGTATGTTTTAAAAAAAAAACATAATTCAACATATAACACTTTTTAATAGCCCACTTAGTGTTTATTACAAATAAATTACTAAATGCTAAAAATGAATTAATGTAAATGAACAAAATGTGTTGTTGCATTTACAATACTGTTAAAACAGGGGGTGCTGCAGCCCCCCTACTTCTGGTACCCCTGCCCGGAGAGTGACTATTCTGCAGAGTTTAGCCCCAATCCTAATTAAATACAACGGGACCGGACAAACTATTCAGGTATCTGAAGATATCCATGTATCTGAATATTTAGCTGAAACATTTTGGCTGAGTAGAATGTCAGAATTCAGAGTACTCATAAAAGTACCTGGATGATTCTGGATAGACTCTGAAGCACTCATCCTCTGGACACTTTACTGTCCCATAAATCCATGGGAGAGGATTTGTAAATAGCAGTGAAGCATTTTAAATGGTCACAAAGCAAGTTTCAATCCAAACGCAGTTTCAGATGCAGCTTAAATTTCCAGGCATGTGTGTTTTGGGTAGGTTGGAGCTCAATTCTGTAGGACACTTGTTCTCTAGAAGCAAGATTTGCCAGTTCTGGTGTATTGAGTGAACCTAATAAAATTAGATTTGTCTAAGTAAATTGAATAAGAAAAACATGTAGCAAAGGATTTGATTTTGTCCATTGAGAACTGATTGGATCGTTGGTTTGTTGTGGTTTGCTGTTGTGATCTGATGTGAGTGACAGGTTGTCCCACACTTGTGCCAGTCAACGCACCATCAGAGAAGAGGGGAAGTTATGAGGAAGCCCTTCATTATGAGGAAACATGAATTTAAATAAAAACTAATGATGTGCACAGATGAATATTTTATAATAAATAGGCCTACTGCAATATATATATATATATATATATATATATATATATATATATATATATATATATATATATATATATATATATATATATATATATATATATATACACTCACCTAAAGGATTATTAGGAACACCATACTAATACGGTGTTTGACCCCCTTTCGCCTTCAGAACTGCCTTAATTCTACGTGGCATTGATTCAACAAGGTGCTGAAAGCATTCTTTTGAAATGTTGGCCCATATTGATAGGATAGCATCTTGCAGTTGATGGAGATTTGTAGGATGCAAATTCAGGGCACGAAGCTCCCATTCCACCACATCCCAAAGATGCTCTATTGGGTTGAGATCTGGTGACTGTGGGGGGCCATTTTAGTACAGTGAACTCATTGTCATGTTCAAGAAACCAATTTGAAATGATTCGAGCTTTGTGACATGGTACATGATCCTGCTGGAAGTAGCCATCAGAGAATGGGCCTACTATGACATGGTGTTCATAAAGGGATGGACATGGTCAGAAACAATGCTCAGGTAGGCCGTGGCATTTAAACAATGCCCAATTGGCACTAAGGGGCCTAAAGTGTGCCAAGAAAACATCCATTACACCACCACCACCAGCCTGCACAGTGGTAACAAGGCATGATGGATCCATGTTCTCATTCTGTTTACGCCAAATTCTGACTCTACATATATATATAACATGGGTCTTTGCTTTTTGGTTTATCACCACATAAATTGACCAGACATAAAAAGTGTGGTTTCACATTGAGAACAACAAAGAATCAGCACAGCTCTGAGTCACTAGTTCTGCATTCACAGCTGTCAAGCTCATTTCTCTCCAATTAGGTGTCCCTAACAGTGCCTAAAGCCACGTACATACAACTTTGACTGAGCTGTTTGAAACTTGGGTTTGGAAAGACGAGGCTGTGATTCTGTTTGACAGCTCTCCTCCGCTCAGTGACCGAGCACTGTGGGAAACATGGCAGTTTCCTGTGTTTAAAGACCTCTGGTCCCGTTCTCTTTCACATTTCTCTTCCTCGCTCTCTTCAGTAAGCTCACGGGCAAGAGATGAAGCTGCGTTTATTCTGCTGTGTTGCGCTGTCGTATAAAAGGAAGTGAGGAGAATGAAATTGAGAGATGTGTCTCTCCCAGGTACTTTCAAAGATGATGAGCAGGAACAAGGGTATTTTGAAAAATCTGTAAGGTACTTTGAATCATTTCTCTAGGTGGCTCAGTGATGCCTTGATAGATGTCTGGTTGGAGAGGCAGAGCCTTACCAACTTTGCAGATAATTGTAGGACTGATTGATGAGATCTGGAGAGCGCCCTAAGGTGATGTCAGCCTCTGGAGGTTGTTTGTGGTAAATTATCTGGCTCTCAGGCAGGCTGTAAAAGGAAGAGGCAGAGAATAGTGAACAGTTCTGTGGTCAAGCATTGAGGAGAATTAAGTTGGTCAGTATAGACTAAACTCATAGGTATAGATTTCACTTCAAACACCACACAACCATGCCCCATCCCAACCACAATGTTTTATTGAATTTTTATTTTTTTTTTTTTCTCAATGTGATATTTTTAGCCTATATTATAGATAGGACATTTGAAGCAATGACAGGAAGGGATCATAGGAAAAGAGAGGGAGGTCAGGTCACCCAAAGTGCTGTTGCACTATAAGTCGAAATGGTACATTGCATGTAATTGAACTTTTAATGTTTTTTTTTTTTTTGTTTTGTTTTTTCAAACTGTGGACAAGTTTCTGAATTAAATAAAATCAATAACAGAATCACACACCACACTATATCACAGCACAGCAATAAAGATTTGACTAAATATTACTGTATATATACAAACCCGATTCCAGGTTGGGACATTGTACAAATTGTGAATAAAAAGAAAATGCAATAATTTACAAATCTCATAAACATATTTTATTCACAATAGAATATAGATAACATATCAAATGTTGAAAGTGAGACATTTTGAAATGTCATGCCAAATATTGGCTCATTTTGGATTTCATGAGTCAAAGTCAAAGTCAGCTTTATTGTCAATTCTGCCATACGTACAGTACATACATACAGAGAATTGAAATTCTATGACTCTCAGACCCTAGGTGCCTAACAACAACAAAACAATAACAATAACAATAACAACAAAAGTTTAACAGTAACAACAACAGAAGAAAGATTAAAAAAAGATGAATAAAGTGAATTATAGAGGTAAAGTGGTGATGGCAAATAGTGCAAACAATGGTAACAATAGTGCAATTCAGATTTAAGTGAGTGCAGGTATAAAATAAAATTATAAGAGTGTGTGCAAAAAAAGAGTCTGTAAAAGGGGAGACCAATTCCTCAGAGAGACAACATATAAGGTAGATGAAGGGAGGGGCGGGGGGGTTTGATTCCCAGATCAGGTGCGTGGGGCAGAAGAGGGGAGAGTAGGCAGAGTCGGTAGGGAGTTCAATGCCCTGACAGCTTGGGGAATGAAGCTGTCCTTCAGTCTGCTGGTCCTTGCTTGGAGACTGCGAAGCCTCCTCCCTGATGGCAGCAGACTGAAGAGGCTGTGCGATGGGTGGGTGGGGTCTCTCGCAATGATGAGGGCTTTGCGGGAGAGGCGGGAGTCATAAATGTCCTGGAGGGGTGGGAGAGAGACACCAACGATCTTCTCAGCTGCTCTCACTATGCGCTGAAGTGCTTTACGGCAGGATGCATTGCAGGCGCCGTACCACACAGTGATGCAGCTGGTCAGAATGCTCTCGATGGTGCCTCTGTAGAAGGTGCGCATGATGGGGGCTGGGGCTCCGGCTCTTCTCAGCTTGCGGAGAAAGTAGAGTCACTGCTGTGCTTTCTTGGTCAGTGCTGTGGTGTTGGTGGTCCAGGAGAGGTCCTCTGTGGTATGCACACCCAGGAATTTGGTGCTCCTCACCCTTTCCATGGTCACACCGTTGATGGTCAGAGGAGCGTGCTGGGTGTGCATTCTCCTGAAGTCAACAACAATCTCCTTCATCTTCTCCACGTTCAGAGAGAGATTGTTGTCGCCACACCACCTGGCCAGGCGGCTCACCTCGCTCCTGAAGTTCGTCTCATCATCGTTGCTAATGAGACCAACTACGGTCGTGTCGTCCGCAAACTTGATGAAGAGATTGCTGTTGTGTATGGGTGTGCAGTCATGTGTCAGCAGTGTGAAAAGGAGGGGGCTCAACACAAATCCCTGAGGGGCTCCAGTGTTCATGATGATGGAGCTGGATGAGTTACTGCCGACCCGAACTGCCTGAGGTCTTCCCGTCAGGAAGTCCAGCAACCAGTTGCACATCGATGTAGTTGAGTCCCAGCTGTGACAGTTTTTGAGTGAACTGTAGAGGGATGATTGTATTGAATGCTGAACTAAAGTCTATGAACTGCATTCTGACATAAGTGTCTTTATTTTCCAGGTGAGTGAGTGCTGAATGGACGTTGGTGGCGATGGCGTCATCGGTCGAGCATTTAGACCGATATGCAAATTGGTAGGGGTCCAGGGAGGGGGGGAGGACAGACTTAATGTGGTGCATGACTAGCCGCTCAAAGCACTTCATAAGGATGGGGGTAAGTGCGACTGGACGGTAGTCGTTGAAGCAGGATGGAGATGATTTCTTAGGGATTGGAATGATGGTGGTTGCTTTGAAGCATGTGGGGACGACAGCTTGACTCAGTTAGATGTTGAAGATGTCTGTGAAGACATCAGTGAGTTCCTCTGCACAGTCTCTCAATACACGTCCAGGAATGTTGTCAGGACCTGGAGCTTTGCGTGCATTGACCCTGCTGAGGGATCTTCTCACGCTGTCCCTGGGCAGTGACAACATCAGGTCATCGGGAGGAGGTGGTGACTTCTGTGCAGTGGTGCTGTTGTGAGCTTCAAAGCGAGCAAAGAAAGTGTTCAGCTCATTCAGCAGGGGGGTGGAGCTGTCACATGTCCGTGCAGGGGGCTTATAATCTGTGATGGTCTGAATACCCTACCACAGGCTCCTTGTGTCTCTGCTGTCGCTGAAACGATGGGCTATCCTCCTGGAGTACTGTCTCTTAGCCTTCCTGATGCCGCGTGACAGGTTGGCCCTTGCTGTCTTCAGGCCCACCTCATCTCCAGCTCTGAAAGCAGCGTTACGCGTCTTCAGAAGTCTGTAGACATTTCCTGTCAGCCACGGTTTTTGGTTGGGCCAGACGGTGATGGTCTTTGTGACTGTTACATCCTCCATGCACTTGGTGATATAAGAAGTAACAGTCTCTGAGTACTCCTGGATGTCTGTGGTGTTGTGGTAGGTTGCAGCCTGTTTAAACATGTCCCAGTCAGTGGTGTCGAAGCAGTCTTGAAGAGCCTCTGATGACCCTTCAGGCCAGACTTGAATCTGCTTCTGGACTGGTTTGGTGGCTTTCACAAGTGGTCTGTATGCTGGCATTAACATAACAGTGATGTGATCTGAAGCACCCAGGTGGGGGAGGGGAAGGGCTTTGTAAGCTCCTCTCTGTGTAGTGTACACAAGAGTGTTTTTACCACGTGTTGGGAAGTCAATGTGTTGATGAATTTTTGGAAGCACACTCTTTAAGTCTGCATGGTTGAAATCTCCAGCCAAGATGAGAAAAGCATCTGGGTGGGCTGTCTGCTGATCACTGATGTATTTATAAAGATTATTTAGTGCCTCACTCCTGTTGTTGTTGGAGCTGGGGGGGATGTATACAGCAACAAGTATAATAGCTGAATATTCCCGCGGTAGATAAAACGGCCGACATTTAATAATCATAAACTCCACCAGGGGTGAGCAGTGTTTGCAGACCACAACAGCATCGTGGCACCACGCATCATTGGTGTAAACACAGAGTCCGCCGCCGCGGGTCTTACCTCCCTTGACGGGCACTCTGTCCGCCCGATGGCATGTGAGCCGATCGAGCTGAATGGCGCGGTCCGGAACGCTGTTGTTGAGCCATGTTTCCGTGAACACAAAAACACAACAGTCTCTTACAGTCTTCCGAGTAGAGCAAAGAAGACGAAGATCGTCCAGTTTATTGTCCAACGAGTGTATGTTAGCGAGAATGATGGTGGGGATAGCCGGCTTGTGTGGTTTAGCCGCTAGCCTGACCCGGATACCTCCGCGCTTCCCCCTCTTCTGTTTCCTCTCACCCCGTTTGTGGCGCCTCCACTGTGGGAGAGGTGCAGTAGTGGGGGACGGTGATGGGGTAGGCCCCCGGAGAAGGCCATGATCCCGCAGATCTTGAGCGAGCGCCGATCTTGGATTGAAGACTGTAGTTTTTCCAACCTCGAGCAGAAACTCACGTCTGTAGCTGAGTTTGCAGATGAACGGACGCGACAAGGACGTACAAAAACACTGTGATTTACACGACGAAAAACAGAAAAACACCGGTCCGTCGGGAGAGAGAGAAGCCGCAGCGTGTGCACGCGCTGCCATCTTAGAACATTATGATAGCTACACATTCCAAAAAAGTTGGGACAGGTAGCATTAAGAGGCCGGAAAAGTTAAATGTACATATAAGGAACAGCTGGAGGACCAATTTGCAACTTATTAGGTCAATTGGCAACATGATTGGGTATAAAAAGAGCCTCTCAGAGTGCAGTGTCTCTCAGAAGTCAAGATGGGCAGAGGATCACCAATTCCCCTAATGCTGCGGCCAAAAATAGTGGAGCAATATCAGAAAGGAGATTCTCTGAGAAAAATTGCAAAGAGTTTGAAGTTATCATCATCTACAGTGCATAATATCCTCCAAAGATTCGGAGAATCTGGAACAATCTCTGTGCATAAGGGTCACGCCATGTCATCCGGACTAAAGAGGACAAGGACAACCCAAGTTGTTTTCAGCACTCAGTTCAGTTCAGTTCAGCCTGCATCTCTGATGGTATGGGGTTGCATGAGTGCGTGTGGCATGGGCAGCTTACACATCTGGAAAGGCACCATTAATGCTGAAAGGTATATCCAAGTTCTAGAACAACATATGCTCCCATCCAGATATCGTCTCTTTCAGAGAAGACGTTGCATTTTCCAACATGACAATGCCAGACCACATAATGCATTAATTACAACATCACGGCTGCATAGAAGAAGGATCCGGGTACTGAAATGGCCAGCCTGCAGTCCAGATCTTTCACCCATAGAAAACATTTGGCGCATCATAAAGAGGAAGATGCGACAAAGAAGACCTAAGACAGTTGAGCAACTAGAAGCCTGTATTAGACAAGAATGGGACAACATTCGTATTCCTGAACTTGAGCAACTTGTCTCCTCAGTCCCCAGACATTTGCAGACTGTTATAAAAAGAAGAGGGGATGCCAGTGGGAAACATGGCCTTGTCCCAACTGTTTTGAGATGTGTTGATGCCATGAAATTTAAAATCAACTTATTTTTCCCTTAAACATTTGATATGTAATTTATGTTGTATTCTGAATAAAATATTGAAATTTGAAACTTCCACATCATTGCATTCTGTTTTTATTCACAATTTGTACAGTGTCCCAACTTTTTTGGAATCGGGTTTGTGTGTGTATATATATATATATATTTCACAAATACTCAGTGCTATATCATAGTACTACGATACTTTAATACATAGTACATGCTCACATATAACAACAGTAAAAATAAGAAAATGAAAATAAATAATCTGTAATCTAAAAGTATTCAGTTCAATTCACATTTATTTGTATAGCGCTTTTCACAATACATATCGTTTCAAAGCAGCTTCACAGCAAATGCAGGCGTCTACATTACTTGTCCAAGTTATGTATATCAGAAATGTACATAAAGCACACAGATTAGCTAACAATGTATTATTAATCAATATAATAATTAATGTAAGGCACAAAAAGTGAATAAGAATGCATGTTGTTAATGATTAGGGTATACAGAAATGAGCATGGGTGTGTGTTGATGCAGAGCTGCATCATCTGAAGTCCTCGCAGAAGTCGAGTCATCTCTTCACAGGTGTTGGTCATCTGCAGTCTTTATGAGAGGCTGAATCCAGGCTGGAGTTGATGGACTCTCTAGATTACCATGGGATGGGTATCCCGAGATAAAACAGAACAGGAAAATAATTAGCGTAGCTGCTGTTCAAAGCATTAAGCAAGGACAATCATGTGCACTGATATAACTGGAGTACAAGGTTATGAGATGCATAACATGAATGCTTGGCTAAAGAGATGCATCTTTAATCTAGATTTAAACTGGGGGAGTGAGTCTGAACCCCGAACATTATCAGGACGGCTGTTCCATAGTTTAGGTGCCAAATATGAAAATGCTATCCCCCCCCTTTAGTGGACTTAGATATCCTAGGTACTACCAGAAGCCAAGAGTTTTGTGATCTTAAAGATAGTGATGGGTTATAAGGCAATAGAAGATCAGTTAAATACACAGGAGCTAAACTGTTTAGGGCCTTATAGGTCAGTAGCAATAATACTTATAATACATAATATACATAATACTCATAATACAGTAGCAATGATACTATTAATTATAATAATAATAGGTGTATAATGATATATGCCAAGAGCATTAGCAGTCTCTCTCTCTCTCTCTCTCTCTCTCTCTCTCTCTCTCTCTAATACACACACATGTTGTAATTGTAACAGTTAAAAAGATCAAGGATCATATTCCATTCAGGTTAAATCAAAATTAATAAAAGTATTCTAAAACACTCAAACGTCTCAGGTTACTACTGCAACCCTAGTTCCCTGAGAAGGGAACGAGACACTGCATCAATGAAGCTTTGGGAACGTCCCTACGTGATTGCGTCTGAAGTCCAATGGCGAGAGTGAATATAACGGGCGGGTGACGTCACAACCAGGAAAGGATAAAGCATTCCCGGAAACAACCAGCATTAGCTTCAAAATTAGCCAAAGCATTTTGATCCCAGGGATGCAGGAAGTATGACAGCATCTCGTTCTCTTCTCAGGGAACTAGGGTTACAATCGTAACCTGCAGACATTCCCTTTCGATGGGAACTTGCACTGCGTAAATGATGCTTTGGGGACGAGAATGCCCAAACGCCATGCTTACAAATGCCTGTCTGTGTAAAAACTGTACAACTAAGACAAAAGCACCTGAGAACCTGGGGCTGAGCCCAGGTCCAGGTCGTAATTGCAAATGTGAGTGGCCAAATGAGTCAAAGGAGATGGCTGGCCAGAGGACTCATAGGCAAGAGAAATAGCCTTGACTATCCACTTGCTGACTGTTTGTTTGAACGCTGGATAAGCTTTCTTAGGCAACCCAAAACAGACAAACAGCTGATCCGTCAGATGGGCCAGTCTGTCGTGATTGGTCTACTGCACATATTTCGTAAACAAATGTCCATTACCATAACTGAACTCTAGCTTCAGGAGGCTTCCTGTTCCTAAAGCTCAGCAATAGTACACATGGCATTGATTTTACATAAATCCCAGCACGAGTCCGAATCGACGATGAAACAATGGAAGAACCTAGTTATTCAACCTGAACCTTGAGCAGGACATTTCTCAGTTTGAGGTACACTTAAATACCTCACAGACAATTAAAGGGGTCATGAATTGAGAAATAATTTTTTCATTTAGCCTTTGATATATAAAAGTTAATCTTGGTATAAGAATATCCTGTAAATTTCGGAGCTGAAAACGTCCTTGTTAGTCAAAGAATCGATCTCAGAATGTGCCAGGCTGTGACGTCTGAGTGTGGTGAAACACCGCCTCTGCAGAAGAAGATCCACGTCTACTTCATCACTGCCTGTTTATGTAACATAGGCCTAGTGTTAAACCAGATCTAGCTACAAAGCAATAAACATGCCGTTGAGGATTACAAAATATTGTGCAGTGCCTCGGCTTGTCTAATGCAACATGTAAGTAACTGTGTTAATTCTAATGCCTGATCTGAAATGTAATGATTCATGTACAGTCAGATGTTCTTTGTCTGTATGTCAGTAAATCAAACCAGTGACTAAACGTCAACTTGCGTTGTTTCTCTTAGTAGGATGAAAATAATCTGTTATTTAATGGTGATTAAATTCTATAAAGAATGCGATCAAAGAAAGCTCCCTTTGCAATCGTTGGAGCAGCGAACGCTGGAGCTGTCAATCAAACTGCGAGAGTTTATCAGTGACGTGTTTATCAGTCACTCCCGTTTTATTCAACGAATCTCTTAACTATAGCGTGTTTGCACTATTAGTGAAGATGAAAGCATTCATTGGTGTACAGAGTTGCAATGATGAGATCACTGCTTACATGCGCTCAATGTGTGTGATCGGCTACAATGATCATCACTGCAACCTTTCATGCCACAATCTAAATATAATGCCATAGATCTAAATGTAATGCAACACTTTTCACGATTAGTTAACCATAAAACGCGCTAAAACAGAGTAATACTTAGCTATTTCAAATGGAAAGACGTGCGTTTACACTGAAGTCTCAAACACGCCCCTTAAAACAGAGCGTTCACAGCAGAGGCTAAAATCAGGGTAGGAAAAATGAAAATTTTTGATGTAAAAATCATTCTAACATTATAAGTGCAGCCCAGGAAACTTCATAAAACAACGCAATTCATGATCCCTTTAAACAAACAGTGCACAGTAAAACAAAACTTTCTGTTTCAGTCACACTTTTTAAATACAAACATAAACTTCTAGACTTCTGTAATGTAATGAAATTGAAAATATGCATACTCCTGCTCAACCAGTTAGTTAACGCAGAAACCTCTGTGGCTGTGCAATTTGTGAAGAGAAGAAGGAGCCTGTGGATTCATAGTGCATGGCCACAGTATTGAGCAATGAAGTAAGTTTTTAAATGAAGTAAGCTTTTATATATATATATATATATATATATATATATATATATATATATATATATATATATATATATATATATATATATAATTGCATTTGTCTTATAGATCAGTATAACATTAGTTGATGTTATAAGTTGATGATTTCTTTTTACCGTTTTTCTTTTCTCCTTTGAATCCTTCTCTTCTTCCCTCATATCCATTGTGATTCTGTGTGCTGTACCATACTCATGAATGTGCTTTACGCAGCAGTTCTTTCTGAGCTCCATCAGAGCAGATAGAATCCATCAACCTGTAGATAATCACCTGTAAATAATTCATTATATTGCTCTAGAATGCAAGGCTTCACACTTACCCTCCAAAAAGACACAGAACATGCTGAAAGGGTGATAGTTGGTAATTTATTTCAGTGTCTCTCCTCATGTGAAATCTTGATGAATTAGCAGTTCCTACTGTTTCTCGTAACCTGAACAAGGCCTTCTGCTATGCAGAGGACACAGATTTTACGAAGCATAAAGCGATCACCTTTTGTGTACATTAAAGATGTGAAGCGGGAAGTGGTGAACTGAAAATCAATGCAATCTCCTGCAGCTGTCAGCATGCTGCATCTTGTTTCTCGCTTGATGGACGAGCCTGCTCTCATTTAAGCTCTTAACATGCCCCTGATTGTATCCCTCAGCAGCCCTATAGCACTTGGCCGCATCCTAATGCCCTCCACTTGCTCCTCAGGTGAGGCTCTCAAAATCTATATAATTCTTTTTCTTTTCCTCTGTGTCACCACTGCAGTCATGGTAATTATGTATGACCTCGTTGATACAGAGTCGACTAATCTTCTGAGAGGGGCCAGAGAATGCATAGGTGTCCTTGCCTGACTTCCATAAACAGATGTTAATGACTCCACTGACAGGACCTGCGTGAAGAATAACACTAGGTGAAGAGGTGTCATTTTATGTGAGCAATATTAATAAATTTGGTATGGTAGGGAAGATGCCCCTTTAAGAGCAATGTGCATTCACTGTTAAATTTTTAAATATTTAGTAATGAGTTTAGTATATACAGAATGGTGATCTATGTATATTTACAAATAATCAGTACTATATTATAGTACTACAACATGCTCAAATTATAAGCAAATGACATTTATTCATGCAGCTAACTCAAAATATTAGAAAAAGATGAAAATAAAAATAAAGAACCCTAAACACACTCTAATAATAATAGTAGTAGTAGTAGTAGTAGTAGTAGTAATAATAATCATAATCATAATCATAATAATTTAATTTAAAGTCTGAATTTGATTGGTCCATAATGCATATTGGAAATTATTAACATTATGTCATTAAATGATACATTTATTTTAAAACATTAAATTAAATATTTAAAATGTTACTTCCTCAAATTGAAAAGTGACTGATAAGTGATACATCTGAAAAATAAACATTATTTAAATTATACGTTTAAAATCATGATACAGCATGCTGGTTCTGTTATATTGCTGTTATACAACAGCTCTATCAACACAAAATTAATAGGGAGTAACTTATGATTTAGAAAGTTTGGCCTGCTTTTGTATTTTTATCCACCATGTAAATGGTTTAAAAAGAAGCCAATATGTCCTGTACATCATCAAGCAACATATAGTCTGACTGAGTTGTGTGCCGAGTGGGGCAACAGCAATTTTCCCTCAGTGCTCAGAGCATTTTGTAATCACCCTGTCTTTTCCAGCTCCACTCAGAGTTTTCCATTTCCTGCTCCCCACTTGCTCCAAGCGATCTTGGAGTGAAAGTAAGCACCAACACTAAAACCTGCTCCTTGCTCCAAGCAAAATAATACAACTCTGCTCTGCTTTCACTTCACACAACTCACATACTCTGGTCTGGAATGATGTGAGCACAGACAAACAGAGTGCTACAAATAGAGGGTATGCATTGATGTCACTTTTAAGCCATATATATATATATATATATATATATATATATATATATATATATATATATATATATATATATATATATAATCTTATCTTATTATGAAATAAATGTGTTTTTCTCTAATACGCATTGCTCACAATTAATCATACCCTTTTATTCAATACTTTTGCAACCTCTTTTTGCCAAGATAACAGCTCTGAGTCTTCTTCTGTAATGCCTGATGAGTTTGGAGATCACCTGACAAGAGATCAGAGATAATTCCTCTATTCATAATCTCTCCAGATCCTTCAGATTCCCAGATCCATGTTGGTGCTTCTTCTCTTCAGTTCACCCCACTCATCTTCTGTAGTGTTCAGGTCAGGGACTGGGATGGCCATGGCAGAAACTTGGTTTTGTACTCAGTGACACATTTTTGTGTTGATTTTGATGTTTGGTTTGGATCACTGTCCTGTTGGAAAATCTAACCTTGGCCCGTTCTAAGATTTCTAGCTGGGACGGACAGGTTTTAATTTTTTATCTGTTAGTATTTGCTAGAATCCATGATACCATGTATCTGAACAAAATATCCAGGATCTCTGGAAGAAAGATAGGCCCACAACATTAAAGATACAGCAGAGTATTTCAGTTTACACATGGGGTACTTTTTTATCCCTGTGTGCACCAGACCCATCTTGAGTGTCTGCTGACAAAAAGCTCTTTTTTCCATCTGACCATAGAATGTATGAAAAGTAACTGACACTACTGGAACTTCAGACGGGACCTGATTCTGTAGTCAGATGGGGAAAAAAAAGAGCTTTTTTTTCTCGTTTTTTTGTTCCTCGTTCCTTGTGTTCTCTGTTTCCTGCAATCAAGAACCTCCCTTATCTTTGGCTAAGTGACTGTCAAGAAGTGCTTGTTTCTATACTCACCTGAATATCCATTGCAACCTGTGTTCGTGTCTCTGTTAATAAAATACCACTTAAGTTCACCTCATCCTCTGCTCTCATCTGTGTCGTGACAATAAGTGATGGCCAAGCTGAATTTTACACAGCCACATTACTCTAGTTGTTTGACCAGCTAATCATACAGTGGCATACAATCCTTCAGAAATCATTCTAATATGCTGATTTGGTGCTCAAGAAACATTTTCTTATTATTATTGTAAGGATGGATTTACACTAAATACTGAACTCGAGAATCCAAACCTACAATAAAACTCACTTTATAAAACAATTAAACTCATCTGAAAAGAATCTCAAAAAAATAGCATAAGGTGCAGCCTTGCTCTCTCCTTGTTCTCTCCTTGCTTATCTATTCATCCCCCTCTACCTACTCCCTCTTCTTTCCCCCCCTGACTCAAGTCACTGAAAGTTCGCTAAGAATGTCAATATAAGAAATTTGAGGTATCTTGTGAATCTATTGTGTTTCAACTTTCATGTTTGGTATCATATTTAATTGTCTCAGTGCAATTGGTGAAATTGTCTCAATTTCACTGCAGTCACTTGTAAAGATCGAAAACTTAGGATAATTCTGTTCTCCTTTTTGGATGGTGTCTCTTTAAGTTATCTGGTGATTGTTGCTCCTCTCCCCTAAAACCAGCTGTGACCCTTTGGGGCACAAGAGTAGGTCCAACACATCCAAAATTACTGGTGTAATATTTACAACTATTTTGTTCTGGTCTTGGTATTTAAGGGAAACTTGCAGAAGAGTCATGGGGAGTTCTGTAGCCAAAAAAACAAAAACAAAAACAAAAAAAACCTTACAGTGCTGTGAAGTTTCTACACTAATTCACACACTGCTGTGTGTCTCAAATGGAAGATCTCTGCAGAAGATCCTGCCTAGACAGGGATGGAACGACTACAGATGCAGAGACGAACCTGGGGGGATGCCGCATAACCAACATAACCGCATAATCGCATAACCGAGTTAAATCTCGGAGTAGAGGCAATGAGTATGGTGTGACTCTTACCTGGCTCCACGGAAGCATTGAAGGTTTGGCTGGAGATGCATGAGGAGTCCTTGAACCGCAAACTCCTGCAGTGTGGCGAGAAAAGAGGGGGTTAAGAGATAAGAAGCGTAGCGTTGCCCACTGTCAAACCATGCCTCATATGACACAGAGACTGATGAAACTGCTCGTTTATTGAGAATTTGAGAATAGACATAAACACTTTTAACAAAAGAGTCTCTACCGAGGGAAGAAGCGGTGCGTGCACCACCTCCTGTACAAGAGCAGCTCCCTGCATCTCCGGGTTGCCTTCCTGCGGGGGGCTTGACGTTGTGGCCTGGATGTTGCCTGCTGCTCAGGCCACACTTTAGCATATGTAGACGCTGCAGGGGGACACTCTCTGCAAAGGTCATGTGGTGGGGCAGATCTCTGTGGTCTGGTGGCAGCAGCATCCTGCCAGGGAAGGATGTGTTTGATTGCCTCTGTCTGCTTCTGTACTGGCGAGAACTGCTGGGCAAAATCCTTGACAGTGTCACCGAAGAGGCCGGCCTGGGAGATGGGAGCATTGAGAAAGCAATCTTTCTCAGCTTGCTTCATCCCAGCCAGGTTCAGCCAAGGTGGACATTGTCTGGCGAAGGGCCCGTGCTGTGACTTGCATCACCCTGAGGGTGAGGTCAGTCGCCATGTGCAGTCCCTGCATCAACCCCGGCTTAGAACTACTCACGTGCAGTTATTTTAGTGCTTTGGCCTGAGCCATAGCATGCAAGGCAGAGGCAGCCTGTCCAGCAGCACTTTGCAGCCTTGGCGGCAAGTGCAGCCGAGAACTTACAGGCCTTGGATGGGAGGCGCAGGCGATTCCACCAGGTAGGGTCACTTTGTGGGAATGAATGCACTGCAATTGTATGCTCCACCTGAAGAATCTCTGTGTAACCCTTGGCTGTGCCACCATCTAATCGTGAGCGGTCAGGACAAGATGGAGGGTTCCAATCAAGCCTGATGCTCGTGACGTCCTGGGGAAGCATGGCCGTCAACTCTGGGTCGGACTCAACCTAAATCACTCTCTCAGAAGTGATATATCAAGTCCCAGATGAATCAAGCCCACCCTCCGATGCAGCTATCGACATCCGGTCCTCTGTGAGTGCTCCACATGAGATGCAGGATCCCCCATGAGAAGGACCCGCAGGGTCATTAGGAAACTATGTGAGGAGAGGCCCATGGGGACTGGCCCGGTGGGAGAGCTCCCACTATAACCCTGAGATCACCACGCGTATTAACTTAAGTGGTTATTTGCAGTGCAGAGAGACCAGAACAGGGAATAATGGAGGGGACGCCACCTTTTTCAAGGTATTGGAGACTCGATCTTAACATCATTATATTCCTGCAGTGAGAACATAAGTCATCAACAAGTGCTGCCACAGTGATCGTGGCTGTCAGACAGGGCCAGGAAACGACCACAACCAGAAATACACTGAAACAATAGTTAGGATTTTGCCGCTTTCACTGCTTCCTCCATTCTCACTTCCCTCGATGGTGGGACAGCAAGGGGTTACGCGCAATTTATTCCAGCAATGTGCCACCACCTGGTGGAATCGCCTGCGCCTCCCATCCAAGGCCTGTAAGTTAGTGCTGCTGGACAGGCTGCCTCTGCCCTGCATGCTATGGCTCTCCTGCAAATCCAACAGGCCAAAGCACTAAAAGAACTGCACATGAGTAGTTCTAAGCCGTGGTTGATGTCCACCTTGGCTGAACCTGGCTGGGATGAAAAAAGCCGACAAAGCAAGTTTGCATACGTGTATATCTGGAGGAGTGGCATGCCATGCAAATCTCAATATTCATTGGCCAATTTTCTTACCACCCGAAGGTGATTGGGCTCCCAAGTGAGACCCCAATACCTCAGTATCGACATAACATCGAACGTGACTGACTGAAAGAGAACAGTTGTGCTGTTTATTTTTTAATTTTTTATTTATTTTTTTAAACTATGAAACTTTTTTTTTTTTTTTTTTTTTTTAAGAACATAATTTATTTGAAATAGAAATATTTTGTAATTATTTTCTTTCAATTAAAAAATAAATAAAAATCTTTCTGACCCCAAACTTTTGAATGGTAGTGCAGGTTGCACAATTTTTACAAGAGACTCTCATGAGCTTCAGACACCTATGGCACTAATCACATAACAAATTAATACATTTCTTTACACAAACAACCGTATTTTCTACAAAACTGAGATCTAAGGCATCCTGACCGAGTATTAATTATGACCAATTCATGGCTCTTCAAATACAAGGGAAATATCAATATCATTGATGTTCAATCAGATCTTGTTAGTTTTATACTATGGTGTGAGCATATGTTTGCTGAGCATGAAAAGTTAAAAAGCAAGCAAGTGCTATATGAAAATGAGAGTAGTGTGACTGGTGCAGTTTAGTTTTTCACTGGAGTTGTGAACCTCACATTGTCTGCCTGACTTTACCTCTGATATTTCCATTGAAATATCGACAGTAGTCTAAACACCTTGTTCAGCATCCTACCTCTTGTCAATATGAGTTTGCTTTCTTACATGGGATTTTGCATTGTGTGCATTGTAGAGTACTTGTACAGCAACTAACATCTCACGTCTTCCTTACCCATGCTTATTCTCTGTCTCAACCTTTTCCTTTGGAATTCTTGAATAGCATTAAGATAATGGTCGTGTCTATATGCAAACAGGAAGGTACTGTTCCTGCACAAGCAAAGTCAAGAACAGGCTGAGGAATAACCAACAAGTACCTGTGAGGAAAGAGAAACAGGTTAATGATGTTATCCTGCAACATGAGAAAAATCACTGTGAGAGCAAAGCAGATTTAGTTTGAGAATAGGTCTATCCATGCTCATAAATAGTTAAAATGCAGAGCTTCTGTGATTTATTCTCTTAAAAGTACTGCTTTGTGAACAATATGAAAGTGACTTATAGAAAATAACTAAGAATTCTGTTTCACACAAGTACAAAGTCCATCATCTGATCTGGATACGGTCCGGATCCGGCTGACTGCAGTAAACCTCGGGATAAATAGAGAGACTAACATCAGCGTAGATGCCATTCTTCTTATGATGTAACGAGTACATCAGGTGTTATGGGAAGTGTTCCCGGTTCCGGCTGACCTAGTTAATGCAGCCTAACAATCATTTAACTGATTTGAATAATAGAGATTGATAATGATCTATGTTTATGCCATAGTAAAGAGATGCGTTTTTAGTCTTGTAAAAATGTGTACCTTGAATGCAATGTAAGTCGCTTTGAATAAAAGCATCTGCCAAATGCATAAATGTAAATGTAGTCTAGATTTAAACTAACAGAGTGTGTCTGCTTCCCGAACAATGCTAGGAAGACTGTTCCAGAGTTTAGGTGCTAAATAGGAAAAGGATTGACCGCCTGCAGTTGATTTTGATATTCTAGGGATTATCAACTGCCCAGAGTTTTGACAAAATGACAAAATACAGAAACTCCACAGAACTGTTTTGAAATAGTCAAGAAACAAAAACTGGTCATACACTATATAGGTGTATTTAACTACAATGTTAGGTACAGTGTACCTATTGTGTTCATTCTGTATTGCAAAACACTTGCTGTTATTGCTTTTATATATAAAACAAGCAAAAAACTGATTCCTAATTCCAGAAGTCCACTACAGGTCACTGGATCATAACTGTAACCATATTATCTATCTAATCACTGATATCATGTAATAAAACATTACACAGATGGCCTGCCATTTTAAATCTAATCTCTTTTTTCCGCTCTGTATCTTGCCAGAGATTACAGTCCAACTATTCGAAGGATGCTGTTTTTGAAAAATTCCCAAAAGAGTAGGTATAGAGATTGCATTTTGTTTGGCAAGAGATCCCTGTCATGAGGCGTTATTAAAATGACCTCCAGGGATAGGATGACTGATTGAGTTTGTAAGGCTGAAATGAAGCCTTTTGCATTTTGTGAGTAACCCAATTTCAGTTGCATCTTCTGGGCCACTAAAAAAAGTTGCCTTGCTCGGCATGTGTCATCCCTCAGATTCCCTATAAATCATTGCTGTCTTTTCATCCCCTTGGTGAAAGGGGCAAAAATAATCTCTCTGATAGGGCAAAAAAATAATAATCTCTCTCCGCCCTTTTGTCCTACATAGCAAGAACTGTCAACTGTGTCTTCAGCTTTCTTGCTGCTTCAGTCCAACTAATTACAATGTCTATTAAAGACTCAGGTTAATGATGTAACGCTGTCCCTCTATTTTATGAGAAGTGTCATAATTGAGATAAAGATAGGAGTAAATGTAAATGTAAAAGTGTAAAAGTAAATGGCCATTCCTGTACTTATTACATCATACTGTAGGTGATGTCACTTAAATTGCTCTTACTGTATGGCTGCTCAGCTATACAGACTATTGTAATTTTCCTATAGATAGTCTGTCCAATAACATCCAATAACAATCATCTAATAGTGCTTAAGCACTGCACACATGTCCACCATCAGCCAGCTAAACAAGCTGGAAGCACTCCATGGCAAATATGGCTTAGGAAGCAAGATGGTGCTACATCTGTTACAAATTCGGGCAACTTGAAATTATATTATTACATTTCTCCTTTCTGCCCAACCCCCCACCAAAATAAAATGAAAAAAAGTCTGTCATTTGCTGTATCTTTGATGGCACTGGCTGTTCGTGTCCATGTAATTGACTTACATTAGTCAAATGAGCTGGTGATGGGAAGCAAACCATTTAGAAAAATGAGCATATTAGAGAATCACAGCTGGCTGCCCAGCTGCTGAGAGTGAACTCCGTATCACTGCGTATCACCATTCTCTCTGTGTCCAACTAGGTCATTTTCACCACTAATGCCAGCAGAGACAACACTTAACCTGGAATTAACTTGCCCTTTCACACTGATCTCAGATTGGTTTTGCAGTCCACCTCATAAGAAGCAAGATCAGTACTTCAGATGTGAATGCTGGTCCTGGATCAGAGGGAATAGGGAGCCTTACAGCTTTTAATCTAATCAACACAGTCAGGAAGAGCGATGAGCACATTTACTCTGTTTTGTTGCTCCTCTTCCCTGCTAACAGTGTAGTGCATGCACAGCCAGCCATTAAGAGGAATTAGATTTCAGCTTAGCTCTGGCTGTGAATGAGGGCTAATGTTTTGAATTTGACAAATCGCTGAGAGGAGCCATTAAGTGTCCCATCGGCACTGAAAAGGAAAAAGTGAATTGAAATTTCCCTTTAAGGAATTCTAACTGAAATGATTTATTTTGCATAAAATATTTCACAGGGTCAGGCTAGATTTGAATATTAAACATTATATTAAAATATTGTTATTTTTCACAGTTAATGAGTAATCAGTGCAAAAAATAAAATAAAAATAGTATTACATAAAGTATTACATAATAGAATAGTTCATCCTAAAATGTAATAGCTGTCATCATTTACTCACCCTGATGTTGTTCCAAACCTATATGATGTTCTTTCTTCCGTGGAACTCTCTGTCCTACAATTTTGGAAGAAAATCCACTCTTTTAAATGGAATAAAATGAGTGAGTGGGGCTGTCAAGTTACAAAATTACAAAAAAAAAAAAGTTCCTTTGACTGCGCTACAGTATATGCGGGTTCTATGTTTTAAGTCTTCTGCAGAGAAACTATAGCATTGAATAAGGAGCCAAATGACATTTAAGTCGTTATTCGTTGATAACTTTGACAGCTCCACTTAATGCATTCAAGGAGGGAATTCATGATGTCTGATTAATGAATAAACTTTCTATTGAGTCAGATATAAATGAGTCAGTTGATGAAGTTCACAAAACCCAAGTAAAATGTAAATTATACAAAAAGGAAACCTATAAATTAACTCCCTCAATGATTTTGCTTACACTGAAATACTACTTCAATTTCAGGCTGTTCTGGAAACAAAGCTAGTGTATAGCTTCAGAAGTTTAGTAATATATGGACTACAATTATAATACTTTTGTGTCCTTTTTGAAAATGTTGAATTCCATTTGTCAATGGCTATCACCAGACCAAGCTCAATTTAAGATTGAACATTGGTCTGGGAGTCTGCTATGTATTTTCTACTGCATAAGAGGTGTGATCAACGAGCATAATTCAAATGACTCTGTACGCAATTGGATAGTCCTTCAACCAATCAGACCACAAGAGGCGTGATAAACAAGCATAATTCAAATGACTCTGTACGCAATTGGATAGTCCTTCAACCAATCAGATGACAAGAGGCATGATCAATGGGCAACGACCCATAGCTTCTCTATCCGTCATTGTGTTAAACCCTCCAATAGCGCGCCAGATGGATGAGCCAGCCTGTGATTGGTTCCTGCAAAAGTGTAACAGAAGCAGTAGAAATTAATTTCCAGATTTAAGTTTCCAGACTGAGTTGCAGGGCGAAATCAAATCACCGGCAGATGTAAAGGATGACCAGTACATTAATCAGTACATTCTTTAATGGCAGAAAGACAGCCTGGGTTTGAGGGTCAATAAATGATGACAGTCTTTAGATATTTATAGATTTCTGTAGATTTAGACTCAGTTATTGAATTCCTTAAATGTAATGGAGTGCTTGAGTTATCAGTTTAGAAGTTGTAAAATTTGTGGTGCAGTGCTAGACTCATTCACTTATTCATGCTGGTTATGTTGTGGAGTTTTTGAGAGTGTGATAAGCTTCCGCTTTTACATGTCAACGTTTAGACCTCATCATTCATCACACTGCCTCCTCTCTGTCCACTTAGCTAGCGGCAGATTGCATATTACATCAGTAACCATGGAAATGCCTTTCCAAGGGGACACAGAGCCTGACTTCATACTGTTCGTAGAGAGAGAAAAAGAGGGGGATTTCAATAGCCAAACTCTTCAGTGTGAATTATTTTCCATTTCTCCCTGACAGCTTGTCTTGATAAGATTTCAAGAATCATGACAGGATCCATCTTATGCTGAAGTTACTTTCTCGTTTAGTTATTCAGCTGAGAAATACAGAGTCTGCCTATTACACATAAACTCCTACAGTTAATAAATCTGATTATGAGGTGGTGGAACTATAATACTTAAATTTAAGTTACAAATTACTGATGCATATACACTGAGACTTATAATACTGATTGCAAAATACATTATGGGGGTAATATTCTATGCTGGTTGAATACAGTAAAAAATAAAATAAATAAATAAAAAAAATATTTAAAAAAAGAGGCGGCAATCCTTTATTCTTTAATTGCTAAACCAATTATTCAGTTCTAAACAAGCCAGTGAAATCTTACAGCTGATGTGGAGATTTTTCACCAGAAGGTCCCTGAAAGCTGTTGCCAATTGGACATGTTGTACCAAGCAGCTCAGAAATAATGAAGTATGTTATTAACTTGTAATTGGGAGCCTCTTGTTTTGGAATGCTGTGTATGCGAGTGTATGTCTGTTTGTATGAGATAAAGACAGAGTGAAAGAAAAACAAAACCGAGAGGGAAAAGGATGAAGCCATAAGAACCACAGATTGAAACATTTATCATCTCCATTTCATCAGAGCATATGACAAAAAGGCAACAGTGATCAACATGGCAACAAAATGAAATAAATTATTAAATGAAATTATTATTGGTCATTGACAGATGTCATCATATAATTAAAAATCTGCCACTGAATTACTAATTATTAATACGTTTTACATAAACAGAATTTGTTTTTGTTTTTTCTGGTGTAAAAAAAGTGTTTTAGTCAAGCAGCTGACAGAGCTGGACACGATGAAGGCATATATGTAATATATGTGTATCAATAGCACTAGACCTAATGTACTCCATTTGTCTCACATAATGTCAACCTCAAATCAAGTTTCCTCCAAACTGTGTTTTCTTCAAAAGTTATCTGCCTGCGGTGAATTTTATGTGAAATAAACATAAAAGGAAAATATCTAAATCCAGGACAGTCTCATAAGGGAAATATCACTCTTTTATCCTTCACCTCATTGCTCTTGTGGCATTCTCACCTCAGTTTGGAGGATTGTATCAAAGCCTTCTGATATCATCATGTTTGCATGATGCAAAACTCAGACATTTGACAGCAATGTTTCATTATACTTATATGATATAGTGGAGTCCAATTACACTCACCTAAAGGATTATTAGGAACACCATACTAATACAGTGTTTGACCCCCTTTCGCCTTCAGAACTGCCTTAATTCTACGTGGCATTGATTCAGGTGCTGAAAGCATTCTTTAGAAATGTTGTCCCATATTGATAGGATAGCATCTTGCAGTTGATGGAGATTTGTAGGATGCAAATTCAGGGCACGAAGCTCCCATTCCACCACATCCCAAAGATGCTCTATTGGGTTGAGATCTGGTGACTGTGGGGGCCATTTTAGTACAGTGAACTCATTGTCATGTTCAAGAAACCAATTTGAAATGATTCAAGCTTTGTGACATAGTGCATTATCCTGCTGGAAGTAGCCATCAGAGAATGGGTAAATGGTGGTCATAAAGGGATGGACATGGTCAGAAACAATGCTCAGGGATGCCGTGGCATTTAAACGATGCCCAATTGGCACTAAGGGGCCTAAAGTGTGCCAAGAAAACATCCCCCACACCATTACACCACCACCAGCCTGCACAGTGGTAACAAGGCATGATGGATCCATGTTCTCATTCTATTTACGCCAAATTCTGACTCTACCATCTGAATGTCTCAACAGAAATCAAGACTCATCAGACCAGGCAACATTTTTACAGTCTTCTACTGTCCAATTTTGGTGAGCTTGTGCAAATTGTAGCCTCTTTTTCCTATTTGTAGTGGAGATGAGTGGTACCCGGTGGGGTCTTCTGCTGTTGTAGCCCATCCGCCTCAAGGCTGTGCATGTTGTGGCTTCACAAATGCTTTGCTGCATACCTCGGTTGTAACGAGTGGTTATTTCAGTCAAAGTTGCTCTTCTATCAGCTTGAATCAGTCGGCCCATTCTCCTCTGACCTCTAGCATCAACAAGGCATTTTCGCCCACAGGACTGCCGCATACTGGATGTTTTTCCCTTTTCACACCATTCTTTGTAAACCCTAGAAATGGTTGTGCATGAAAATCCCAGTAACTGAGCAGATTGTGAAATACTCAGACCAGCCTGTCTGACACCAAAAACCATGCCACGCTCAAAATTGCTTAAATCACCTTTCTTTCCCATTCTGACATTTAGTTTGGAGTTCAGGAGATTGTCTTGACCAGGACCACACCTCTAAATGCATTGAAGCAACTGCCATGTGATTGGTTGATTAGATAAATGCATTAATGAGAAATTGAACAGGTGTTCCTAATAATCCTTTAGGTGAGTGTATATAGATAGTTTTGTGCGAGAATCAACCAACCCTTCGAGTACCACAGCCAGATCCCAAGTTGGGATTTGCAGGCCTCATCTTCCAAGCCCCACGGAGGAAACGTACAACCAAATGGTGCCTCCCCAAAGGCCCATCACCTACAGGTGAGTGGAAAGCCCCAATGGCAGCCACATGCACCTTAAGTGTGGACAGGGTAAGACCGGCGGAGAAACGATCTTGGAGGAATTCCAGCACTGAAGCCACTGGGCAGTTAACTGGGTCCACCTCACGCTCTCTACACCAAGTGGAAAAAAACATTCCACTTCAGCCTGTACAGTCTCCTGGTGGAAGGAGCCCTGGAGCTGATTAAGGTACCTGTGACAACATCTGCAGACAGGCCAGCCTCTAGGTACTGGGCCCCCTCAGGGGCCAGACCCAGAGCTCCCACAGCTCCGGCCGGGGGTGGAATATTGTGCCCCCTGCCTGAGACAGCAGATCCCTCCTCAGAGGGACCTGCCACATGAGGCCGTCTAGCAGTGCCACAATGTTTGAGAACCAAACCCGGGTCGGCCAGCAGGGTGCTACTAGAAGTAGGCTGATCCCTTCAAAATGCGTACAGACGCAGCCTTGGCCACGTCTGCACCATGACATCCAACCCCAGTGGGGCTGGATGCGTGAGGGAAAACCAGAGTGGACAGTGGGACGTCTCTCGAGACACGAATAGATCCACTTCCACTGGGCCGAACCTCTCACACATGGCCTTCATCACTTCTGGGTGAAGTTGCCACTCCCCGGGCCTCAGCCCCTGCCTCGACAGGACGTCTGCTCCCTGGTTTTGGTCCCCTGGGACATACATCGCTCTGAGAGACAACATATTGCTCTGGGACCACAGGAGGATCTGGTGAGCCAGTCTGCATAGAGGACGCAGCCTCAGACCCCCCTGACGATTCAGATATACGAAACTACAGACATGTTGTCTGATCGTATCATGACATGGTGGCTGTGGAGGTCCGGGAAAAAGCTCCTCAGACCTCAGAGCCTTGTAGACCGCCAGCATCTCCAGGCAATTTATATGCCAGGAAGAGTGCTGTGCTGAGTCTCCCACAGACCTCTTGCAAATTGGCCTTCCATGACTGCACCCTAACCAGTCTGTTGAAATGGTTTTCCGGCAACATGACGCTCCCAGCACTGGCCAAGGTTTCTTCCATATGGCGAGGGAATGAAGGAACCTGCACATTATCCTGATCATACAGAACGGATATGCCCTTGGGGAAAACTTTTTTGGTTTCAGCCACCACTGTAGGGGTCTCATGTGTAGCAGGCAGAACGGAATTATGTTGGACACTGCTGTCATGAGACCCAGCAGTTCCTGGAACTGCTTCACAGTGAGGCTGCGGCCTAGCTTCACCCTGGAGACTTCCACCAGTATGGATTCGAAATGCGCGGGAGACATTTGTGCCCGCATCGTAGTTGAGTCCCATAAGACTCCCAGGAACGTGGTCCTCTGGGAAGGCGTCAACACACTTTTCTTTGTGTTGAATCTCAGCCCCAAGCACCTTATGTGGGACAGAATGACATCTCGATGCTGAACTGCCATCAGTACACGGATACCCTGGAGTCTGAGAGAAGCCAGAGCTGCATCCATGCACTTGGTAAAGGTGCGAGGGGAAAGAGCTAGACCAAAAGGAAGAACCCGATACTGGTATGCTTCGCCCCCAAAAGCGAACCTCAGGAACTTGGATACATGGGGATGGATACATGGAAGTAAGGGTCCTTTAGATCTATCGTGACGAACCAGTCCTCAAACTGGATCTGACTCACAATGGCTGGAATTGTGAGCATCCTGAATCTGAATCTCCTTAGAGAACGATTCGAGTGCCTCAGATCTATTATTGGACGCAACACTCCATCCTTCTTGGGAACTATGAAGTACCGGCTGTAGAACCCGGACTCCCTCGGGAGTGGCTCAGGAGGCGATGCTCTCCTGCACCTGCCGGTGCGAGGAGCTGGTAGACGGCTGGGGCTGCCCACTCAAGGCAGCTTTTGGCCTGCACTTCTCCCGCCTCGATACTGAGTGAATCCGACTCCTCAGAGCCAGACAACTGCAGCATCGGATTCTTCGCAGGCTTCTGCACCAGAACCACAGGGCTCGCGAGCCTGGCCAGTCTCAACAAATACAGCCAGCCGTGTGCACAGCACTCTGAGAGCACCCCCTCGAGAGCTGCCCAAGCGTGCTGCGCGCCCAGACAACACACACACAATTGGTGTGTGTCCGTGCCCGTAATGTAACGTGGACACGGGTGCACACACCTCTTGTACTGCTCGCTTGCCATACTTGTGACTTTTTGGACAGACAACACCAAATAGACAAACAATTCAAACACAGAGCGCCTCGCTGAAGAGCAAAAACTGTCTGTACTATGTTCCGGCTTCCCTTTGTAGATTCCACTTATGCCGTCACATACTACGTCATGACGCAGTACCAATCAGGATTGGAGACAGATTTCATTCATGCTTCAGACACACTATGCTAGGGGGCATTCCCATAGTGTCGTCAGACGCAGTGCAAGTTCCCTTAAAAAGGGAACTCAAAATTATGAGATACTAAGGAATTAATATGAGACTACGGCCGCGTGTCCACCAAAGCATTTTAGCTGAAGACGCTAGGCGCTCCTGCTGAAAACGCCCCGCTGTGAGCACTCACTTTAGAGCGGTTTGGTAGCGCAACATTATATATTTTTTTTCAGTTGAGATTTACTGCTTGCTAAGTGTTACTAGTATCTAATTTCACAGATAGTTGGTTCCTGTATTGTTTCTATATAAAAATGCAAATATGATGTAAAGTATTTGCTCTGGCTTTCATTTTAAATCATTTTGCTCCGTTATTATGTTTCTTGTCATCTGCTGATGTTATACAAGCAGAATGTGGCGGTTGGTCGGTGTTGTATTTGTCCCGCCCCTCCTCCACTGTGATTGGACGGCTGGGTAAAAAGTGACAGTGATGAGCGCTGCGTTTTACGCAGCATTACGCATTCTTCAACTCTCTGCGACCGGTAAACAATGCTGAGTACTCAGCGCTTGAACATGAAATAGAAGCTCAGCGCCTCGTTACGCTCATGGCGTTCCAAAATCTCGGCATAAAAAAAAAAATTGGATATGCCAGCCGCATGAAAAAAACGCTTTGGTGGACACACACATCAAAATTAAGAGATAAAAAGTAAAAAATTATGATATACTATTTTTGACATTAATTATGAGATAATGACGTTTATAGTTTTTATGTCACAGTTATGAGTTTCTATCTCATAATTATGACTTAGTATTGCATCATTAAAATTTTAATGTGATTTGCCAGATCATCTTTTTCTTATGTGGTGGAAATGGGCTTTCATATGTAATACATCATGTTAAAATGAGCGTTATGCCAGAGGATGTGATTATGGACTTAAAAATCGGTATATTCCTCCCACAAAACTATTGTATTACTTTTGTGAGACTTAAAATGTTGTCCATGAGTTTTGGTCTGCAGTTAATGGGAAATGATCTGAAGTAGAGTTAACATTTTTATTTAAAGTGACTTAAAAATGAATAATAAAACCAGAGATTCATCCTCAGAAGGAAGCAACACGAGAGGCCTTATTCAAGCCTTCAGCTAAGTGTTTTACTGTTGTTCTACTGATGCCTGCATTGCAGTTTCCTGCTTCCTTTTCACTCTCCTCAGATGAATGATGCAGGCTGGATTTTTCCAGCACACTCATGTTTGCTAATGATCAGTGTTGTGTTATGGCCCTTGTCTATTAAGATGAAGACTGCCTTTCTCAGAAGACAAACTGTTTCATTGTTCATTGTACTTTCTCGCGCTACACTGGAGGAATTAGTCATCCATTTACGTAAAGAGAGACTGAGCACCAGTAAGGACAAAAAAATGAAAATTTTCAGCTATGAAAAAGTTGATGATGTGGTATTGATAGGAGGGAAACCAGGGAAAGGAAAACAGAGGGAAAGTTTCTCCTTGCTTTATTCATTACCCAGGCAGGGCGGCACAGATGAGTGTTCCTCTCCACTTAACTGTTCAGCATATATATTGGCTCACAAGATTTCATATTCATCTATTAAGGTCTTGCCACTGAGGGAGCAAAGGCAATCAGCTGAATTCGATGCAGAGGTATTTACCTGAATCTTAATTTGTGTTTAGAGAAGGAGAAGTGCAGAAGGTGGAGGGAAGAATGGGGAAAGAGTACGTTTTTTGGAATGAGAAAGAATAGGTGAAAAAAAAAAACTCAAAACTCTTAGTAAATGGTAACTTTCTTCATTCATCGGTTTGAATACATTTGATCTACAGATACCCTTGACCACTCTTACATCCCCTTACCGTACCCCAGGCCTCTTCCCTTCCATACTCCTCTTTGAATGGTTAGCTTGTCACAGCTTGGATCGATATGCCACAGTAATGGCTGCTTAGAAGGGCCCACGCATGAATGACAGACAGGGAGCAGGGAGAGTGATGGAATGCTGGAGCTGGGTTAATTAACTTCCAGTTGAGTCAAGAATATTCAGGCCCACTCACTCCTCCTTTCTCCTGCTGCTCTTGCATCTCATAAACAATAAGTGTGGTTTGAGGGTAGGATGTGCCCGAAGCTGAAAACCTTCATGGATAATGGCTTCAAAACAAACAACAAATTCTACAGAGTAATAGGAAAAATATTCGGCAGACACTTCTTGTGTTTGCTGTATAACAGATAAGCCAGGGGATGGCACAATATTATACATAACTCTAAAATCACTATGCAATAATGAGTGTGTGAAGTGAATGACTGTAAACTATGAATACAATGAGCACAATGATCACAAATCAATAGTCACGTCTCTCAGAAATCAGGGCCTGCCAGGAGTAAAATCAATTAAAATACTACATCATATACATTTTTCTACTATTTGACATGTCTATTTAAATGTTTTAAATCTTGTACGCAGCACAAACTCTATGAATGAAATGAGCGCAGCACGGTCACAAATCACATAGCTGCGTTGCCATCTCTGCATGTCTCTCAAGCCCCTTTCACACAGAGATTCCGAAAAATACACTGATAATGTGTCCCGGGATCGTTTGATTTTGGTTCATTCACACTGCCAGTGATTTTCTGGAATCTGTGCATGCACTCACACTAGATTGGCACGATTCTGGATAAATTGAGAGTACATTTGTTTTGTATAAAATGGAGATTGTGATTCTCCCATGATTCTGAAGAAAAGAAACGTTAGACAACTAAACAAAATAACATGCAAACTAGAGGTTCTGACTAAATGTGTATTGCTTTATTCTATTTAAAAATATATATACTAATTTGAACAAAATAATAAAAAATATTATAATTTGAATGTCTCAATGTCTCACTCATAAAGACTTGTTTTGTTATTGGATGAATCAGCGTTTGTGAATAGCCTACATCTTTAAAATGAATGATTCAATGACAAACACTCACTTGTTGCCACCTCCTGGTGTAACGATAAGCAATAGTCTACAATACTTTCAAAGTACTTTCCAAGATTTACTCTTATTTTGATCACTATCAGTGTTTATACCCAAATTATAAACTTTTACCCCAGTACACTTTTATCCCCTGTTATTTAAATGATTGTAACACATAAGTAACAATAATGTGTGGTTGAAAAGATTGAAGCTGCTTCATAATGTACATTGTGGTGAGGTTGACGAGCAAGAGACGTGGGATGAGCGAGTCCTCTCATGAGGGAGCTCGGAGGCATAAAAGGACGAGCGACACCAGTGAAGGACGAGAGAGGACCAGGCCTGGACTTTATGCTGTGTTTAGTTTATGTTTTATTATGTGTGTGCGTGGCAGTCATCCGTGAGGGGCTGCCCGCATTACTTTCGTTTTGTTTATTTATTTATTAAAGTCTTTAAATGTTCGCCGGTTCCCGCCTCCTTCCCATAACGAACTGTATTACATACATTTACATGGCAGCTGCTCTCACCGCCGGATCACCAACATCGCAAATGCAGATGCTTGTACTTTCAAAGGCTAACCAAAGTCCCTTTGTCTTTGGTTTAAACAGTTTCACATCAAATCTACACGTACTTTGTCGCTGCTCATAATAATCAATGACAGAGTTCACATCAGAACAGAAGTGTGACGGCCAACACTCTCATTCATTAACATGGGCAGCAACAAAATATGCGCTGTTCATGCTCCCCTGATGCTTGCGATGTGAAACAGGCATACCGTGTCCACTGGCACGGAGCGAGCGGAGCCGAGCGAGTGATTTAAATTAATTCCTTGAAAGTTGAGCGTCACACTCATGCGCGAGCGTAAAGCTCAGCTTCCATTGGAATGAACTGAAAATGATCGCTCTCTTCCTCGCCAGTGGACATGTACCATAATAGGCAAAGCAGGGTTGTTGTCATTTGAGAATAAGATTGCATGGGTGCATGGGTGTTCGCAATCTTTTAACGATTAATCATGCAGCTCTAGCTCACACACATCCTGTAAAGATCCCGTAAAGACACGTGATATCAGGTCTTCGTAGCATCTTAAGTTTGCTTGTATGAAACCACACTTGTGCAATTATTATTATTATTTTTTTTTTATTTGAATGTGTACCATTCCACCAAGCTGGCGAACTATCTCAGCTTCAGTGTTATCACTATACGACACACCCCTTACGGCATTGATCCTGCCTTTTGTTCACACAGGGCACATTCTGGGACTCCTCTGCACTAGAGGTCTACACGTAGCACCCGAGACCCGTGGACCCGGGACCCGACCTGGGACCCGTATGGGTTTGGGTCTATATTTTTAAATGGTCAGCCGGGTCCCAATCTATTACTTCATGTCCCAGGTCTGTTTAACATTCTGTGTAATACTCGAGCGCGTCATGTTTCTATGGCAACCCGAGCTTTCGCAGTGACTGTAATGACTTCAAAAATAATATGAATGAACCGTCTTATTTATTTAATCTTAAAGGTTTGGTGGTCAGACTCGGCTCACAGAGATTATAGCAAATAAATAACGCTATAACGTCAGCGGGTTAATGCAAGTTAACTCGAGTCGAAATGCAAATCTGTAAATTCGCATTTGTCATCCGTCACTGTGACATAAAGTGGACTTTTACAGCTGAAATGATGAGTGAATTAAGCATGCTTGGAATAACAAGAGAAGAATAACATGGATATAACTTTTGGATTGTAATACATCACAATCAGGTACAAGGAAGGGAAACAAAGTCTATAACGTTAGGTAGGCTGAGAAAAAAAAGTTATATTTTTTATTTTTTATAACTTGTTTACTGACTTGTTAAGAGCAGTTTATTGTGGAATATGAGACAATCGGATCCAGTCAGGTCTGTGTTTTCCCACCGGATTCGGTTCTAGCTTTCAAATAATAGGTCCAGGTCGGTTCTATAGGCAAATAAAACCAGTAAATCTATTATATATATTTTAAATATAATTGTATTTTATTTTTTTTTTTTTATTTTTATTGTCACACAGTATAGTTTATGCAATTCGGTGGAATTGCAATGTAATTACAATATAACTACAACACAACTGTTGTGTAATTATATAAGTTTGATATAATTCTAAATAAACTATACATGCTTGATATCTAATTGTTATTTGTAGCTGCTAATAATTTTGTTATTGCTCTTGTAAATAAGTACTGTTACTAATAAAATTACTAATATCAGGCACAGGAAAATACAATAGTAGCTTGTTGGTTTAGTTTTTATGTGTATTAATTAAAGGAAAAGTACAAAGGCACAATGTGTCATAGCCTGCTCTTTTCTGAGAGATTGTGCCCTTAAACATTACTAGGTCCAAAGAATCCATTTAATTCCAGGTTGGACTTTCGATCCCTGAAAGACTCAACATAACCCATGGAATATATAGGGGCATCTATCACGCCTGAAAAAAACAAAAAACTATTTAAGCTTTTGATTTTCTTGTGTCACTTCGGTTTTAAGTCTAAGCTAATTTACTAACATCATTTTAGGAACGATCAATAACAGCAATAAAAGTGAGTGGCAGAATTTTAAAGCAATTTATTGCACCTCTAGATGCACTCCATGCTGATTCCTACTGGGGAACATGCAAAGCTCAACTTGAAGTATAGTGCCTTTAAGTTCCATATATATATATATATATATATATATATATATATATATATATATATATATATATATATTTTTTTCAACCAGCTATATATAACCAATCACAAAGTCAAAGTTGTTGCTTTGACTAAACAATTTAGAATTCAATTTAGTGTTCTGAAGTTCTGAAGTGGCTAATTTGCCAGTGTTGATAAACTCTGAGTTGAGAGCTCAATGAAGTAAGAACAGCGAGACTGATTTCTTCTCCCTTCTCCCTGCTCTCCTCATTTAAGTGTCTGTCGATGGCATATACAGCCATTAGGTAAGGAAATGAAACATGCTACAAAATAAAAGTCCCATTTGAGAACCTGGTAATATTTGAGGTAATTGAATTGCTAGATGGTTACCTCTGGTTATTCCATATTGAGGCTGGAGCTAAGCTCTGCAGGAAAGTGGATCTTGAGGGCTACAGTATTCTATATTTTACATTCTATGCAGTAAAATACTACGCAGTACTATCCTGTTTTCCTTTACTATGCTACAAACATAATATTCCAATATCATATTTAGCTTTCAGACACAATACATACATTCAGAAATGGAAGGCTCTACAAATTCATGCCTTTCTAAATCCCTTCTTGGCTTATCTCAAAATGTGATAGTTGGCTGTTGAACAAAAGGAATTGAAAATTGGAAAATGAGGATTAATCTGGCAAATGAAACGATGAACTGGCAGTAGGGAAAATATTTGTGGACTACCTGCACCACAGCTGATCAGTCAAAAATGCAAAAACTAAGACAACTTCTGGCTGAAAAAAAAAGAAAAAGAATGAAGACACTTGACTGAAGCTGAAGGACAGAGGACAAAAACAGCAGAGCTGTTTGTATATTCATAGAATGTTAATGAGAAATATTGTTCACATCACTTGTCAAGAGGGATAGGGGAAATGGAAATTGAATAACAGGCATTCATGTTTGTTTATTTGTTTTCAGCTGTCATATGTTGATATAGGAGCCAATGACTAAAGAATTTGATTTTGTTTTGTGTAGGATTTTTTGGTAAGACAAGGTTATGCATGCCGCTTGTCTCCATGAAAGGAGTACTTCTTAAATGAGAACTTGATAGGACGGAAGACAAAGAAAGCATGAGTGAGTTTTTGCCTGTGTAATTGATTTATATTTGCTTGACATTATTGTGAACTTTTCAGAGAACAGATGTAATTTATCTTGTAACAACCACAGAGAGGATTCATTATTCAAATATTAATAATCTACAATTAACAAGATGTGCACTTTTTAATTAAAATATAAGTGCTGTAGTAAATATCAATTTGCAATTGAAAACACAAAATAGAGTAGGACATACATATATCTTTCATTTAAAATGGAATAAAATAAATTACCAATTCTAAAATGTGTGATTGTTGTGAAAGTATTCCTGGATGCAAGGTTTCATCAAAGTCAAACAAATCTGAAGACACGGTTTTAGAAAATACTGTGATATTTTATTAAAAATGCGGCAGAAAATTTTTATACAGGTGTCCAGCCAGAAATATCTATCACTTAAGGCAAAACTGCAAACAATATAAGACAAACTATTATTTAGAATCCTACATTTGACCCTTGTTGTACTGACAGTTCAAGAACCAAGGGCTAACATGTATCATGAACTGATTTAATATACAAATGTAACTTTATAAACTAATTTAATAATTTCTTTTAAATCTTTTTTTTTTTTTTTTTTTTTTTTTTTTTAATCTTTGTTATAGGATGCAGAACTGAAAAATATCAGGGTTATTTTTTTTTTTATTTATTTATAGTTATCATAATTATTTTTATGTACACTCATTCACTTATGTTTTAACCCAAAATATCACAAGCCTGGCACAATACTTTACATATTGCTAGCATGTTACAAATAGAAATATCTAACATATACTTCTTTACAAACATATCCAACTAATATAGATACCCAAATCAACTGCCTGTTTTGTTTATTTATAGATATTTTTAATTATACAATGCTGGTCACATCTGAAGCTCAGGCAGTGATGGTACAGAATAAAAATAATAATAATTATAATAAATAATAATAATAAAAATAGAGATTTATGCAGTAAAACAAATCGGACATGGGTAGAAGTTGCTTTGATTTACATCCAGTCAACCCTCCATCAAACACCCAAATGAAAAAACCTTAAACAGGCAACTTCACCCAGCTCTGTAATGTAATTAGATGCAGTCTTTCATTTTTAACATCTGTATGTGGTCACGGTATGGGGTTATCAAATGTAAAGCAGCAGTCAAACATGCAATATTTGTCAAACATTGGGACAAAGGAACACTCAAATGACTGAAATGGATATTTAGAGGCTTTGGAATAAGAATGCTGTCTTCTCTTTTTATTTCTTTTTCAGGTGTAAAGGCTGTTTAGCACAGACAGGATTTTAAAAAGAAAAAGAAAATATAATGACTGATATATTTACACACATCTTAACGAAAGCGTAAGCTCATTAATAGTCATATTTTGAACTAAACAACAATAAAAGCTTTTGTAATTCTTTTAATATTTGTATTTGACTCACAAGTATTTACATTTTGTCACCTTTACAAATTTTGTCATAATTACATTTCAGGCTGGGATTTTTGAGATCAGTCCACATGTTCGGTATGTGACAACACTCTCAGAAAATAATATTAATGTGTTCTTCTGAAATATAGTTCTCGCATAATAACATTGCTCTCATTGTTGCTCTTGGTATATGACATATGTTATGGCACATACAAAGCTTCAGATCCTTTAACCTCTCTGTCGTTTGTGTGTATATTGTCTATGCAAGCAAAAAAAGTCCTTCAAAAAGAGTTCTTGTCTTTTGGTGTAAGTCCTTAACAAGCTTGGCTCCAAATAAAGTATTACTTTAGTAACATTCATTTTTTGCAAGTAGGTCATTTTTGACTTTGATATATTCTGCAAGAAGGCTTCATAGGAAAATAACATCTCATCCACCAAGATAAGTCTTAGAGTGGAACAAAGTCAGCACAGTTTGCCATGACAAACAAAGGTCCTTAACCCCCAGTGCCTTAGCAGACCATGTCCTATAGTTCTGAAAAGGATCTTTCAGAAGCTATACCCTGGTGGTGGAGTGCCCATGGGGCAGGTTGGTACTGTTCTGACTACCTCCAAAAGTGTTGAAATTGTGCAGGGGCTGCATTCCGGCCAGAGAGTTAGGAATCATTGTTATGGTACTTGGTGTCATAAGAGGGATGTCATCTGGCGAACGCCGCAGAGTAAGCGTATAATCAGCCGGGCAGGTAAGACGAAGAGTATCGTGGGCTTGTAGAGAATCGCACTCATGATGGTGCTCATGTTCCATCTGCTGCTGTTTCATCTGGAGTGACATCAGCTCCTCGCTCTGCAAATGTGCTATATCATTAGTGTTAGCTGCCACATTAGCCGGAGCAGAGTTCCTCTGCGGGCTGGGCCCTCGTCGGTTGGATTCATGTCGACGCTTATCCTTCTTGTAGTAGAGTGCTGCAAAGGCCAGAATGTTGAGGAAGAGGAGAGATGCACCCACTGCGATGGTCACGCTGAGCTCAGTAGAGTAATCTCGCTTTGTCTCGATAACCACTGCTGAGTCATCACCCAGATCATTGCCTTTACGCTGGTCTGTAGTTTGTTTGGTGTTGGCGGGAGGAACACCAGGATGACGTGTGGTGGACGGCCATGTTTTACCTAGTCTCTTAGTGTACGGGAATGGTGTAGTATCCTGAGGAGGTATCTTAGTCGTGGTCGAGACATATTGAAAAAGTTCATTGATGTTATGAAGATGAGGTACCAGCTCTAACCAGAAGGCAACCTTAGTTGCACGATAGTGATCTCTCACCCTTGGCTTCAGCCCAATATGTAAGTAGAGCTGGTCTTTGGGGTTGTATTTAGACCAGGCCACTTCCTCGAAACGGTTAGGCTTTGTGTGGATGAATTTGGTGTCCTGTGGAACTGGCTGATTTGGATCCCTAAAACGAGAATTAAAAAACATCAGTCTTTGCCTTACAATTAAGAAGCAAAAGGTTTTTTAAAGGCAGTGTGTGCTTTAACATTGCTGTATTTTAGAGTAATTGAAGTCACCTTTATTTATATAGTGTTTTATATAATACATATTGTTTCAATGCAGCTTCACAGTAATAAACAGGAAAATAACCATCAAATTTCAAAACTCTCAAACTTCATCAAAAATAAGACAAATTCAAATTCCACTGTAAAGCAGCTCTGATCAAATCAGATAAGTTTTATTTCACATCCAATAGTGTCAGTGCAGTCAAACTGAATCAATAATATTACTTAATTGCCTGGTTTCACAGACAAGGCTTAAGCTAGTCCCAGACTAAAATGCATGTTTGAGCTGTCTTAAAGTAACTTGCACTGACATATTTCACATCAGTAATGCATATCAGTAATGTTTTTATTTATTTTTAATGTATTTTATTATTATTTTTTATTATTTATTTATTTTTAATAAAAGCTACTTAAATGTACTCATTTAACAAAGACCTAGTCGTGGCTTAGTCTAAGCCCTGTCTGTGAAACCAGGCCAATATTAAGTATATTTTAAATCCCAACTAAGCAAGCCAAAAGTGACAGTGGCAAAGAACCCAAACTTTTATTTTAAAAGAATAAAAAAGAAAAAAAAAAAAGAAAAAGAAAAACCTTGAAGAAAGCTGGCTCATTCAGGGGGCCAGTTCTTATCTGGTCAAATGTGTTTATGAGCACACATATTCAATATTAATAGCTTAAACTTAGGTTACTGAACTTAAGAGATAACATAGTGATGCCTACATAAGATCATATACAAGGATTCATGACCTTGAAGTGTTCTACAGTAGGTTTTGATGCCCCTCCCTCAATATGTTCATTCAGTTTCATAACAAACCAAATTCTGCTCAGGACATTTTCATAACTCGCACACTTGAACTAAAAATACAGCATTGGTCTGTATTTGAACAGTCATTACAGGTATAGTTTTCCTAGCTACAAAAAAGAACATACCTAGTGATAAAGGTTTTACCTGGAAAGCCAATTTACCACTCCTACACATTATTCAGTCTGGGAGTAGCAGACAACCTAGCCGGGCATAAAAGGTTTCTAAATGCGGATATGAGGTGGTAAAAACCGAGCCGGCGTTTCTCTCTGAGTGCATTAGCACTGTCAAGGTTTGTTTCTGAAGCAATAGCTTCACTTCGCCACAGATTTTGCTCAAATTTGTTTGTTTACAAAATTGGCCTCAGTAGTCATCTTTTGTCATCAGGCTTATTACATTGCTTTGCAGAGCACAAATATTTTGACAACAATTTGGTATGACAGAAAGAAAAATAAGTAGACTTTGCAGTGGTTTTAAAGGTCTTGAGAACCATGAGAAACATGGTTTTGAACAGATTAACTTAAACCTTAATGTTTGTACAAATGTATGTCATTTGCTTCAATATGTATGTGTGGACAATATAAATAAAGCAAGAAACATGTAGCACAAGCAGGGGACTTTGGAAGTAGAGGAACCCTAAAGTCAAAAAAAAAAAAAAAAAAAAAAAAAGAAGAAAAGCCAAGTGACCATTACGGTGCATATTTAAAACCATTTATGTGGCCATTTATGCCTTCACAAATATGGTCGTACCCACCCTAGACATGATGCCCCTGAACACATTTACACAGCAGCGAAATTCAGTTATCAACCCTGTATTTAAGACATTCACACACAGTTCAGTTATATACGGGAGTGACAACCGTATTATATAGCAAAAATCACACCTGTAATTTTTAAGGACTCACAACCGCATTCTTGGAAAACCCACACACTGTGAATGGAACCGGACTAGACAACCGGATCACAGGCCTCTAAATAATACACATACGAAGATGTGGCCATATGCTTTGTCATAGTGTGCTGTCATTTCATTGCTTTTCAATCCAAAATACTAAGAGCAAAAACAAAAAGTAAAAATTATTACATAAGCAGTACTAAATAAGTAAATAAATGGATTAATACATGCTTGCAAGGATGCATGAATTAATAAATGAATGTATAATGCTTCATTTTGAAATTAATAAGTCAGTTTAAGAATGTGAATGGTGGAAGCATGTGTCCAATGTAGGAAACAGAAACTAACAACAAAGAGAATTTTTTTTAATCATTTACCCTCATGTCATTTCAAACCTGTATATTTCTTTTTCTTTTTTAAAACATAAAAGATGTGTCACAGAGTCACAGCCAATGGCCCCCATCACACATAAATCACCACCAGATCTCCACACTCTGCCTACTCGTTCACTCTCCCCAGAGTACTGATCACCTGCACCTGCACCTGCACCCCATCATCACAGACACTATATTAACTCACCTCACACTCAGCTCCATGTCTGGTCTCGTCACTACGTACCTGGACTTCCAACCTGTTACTCCCCTGTGAGCTCCTTGAGTTCCTTGTCGCCTGTTCCAAGTTCTTTGTGTTCAGATTCCTGCAAACAACCATTCTGTTTCAGTCAGCTAAGTGACTGCTATCAAGTGCTTCATCTAACTTCCATTCACCACTGCAAGTTACCTGTGTCTGTGTCCCTGTTTTATAATAAACATCAACTTGAGTTCACTCTGTCTGTTGCCTGACAGAAGACCAGACCTCATACAGACCTCCACAAACACAGCCGGAGATTGCCCGTCAGATCCATTTGCCACCCTGGTCAAAGTGGTGTGAGCCTCCTTGATTGTGTCATCCAGTAACCCAGCACCCACTGTCTCTGCACCTCAACTGCCTCTGTCAGTCGTCCCATGGCCCGACCAGCGACATTCTACGGCGTGGAGGATTACAATGGGTTCCTATTGCAGTGTTCACTCTACCTGGAGGCCCAGTCTCAACTCTTCTCCACCGAACGTGCCTGGGTGGTGTTTGTCATTTCCCTGCTGTCAAGGCGAGCATTACAATGGCCTCAACCCCTCTGGGAAGCCCAAGCTCCTGTAACTACATCCATCGCTGCCCTGTTCAATCACACAAACACTGCCGACCTTGCTATACATGACCAGTTGTACCACATTCATCAAGGAGAAGAGACTGTAAGCATGTATGCCCTTTGTTTTCGCACATTGGCGGCTGCTAGTGGTTGGAATGAATTGGCTCTCATCACAGCCTTCCGACATGGGCTCAATGCACACATTAAACAGTTAATGGTAGTGGACGATGACACAATGGGATTGGAGGGCTTGACTCAAAAGACCATCCGCTTCACTCAGCGGTATTCGGCCTGCACCATTTCATCACCCACTGTCAATCCTCTGCCTGCCACACCATCTGTCACCCTTCCAGAACCAATGCAAGTGGACTAATCGCCTGTCTTGTGCAGAGCGTCAGAGAAAAATCTTGCATCATTTGTGTCTGTACTGTGGGGGAGAGGACCATATCATCGCTAACTGTCCCATCTGACCATTCCGCCCAACGGTGAGTACTATCTAATTACCTGCTTGAGTAGCACCCCTCACTAGAACTACAGTGTACCTCACTAATTCTCATGTTTGTATTGCAGCCCTCATCGACTCAGTTTCCGCAGGAAACTTCATCAGCCCCCAAGTTCTCCAAGAAATTAATGTTCGTCGCAAACACTGCAATCAGGATCCCAGAGTACATACCATCCAAGGAAAATCGCTGGGCCGTGGTCACATCTGACATTTCTCCACCACCGTTCATGGTGCTGGAAGGATCCACAGCGGACATCATCCTGGAATGCCCTTGGCTTGTACAACATCAACCATTCATCCAATGGAACACTGGTGAGATCCACAAGTGGAGCAACAAATGTCTACAGAAATGTATAATTCCTATCACGAAATCTTCTATGATTCCTTGACGTTCTTCTCCTGAATCCAAGACTCTTCCTCTCCTGTCTACTTCCATTGAAAGTCTTGAGTCAACTGTTCACATGGAGATTCCTCCGGAATACAGGGTGTTCCAGGATGTGTTTAAAAAGTGGTTGGCAACACAACTACCACCTCATCTGCCATAGGACTGCACCATAGACCTGCTGTATACCCATTGTCCATCCCGGAACAGAAGGCCATGGAGGAGTACGTGCAAGAAGCACTCCAAGGTTTCATTCGCCACCACGTCTCCCAGGTCCTTAAGATACTCCGCCAACACCATCTATTTCTCAAGCTGGAGAAGTGTGAGTTCCATATCCCCTCCATGCAGTTCCTGGGTTATGTCATCGACCAACATGGCATCCAGATGGACCAGAGGAAGGTGGAAACCATCCGCAGCTGGCCCCTACCCACTACTGTGAAGGAGCTTCAACGATTCCTGTGAACTTCTGTCGACACTTTTAACAGCTACAGTCTGTTCCGTGCTCCCCTCACCTCACTCCTCAAAGGCCAGCTCAAGTCTCTGTCCTGGACCCCATCTGCTCGAGAAGCTTTCCACCAGCTCCAAGAAGCATTCCTCATTTATCCCAACCCTGGCCTGCCTTTCAACGTTGAAGTCGATGCAGCCTCTACAGGGGTCGGGCGGTCCTTTCCCAGCAGCAGGGTGACCCATCACGACTCCATGTGCCTTCTCCAAAAAGCTATCCCCAGCGGCGCAAAAATTATGACACTGGGAACCGAGAATTTCTGGCCATTAAGCTAGCCCTGGAGGAGTGCAGACCTGGCTGGAGGGAGCTCATCCATTTGAGGGTTATCACTGATCATTGGAATCTGGAATGCCTCTGTGATGCTAAAAGACTGAACTCTCACCAAGCCCGCTGGGCCCTCTTCACATGATTCCTTTTCACGGTTTCCTACCGTCCTGGATCCTAGAACTGCAAAGCAGATGCTTTATCTCATCTACATCAGCCGGATCCTGAGAATCCTGAGCCAGAACCTGTTCTCCCTCCAGCCATGATCGTGAGTCCTATTAAATGGTCCCTCAACCAACGCATTGTTCAAGACAACCACGCCGAACCTGCTCCACCGGGAGGTCCTCAGGGGCTTCTCTACGTTCCACCAGCCCACCGCCAGCCCCTCATGGACTTAGCACACATGTCTCCAGGCTCTGGACACCCAGGCAGCAATCATACCCTCTCACTCTTGCGTTAACAATATTGGTGGCCCTCCATGCCTCAGTATGTCTCCCGCTACGTCAAGGGTTGCTCAGTTTGTGCCCTGGCTAACACTAGGAGACTCCCTGAAGGTAAACTGATCCCACTACCGATTCCACAGCGGCCATGGACACACCTGGGGATAGATGCACTCTTCAAAAATGAATTCCGTCATGTCGGCATCCCTGAGGACATTGTGTCCGACCGTGGACCACAGTTCATCTCCTGAGTCTGCAATGCCTTTAAGCTCCTAGGGGTGTCAGTCAGCCTCTTCTCTGGATACTACCCGCATACAAATGGCCAAACTGAGCTTAAGCTTCAGGAGATTGGGAGATACCTGAGGTCTTATTGCCACCGGAACCAGGATAGCTGGAGCCAATTCCTACCCTGGGCAGAGTATGCATAAAATTCCCTTCGGCAGACCACCACAGGGCTCACCCTGTTCCAATGCATCCTGGGATATCAACCTCTCTTCCCCATGTCAGATGAGCCCTCAGAAGTTCCAGCTGTCGACCACTGAGCGAGAGAGAGAGTGACTCTGCTCATGTCCATCTCCAGCAGGCAGTTCAGGGAAGACTATGGCCCAGAGGAACAGTCCTGGGTCAACCGTAACGTCATCCAAGCTGACTATCCGGATCGTTCTGCTCCTCGGGGTCGAGGAGCAGAACCAGTGGAGGAGGGGGTACTGTCACAGTCACAGCCAACGCCCACCATCACACATACATCGTCACCAGATCTCCACACTCCACCCACTCGTTCACTCTCCTCGGAGTACTGATCACCTGCACCTGCACCCCATCATCACAGACACTATTAACTCAGCTCCATGTCTGGTCTCATCACTACGTATCTGGACTTCCAACCTTTTACTCACCTGAGTTCCTCATCTCCTGTTCCAAGTTCTTTGTGTTCAGATTCCTGCAAACAACCATTCTGTTTCAGTCAGCTAAGTGACTGCTATCAGGTGCTTCCTTGACTGCTATCTGACTTCCATTCACCACTGCAAGGTACCTGTGTTTGTGTCTGTTTTATAATAAACATCATAAGATGTTTATTATAAAACAGACATCAAGATTTTTTTTTTTAATTTTAAAAAAAATAAGACTTTTTTTAAGTTTGAAAGCTTTAATATCTGTTTGTAATTGCATGACTTTTGCAGCTTTTGTGCAGCAAAGTGAGGGTGAGTAAACAATGACAGAATTGTCTTTTATTTGGAGAAGTTTTTTTTTTTTTTTTTTTTTTTACATGAGCCCATAACATCTGTTATGGATGATGCATCTTAAATGCATTAATGGTTTCTGTATTGTTTGCTATATTGTAGATTTCTTTTATTTTTTGACAAATATTCACAAAAGGGCACATCTCACTGCAAGCATATACAGCAGAGAATCAACAGTCTAATCTACCTACAAGCAATCAGTGGTATTTCATTTGTTTGTATGAACCTCTGGTAATGTCTGTATATGAATGTAAGCAATAACAATTCTAATGACTCTTTCAGAGAATTCAGGCCTGAGAAAAGCAAGCAATGCTATTTACCCACCGAGCCAATCTACAGCTCCTCAATTTCTGTATTGCAGATAAGAGTAGCACTTCACTAAAGTGGCACAGAGTACATCATATGTCCCATTACATCCACTTTGCTTTTATCACTTATATAATCACACAGTTAGGTGCATTCTAGGGGGCTGAAACTCCATGTGCAAAATAAATAGACAAACATAACTGAACATTTTAAAGTCAACTTGAAGTGTAAATTATGTTCATCCTTTCTTTCATATTGTGATGTGTATACAAGTGAAATAGCTCACTGAACAAGTAAAACATTCCTCCATTGGGAATGGAATGGATTGTTGTTGTTTACAATTGCTGCATTCATTTCATGTGAGTGACAGATTGCTAGAAAGGAAGAGTTAAAAACTGTCTGGCTTCTGGACAATATTTTCCAGCCCTCACATGTTCTTGCTCCTAACTCATCACATATGGAATTTTAGAGGTGGACAGTAACTAAGTAACTTTACTTGAGTACTGTACTTAAGTACACTTTTTGAGTATCTGTACTTTACTTGAGTTATTATTTATTTTTTTTTTCTGGAAACTTATTACTTTAACTTCACTACATTTGAAAGACAAGTATCATACTTTTTACTACACTACATTTCTATCAAGGTCTACAAAGTCGAAAAGTTTTTTTTTTTTTTTTTTAGACTGTCTATCTGTAATCACTCTTACAAGGTCATGTGACGTTTCCCAACTATTTTTTGAACACTGATCAGTTTATAGCAAAATGGAAGATCCATTTCCTCGGCACAGTGTGTGCACCCATGGCCATACTTAGAAAGTATGTTTCAGTTTTCTGTAAAGATTAAAGCTTAATTTGGCTTGTACACTTGATGTATGTCTGGGAGAAAGAGAAGAGTAAACAGTTGGGAAAATATCATATGTGTATCAGAGGGTCTGTGCATGCAGCCTTAAAGCGACAGCAGCTTTGTAACTTTTATACAAGTATTGAAATGAGTTTAAGGTAGTCGTATGCTAGCATGTTGGATGGAGCATCACTGACTGGCTTAAACCACCATGATGGCATGATGTGCATTTATACAATGCAACAATAATAAAATAATGCATTGACATAAAGGATTTACTTTTAAAAACTAGTACTGTACTTTTACTCAAGTAAAAATCTGTTTTTAGAACTTTCACTTGTAACAGAGTAATATTTGACCAGTAGTACTTTTACTCAAGTAATGGAGTTGTGTACTTTGTCCACTTCTGTGGAATTTGTATTGTACAAATTATACTACCAGTCAAATGTTTGAGAACAGTAAGATTTGTTAAATGTTTTTAAAGGCTCACCAAGGCTGCATTTATTTGATCAAAAATACAGCAAAAACAGTATTATTGTAAGATATTTTTACAATTTAAAATCACTTTTTTTCTATTTAAATAGATTTTAAAACGCAATATATTTATGTGATTCAAAGATGAATTTTTAGCATCATTACTCTTTAGAGTCATATGATCCTTCAGAAATCATTCTAATATGCTGATTTGCTGCTCAAGATACATTTATTATTACATGTTGTTATCAATATTGCAAACAGTTGTGTACTCTTTTTAAGAATTATTAAATGTTCTTGGTTGTGAGGGAAAGCTAACCATGTTCAGCTTCCCAAAGAACCCAGTGTTAAGGGAACAGTGGATGCAGTTTGTTTTTCAAGTGTGTTCCTGGCATTTAAGGTGACATGTTTTATAAGCAAGGCCCGTTGGATTTGCAGATCGTTGCAGGCGGTGAGTGAATCAAATGTCTGTGTATTATTGGCACTCGGCGCATACAATGTAAACAACACGAACGTATGGTGAATCAAAAGTTATCATTAATGCATAACTTTGTTTTAAAAAGTGGGTAAGTGGGGGAAGTCAGGAGGAGTCATGTTTAACGTGATAGTTTCATCCTTAACATTACATCTTCTAACTATAGCATAATACAAAATTGTCAGTGACAAGTTTCTTCACATATATTCATGGTCCAGTGATTTGTCTAGCGAGCTTGTTTGAGGTTTGTTTCTGGGTTCAAATCCACAGTTCTGTAGTGTGTGTGTGTGTGTGGTTTTTTTTTTTTTTTTTTTCCTCTATAAAACCAAAGGTGTTCATCAGTGATTCTTTAACAAGAGCAGGGACACATTTGTATACAATTTATTTTGTGATTTAACCGGAACGAATAGAGAGTCTATGATGCAATGGCGTGTGTGTGTGTGTCTTGCGCGCGCGAGTGCACGAGACTCTGCTTGTTTCTAAACAAGTTGGTACAGCTTTTCTGTCTTTTATAAATCTAAATAAAACTAAAGACTTTTTTGAGATATGAAGGATGCAATACTACTCTGTAGTTATTCAAGATTAACATGAGATTGGCTGAAACTTTGTGTGGGTGGGTCCTAACCAAGCATCCATTTGTGATGAAAAAGTGTTCTTATCATAGAGATGTTATTTGAGGCTAAGGGCAAATTAATGTAATTTGATTTAAGATTATGAGGGAACATGTTTTATTTTTAAATAAATAAAATAATATATAAATTATGATATGCACAGGTACATATTCTAATAAACTCTGCAATATTTCATTAAAAAATAGAATTGTCAGTTTTTATTAATCTGACTGGTAAGTGGCATTCTGGGAGTGCTGATATTTAATATAATGGCACTGACATATTTAACAATTTGCACATCACTCTATTTGTCTGTGATTTTCATTCAGCCCATAATATTTCAAATGTTGGAACAGTTAACAGTTATACAACAGTTCTGACTGGACATGTGGTCTTCCAACAGTTCTGATATTTATTACATTACTGCAACGCTTCACTGTTTGTATCACTCCATTTGTCTGTTTGCAGCCTTCCAAACAAGCTGCCAGTCTGTGCTGATCTGTGACATTGAAAAGTTTACATACTTGCAGCCTTGTGCATCACAGTCAAGCTGACGTTCAATAAAATAGTGCTCAAATTATTTAATTATTGCCTGAAGTATACAGGCTTAACAAGCTTATATTCAAAGTCTTCACATTCCTTAGACAGCATCGGGAATGTTATGCTTCATTTCAGTCAGTGAGTATACTTCTGTAATGCCTGAAATCCATATTGATTTTCACTTTCATTAACAGATTTGACTCTCCCAGACAGAATTTGGCAAACGGTGTGATTCCATGATGCAGAAATACATTTACTTAAAGATCCACTTAATGGTGTGTGCAAAATATAACTGGGAATAGTCATTTCTCCACATTTTCTTTCACGCTTCCTGGAACTAATATCTGTGTAGAGCCATTATCTTCATTTGTAATTTAATGCACAATATCGACAATATTTCATAGCTTGTAAAGCTATCTGCTGTATTAAGCAGTAACAATAAACAACTGAATTGCACAAGCATTCAGACAGGAAGTGGCAAATAAAGAGTCGTTTACATCACCTCATTCAATTCGTAGCACGACAAGGTGATATTACTGAACCAAGGTACTAATCTTATTACTCCTCTAAAGCACACAGTGGAAGTATTCTGCCTCCAGCGAGAGACAGACCTCTGCTTTTTTTCAGTGTTGGGTATATTTTGTGTTACCCAGCCATTGGGCAAGTGGCTGGGTCACACTCACTGACAGTGGGAACAATACACCCCTCCCCCACCCTCCAACATAACAAGCCAGCGGTGTTATTGCAGCTCTGCTGTTGAGTTGCAGAGCTTTTTGTATCATCTTCAGGAGGGAGCAGTTCTCTTCTCAAAAAATACAGAGTACTAGTTACTTTTTAGCTGGCGATATTTATTTAATGAATTACCAATATATATTTAATCAAATCATAGATCTATATAGAAAATGGCTACTTTTAACAAAATCAAATATTTTCAATCTTCAAAAAGCACAAGATTCATTGTAGAACTAATCCATTTGAATGGAGAGGTTTAATTTCAAGTCTTCTGAAGAGACATGTCTGCTTTATACGATGAACAGATTTTAATTTGATATCAAGAAGTTTGATATCAAACTTGATTTCAAACTGAATTGAATTTAAAAAAAAAAAAAAAAAAAAAAAACAAGTAAACAGTCAGTTTTTCAGTTTTCTAAAAACAAATATAACAAATTGCCTCAATTCAGTTGAGGTATTCGAATTGTCAACACTTATTTTTTTTTTTTTTCATGCAGTGTGTCTGTATATTCATTTAATAAATCAAACATCTGTAAATGAGTGGGTTTGACCTGTAAAGAAGTTTTTATGCTGAAATCGTGGACCTTGCTGATTCACATAATGGAAGTTGACGGGTGCCATCATTTTGAGAGTCAAAAAACACAAATTAATACTCATCACCCGTGACTCCTGATAATACATTGGGGTCTTATGAAGCAAAACAATCGATCTATGCAAGTAACTGAGCAAGGATCAAGGATAAGCACAAGTAACATTTTGACACAATACAACATACGCTTCCTCCTGTAAAAAACAGCGAGTCAGCTGACATGCAAGTTTGCTCCCATGGATGCATACATCATAATGTGACAGGAAGCTCGAGCTCCAGACTATGGTGAATGCACTCAGGACTGTTTGCTGAGGCTGTGGATTACAGGTAATAATGTTGTAAATAATGTTCAGTTCCCTTACAGTCAGTCACTCTGCATTACATCAGTGACTGACGGAATGGGGGGTTTCGCTTAGAAGCCTATCATCTTCGAGTTCTACAAATGAGCCAATGGCAAAACAATGCCATGGGTCTGCAGAATTTGCATAGAGAACTCTGCCCACCAGTGTGGGTATATAAGGAGCTGTGCATGCAATCTCGCATTATGATTTTGCTTTGGAGCCTAGTGCATCACTTGCCTTCTGAGCTTTTCTTTTTCTCCGCTTTCCTGCTGCTGATCTGTGCAGTGATCTGCCACAGAGTGTGTGTTCTCCCTGGTCGCTTGGTGCTGCTGAGTTTTTCCTTTTCTAAAAAAGCTACACCGGCACATCTTTTTCAAGATGTCTCGCCCGTGTGTTTCTGGGTGTGGTTGCTTCATTCATCCGTCTGACGGATTCATTCATTCAGCGCTGTCTAGCGTGTTTGGGCTTTAATCACGCTAAGGCAGCACTTGTGGATTCTCACTGCGGGTATATGACCATCACAATGCTTAGATCGAGACTCAATGACCTCAGAAGGGACTTTACGTCCCCTATCTGGTTCCTCTTCGCGATGGCCTATTTTGGCTGATGGCCTAGATGATCTGAGGGTTACGGTGTGGGACACCCCAGTGTGTATTCCTCAGACCACAGCCCCCTCCACATTGCAAGCTGTGGAGCTTCCGATTCAGATGCCTGGTCCCTCACGGCAGGGACCCAGCGTTTTATTCGGGGTTCCAGCAGATAATATGATGTCGATCGCCGCATCACAAGGCGTCCTCTAGAGATGAGGGTTCGGCTGCACTGCCTCCTTCTGGAGCGCCAGCATTGCCCAAGTCTGATCCAAAGCTGACGGCCATGCTTTCCCGGGCAGACGTGAACATTGGGCAGGGCTGGAATCATCCACCTCAGTAGTTCTCTGCATTCTCTGTATTTATTGTTTTGTCTGAGAGAGGCAGTTTGATAGCTCGCTTCCAGTTTTCTGCAATTTACGCGAATGTGCTCTCACGTTACAACAACGCACTCTTTATATTTGTCATGAAAATATGCCATAGATGATTAAAATTATGTGCAATACCTGCAATCCTGCGCTGACAATCAGGATCTGAACGGTATCAAAAACTCACTGTCAGAGGGGAGAGAGTGGGAACGTGCAGCTGGTATCAGTGTATATACTGCAAACAATGAGTATTGGAACCGACTGATATTTCAGCATCGACGTGTATCAAAATCTGAGAAAAAAAATGAGAATTACTCCTCAGATGCCATGTCCATAATTTATAGCAAGAGCAGAAGTTATTACTCCACCACCTGCGTGGCATCATTAACCAATGTGGTTGAACGACAAATTTGCGGCAATACGGTTTCAGGAAACAGTCATGACTAGCTAGTTGATTCCTTCAGTGATGCATCGTACTATGGTAGTTAAACAGTGAGTTATGTCGTTGTATGGGAAACGCAACCCTGGTAGGTAGGTAGGCAGGTAGGTGGGTAGGTAGGTATTTATTTTTTTGTTTATGTATTTATTTTCTGTGGAACCCAAAAGAAAACATTTTGAAAAATGTTCACTCGACTGTTTTTGTCTATTAAAAAAAAAAAAACACTTTTGTATAGGCCGTGTTCTACTGAATAAAGACATCATACATGTTTGAAACAACCGGAGGGTACAATCTAATGACATCATTTCAATAAAGAGATCAGATCTCAAACGGACCAATAAAAGGCCTGATATCTGAAGTGAAAAAAAGCATTAGCGGCGCAGCAGCCGATTCTGGAGAGCTGATCATAACCGCACAGTGAAAGACATCAGGGGTGTGTTTCCTGTACAACGACGTAACTCACTGCTTAACTACCATAGCACATTGCATCGTTGAAGAAATCAACTAGCTAGTCACGACTGTTTCCCGAAATCTGTCGCAAATCTGTCATTCAACCATGTTGGTTAATGATGTCACGCAGGTGGTGGAGTAATAACTGCTTTTAATTAATTATTTTGAAATCGAATTCATGCTAGATTTTTTTTGCTATAAATGATGGACATGGCACCTCAGGACTAATTCTTATTTTTCTTAGTTATTTTGCTTTATTTCCAGATTCAAATAGGCTTGTTCTTACATACTAGAGCACATCCGCACATGCACACTCTTCAAAAAAGGTGCTTTAAATCTAATAGACATAAATAACATTTGTATGTATTCGAAAATAAAATATATAGATTGTACTAAATGTCAGCTTGCTTATTTTGCTCAAGGTAAGGATTTATTAAGTCCACATGTCATGCAAACAAAAAACTATGCTTCTAACCACAGGCTGAGAGCTGTCGTTGCAACCACATACGTTTGTGATGCTGTTTGCGACTGTTCATTGGAACTATGGTTTCGGGAAACACACCACTGAATGATTTATGGACTGAAAGTTTGGAGAAACAAACAACCTGCATGGTAGTGCTGTCAAAAATATCTATTTATTTTGCTTTATTTCTAGATTCAATCACAGGCTCATTCTTACGTACTGGAGCATGTACGCACTCTTAGAGTCAGATTCCATTTGGGAAATGCACCCTAGGTTGGAACGACATGGTTCACCCAAAGATATTCATCTGTTCATTTTAGGTATTTATCTCAGGTCTGCTGTTGATGTGTAATTAAATGTAAATGTACAATGTATCACACATAAAACCCACAAAGCCAGCATTGCAAAAGATGCGTCCACTTGACATCCAGAGCACCAGTGCATGTTAATTTTCCTCAGTGTTAGCATTAATGACCCATGTCTTGCTCTCTCCACTCTGAGCATCCAAGCTTGACAGTCATTGCAACAAAGGAAGGCTACAAATGAGACATTACGTTCTGCACATTTTCCTCCACGTTATTTATTCACCCTGTTTTTTTGGAAACACTCAGAGAGGCTGATATCACCACTGGAGTGTTTACCAGAGGCTGGAGTGACTCTCTTGCAAAGCGAACATTCTCCAAGTGCTGCTGAAATTGCTTTCGTTTTTCCTCCTCTGTTTAAAGTACTCGCGCTGAGAGAAACACTTAGCCAGCAAAGGGAGAGCAGCCTGACGTGAGGTACTGATGAGCCTGCCAATCTATCTCCTGACACACAGGTATCAGCTGGAGTGGTGCCAAACAGCAGAGGCTGTTCTGCCTATAAACTGAATGGAGCCCTGAAAGTGTGAGTAGGCTTACTTGTATCTGAAGGAGATTTGGGATGAATTGGGCTTTCCCTGAGTACAATGATGCTGTAGGGGGGAAAGTATAGAAAGAACCCCATAACTCAGGGCTAGTTAAGATATAGTTAAGAGCTGGTCTGATACCATTGACAAGACTATCTGAGTGTCAGTGTTAATTCTTTAAATATGATATGTTAAAGAGACTGCAAAGAACACTGAAGATTGTTGTCTGTGAACAACAGTTCTTAAAAAATCTTAAGAGATTTTAATGGACATCTGAACAAATATCTGACACCTTTGAATGGAGCCTCAGTTATGCAGTGTATACGTTTAATTAACAGAACTGAAAAAAGGCTTCAACTTACCCCGTTTTAGCGAAATTCGTCCAGTAAGTCATTACCACTGCTGAAAGCATGACATCATTTTTGGAAAAATTGCAGTTAAAGAGATCAGTGGGGCCAATCATGGGAATTCCAAACACATAAGGAACCTCGTCTCCATGTGCTGAATCCGACCAGCTTGGTTTCATTTCGCTTTGACAATGGTGGTAGAATGCATAAAAGTATGTTGGAGATCCGTACTGAGCATGAAGGTCTGCCGTAGCTACCGCTGGCGCCACCCATTGGTGATCAGTGAAGAGCGCAACCAGAGTTTTTCGCCTGGTTTCCGGGTTCTCCTTGTCAGCCCAGTCGGTATACATGAACTTGATGGTTTCTCTGAGCGTATCCTTGCCTTCGGGATAACCATAGAGGTGGTCCACAAAATCAGACACAGCAAAGTCAAAGTCATTTGCAGAGACGCCATCCTCACTGTCCACGATGCCATCCACAAATTTAAAACCCTCACCCTGGTTGACCCCCAGCATGATGTCATAGTTGAGGAACTCTCCCTGCTCCATCAGAATTTGGGGGTCATCTGGGATGACGTCACCATCGATAACTGGACCAAAAGCAATGTGGTACTTGGCCTGTGTGATGTACTGTTCGATCAGCTCCTTGTAGTTTTTGTTCTGCAGACATTCCACAAGATCTATGGTATCTAGCATATTGCAGCCCACCTTCTCAGCTAGTATGCGGGTGTATTTGGCTGGCTGGTAGTTGACGGCCCAGCTTGACAGAGCAGTCCCACTCTGGATGATGGCTTTCTGAAACAAATCTGAAAATAAAAATACATAGAAAGAAACAGCAATTAATATTAAGATGAAAATGAAAATTGATTGTGCAAGAAACAAGTACAAGCATGATTGAGCTTTCATTTACTCTTATTTGGTGTGCTTTATGTATGTGTGTTGATCAATGTTTTATGTGATAAAACCCTAAATTAAATCTGTTGATGAATCAATCCCGTCGTTTTAGAAGACTTGGATTAAACCACTTTATTCGTATGGATCACTCTTACGATGTCTTTATGAATTGAAGCATCTTAACACTATTCAAAGTGAGAATTGAAGGAAAACAATGAGCATAACAATAATGAAATTAAAGAAACAAATAACTGTTTATTTCATATTTTATAATACAATGTCCCATTGAAGGCTTCACTTGGACCTTGAAAATTAAAGAGCATGTTGAAAATATTGCTTTGTAATGAGGCCTGGGTTTTTTTTTTTTGTCTCATCATATTGTTATATGGGTAGGTAATATCAGTCAGACGCCAACTAATATGCATATGCCTTGATGATGTACCTTTGTCAGCTCAGCCAGGCGTGGCCATAACACGTTGACACAGATTGTGTCCTAGAAAATAGCAATACCTCGGGGCACGGATATCACTAGGGTGAACCGAGGCTTCTGACACACAGACACGGAGTGAAAAATAGCCTTCACTCAAGTTTAGAATGTCAAAAATATGATATTAATTTTGGGGGGGTCTAGAGCGTTTCAATGTATTGGACATAAAAAATATAAATATTAATGCCCAGACAATAGGGTTTAGCAGACCCTTTCCAAAAAGCAAAGCCTGTTTACTCCTAATATGTTTTAAACTAGGTTAAGTAAGTCCAAATCAAGCCCAGATGCATGATGGGTTTGCCAAGCACATTAAGCTGTGCATGTGGAATCTTAACATAATGACAAGAATAAAATCAGGAAATATCTGCATTTTCATAAAAAGAAGCTCTTCTGTAGATCAGAAAATGGTTTGATATCCTGAAGAATGTATGATTAATTCGCTTAATTTATTTTCTTCTTATTCTTCATATTATTCTTCATATTATTATTGGTATTATCCGTATTATTATTATTATTATTATTATTATTATTATTATTATTATATCATATATTATTATATCACTTATAGCATATTGCAAAATACATTGCAAAAAAAAAAATGCTAATGATAAACTGTGGCATGTGTCGCATATGGCAAACATTAAAAGCTCAAGGCATTTTCTAATGGTATACCATTATACTCTTTAGAGTGCTTGACATGTATCGGAAGACAAAGGGCTCAGATGAACAGCAGAGGTAACAAGTGAAAATAAATGCCTTTCTGCTCATTTCACAATTTACTGTATGTAATTCAGTCATAGATCATGGCCGACCTTTTAGACAGGAAAACCAGGAGAGAACTGTACATATGTTCCTGTTATTTTGATCAAATATGGCATTTCCTTATTTGGGGTTGTGTTAGTAACTGTAGCCAGAGGTTATTTGATCCATTACTAGATTTCCTCTGCTATCTAGCCAGGCTGGACATTGAATGTAAAATCTATTTTTATAGTGGGACAATTGAGTTCCAGATGAATGCCTTGTAGGGGTTGTTGTTACAATGAAAATTACATGCAACCAGGCACACTGGAACCAAAGACTTTTGGTCCTTTCTTAAAGACCCTACAAAATATTAGTACAGATAAAAGCAGGGATGATGTGTTTGTCGTAAATGTAAAATACAGCTACGGAAGATAGATTCTACCTCAAAGAAAGAGAGAGATGGTAACACTTTACAATAAGGTCTCATTAGTTAACGTTAGTAACTAATGCAATACATTTGTTACAGTATTTATTATTTTTTGTTAATGTTAGTTAGTAAAAATCCAACTGTTCATTGTCAGTTCATGTTACCTCAGGTCCATTAACTAATAAGAATAGGTACAACATTATTATTATTATTTTTATCAATATTATAATTTTGGTTTTCTTTCACAAGGCAACATGCATAAATTGACTAAAAGTTTTCAATGCAAGTCACATGTGAGCTAATGGCTCTCTCATTGGTCAGAATTGGTTTGGAGCTTGGGGCTTTTCTAATAATCATTACTTATATGTATTTATGATTCTGGGCATAAATTAAGCAATGTTTCAATGCACCTGTTTAGCAGAAGAGCAATTAGATGGTATTTTCAGATAAAGAGGTACATATTTATTGATTTGCAATGACGTGCTAGTGCACAGATTTAACCTCATCTTTGCTCCAGGTTATCTGATTCATTCTGCTAGCCAAACAAACAGTGCTGTCCTTTATAGAGTGGAGTTCATGCATAAACATATTGGTTCTTTCATCTGCTGGGTCAGACTGTTATCTCACTAGATGCAAACTGCTCCAGAGTCTGTCTTCAATTGGGCCAAGATCACCTGATGAATTGTTTGGTACAGATCTGAATTTGATTGTCATCTTTATACATGTCCAAATGAACCAAACTACAAGAGAAAATAGGGCTGGATGATATGGCCAAAATTTATATCACAATATATTTCTTCATTTCGGTCGATACAATATAATTCTGATATCGATATGAACTATATACAAGCTTCAGAAATGGCCACAACGGATGTCTGTACCTACAAACCTCTAAAAAATGAATTTGCCAAGTCTACTGTCACGATTCACCAGTGAGAGTGCCCCTGATTACCACCAGAGGGCACTCTACCCTGGACTGTCATTCCATCAAAGACTACATTTCCCATAATCCTTTGCCTGGACTCATCAGCACTCATTGTTTACACCTGTGTCTCATTTACCGCATTACCTCAGCCTATATAAACCATGTTCACGCTGTCATGTTTGTTGTATTATGGCATTTCTGATCATTTTCCCTGGTTTCTTGTCTCTTGGTTTTGGGTGACCCTTTTGCCTGTCTCCCCTGTTTGGACTGCTTGCCTGTGTATGATCTTTTGCTTGTTTTTGATTACGATTGCGGATTATCCTTTCAATAAAGCTGTGTTTGGATTCTCAATCTTTGTGTCTTGGAGCAGTTATGTTACATCTATGAAAAATGTACATAATATGTGTGTCTACTGTGTATAATTAAGTTATGCAGACATGCATGTATATATTTAAGAAATGTTTTTTTATATATATATATATATATATATATATAATCTCACACACAAGTATGAATGCATATTTGTCATTTTAACTGAACTTAGGACTGCTTAAGATATTGTTGGTCATTTCAGTGTTTCTGTAAAAATTATAAGAGTAATAGATCATATTAATTATAAGATAATACTACTACTACTAATTCTACTATTAATAACAATATACAACGCACTAAAGACCGATAAGCTGCTGGGTTCATGAATATTAATCACATTGTCAGCGTTGCTCAAACTGATTTGCTGAAATCAAAACAGTGAAGGAAATAGATGAGCGCCAGTCAATGAGATTGCCGTTTGCGTATTAGTCCCGCCCACTACCGGAGAAACCGCTTGTTCTTAAAAGCTGAATAATTCCAAATCAACTCCATTATTTTGACAGGAAAATCCGACAAAGAATATAATTTACATGTATAATATATCGATGTAGAGATATATATATATATATATATATATATATATATATATATATATATATATATATATATATATATATATATATATATATATATATATATATATATATATATATTACATATTACGTTACGTCACATACAGGTGCGCATCCGTTGAGCTGACCTGAAATATTGCTTGACGGAGAACGAAACACCGTTTCTCTATGTGTTTAGCGAGTGAAAATGTCTATACTCAGCTTATTCTTAGTCTCTTAGACATGCACTGGTGAGTAAAATCTAAGCATTTATGATAGATATATTATTTAGTCGCACAGAGTGAAGATTTAATCACATTGTAGCGGGTTGTTTCTCCTTACTTGTGGAAGCTCGTTCAGTCACATTTGTATTACGGTCAGGGGTAGGCCTACTCATTTTACAGCTAAAACTTTCTGCGTTTTAGCCTACTACTGCTGAGGACTGGCTGCGTCTGGTGTACATCATCACTTAAGTAGCAAGTAGTCCTGACATTCCATGGTGTTCCTCTTATCACACCATGGACTCGCTGTCTCTCTTTTCAAATGCAGCTGTATTGACAGTACAATATGACAATATTTATTGTCAAATGAAACCGGAGGACATCCTTATGTTGTAGTGTTCAGCTTGTTTTCAGTACGATTGTTATGTACACTGTAATGGATTATGAGATAATTAACAGGTACGAATTTAAACCGGTTTCTTCTCAAATCGATATTTCGTGCACCTGTCATTATTTATGTGGTGAAAACCTGTGTAATTAGAGATTCAACTGTACATTATCCCTAAAATGTCAGTCATCTTTGAACTTGTTCATCCAGTCTCAAATAAGCTGCTTGTTAGGAACTGTTTCTTTGCGGAAGATTTGCTTTTAATGAGCTAATACAATGTCATCTTAAATCAGTATTTTATGTCCGATTACTGTAAAATACTATGCAGCAAGTAGCCGCATAATAAGCAGGATACATTCAGCCGGTTATTATCGCAAAATATATTTCCCTTCAAGGTGACACAAGAAAATAGGTAACACTTTACAATAAGGTTTAATTTATTAACATTACTTACATTTGTGTTAACATCACTTACATTTGATAACATGACTGCATTAGTTACATTACTAACAATGAATAATATGTTTACAGTAGGGATGTTAACGATTAATCGACGAGCGATTAATTGTCGAAAATGCATAAACATACACATGAAACAGACACAAGGGAAAATGATGCAAGTTATGTTTAGGGCCATTTTACAGCTAGAGTTACACCTTTATTATGACTATACGTTTGCATGTGCATTCGCAGCCTTTTGTTTTGTGCAAATGTTAAGTTGTAATATTGTGTTTATTGTGTAGGCCTATCTATATTTGATTTATATCATACAGGATGCATTTGGTTAAGAATTAACGTGGTATAAAGCGTGCCGGAACTAATAATGACTATGATTGGGACTGTCATATTACATAACACTATAAAGAGAGCAATATTGCAATAAAACATTGTGAATTATTTGGGTTTAGTTGCCTGTTTCATCACGAGGAAGGGCACATCCATTAGACATTATGAATAAGAGCTTTCCTGTAGCTCAAACAATAAGAGTGTGGCGCTAAGGTCATGGGTTCGATTCCCAGGGAAAGCAAGAACTGACAAAATATAAAAATGTGTACGTTGAATGCAATGTAAGTCGCTTTGGATAAAAGCGTCTGCCAAATGCATAAATGTAAATGTAAAATGAATAGCACGTTACATAGTTCAAGTTCACTTGTGCATTTGCGTCACTTTGGGCAGTTGTAATTTGTAATATTATGTCTATTTTCTATTTGATTAATCTCACATAAGATGCCTTTATTTGAGCTATGTGCTTGCAAAAGGCTTCAGTTTACCAGTGTGCATTCAGTGCTTCAGTGTGCAGCTTGAACAGCAATGCACAGCTAATAATAATTATGATTGGGACTGTCATATTACATGACATTAACAAGGACACTATTGTAATAAATGGTTGTGAATTCACTGGGCTTAGTTGGCGTTTTCAGCACGTTGTTCCAGGAAGAGCGTGTCCACACATTCTGAAGAGCACACATCTTAGGCGGCGTTGGTGACACGTTGTATCAGTCATTATATTTGATTTATTAAATAAGTCATTTAATTAAATGATCAATCACATCGACTCATTTTATAATCATACTAGCCCTTTATTTAGATTAAAACCCCTTTTCATTCATTTGGTGTGAAACATGGCGTTTTGAACCGCATTTGCAGTGCACACTGTCATGCGGTCGACTATAAGTCACTGCTGTAGACGCATATTGCAGTATTAAGGCTAACGATTAATCGATTAATTGATCATTAAATTAAACGATGATCGATCATGGAAATTTGTGTCAATTGACATCCCTAGTCTGCAGCATTTGTTAATCTTAGTTTGTTAATCTCAACATTTACAAATACATTTTTAAGATCAAATGTTTTTGATCTAACTAACTTCTGTTCTTAATTAACTAACATTAAAAAAGTTAATAAATACTGTAATAATATATTGATCATTGTTAGTTCATGTTAGTTAATGCATTAACTAATGTTAACAAGAGAGACCTTATTGCAAACTAATGTTACCAGAAAATATTTATTTATTTGTGATAACAACTGGCTGGATGTAATTGGAACTTTTTTGAATTCTGATGTTATATCTCAGAATCTGACTCCATTATTATGTTATCTATCAATTACCCATTTGATTTTTTTTTTACTCTAGGTCAGAAATGGGCTCCCACAAAATGGTTTGATTATACTGTGTCTAATTGGCAGTCTATTACAAGATATTTACCTTCTGAATAGTGTGACAGGGTCAGCAAGCTTACACAGGAAGCCCCAGCTCCTGATCCAAATATAGTCACCCTTTTCGGGTCGCCTTTGAAAGCCTGGATATTCTCTTTGATCCACCGGAGTGCTTGGATCTGGTCCAATAGCCCATAATTCCCTTTGGCTGCCTGGTCACCTGTACTCAGGAACCCTAGTGAAACAACAAACATACAAAAAAATAAATAAGTTTTCAGAAAGGAAAAAAAAAAAAAAAAAAAACCCAGCGGGAAAAGCTTTTAAATTGAGTATTTTCAAGTAATACATTGATTATTTCCATCCATTATTTAAATAATAATAATAAAAAGAAAATTCCCATCTTTTTTTCTTATAACCTTTTATTTCACAGGGTTATGTAGGACATTTGATTAAAATTTGTTTTCATTCTAATTGTCTTTGCTTGACACCTTCCCTCCCACTCACAAACACATGCACACACAAGAATCACCGCACTTGACATCTGAATAGGCCAAGCACAGAATTCTAAAAAGAGACCCTTAATGGCATGCCACGGTTACTTCATGTTAAGGGCACTAATGGCTGCCCTCGAAACCGTCTCATTATTTATCTCTGGACCCAATCTGTCCCACTACCCATTCACTAAAGTCATGATTGTGAAGAAAGAATCAAAAAGGCATCACATCGGGTGTAAGAGATGTGCTGTTAAGGAACAGAGGATAGTTCAAGGTTGCATTTTAGACTCTAATAGACCACCTTTATGGAAAAGGCTGTGGTTACATCCATGTTAATTGATGCAATTTAGCTACTCATTAAAAGTTGAATGTGGAGGTGCCCATATTTCCACTGGGTTAAGGGTAATTCACTCAAATGACATAAAAATTATGGCTTGATGGCATTTTTGCAGAAGACTCTGTGTGGATAAAAGCTAGATTTTAATCAAAATTAGCATTTGGATTACTAAAGGAGGGCATTCTAATTAAATGGTGATTTGTCTCTAGGCTTTGTTTGACAAAATCACTTCTTATTTGAAGAGACACTACATCAAAGTGACAACATACAGTAACAGATATTTCCTCAAAGACTTTTAAATAAACCCCATTTCTCCGATCGGCTTACGGTATGTGTGCCAACCTCCTTTAACAGGCTTGTCAAAGTGTAAAAAATCACAAACAGGTTGACAAATTAGCCAACTGTCTTAAACCCATTAGCAAAACCCAGAAAAGCCTCAAGGGTGTCAATTCTGTTCCTTTGCCCGGTCTTGGATCTGCAATCCTGGCCTCTGGCAAAGGCACTTTCCTTGTAGACCCGCTTAGGGGCTGGTCCCAGACAGCTCTGGACAAATAGGATGAGAAGCAAGGGAAGCAAAACTAGCCACTGTGGCTTTTTGATAGAGGAACAGATCCAGTTGGTCATGCCTACACAGAAGGGGCTTGATGTGGGAGAGGGATTACAAAGCCCTGAACAGCATCGGTACTGTAGCACAACTGGATAACCCAAAGCCAATGGTCACATACAGAATGTCATCATTACACAGTGAACAAAATCAGAGGAATTCATCTTAATGTACACCTTTATAAAAATATTCTTTAAAATCAGCCAGAAGTCAGTATGCAGATTGTGAAGAATCCTTCCTCAATACAAATCATCAATGATCCTACAGCCAGCTCTCATTCAGTCTCATGATTGCAGTGCAGTCCACAAAAGGGAATGATGCTGACGGCGTGAGGAGGCACACCTGGTGCATATTGCACTTTGTCTATTGTGTCTCTCCTATTTTTGAACCTGGTTTCACCACAGTCTATTCATAATGTGTTACTCAAGACCACCTCCAAGTCTGAATTTTTGAACAGACATTATAATGCCTTGATAAGTAAGGACACTATCACTAGACTGACTGAATACTGAAAAGGACCATAAAAGAGAGTTAGATCGTCTAGATTTCTAGGCTCACCCTAGTGGCAGCAAATCTAATTTGCCACGAGTGTAGTCTAGCAACTCTCGGTAGACCTGCGAACTGGAAAAAATAAACTCTGGTCAGGCCAATCACATCATGTATAGAGTCGGTGGGCGGGCTTAACATAATGACGGCAGATTTGCCGCGGTTCTGTGTGCTACTTGTAAACAAAGAAGCTGGCGAACTGTGGTCTTTCGAATCGGCTTTGGCCGCGAATCTGGAAGACTTGTTGTTAAACTTTTCTTTGAGAAAAGAACAAAGAACGGCACTGCAGTCATTCTTAAGAAAGGAAGATGTGTTCGGCGTTTTGCCGACTGGATACGGCGAAAATTTAATCTATCATCTAGCTCCACTTCACCTTCTTCGTTGCTCTGGTTGGTTGTAGCGCTATCCTATTGCGTGCTGAGGGAATTTGAAAGACAACCGTTTATCCCGCCTCTCGGATTGAGCCCTGCCAATGGTGTGTTCCCAGACCCAACATCTTGATGTGGGTCTGGCTTGTCAGGCTAATAGTGAGATACATCATGGACATTTTATTTTCTTTAAACATCTGAAATAAATTTTTATGTACAAAGTCATACTGTTATTTTATCATTTTGAAATATCTGCAACCTGGTCTCATTTGGAAAAACGTACCTGTGGCAACATTTTTGCAAAATGCAAAATATGTACCAATATGTTCATATCACTGCAGTTTCCAACAGAAATGAACACTAGAGGCACTTTTTATAATTTTCATACACTTATTACAGGGGCAGATTATGGATCAGTGACTTGTTTTCATGCAGCTCCTTGCACAATATTATGTTATGACCGCAAACTATTTTTTTTGTTTTTACCATAGTGCATGATTTGTAAACGAATACATTTTGGAGTTTGCTTCACTTAACCAGCTCCGTATGTTCAGCTTTTCTGACATACTAAGCTTGCTTGGTAGCTCAGCTGGTACAGAACTGTACTTGCAATGCTCAGAGGGTCGGGTATGAACCTGTTAAAGACGAGTTATGATAAAGACCTCAAAGGCAAGAGCTCAAAACCCAAGCTACAATGGCATGGTTACGATTGCATTTGTCACATTTGCTTTTATTAACACTATTGGTTAGTTTAACAGAGACAGGGATGTTCCAACTGCAACAAAGATATGTTTTGCACAGTAGCGGCACCACTGCTCTGAATGTACTGGCAGATGAAGGCGTACAAATGAACATGAAGTCAAAAGTTCAGTGTTTATTCCAAAAAGTGCACAAATAAAAGGCTTTCCAGTGGAATGCAAATGGTATTTACAGTGAAAATCCAAAAAGGAAAAATAAATAAAAGAAACTTATGTGTTTGAGATACACAATTAGGGGTTTGAGGCAAAAGTTGTAGTTAATAATGAGAATTTGACCCTAAACTAACATGTGACCCATATACTTGTTACGTTACAGAAGGGACGGAGACAAGAGTACAGGTTAGTGACGTTTATTGAGCAACCAGCAGAGAGAAGCAGAAGTACAGGTGAGTGAAGTGGGAGACTGATGATGATATCTTGACGGTGACCAATCCTTATACTTGCAGGTGAAGCAGGCAGAAGGCAGACTTTGATCGCTGGAGAACTCTGGAGTACACAGGAGACCAGGAGAGACACTGGACAGGGTAAGTATACCATCTGGAGTCCTTGAGGTAAGCAGAGAAGTAAGTATCCTTAGTGTTAATGAGACCAGACAGTGACTGTGTGTGGAGAGAGTGTCTTTTGTGCTGTGGGTGATTGCGGTGCTGATGGGATGCAGGTGTCCGTGATTAATACTCAGGTGAGGGTGTGCACTACTAAAATAAACTGTATATTTTTTCCAAATAGTTCTTACAAAGTAAGAGGACATTACAGAATGTCCCTTTATCTATTAATGTGATTAAAGAAATTGAGCATTTACAGAGGAGAAAAAGCAACCAGTTTCATGATGGTGATTCACTGATTTCAAAAAGGATGTCCAAGCCTTCATTTGATTTGGCAGGAAACACTTGGAAATTTCATTTGTAGTGAACTGAGAAACAAACAAACATTGAATTTCACAGCATGGTACACCATAACAAGAGCCTGGATTCAAGACATTCAAGGGAAAGCTGCAATAAAAATGCTGACAATAACAATGGAGCAATTGGACCGTCTCCAAAAATGTTTTCTTTGTATCTTCTGCAATGTGTTTTGCTGCAGACATCACAGATATAAGAAAGACAGGAGCTTTTCACAGGGTCAGAAATACTGAATATTCCATAAAGCTCAACAAGTGCATCATGCACCTATAAGGAGCCCCAGTGGCAGTCCTGGTTGATTTAGTGCCCTATGTGATATTTATATAGAGCTTCTTCTAAAGCTTAATGTGACATATTATTATTTTTATTTATTTGTTTCCCCTTTACAGAGTATTACATTAATACTTGGCTACATGTTCTGGACAGTTTTGTATTAGTGTTTGGATAAACTCTCCTTAACATTCAACAAGGATTGATGCACTTGTTCAAAGTAAGACCCTCACTAATCCTTTGCTGTATTAAATGGTGAAGCCAGCGAGAGCTGCACGATGAAATGTAGGTCACCCCTCCAAATGCTATGGAGAGATCAGAAGGCTGAGCGACAGTGACAAAAAGATCTTGCCAGGCTCACAGCAAGCTGCTGTCGCTAAAACACTTCCAACTGTATCCCAAACACACCTGAGCAGGATATATGGATGGAAAGGGCGCTCACGCTGATGTCACCGCCGCAGTGTAAGCAGCACTAAAGTAGAAATTCCCAAATATCTGCAATGACAGTTATGACTTCTAGGGGAGCAGTGAAGTAAACAGGGAACATAAGAGCATGACAGGGTAGTTTACTTGATAAAAGCATTAAAAAAAACAACAACATAATAATATATGTATGCATGTATGTATGTATGTATGTATGTATATGTGTGTGTGTGTGTGTATATATATATATATATATATATATATATATATATATATATATATATATATATATATATATATATATATATATATATATATATATATATATATATATATATATATATATATATATATATATATATATATATATATATTAGTTGAAATGTTTAGAATAGAAGATCGTGTTTATTCTGTGGAACGTAAAAGGAGACATTAAACGGATAGTCCACCCAAAAATGGCACTTATGTCATCATTTACTCATCCTCATGTCATGCATTTCTTTTTATCTGCTGAACAGAAAATAAAATATTTTGAAGAATGTTGGTACCCAAACATTTTCAGTTCCTATTGACTTCCATTATATAATTTGATCCATACAATAGAAGCCAATGGGAACCGAAACCGTTTTGTTGCCAACATTCTTCAAAATATCGTCTTTTATGTTCCATATAAGATTATCTCCTTGTTCCAAGAACAAATGACTATCAAACAGGTTTGGAGTAAATAATGACAGAATATTCTTTTTTGGACGAACGATTCCTTCAATGCACCAAAGTTAACAAAGGATTAAACTATTGTGTGAAAAATAAACAACAGCAGCTTTGGCTCAAGCAATCAGCCAAAACTAAACCTCAGGAATTTAATGTAACACAGTCACATAATCTTTTATGTACCTTTTATGCTGGCCTGTAAGAAGATGGATGATGTAGGCAACCATAAACTATATAGATAAACCTCTGAGGAGGAGGAGAAAGGATAAGAGTACAGTAATCTGGAAGCTGAATCAAAAGTCACACATGATGCTATGTGAATGTATTAGATCATATTTGTTTTCTCTTATAGGATGTTTCTGCCATACATGAAAACTTGAAAAGCAGCCATATTTCCCATCGGGGATGTACATAATCTCTGTATTGTTTTGTTTTTATTATTATTATTTTTTTAATAATAAATATATCTTTCTGTACACACATATATCGAAAACCAGCTATTGCTTTTTGTCCTTTAGATTTTTAATGACTTTGGGAGCTGAAGCATCAAATGAAAACACCTTGTAGCTAAAGCTTAAAAACCCGACAGTCCAGAATTTATACACATTTAGTGAAAAGTTCCTGAAATGTGCAGTAGCTCTGTTTATTCATGGCTTGCCAATGTCCTGGTACTTCAATATAACTATTGATTAGTTCCATAAACATAGCTTTAGTCAAGACACATTTAAACATACTAGAAAATGATTGGTATGATTTCGATCTTGACTACGTCATATCCAAGAGAATAACTGTGAGCGAAAGAATATTGATTTAATTTCTCTGTGATGACACCCTCTAAAATTATAACTGCATAATAACAGCCACATTCATCCAAACTTGTCTATAATGTCAAATCTTCCTTTTGTCTCCAATAAGTACAATCAGCAGCAGTCTTTTTTTATTTTTTATTTTTTTATCAAAATCTGCTAAAGAGGGGAGAGAAAGGAAGAATACAGGAAAATAATATCTATATTCTGACAGGCTGATGGTAATAGTCTCTAATTGTGCTCACTGTCAGGAATCCCTTTGACTCTCTCAGATGAAACGTTAATTTTCCAAGAAGAAGTGAGAGGAGCATTCTGGATTAGCTCAATTGAGGTCAGGTCATGCATACCAAGAAGTTTATTCGAGGCTATATTGGTCACTGTCTTTGTTTCAGAGTGACGTCAGAGGAGCTGTAATGAAGTCTGGTTTGGCATATCTAAGGTGCTGGTGCCAGTTATAATGATCACCATTAGGGCTGATGGGAAATTAACATCAGTCCATCAGATCATATCACTGAATTCACACTAGACCTCAATCTCCTGTTGGATTGCTCCTGTCTTCGATTGCTCCTGTCTACCCTGCTTGCTATTGCTGCTGTGCTCACATGTGCTCTGCTCTTTTGGGATTTTTATTTGATATAATTCTCTGTTGTTTAAACTGCTAATTATAACCTACTCATCTTCATATATTGTCTAACACTGCCTACCACATTAAATCTGACATCACTAGCTTTTAATCTAAATCACTATCACACGTTAGCTTTTCGCTAGCCTGTTAGCTTGCTATCTCTGCACCCGGGTTTCCTGTTTTCTGAGTTCACTAAACAACTGTGGTGAGTTGGATTAGTAAATAGACTCCATCAAACAACTTTGGTAAATTGGATTAATCAACAAATACGGTAAGCCATGTCTTCTTCTCCAGTCATTGTCACTTGCACCGCATGTTTCATGTTTAGTGTATCTGTCTCCGTTGGCGAGCAGGGCTTCACATGTGATAAATGTAAGGAGATAGTCAGGCTGACGGAGAAGATTTCAGAATTAGAGACACGCATCCAGACTTTATTTGAGAGTAGTGAGAATGTAACAGCTTTAGACACTGCTCTGGATGCAACTAGCTTAGTGAACGTTGTACATTGTTCGGTTCCGGCTGTAGAGCCCATGCAGCAGGGCACTTGGGTGACGGTCAGACGGCATAGTCGCGGATCAAAAAACCACTCTTCCGTTCCGATTAGAACATCAAACAGGTTCTCCCCACTCAGTGACGCACCCACTGAGAATCCTGTTAAAAGTGCCCTAGTTATTGGTGATTCTATTACACGGAACGTGAAAATAGAGACACCAGCCACCATAGTCACATGTTTACCGGGAGCCAGAGCGCCTGACATCAAAGCAAATTTAAAAGTGCTGGCTAAAGCTAATTGTAAATTCTCTAAGATTATTATTCACGTCGGCACTAACAATGTTCGACTTCGCCAGTCGGAGCTCACCAAAATTAACATTAAAGAGGTGTGTGAACTTGCAAGTACGATGGCAGATGCAGTTTTTTGTTCTGGTCCGCTCCTGTTAAAAGGAGTGATGAGATACTTAGCAGACTATCATCACTCAATGGCTGGTTGTCTAAGTGGTGTCCGCAAAATAACATAGGGTTCATAGACAATTGGAAAAGCTTTTGGGGCAGACCTGACCTGTTGAAGAGGGACGGCATCCATCCTTCTTGGAGTGGTGCTGCTCTTCTCTCTAGTAATTTGGCATATAGTCTTAAAGCTAAACCTTGACTAACTGGGGCCCAGGTCAGGAAACAGACGGACTGGCTTACCCGACCGTCTGCTAGCTGTCTCTCCCGTTACAGAAGTCAGATAAATCCCAACACATAGAGACTCTTTCACCTAGATATTATCACATAGAGACTGTGTCTGTTCCCGAATTAGTAAATAAAAAAACATCAAGACCATTCAACAGTAAAAACTTAATTGATGTCAAACGAATAAACAACAGATATAATACAGATGATCAAATGATAAAGCTCGGGTTGCTGAATATTCGATCCCTTTCCCCAAAAGCACTTATTGTTAATGATATAATTACAGATAATAATCTAGATGTGCTGTGTTTGACAGAAACCTGGCTAAAACCTGATGACTACATTACTTTAAATGAGTCCACCCCACAAGATTATTGTTATAAACACGAGCCGCGTCTGAAAGGTAAAAAGGGTTGCTGTAATTTATAATAATATCTTCAGTATTACTCAGAAGTCTAGTTTCAAATATAATTCTTTTGAAGTTTTGGTGCTTTATGTAGCATTATGTAGTGTAATTGATAAATCCCGTTTGACATTTGTGTTGGCTACTGTATACAGGCCACCAGGGCACAATACACAATATTTGCTGACTTTCTATCCGAGTTAGTACTGGCTGCAGATAAAGTACTAATTGTTGGTGATTTTAATATCCATGTAGATAATGAAAAAGACGCATTGGGATTAGCATTTAGAGACATTCTAAACTCTATTGGAGTAAGGCAACACGTGTCAGGACCCACTCATCGCCTTAATCATACGTTAGACCTAATATTGTCACATGGAATAAATGTTGATACCGTTGAAATTCTGCAGCAGAGCGACGACATCTCAGATCATTACCTAGTATCATGTATACTTAATTTAGCTAAGGCTGCAAAGCCATCCTCGCGCTTCAAATATGGCAGAACTATCACTGCCGCCACTAAAAATTGCTTTTAAATAATCTTCCTCATCAGTTTCATCTCCTCAGCATCCCAGATAGCCTAGAGGAACTCGATTTTGCAACAGAAACTATTGACTCTCTTTTTCCAGCACTTTAGACACAGTTGCTCCCCGCGCTTAAAGAAGATTAAAGAAAATAGTCCAACGCCGTGGTACAACGAGCACACCGGGCCCTTAAAACAGCAGCCAGAAAAATGGAGCGCAGCTGGAAGAAAACAAAATTAGAGGTTTTTAGTAATTCATGGAAAGAGAGCATGATCGCATACAGAAAGGCCGTAAAAACTGCTAGATCTGCTTATTTCTCGACTCTCTTAGAAGAAAACAAACACAACCCTAGGTATTTATTTGATACAGTGGCTAAGTTAACCAAAAATAAAGCTTCTACTTCTGATGGTTGTAAACAGCACAGCAGTAATGACTTTATGAACTTCTTTACGTGTAATATCGATAATATTAGGAAGAAAATTATAACCATGCAGCCGTCTACTACAGTGTCACATGAGACAGAACATTGTTGTGTCACTGAGAAAAAAATACATTCATTCACTGCTATAGGAGAGGAAGAATTGGCTAAACTCGTTAAATCATCTAAATCAACAACATGTATGCTCGACCCTATACCGACTAGGCTATTAAAAGAGATGCTACCAGAGGTCATAGATCCTCTTCTTAATATCATTAACTCATCTTTGTCATTAGGATATGTACCGAAAACTTTTAAGTTGGCTATTATCAAACCACTTATTAAAAAACCTCAACTTGATCCTACAGAATTAATCAATTATAGGCCGATCTCAAATCCACCCTTCCTGTCAAAAATACTGGAAAAGGTAGTGTCTTCACAATTATGTCAGGATTTAGACCGTATCATAGTACTGAGACTGCTCTCATCAGAGTTACAAATGATTTACTCTTATCATCCGATCGTGGTTGTATCTCTCTATTAGTGTTACTCGATCTTAGCGCTGCATTCGATACTATCGACCACAACATTCTTTTGAATCGACTCGAAAATTATGTTGGCATTAGTGGAACTGCATTGGCATGGCTTAAATCATACTTATCTGACTGTTATCAGTTTGTAGCAGTAAATGAAGAGATGTCACACCGATCACAAGTTCAGTATGGAGTACCGCAGGGCTCGGTGCTAGGACGGTTGCTCTTCACCCTGTACATGTTACCACTGGGAGATATCATTAGGAAGCATGGCATTAGTTTTCACTGTTATGCTGATGATACTCAGCTCTATATTTCTTCACGCCCTGACGAAACTTACCAATTCACAAGATTAACGGAATGCATAGCTGATATAAAACATTGGATGTCTAGTAATTTCCTGCAACTTAATTCAGAAAAAATGAATTTTTAATTATTGGACAAAAAACTCTGCAAGTAGTAACCTAGAATACTGTCTAACACTCGATGACTGCTCTGTCAACTCCTCGTCGTCAGTTAGGAACCTGGGTGTGCTCTTTGATACCAATCTTTCATTTGAAAGCCACGTTTCTAACATTTGTAAAACTGCATTCTACCATCTTAAAAATATATCTAAATTACGGCACATCCTTTCGATGCAAAATGCTGAACAGTTAATTCATGCGTTCATGACCTCAAGGCTAGATTACTGTAATGCTTTACTGGGTGGTTGCCCTGCTCACTTAATAAACAAACTCCAGCTGGTCCAAAACGCAGCAGCTCGAGCTCTTACTAGAACAAGGAAGTATGACCATATTAGCCCGGTTCTGTTAACACTGCACTGGCTCCCTATTAAACATTGTATAAATTTTAAAATCTTGCTTATTACTTACAAAGCACTAAATGGTTTAGCTCCCCAGTACTTGAGTGAACTCTTAACGCATTATACTCCATCATGTCTATTGCGGTCTCAAAACTCTGGCCAGTTGATAATACCTAGAATATCAAAATCAACTGCAGGCGGTCGATCCTTTTCCTATTTAGGGGAAGCAGACACACTCTGTCAGTTTAAATCTAGACTAAAAACGCATCTCTTTACTATGGCTTACACATAAAACATTATCAATTTCTATTACTCAAATCAGTAAATGATTGTTAGGCTGCATTAACTAGGTCAGCCGGAACTGGGAACACTTCCCATAACACCTGATGTACTCGTTACATCATAAGAAGAATGGCATCTATGCTAATGTTAGTCTCTCTGTTTATCCCGAGGTTTACTGCAGTCAGCCGGATCCAGGCCATATCCAGATCAGATGGTGGACCAGCGCCTGGACATGACCAACGCATCCCTGAAGTGTCTGCAGAGAACATGTCAAATAAACTCCCCCGTAAATGCTGCATCGACACGACATCCTCATTAAACCCGTCTTGGTGTGACGACGCCAATCTCTCGAATAATCGAACAAATATCTGTTTACCTAATATGAATTAAGACCTGCTATGTTGCCAGAATTATAATCATACACTGTTTGTTCGTCGGCCAGAGGAGAACTGGCACCCGACTGAGCCTGGTTTCTCCCAAGGTTTTTTTTCTCCATTCTGACCCTGAAGGAGTTTTGGGTCCTTGCCACCGTTGCCTCTGGCTTTTGGCTTGCTCAGTTGGGGACACCTAAATTTCATCTATATTACCGATCTGCCCGCATTGACACTATATGATACTTGAAATTAGCTGGATAACATCACCGTTTCACCAGAACGACTGTACAAATTCTGTTGCATTATTTTCCTGTTAACAATGTGAAGCTGCTTTGAAACAATTGGACTTGTTAAAAGCGCTATATAAATAAAGGTGATTTGATTTGATTTGATGATACAGTGTCAATTACAAATTCACAAAAAAAAAAAAAAAAAAAAAAAAGTGTTCTCAGAGAGAATGAGCAAAGCTTGTTTGACTTTCTACTATGTAATACAAAAGGTGGATTTATGATGAATATATTGGATACTTTTTTTCTTTTTTTCAGTGTAATGAAAGTGAATGCATCATTTATGAGAGTAGTAGCTGTGACTGTTTTGTGAGTGAATAGTTCTTTTGAGTCAGATGAATCAATGAATCGGTTGATCCAGTCCACAAAAACGGTCTGACTAATTAGTACACAATGTTCCGGATCTCAAGTTCAATTCACTGACTCGATACGGTCACAGTGATTAAAAACCCAGATTCTGATTGAATAAAGACTAAAAGGGATAGTCCATCCAAAAAATGAAAATTCTCTCTTCATTTACCCACACTTAGAAGGCCTATGTCATTCGAAACCAGTATGATTTAGTTATTTGTGAAATATAAAATATATTTTTACACATTTTGAACAATCTTCAAAATAACTTTTTGCATTACACAGAAGAAAGTCATTCAGATGACTAAATAATGACAAAACCTTTGGTTGAACAATCCCTTTAACTCTTTTCCTGCCTGCGTTTTTTTTTTTTTTTAATAAAGTCAGCATCATTTTCAAAAAACTTTCATGGCCTCCAGAATATTTTGTTGTATGACTACCTTAACAAGCCATATATCAAACAAAAAGAACCACACTGTAAAAAAAAAAAAAAAAAAATCAGGTCTCCAATTGAAAATGTCTAGTGACTGGTCACATCAAATTTGTTTAGTTGGCCAAATTTAATTTCTGTGAATTAAATTGTATCAATTAAATTAGAAAATTTTCAATTGAGAGGCCTGACATTTTTACAGTGAAGCCTCTGCTTTAAAAAAACAAACTAATATATATATATATATATAAAAATATATATAATATATATATATATATATATATATATATATATATATATATATATATATATAATATATATATATATATATATATAATTCAGAACAATGATCAAAACATAGATGGAGTAAATTTCGTCCATTAACAATATTTTGAATAAGTAATTACTTCACCACTAAAAAAGTATGTTCTATAATATGTGTATGGTATGAGTGTAATCTGGACGTACTACATTTGCCATGCTGTCATTACTCTGCTTCTTCTTCCCTTGTGTTTTGATCCAGAGATTTTGTACTCTTTCAGAAAATATGTAATAGCGCCCCCTACAATATAACAGTGAAAATGTGGATTGCCGGAAAGTCTGTCACTGGCGGAGAAAGAATTACATGTCATGCAAAGCTACTGTATGGATATTACATAAGCTACTGAAAGTGCCAAATAGTGTATTAGTGTAATCACACCATAACAACTCCCAGCACTTTACTCAAAATTTATCATTTTATGTTAGAAAGAAGTTGACAAGCTAAACTAACATCTGATGATAAAAACTATGACGAAACGTATGTCGTTTCTTTGTTAACGAGACGAGACGGGACTAGAATGTTATTTGAGGAATATCGGACATTAAAAATATATGATCTCTTCCTATGCTGTCTTTCAAAATGTGCATCCGTCAATGAGGGCGTCTGCATAATCTAATCTCTCAGACAGCGGCAGCTGACGTCACAGGTACGGGTAGTCTAGGCTACCAAAACTTGAACTAGCGAGCTCGCTGCAATGCAGCATTCTAGTGTAGACTAATCTGAAAAAGAACGATCTTCGATGGGTATAAATGTCAGCTATTCTAAAAAAAAAAAAAAAAGGAAAAACTTAAAAGTCCAAGAGCAGAGATCGAGTTAGTCAGTAAAATCCCCAGCCAACAGGTCATTTTACTAAAGCTGTTGATGGAGTGGAAGTTGTGGAACAGCAAGTTGACAGCACATGAAGCAGATAAAACACAGCATCATAGTATGTTTGAACAAACTCTAGCCTATATATTAGCTTAAGGTGTGGGCGATAGCCTGGTTGAAATATTTCAATCGTGTTGTGCTGTCATCATGTAAACTTATCATTTAAACGCTTTTTAAGCAAACCATTCAGACACATTAAGCAGCGAGGGAGAATTAATTTAGGTAAATGCGCAGGTTAAAGTTAAGCCTGGCGTGGTGCACACCTCGTACAGCGCCTGACTAAACTTGAGTTCTATTTCGTGCCTTGTGCTTGAATGTTCAAATACACAGTATGTGTCAAAATCCCCGTCATTGCGAGTGTCCTCGTAAAACTTAGTCATTTGTGTCTTAAATAAACGTTAACAGTTTAAGATAAAGCATGTGTAGTAGTAGGCTATATATGAGATCTTGGTAGGCTATTAATGAGGTCTTAAAGGTATAGTTCACCCCAAAATTAAAAAATGTATCATCATTTACTCACCCTTAAGTGGTAAAGGGATATGTAGCATTGCATAAGTGCTACTACTAAGAGTGCAACGTCAATACAGCCTGATTTAAATTTTGCATAAGCTTAATTGAATTGATCTAAATAGAGAAAAATTATAATGACCATTTTTGTCAAAAGACTATATATAAAAAGCTACTAAAATTATTGTTGGTAACGGCAGTTTGACTAAAAGTAATGACTAAAACTTGAAGACTAAATAAAAATGTCTGTCAAAATTAACACTGGTGAATAGCTAATTAAATCAATGTATTTTTTCCTAATTCCACTATGATTATGATCGATGATGGGTTTTAAAACCGATAAAAACACTGGAAATGTGTTACTTTGAGATCCATATGGCTCCTTACTTAAAAATATAAAAATCATTTTTTTCCGTTCAATATGCATTTATGTTTCAGCACAGATGGACATGAATAAATTATGTCTTGTAGAGTATCAAGCAAACAAAGCAATAAACTTGGCTTTTACCGAAATCCATAAAGGGCCTTAAAGGGTTCATTTGGCATTGTTGCTTAATTTCTGAAGCCTTGACAAGTAAAAAGTCCATCTTTTTATGCCTGTTTGCAGCAACAGTTGATTTTAAAAAAAAATAATAATAAAAAAATATAAATTGATAAGTAAATAGTACATTTATTTACATGTCTACCTGTTTCTTCCAGCTCTTCTCAAACTTTAAGCATAATCACAATGCAAGAAAAAATACATGTAATGTAACATCTGCCAAGACAAACAATCATTTGTAATGTACCGCTTACATATATCATTACTGAGTGGATTACCATTAAATCCACATATTATTTACACACTACTGTAAGACCAGAGGACTGGTATAAAAATAAATAAAAAAGGGTATTAGATACCTCAGTGGGTGTATTTAACATAGCAAGCTGCTATTTACAGCTTTGGGAAAGCTTTCAAATTGTAAATCTACTGAAATCTGCACGTATTAGGACATTGGCTATACAATGACAGATGGATTACAGTTCACACTCCAAATGGAAGTTAAAACACTGTAGACAAAAAAAAAAAAAAAGAACAAGCCACTCAAAAAGGTGCTATATAGCACTAAAAGTGGTTCTTGGCTCGTAATCATAGGGGAACCACTTTAGGTGCTATATAGCACCATATCTTTAAAGGTGCTCTACAGTAACTTTTTTAAATTGGTGCTATGTGGAACCCATAAGAGTGCCATATCGCATTTTATTTCTTCAACAAAAATTGTGCTAAACAGCACCAACAGTGGTTCTCTGGCTCGTAAAGAAACTTTAGAGGGGCTTAATGGGTTCTTTGTACGGCAGTGATGCTATATAGCACCTTAACCATCCCAAAGAACCACTGAAGAACTGCTGAAGAAGCACTGAAGCACCAAGATTTGGTTATAGTGGTTCCTCTATGATTATGATTTCCCCTACGATAAACTTAAAGTGATTATGATTACGATTTCCCCACGATAAACTTAAAGTGGTTCCCCTATGATTACGATTTCCCCTACGATAAACTTAAAGTGGTTCCCCTATGATTACGATTTCCCCTACGATAAACTTAAAGTGGTTCCCTATGATTACGATTTCCCCTACGATAAACTTAAAGTGGTTCCCCTATGATTACGATTTTACGATAAACTTAAAGTGGTTCCCCTATGATTACGATTTCCCCTACGATAAACTTAAAGTGGTTCCCTATGATTACGATTTCCCCTACGATAAACTTAAGTGGTTTCCCTATGATTATGAGCCAAAGAACCACTTTTAGTACTAAATAGCACCATTTTTTTAGAGTGGCGCCAGACGAATTCTGTAAAAAAAATACACTAAACATATTTATAAACAACCTGTAATTTACAAAAAAAAATAAATAAATTACATTTTAAACTACTATATTCAGCAGCGCTTTTCTGCTGAATTAGCTAATCCATTCTGCTAATAAAATCTGTTTTGTACTGTTTTCTAACACTAATGGTACAGAAAAAAGCACATGATGAATCCAAGTTCATCCCAAGTAGCATTTCCACAAGATGAAGTAAATATAGAAGACGCAAGCATTACAAAACACCGTCATGGTAACAAACATGACACTAAAATAATGCAATAAACATTAATTTAACAACATAAGATGTGACAGAACCCTAATGTACAGTAACTGATAAGAAAAAAAAAAAAAGTTGATTTGTTCTTTTACTTCCAAAAATGGTACATTTAACAGTATTTTCCTGTAATGTAAGGTTAGACTTATAGTTTTTCTCCGTATATAGTATGTTAACTTACTGTTAACCAATTAATACGTTTTTACTGTCACATTGTGTACAGTTAAGATTGCAATCAGTCTCTGACCAATCCAGCCTTTGAGTTCTCTCAACCCTTTTTTTACTTCCCTCTCATTGCGATTACATAAACTGCAATCTGGCAGTATATTTGGTGAATGTTTATATATATATATTAATCATATGGTTACGCCACTGGCTCTGAGTAAACAACAGTATTCAGTCTGTCACTTTGGACTTAATGTAGAACTGTGCCGTCAGCCTGAGGTCCTGTTCTGATGATATGCTTGCAGGATGTCAGACTGCATGATTTAGATAATTTATGACTGACTCAAATGAGAAATGCAGAATTTTTAATTTTTTTTTTTTAATGAAACAAAAGCACAAGTTATACCATTCCTGTTGCTTGTTTTATAAAGAATTACGCCACTTATGGTAATTGTCTAGCCTCAAGTGTTTCTGAGCCTTCCTGTTTGTTATTTACATTTCAGTATAACAACGCCACATCTTCCCTGACTCACTCTGTCACAATGTTTCTTTCTGAGTGCTTCATGACCAGATTTGTCTGCAAAACATGATTGTCTAAACATCTAAAATGTGGGGAAAAAAGAAAAAAAAAAAGAAAAAAAGATTTTATGAAGATAAAAAAGAAAAGAAAAATAAAGCTCCAGCACACCTATTGCATGAAACACAGAGGCACAGTGATTAAAATGAGCATGTGTAATTATCAGGGAGTCTGTCTGATGTGTAGTGAAAGCACCATCTGTTCTTTATTTAGTGAGAATTGTGCAGCTCAGAAAGTGTCTATTTCTCTACCACAAGTGCTGCTGTCTGTCTGCCGTATAACAGTTTACGATTTTGCAGGGTAAATGCTCCAGTTCTATAACTTAACTTCTCCACAGCTATTCTGCATCTTTCTGCTTGTTATTAATATATTATACAGATTGAAAAGTCTTAGTATGGAACATGTCGAGGGAGGAATTGTCTGAACCTCCACCAATGTGCAGCATCCACCTGGATGATGCAACAGTAACCATTGTGCGGCAGAACACCCACCACATACCAACTTATTGTTGGAGGAGAGGAGAGTGCTGAAGCCAATCATATGAGGATGATTAGGAGGCCACGATGATGGACAGAGGCCAATGGGCAAGTTACACGCCTACTCTTTCTGATGGACATCCTGGGATTTCTTTATGACCACAGAGAGTCAGGACCTCTTTTTAACATCTCATAATGTTAATATTTAGTATGTTTTGCTTTACAGAAGCATTCGAGCTGGCATAGCCCCAACAAGTAAATATTCAGTTTGGAATCCCAGTGTGGTCCTTTAACATGTTTGTTCAGTTTTTGTTTTGTTTTCACTGTGTTCCATTCCTGTTTGCTTGTGTTCCCTTTGCTAGTTTGTCTCCATGGTTTTTGACTGATTTACGTGTTTCTAGTTATGTTAATTATCTCTGTGTATTTGAACCCGCTGTTCATTAAGTTTCTTTTTCCAGTATTGTCTTTATGTGGTTGTGTAATACTCCTGAAATCTCCTGCGTGTTCTTGCTGGATTTATTAAAGACTGTTTATTTTAGATATTCGTTGTATGCTTTCTGCAGCCACACCTGATAGGTCCCAGACGTCTGGACATCACTGTATATATTCCTTAAATATGTATAGATGAATGGATATATAATAAAGTAGTACCTTGAACATCAAAGTACCATGAAACGAAATCCTGGTTCACTGATCAAATTACATTATTCATCGTAAAGCCTGGCACATTATATAGTGAACTGCATGCATTTTAGATGAGCGCACTTGGGTGACTGCCCTCCTGAAGTCATTCAAGGTCCATATAAGCAAGGATTCCTGCTTCTCACAGGCTGTCGATGATATCCCACAATCTTTTCATTTCTTTCTCTCTTTCAATACCATTGTGTGCTGAAGTCTCCGTTGTATGCTGCACCATCAGAGTTTCAGGAAAAGATGCATAAGGGATTGTTGACATAATTTTCTGTCATTTATGACACAATGTTTCGATTGACATAATTTTCCAGCAGAATTTTCACTGTTATACTGCAGGGGGCGCTATTACACATCTTCTGAAAGAATACAGAATCTCTGGATCAAAACACAGACACATAAGAAGCAGAAACAAGTGACAAAAGACAAAGTCACTGGAAGGCAAGCTTGCAACCTTTAGCCAAAAAAGCATAAAGGCTAATGCTAACGCTGGTACACAGGGAATGAGACCAGAGGCCATTTTTAATGGATATATCATTGGAGAAGAGGCTTCCCTACACTGCTTTTGTAAGGAAATAGCTTATCATTTAATGAATCGACTGCCTGTCCACTAATCTTCAATATTTTTATGCTAAACAATACTTTTGTTGGAAACTATGTAGATAAAAAGGTTAATTTATAAGATAACGCAGAGATGGGAAGACAGGTAAGACTTATTTACAGCATTACCATAGTATTTAAAATAAATATTGAGTGATATTATATATTGTCTAAAGAAAGTAAAAAAATGATATTTTAATGAATGAAGGTAAAAAAACATAATTTTAATGAATTACATATGTATTGAACTACAAATGAGTTTTAGTGGAATCTTAAATGTAGTTTTATGCGTTCTGCAGTACCTAGTAATTTGCAGCTAATAGAAATATTCACACACTTTTTTCCACAGTAAAGCACATTACACAAACAATGCAGTCCTACTGTATGTTTACTAGCAATATAACACCAGATATAGAACATTTATTCACAAAACCTACGGGCTAATCCACAAAAAACTGATTAACGTAAACTGTAACTGACTGTCATAAAACTTTAAAATGGCGGGCACTGCCTCACATGATTCAAGTTAGCCGTTATGCTTTTTCCACTGGTAAGAGATACAGAACCTCTCATCTCCCTATAATAAGACAATCTCTGTAGAAGCATTGCTTCTGTAAGGGCTAATGTACATCCAGTCGGTTGTTATCGCAGAATAAACCCTGACAGTGATCAGTCTTGAGTCACTCTGAAGGGGTTTATTCTGCGATAACAACCGGCTGGATGTACATTAGCCCGCTTATTACACGGCTATTTGTCTCAAGTAAATTAGACACAAAATATTGTCTTGAGTTTAAATATTTTATTAGCTGTTACGCAAAGCTTCAGCAAAGAAAAACAGTCCCAAACTGCTTTAAGCCTTTATCTATTGCTAAAAAAGATTTGGTTTAGGTATAGTTCACCCAAAAATGAAAATTAGCCCATGATTTACTCACTCTCAAGTCATCCTAGGTGTATATGACATTCTTCTTTCAGATGAATTGTTATATTAAAAAGTCTTGGCTAATCCAAGCTTTATAATAGCAGTAGTTGTAGCTCTTAAGTCCATAAAAATGCATCTGTCCGTCAAATAACGTGCTCCACATGGCTCTGGGGGGTTAATAAAGGCCTTCTGAAGTGAATCAATGTGTTTGTGTAAGAAAAATATTCATATTTAAAACTTTATAAAGTAAAGTTCCGGCCGATCACCTTCCGTGGAAAAGGTGTTGAAAGTGCCTTCTCGCAATTCAAAATGCTTACGCTACGTTTGACGACCATAACTGGTAGCATAAGCCTTTTGAACTGCAGCCATTATAAAGGTTGGATTAGCCAGGACTTTTTTAATATAACTCAGATTTTATTCGTCTGAAAGAAGAATGTCATATACACCTAGGATGACTTGAGAGTGAGTAAATCATGGACTAATTTTAATTTTTGGGTGAACTAACCCCTGAAGTCTTCCATTGTAACCCGTGGTGGTTAAGTGTTTTTCAGTCACAAGATGGCGCCAGGCAGTCAATGCCAGCAGAGTGACACGTTAAGCATATAAGTAGTTCCGGTCAAGATAACTCGTAGTACCCGGATGAGTGGTGTGTTATTCACTTTGGCGGTTGTTGTCTGGGAATAACATACCACTGGAATGTGCGATTGACCAATCAGAATCAAGTATTCCACAGAGCCATGTAATAAGTAATGTAATGTAATGTATAATGTAAAATAACACGATCATCAAACACTAAACAGCATATACATCAAGACTGTCTAACGTTAACAAATGAAATGTACACCCAGGACTGTGCAAGCTTTGGGAGTGTTGATGGACTCAATCTACTCCATCTATGTTTTTTTTTCCAAAAAAGTTGGAACACTGTACAAATTGTGAATAAAAAAGGAATGCAATAATTTACAAATCTCATAATCTTCTGTTTTATTCACAACAGAATATAGATAACATATCAAATGTTGAAAGTGAGACATTTTGAAATGTCATGCCAAATATTGGCTCATTTTGGATTTTATGAGAGCTACACATTCCAAAAAAGTTGGGACAGGTAGCAATAAGAGGCCGGAAAAGTTAAATGTACATATAAGGAACAGCTGGAGGACCAATTTGCAACTTATTAGGTCAACTGGCAACATGAATGGGTATAAAAAGAGCCTCTCAGAGTTGCAGTGTCTCTCAGAAGTCAAGATGGGCAGAGGCTCACCAATTCCCCCAATGCTGCAGCCAAAAATAGTGGAGCAATATCAGAAAGGAGTTTCTCAGAGAAAAACAAAGAGTTTGAAGTTATCATCATCTACAGTGCATAATATCATCCAAAGATTCAGAGAATCTGGAACAATCTCAGGGCGTAAGGGTCAAGGCCGGAAAACAGGAATGCTACTATAATGGAAATCACAACATGGGCTCAGGAATACTATTTACTTGTCGGTGAACACAATCCACTGTGCCATTCGCCGTTGCCGGCTAAAACTCTATAGGTCAAAAAAGAAGCCATATCTAAACATGATCCAGAAGCGCAGGCGTTTTCTCTGGGCTAAGGCTCATTTAAAATGGACTGTGGCAAAGTGGAAAACTGTTCTGTGGTCAGACAAATCAAAATTTGAAGTTCTTTTTGGAAAACTGGGACGCCATGTCATCCGGACTAAAGAGGACAAGGACAACCCAAGTTGTTCTCAGAGCTCAGTTCAGAAGCCTGCATCTCTGATGGTATGGGGTTGCATGAGTGCATGTGGCATGGGCAGCTTACACATCTGGAAAGGCACCATCAATGCTGAAAGGTATATCCAAGTTCTAGAACAACATATGCTCCCATCCAGATGTCGTCTCTTTCAGGGAAGACCTTGCATTTTCCAACATGACAATGCCAGACCGCATACTGCATCAATTACAACATCATGGCTGCGTAGAAGAAGGATCCGGGTACTGAAATGGCCAGCCTGCAGTCCAGATCTTTCACCCATAGAAAACATTTGGCGCATCATAAAGAGGAAGATGCGACAAAGAAGACCTAAGACAGTTGAGCAACTAGAAGCCTGTATTAGACAAGAATGGGACAACATTCCTATTCCTAAACTTGAGCAACTTGTCTCCTCAGTCCCTAGACGTTTGCAGACTGTTATAAAAAGAAGAGGGGATGCCACACAGTGGGAAAAATGGCCTTGTCCCAACTTTTTTGAGATGTGTTGATGCCATGAAATTTAAAATCAACTTATTTTTCCCTTAAAATGATACATTTTCTCAGTTTAAACATTTGATATGTCATCTATGTTGTATTCTGAATAAAATATTGAAATTTGAAACTTCCACATCATTGCATTCTGTTTTTATTCACAATTTGTACAGTGTCCCAACTTTTTTGGAATCGGGTTTGTATGTGTGGTTATAAATTTTATGAGTACAATACATTATAACACCAGATTTTATAATTTTATACATTTTATAAAGGGTTTTCTTAATGCATTATAATGCATGCATAATGCCTTATAAACAACCTTACACAACATACACAACACAACGTTTAGAGCGTGCATGGAAGGTGTACAAAATGGATATATGGCAATATATTATATATAATGGATGTATGGATATATCAAAACTTTTAAAAGAGCACCTCAAGGTCATTAAATGGGAATACTGACTTGCCAACATTCTTATACATGATATTAGAAAATACAACTTACATGAATGTGGTTAACCAGACTGTAAAAGAACATATTCTTGTGCACTTTTGTGCATCTCAAACTGTATATAACTGTTTATATTGTAAATCAATATCATTTTCAAGACATGAACAAAAATAACCAATAAACTCGACATAAATAACAATAACAGTTAGCTGCACGTATTGTTTTAGAGTTTATTTTTTATAAAAACATGATCTTGTGAATGTATTGTTCCTTTGTAGTTTTCCACACAACTTTGATTTCATCTTAAGAAAAATTACTTATAACCACTTCATGATATCTTACGGCTGTTTAAAAAAGACTTAACTTTTGTTACTTACAGACAAATGCCACTTATAAATATTATGACCACATTATAAAGCTTTTAGATGTTTAAAAGAAGACTTTGTTTGTGTCACTTTACTTTAAGCAGTAAACGACCACTCATGAGCTCTTAAGTAAACAAGGTCAAGATATGAGACTTGGGAAAGTAAAAGATATGAATCTATGGGATATACAATCCAGTATAACTTATAATGCATTAAGAATACCCTTATAATGTATTATGAATACAGGCTTCATCTGGTGTTATTATGCATTGTACATTGTACCACAAATAGGTAGTATTATAATGTATTGTAACTTTTGTCATGATTAATTATCAGGCAATACAACATATTATAAGGTTGTTTATATTATTATGCATGCATTTATAATGCACATATAATGCATGAAAATGTTCTCTTTTTTTTTAACGATTCTTAGACAGGGAACATGATATATTTCCATACCATAGAGGGTTAAGTAGACAGTCCTATGCGCAGTCAGATCCTGGTCATTTCAGAAGAGAGAAAAACTACAGACGGCAGGGAACTGCAGTGCCCTTCCCCACACATATCATGACATATGCCTCTCAATTGCTCTCTTTCTTTCTCTTTCTGAGAAAAAAATCCTAATAGACTTGCATTGGGTTTAAAAGGATATAGTGAGGTAATACATACAGAAGGTCTGAAGTGAGTCCTCCAGCTCCTCTAGTCCCTCTGAACCGTGAAGAGTGCAATTGGTTACACATCCTTGGAGCCAGGCTATGCCTCCCATGATCCATTAGCGTATGTTCATTTAATTTTGCCGAGGTAATTAGAATCTATTTGACACCCCTAAGAGAAGGACTGCAAGGCTTGCAGGATCTTACGGTAAAAAAAAAAAAAAAAATAGCCCTAAAGCTGAGGTAATGTACAGTGCATAACTCTTAATAAGTTCTCATGCAAGTTCAAGAGGAAGTTTATGTTTGTGTGTGTGAATGTCTGAGTTAAGAGGTGGTTAGACCTCAGACTATACTCACTTGGACCAATTTGTGGCGCGAATGTAATTAGATTAATAAATTTATGGATTAATTTCCATAGACGGTTATAAAATTAGCCACTGCAAGATGCTGAATCTTTACCCCTCACGGGTAGGTGTTTTATCTTTGGCCCCCGAGGCACAAATAAGTAAGTCTTTAATATATGACTCTATTAGACTAAGTTCTGGCAACATTGTGTGAGAGTAGGATAAGCTTCAGGGGCATGATGTTGTAAAGGACAAAATATTCCCCATCTATCAGCAAAAACCTCAGCGGTAATTGATGGAGTCCTCTTTCTGCTCCACTTGCTGCCATTCTGCCATTGTCAGATAGACATATATTGATGGATGATGTCTTTTTCTGGACCATGATATATTCTTAACATACTCTCTTTTTCCCCTTTCACTCTATTTTCTCACACTGAATGTGGTTATTCTCAAGACATCTATGGTAAAAGACATCTAGTGCATACCTGTATGAATCCCCAATGTGCTATTTACTGTCCTTTGTTAAGAAACAAAACACATATTATTGTTCAAAAGTTTGGGATAAGTAAGATTTTTATGTTTTTGAAAGAAAATTCTTATGTTCACCAAGGCTACTGTCACGGCTGCCATGTAGTTTAAATCCCAAGGAAAATGATGCAGATTAAAGAAAAAACAATACTTTTAATAAACTCCAAAACAGCTAGAAAGACAACACAACATAACCCTTAACAACACAATCACAACATTTAACGCAAGACATAGAACTGAAGGAACCTGAAGTTTCCATCTAGCTCATTTGAAGTCCCAATTTTACATTTATTTAGTCTGAGAATGGATTAAATGAATAGAATTTTCAAGAAAAAACAGCAGCAAAAATGTGGTGTTTTTACTGTGGATTCAAACAGAACTTCATGAAGTTTGGATTTTTTCCTTTAGAAAGTTAGACCTGGTTGTTTTAGACTTCCAGATGAAATTGTGTTTACATGCAACAATCCCTCAGCAAGTTATAGCCATTTATTATAATATTATTCTAGGCGTTTTTGAGTGAAAACGTGTATTTTAATTACTGACGATGTAGATGTGTTCTAAAAAAGTTCAGAGAGTAAAGTAAATAGAAAGATTGTTATATAATAACAGAACACTGAAGCAAACATTTTTCTTCAGAGAAATATATTATAATTTGAACATGAACAATGCATGTAACAATGCAACATGTTGTGACAACAAACGGTGCAAGTAATCTTCTCAAATACAAATTGAGGAAAATGTTAGAGTGAAAACGGTGTAAAACACAAACTACATACAAATAGAGAAATATTTATGTTTATTTCTGTTTATTTCCATGCACGCAAATACACACCCACTTTCACGTTAAATTTTCAGAGAAACGTGATTGGTGGTTCAAAAAAGAAATGTGTTTATTGGTTGAGTTGACAGTTTTTAAACGAATCTGGGCACGGAAGAGTGGGGCTAATGATTAGCAATCGTTTTGGTTTGGCTCAGGGGAACAACCCATGTGCGTTTCCTTGACAAATCAATGCTGCATATTTTGATGACGTGTCCACACTCACTACGAGCAATTGCGAGAAAAGCGGAGGTTCTCCTCTTTATGGTGCAGTTTACAGCATACATATTGGATTAGAGGTTTAAAAGTTATTAATCATTTTAGAGCGATAGTTATTTTTAGCCGCGGGCGGCTGTCTCGGTTAAACTATACATGTTAACTATATCTTACCAGTTATTTTGAAGCCCTTAATATAAAGCACGTGTCATGTTTAGGACAAATTGTATCATGCGCTTTCCCTGCATCAGCTCATTCTGCAGTGTAGGAATGTGCTGGTAAACGTGACAACCGCACCACCGCGGTGGCTGAGTAGCACCGGCGGTGGTGACGCCAAAACACACATTTTTTTTTTTTTTTTTTTTTTTTTATGTGAATGCTGTTAATTACGTGGATATTATGACACAAGTGAAGCACAAAGCTTTATTTACAAAATAAATAATAGATTTGCAATTAAATGTTACATCGCAGCCATGGAAACATATGGATTCATGCCGAACGAGAGAGGTGTATAGGCTTTGTGAGGTGAGCCAAATTTAAGCTTTGCTTTTTGCAATCTGGTCACCCGATATTTTCCACAAATTTAACAATAGGCTTACTGCATTTTATTTTTACTGGACATGGAATCTCTTATTTATTTTCCCAAATCTTCATTTACATCTTTCACAGGGGATTATACACATTTCTTCCTTTTGTTTGCTTTTAATTAGGAGAATATTCACATCATTTACTGTGGTAAAGTAGAAAACGGTGTAGGACAAATACATTTTACTTCAAATTCTATTTAACACAGCTTGTGCTTGTTATTAGACTTAAGGTGTGTCAAGTGTATGTGTAGCTATAGCGCATTTCACACGCCGGAGATTTTTTTGTTTCACTTTCTCTCACAGAGCATAATCAGACAAAGCCTAAAGTTCTTGACCCTGCGGAAGATAATTTCGTTCTTCACCTTTTACTACAATTGTCAGTTTTGGAACATCAGGAGAAAACATGAAGATATTAGAAAAATGATGCTAGCTCTTTCCTGCTCGTGTCCTCATCTTTAGGCAGTTAAGCGACATGTGACGCACCTTTGTGGGTAAACATAAAACCAATATTTTTTTAACTACTATTTACTTATATTATTTATATTACCATTATTTACTGATATTTATTTAAATGTTTTACAGGCTGTAGTAGCTATGTTTCACTGACGGAAGTACTAATATATATATATATATATATATATATATATATATATATATATATATATATATATATATATATATATATATGTATGTGTGTGTGTGTGTGTGTGTGTGTGTACCTGCCCCCTTGAGGTGTACCTTTTTCGTTTTCATATTGGGGCTTCTGAGAAATGCATGGAGTTGCCTTCATTTATTTAGAGAGTGAATAAACTTGTGAAACAGAGAAGTATCGTCATGTAATCCATTGATTTCAACAATGTAACTGTATTCTAAATACCAACTATTTAAATTGTAACTGTAACGGAATACAGTTACTCATAATTTGTATTCTGAATATGTAACTTGGGTACATGTATTCTGTTACTCCCCAACACTACACAGTCCAAGGCATGCCTTTCAGTGGTTGGTCTAAGGGAAGTTTTTGCCACATTTGTGGAGTTGGTGCTGCTTAACAACAACTTCCCATTCACCATCGTCTCAGCTACCAGCCCCACTCAGAGACCAGCCATCCGCCACGACTTCCAGCACCATGGAGATTGCATCGTGTGCTGCCCAAAGAGAGTTACTGGAGGTTGAGGACTGGGAGGAAAGCCCCACACAGAACCCAACCATGGTGGATGGGATTGCCATGGCATGTTTGTGGATATTGCTCTGTTTCTCCAGACCCCGCTGGTTCTGTCCAGCCCTGAACTTCCTGTTTTGCTGCTGGTTCTTCTCTCTCCTGCCTCCTCTAACAGCCAGTTCCTCAGCTGTACCTCCTCTGGTCCCCTTCAGTCCCTCTTTATCTCCTGCACTGAGCTGTGTGGATCTGCTTCAGTCCTTCAAGCCACCAGCTCTGCCTAGTCCAGAGGATCCCCTGGCTCTGCCTCCAGCCTTTGAAACTATTGGAAACCATTGGCTCCACTGGAAACCATCATCCTTATGATCATCCTAGCTCCCTCGTCCCACAGGCTATGCCTTGGTTAGACATCGGCTTGCCTGCTCCTTCGGTTCCGTCTGGCTTCGCCTTCCCCCCGGCTCTGCCTTCGTCTTCAGATTCCCGCATTCCACCTCGGATGCTTGTCTCTGCAGCTCGATCGTGGTCTCCAGCACCAGTGATGTAGCATGGGATCAGTTCCACCTGGATCTCCATCTCCAGTGCCATCTCCATCGGGTGTCCAGCATGGCTCCACCCACCTTCGACTCCGCCCTAGGGTCTCATCATGGCTGGTCTCTGGCTGGTCCCCCCCCCTCCACTCCACCCTTCACCCCTTTCTAGTCCCTCGTCCTCCTCCAGAGCCCCCTCCCTCCCTCCCTCCCTCCCTCCTCTGAACTCTTTACTGTGCAAGGTCATGCCTTCCGGGAAGGGGAGCTTCTGAGTTATGTTCATTTCTGCTGTGACCTAGGCTGAAATCCGAAATCGGCCCCTATACCCTCAAATAGGGCATTATTTGAGGGGACAGCCATTTGTAGTGATGTCCGAAACCAAAGTGGACGTTATTGAGTGCACTCATTCAATCCCATAATGCACCACAATAACGATTGTGCAGCCGATGTACACTCAGCGGCTGTCCGAATTCACTCACTCGTTTTCATTCACTCCTTCAAGTGAACTATATTAGTGGACTAACATAGAGAATAGTGAATGAGGGTTTAGGGGGCGATTTCGGATTCAGCCCTAGTTTTACTGAGTTGCCTGATTACTCATTTAGTTCACCTGTCGTCTCATTAGTTTTCTTGTTAATCCCTGTGTATATATACCCTGTGTTATCCTGCATTCCTGGTCAGTTCTCATTTATGTATGTTGTGTGTAGTTTGGATATCTATGATATCTAAGAGTGTTGTCATTAAAAGACATTTTTTTTTTTTTTTTTTAAATCTCATTCATCTGCATGCTGTTTACACACGCTACCCGTGACAGTAGGTCCAATTATTTCTTAGTGAATCAATAACTCTCAATAGCTCATGCAGTATGTCCCCTGGCTCTGAGTTTGACTTTTTTGTTGGCTTATCATTAGCTCTACCCCTAGTTTCCATCTCCCTGAGTAAGTAAGAGCTCTTAGCACCCTTTGTGACATGACTTCCACTGCTCTAAGAGCAAACATGAGTATACCAACACATTTCACTTAGCTTGTTTGTTTGTGTGCGTGAGCTGACACACACATTATCTCTTCCCAAATAGAGAGAGAGAGAGAGAGAGACTTCCCTGTCTACTGTCTATAGGCTGAAACTGAAATTATACCTTCAAGATTGACCTAAAATACTCAATACGCAACAATTAATAATCACTAACCATAATCCAAACATCATTTATGTCATGCACACAAGACCCTCACAATTACTGTTGAAACCAAATAGTTGATGCTAATCCAATATTTTTGCAAAAAAATACAGGGCAAACTGACATTTTGGATGAAATTAGTTGCATTTAGTATTTAAAAAATTTTTTTTTTTTTTTTTTTTTTAGTACTGAATAAATACCCTTATTATTTTCCTCAGAGTTTTTGCCCTTTTAATCGTAGATGAAGCTGAAGTTGAGCTCACTGAAACGTATTCTGGCATTACCTTATCTGTGAAGAATATATGCAATGCCGCTTTATGCCAGACTGGCCAAAATGAAATCTAAGGGGGCACACCTTCCCCTGGCGTGATTGTCCCTCCTCCCCACTCCCTCGCTGGCCTGCACTCACATTGAACCACCCAATTTGGTGAATAAGCCCCGCCTTCTAAATGAAAGAGCCAATCGTTGATTAGTAAAGTCACACATCGCCACTGCAGCTGCTGTTAGACGCTCTGGTTGCTATAGAAACAGGCAGTGTTCTGAGATGTGCGCTTAGGATAACGCATGCGCATTAGCTTTGTCCAGGCTGAAAAATGCAGTTTTCTTGTCATGATTCAAGCGAACAGTTTTGAAGAATTTTATGTTTCCCCATTCAAAGAGTTAGGAGCTGCACTTGAATGCCCAAGAGGTGTTTCTAAGATGGCCACAGAGTGAAATTACTTATTGCATTATTAATGAATGGCGATTTTCACTTAACTGTGCTGCACATATCAGAATATAATTTACTGTTCCATGCTCCAGTATGGTTAGCAATCACACTACATGCTTAATATCCCTGAGCCCAATCGAACTGCACCTGAGCCCACCTCTTCAAGCGTGCCAGGGCACGGTTCAGCGAACTGCACTAGTCAAAAAGAACCAGACTTTGGGGGGTCAAACATGCTCACTCAGGCACAGTTCAGCTTGCTTAGTGTGAGTACACCTTTAAAAGGCATCCTCATTTTTGCTACCTACCGTTTCAAACTGTATTTGTGTCAGGAGAGTGCCTATTATGCCTAAAAATGCCACCTAGGTTGGTAGCTCAGCTGGTTTTGGAATAGAGCTGTTGTATAGAACTTGAACATCATATTCTGCTCAAACACACATTCTTAAACAGGATGGAGTGCTTAGAGCATCTTAGACAGACATTTAACACTCTTTCTGACTGCTCACAAAAACACAATTATGATTTTAATGGCAACATGCAGACAAAAAGAGCAGGGTCTGAATGTTGTGACTGAAAACATCTTTTTGATTTTCATTATACTTGAAAGAGTTCACAACAACAAAAAAAATCATTTACTCATCCCCGATGGAATTCCATAACTTTGCATTTCTCAAATTCACACTTACAGATAGGGTAAAGAGTATGCGTATTTGGCATAATGTTTGAGGGGAGGGCTCCAAGCTCAGAATTTGTCCCGAAGCCAGAGTACTCCCCCCGTGTCCCTGACTGGGATAGTAACCAGAGAGTGGGTCGTCGGGGTGGTCGAGGGATGGAGAATACTGTCACTTAATTATAAAACATCACTTAATTATTCTGTGGAAAATAAAATAAAATATTTTGAGGAAAAGTGTAACACTGACCTCGCTTTTACTCTGGGTCACAGATCCAATACTTACACTATTCTGAGCAGGATTCAAACTCAACCAGCATGGAAGAGGGGCGAGCTAACAAGGACGCTAAAGACCACAGCCTCTAGCATCAGTCTCTGGTGTATTGTTAAGCTGTCACACAGGAATCAAGGCTGTGTCTGGGGGGTGGAGGGTATTCAGAATGACAGGTCACTCAGGTGAAGGGCACCAGTGTTTTACGGGTGGACAGTGACAGCTCAGCTGAAGAATAGACAGGTGACACTGATTGAAAAGAAAGGGGGATGTAGTGTATGTTTGAGCTACATCTATATTTCTCTCTAGAAGTTTCTCTAGTAGCCAGCTCAAAATACAGTAGTGGAACACACACCATGTGGGAACGGGCAGTAATGGTCAGAAATTCAGTGGGAGCGGGATTAAGAAAATCCTGTGCAGAGCTCTAATTCAAACCACCAGCATGGGAGAGGGGTGAGCAAACAAGGACGCTAAAGATGGCAGCCTCTAGTATCAGTCGCTAATGCACCTAGTTGAAGTGAAGTCCAAGTATGGCAACCCATATTCAAAATTTGTCCTTGAGTAGTGAACACATACACACACACTGCAAACTATGGACACACACACTCAGAGCAGTGGGCAGCCATTCACTGCAGCACCCAGGGAGCAATTTTTGGCCTCTGTTAAGGCTGATTTATACCTCTGTGTTGTTTGATTTTTAATTAATACTTCTGCGTCGCTGTCCACGCTGATGTGCAATTACACATGTAGAGGGAGCATAATAACCCCCGAGGGAGGGCTTCTGGTAGACCAATCACAGTGCTTGCAGTCCGCGTAGAATTGACGCGTTGTTATATTTTTGGAGAGGTGCATGTCAGGCTACGCATGCTACACACAGATTATGAAGTAGCTACACCGTACACTCGACGAAGAAGTATAAATTGGGCTTTACACTCACCTCCCTAAACCACAGTCCCGTCTGGGTCACAATACCAATGTAACTGGTCCTGCTCACACATGAGTGGGATTCATACCACAATCAACCAACATGGGAGGCAGACACACTAATAAGGATGCTAAAGACCTCAACCTCTAGAATCAATTGTTAGTATGCCTCTTGAGACCAGGGGACTGAGATTTAGCTGCACAGCTATTTCTAGCTGGCCTCCATTTACACTCAACTCCCTAAACCCCACTCTCACCTGGGTCATGGCAGCAATATAACTGGTACTCAGAGCAGGATTCAAACTGCATCAGCCCGCATGCTAGTAGGACGCTGAAGACTGTAGTGTTTCCTAGCTAGCCTCTATTAAATATACAATAAAAGTCAATGGTGTTTGTTTTGGACCCCACTGACTTTCGGTGTATGGCCAAAAACAATTAATTCTCCAGGAGAAAGAAATTCATACGGGTTTGGATCAGCATGGTCTGGATGAATTTTTATTTTTGAGGTAAACTTTTATTATAAAACTTATTTATTTTAAAACTGTCCTACTATTTTATTTCTCTCATTGTCTTTGCTCTTTTTTTGTCTTCTGATGGGCAGCATATCCATACCCATAGGCCCCTACCTATCATATTTAGCCTGCTTTCTGTCTGTCTCATACTTCATACTAAGACAGGTGTCCAGTCTACTCAGTTTGACTGAACAAGGATCAACAGTGAGTGGGAGACTGATGAGGGGCCCTTTGGGTGATGGAGTCCAGACACTCTCTGCTCATGAAGGTCTTTCCTCCTCTGATGTATCGTTAAACTGTCACACAGGAATCAAGGCTGTGTCTGGGGGGTGAAGGGTATTCAGAATGACAGGTCACTCAGGTGAAGGGCACCAGTGTTTTACGGGTGGACAGTGACAGCTCAGCTGAAGAATAGACATATGACACTGATGGAAAGGAAAGGGGGATGTAGTATATGCTTGAGCTACATCTATATTTCTCTCTAGAAGTTTCTCTATTAGCCAGCTCAAAATACTTTCCCTTACCGCTTGTCATAGGATGGGTCAGAAAACCAGACACGAGTCTGATTCCTCATACTGCACATAAATAAAACACGGCCTGCATTGCATGTTGTCCCAAAGCATGAATGTGAATTTAGATCAAAACCTTTTACTCTGGTTTCATCAGTATCTGTGAGTCAAGAGAGCTACAGATGGAACTCTGCAGTGAAGGCTGATTTCCCAAAACACATTTGAGGATTTTTTTCCCCTTTTTTTTTCTTTTTCTTTTTAATGTCTAATAAAATGTGAATTTGCCCTTGACCAGAAGCTGCAGGAAAGAACAGAGGCAAAACAGGCCTCCATAAATACTCTGGGATTGAACAGAGGAGAAAAACACATATATCACAGTAGAAAAGAACACATTGTCATCCCCAGGATTCCAACAACCTCGGACAGGGGAAAACGTGGAGACTGCTTAACCGAGATCAGGGTCAGAGAGAATTAAATCCCCCTGTTGTCAGTGCATACGCACACACATACACACACATCACCTCAACACAAGCCATCTGTCCTCCAAAAGCATGGCAATCAGATCCATCAGGGTCTCCCAGGTCGCTATCCGCAGGGCAGCAAAGCCCACGTGCCCATGCCATCTGACAAATACACTGTGCTCTCTCTTACTAACACCCAACTCTCTGCAAGAACTGGCAAACAACAGGCCAGATTTTCCAATGTCTGCATATAGAGTACAGCATTATTAACTAGTGTTGTTGCTAGCAGCCAGATATATGCTGATCTATAAGGACAGAGTCTAGAGAGGAAGTGCTGCAGTATATAGTAAATTAGAACTAGTGTTGGGGTAATGTGGGATTTATCTAATTAATAGTAGTGACACTAAGTATATATATATATATATATATATATATATATATATATATATATATATATATATATATATATATATATATATATATATATATACACACACACACACACTATATATTATTGTCAAAAGTTTTGGGACATCTGCTTTTACATGCACATGAACTTTAATGACATCCCACACTTAATCCATAAGGTTTAATATGGAGTTGGCCCACCCTTTGCAGCTATAACAGCTTCAACTCTTCTGGGATGGCTTTCCACAAGGTTTATGAGTGTGTTTATGGGAATTTTTGACCATTCTTCTAGAAGTCATTTGTGAGGTCAGGCACTGATGTTGGACAAGAAAGCCTGGCTCACAGTCTCCACTCTAACTCATCCAAAAGGTGTTTTACTCTGTGCAGGCCAGTCAAGTTCCTCCACACCAAAATGGCTCATCCATGTCTTTATGGATCTTGCTTTGCGCACTGGTGCACAGTCATGTTGGAACAGGAAGGGGCCATCCCCAATCTGTTCTCACAAATTTGGTAGAATGAAATTGTCCAAAAAATGTCTTGGTATACTGAAGCATTAAGAGTTCCTTTCATTGGAACTAAGGGGCCAAGCCCAACCCTTGAAAAACAACCCCACACCATAATCCCCCCTCTACCAAACTTTACACTTGGTACAATGCAGTCAGGCAAGTACCATTCTCCTGGCAACTGCCAAACTCAGAGTTGTCCATTGGATTGCCAGACAGAAAAGCGTGATTCGTCACTCCAGAGAACGCACATCTGCTATGCATGTATGGATAAATGAAAGCATATGGTTGACAGCGTTGGGGAAAATCACTTTTAAAAGTAATGCATTACAATATTGAGTTACTGAAATAATAAACCTTTCAATTATAAACTGACAAGGTGTTTTATTAATTTCAGATACATATTGTTGTGTATAGGTGACTGTAAAGTTTACTCTATTATTCTCCTAGTTCAGCGGCCACTTATACTGTCATGTATTTAGGGAAAAGTGGAAGAATTTACACTTTGTCAATCCGATAGATCTGATTATCTAAATTGTGACACAAACTAACATGGCGGCTCCCCCTTGTGCTTTATAAATCAACTAAAATTATAATTGCAAAGGTGTTAAAATGATAAACCACATTCACTTACACATATTTTAGAATCGTAATGTCAGGTAGTTCATGATATAGGGTATGTTTTCACAAACATGTTTTGTGTTTTGGCCGTTCATTTACATGACAACAGCGTTTTGGGGGCATCAAAATGCAAGCTCTTGAAAACGATGCCTTTACTGTCTCCATATAAACAAAAACATGAATTTATAATATTTCTGTCAGGACCACTGTCGTCAAATACGATTGATTGACTATTAGCATATAGTTTGGATTGGCGTTATGGTTCTGTTCTGGGCAAGAACTCCCTGCGCGTCCATGCAGCCTAGCATGGATAAGAGCAGGGAGAGCAGCAATAACCCACCATAGGGTAAACAGAACAGAGCCAACATAATGTATTGCAGATATCATTAATGTTGATATTAAATGTACAAAATAATTCAGAAATTTAGTCTGATTCAAGGGGAAGACTTGACGAGAGGAGGAGCTGGGGATGGAGAAGGGTAAATGAGCTCTGGAGAACGCGATAGCTGCTGATAGTACTGAGGAGCTTATACATGTGTGCTGTGATAGACGTCGTATTCCTATAGGTAGACGTGATCAGCTGACAGACAGCTGATGCAAGTTTGACTAACGTGACCTGCCAGAACTGACGCTATATGCATGATAATAATATAGCCTAATATAATAGCCTTTTTAGTCATTTTTGCAGATCTGTGTGAACAGGGATCGTTTTGACTTATGTTATTAATACATCGTTGTCATATAATCATACCCACAGTTAAAACGTTTGTGAATATTTTGAATTAAAAAATTAAATAAAAGTGATACATCAGTCATACAGGGCTTATGCAGTGTCACGTGACAAGCATGACACATTTTTTTGTCACACAATAGAAACTGGATATACCCAGTCCTTTAACCTCCAGCCAATCCCTAAGACCAGCAAAGACAATCAAAATAACTTTCAGTTTTAAACTTCAGGCATCTTCAGTTCACTCCATCAAATATTTAGACGCTTTCAGGGGTGAGAGTACACGTCCCTCAGCACTTTAGTGGTAACCACACAGGTCCATGATGAAGTCTGCTGTCCCTTACAGGCCACTATCCTTCACTCACAAGATGAACATCACGCCTGGGAAATGCTTTTCTGTCAGTGTTGATGATGGATGTCAGAGACAGTTGTACTCATTAAGACAGGTGGTCTTCACCTCAAGGCTCAGAAGAACCTAAGGGCAGTATATGATGTATTTCTCCTTCACCTTTGACATGATGCATTAGTCAGGCAGTGACAAAGGCAGTGTGAAGATGGTGCACAGTGACATTTAAGTTACATAATATGTTAACATGCCGTGAGCATTATTACTCTGGTGTTAGAGGATGTTAAATGTAGGGCCCTATGATTTTACCGATGCCGAACATGCGGACAGAATTGAGTCATTAACATGGAATGTACTGTATAGTGAGGTGTCACATAATTTGGAAAATTTTGGATTTATAAATCCAAAGTAGGGCTGTACAGTTAACCAAATGCAAATCTTTTGAATGTATTTTCACTAAACTCATCTCATAAAAACTATTGTCAAATACAACAAATTCAAAGGTCTTCAATACAAAATGGAAAAATAAAAATATATTACTAAAACATGTTCATTAAATATTATTATAGAATTGTATAGTGTAATGTACTTCTCAAAGTAAGAATAATTTAAGAATTTACAGAATATCACAAAATAAGTTTTCATCCCTGTTTAAAAGTAAGTCTGTTTTGCAGCACTTTATTTGACCACATGGGTGATAATCAACAGCTGGCTTCACGTTACTTTACAAAGAAATAAAGTTTTATTGTTCAACCAAAACCTAAGCTAAAGAGCAACTTTAATGGCCCAGTATGGATCCACTAATATGAAAGATGGCACCAATTAGCGATGGCATTTAGCCTCATTTTGTCTCTAATTCATTTGTCTGGCAGAAGGTCCTTGATAGAGTTCGTTCTTAGTAGAAAGTACTTGGCCGCCAAGACTCTTTGGTGTGTCATAGAAACAGTTTATGCAGCCCTGGGAGGGGAGTAAAGAGGACACATTAGGAATAGATCAATACTAAGTAAATATATAATCATGTCAAAACACAAACAAATCCTCTTCATCAACAAGCTGGAGTTCTTTACAAAGGCCAAGATCCACACAAAACACTTTCACTCTACAAACAATGCAGACATGTTACCAGAGAGCCATGGCAATAGTGCAAATATGTATTCTTTGTATAATATATTGAATTTCATCAGCTGCAACATCTAGATATACCCTTGAGACTCAATCTGCGTCTCAGCAGCGTCATTCGGCACTTTAGTGTTGTGAATATTTGCCTCGGTTTTCACATCACTATGCTGAACAACTAATTAAAATGAACTAAGTTGTATTAACACACATTTAAGGAAATTAAGCACTGATATGAAAATAGGAGGAACACCATGGATCGATATCCAAGGAAAAAGTAAGATGTTCTGGGAAAAGTAATTTCTTCAGTAAATAGCATCCCTTTATAGCTTACTTCAAGTCTCTTAACACCCTACCTCCTGGTTAATACATGAAAATGTATGTGTGTATATATACATATATGTGTGTGTGTGTGTGTGTGTGTGTGTGTGTGTGTGTGTGTGTGTGTGTGTGTGTGTGTGTGTGTGTGTTGTGATCTGGGAAAACCCGTTGGATGTCATGCTAGAACATTTTCAGCTAGGTCGGAGAATAGGTTGAAAGGGTTAGGTCAAAACTGGGTTTTCATTAAATGATTATTCTGTAACATCTTGTCTATCATTTCTAAAAATATCTTGGCAAAATTCACTTGTTTATTGCAGAAAAATGCAATTTGTAGTGGCAAGCTGAAAAGACTGTATTTCACTAATGTTTTAGAACACGCCCGGCGGAGGTGCAAAAAAAAAAAATGGTCATAGTTTTCGCTCTCTTAACACCACAAAGCACCCATCAAAATAAACCCCATTACATGTAGAATAAAGGTATATCAAAGCACATTTCCCACCAGTCCTAACTAGAGCACGCAAAGTTTTTATTTAATACAACATTATCGTATTGTGAGATGACGGAGTGCGAGAACAACACAGTCTGAAGTAACTGATCGCTTAAATGATCTCGCTCGCCTCGATCTGCTTAATCCTGGTGATGTCAGTGCTCTAAACGATGTTATAATGAATTATTTCACATCCAGAGCTAAAGGATTGGATGATGGAGAAGTTACTGAAGAGGAGTCAGTTTAGCTATGCTGTGGGTGTGCTGTGCTTGCTATTCTTGTACAGTTGTGCGATATAAACATACAATGGGTGATCAGTTCAGAGACCATGATAAACAATGGAAAACTTATTTCACTACTTACTAAGTTGCTGTCCTCTTCAGGGTAATGTTAGCTAGTCCCCTTGTGTAGTGATACAACTTATAAATTGTAGTTCCCTTTCAGTCAGTCACGTTCGACGTACGTCAGAACTGACCAACGAATTGGGGATCGTTTTCAGAGACCAATCTACTTCGAGTGTTTAAAAACGAGCTAATGAACATTGGCATGCGGTTCACGCATTCCACGCTTCGCCCGCAGCGCAGGTAGAAATACGGAAGTGGAATACCGCATCTTTTTCCAATATTGTTTCCTACGAAGAGTGTTACTACGAGTCTGCCTTTGGAGTTGACGTCTCTAGATCTGGTGCGGGTGATATAGCATGTTCAGCGTTGGTCAACATAACAACGCTCACGTCTGATGAACAAACAGCTGTTTGTACAGCTCAGAGCTGGGCGTCTTCAATGAGATTGAGTGCTCACAGCAGTCTTGCACTTTCAAACTGCTGTGAGCCACAGCCGTTCCCCTGTGTTCTTCAGCACTGTCAGAGCGTTTTCTCTAAAAGAGCTTACACGGTTTGACCCTGCGTCTTGAGAACATGACCACGTCGGCATGTTGTTTGTCTTGCCTTTTTTGTAAGGGCTTGAACATCTGGCGCGCCGTGTGCCGTCGAGTCTGACGGCCACGCTCACTGTAAATCGTTTCATTTGGGGCTCAGGCAGAGGACAGATGTCAATTGCTGCATCAGAGAGAGGGTTGTATGTCACCATCACTTCTGCTAGAGCTCCCTCTATGAGGCGCCTCTATGCGTTTAAGTGGAACCTGTTCATTGAATGGTGCTCTTCCTGCCAGGAAGAGCCCCAAAAGTGTTCGGTTAGAGTCGTGCTTTCTTTCCTGCAAAATGGGCTGGAGCGAAGGCAGTCTCCCTCCACCCTCAAAGTGTACATTGCAGCAATTGCGGCGTATCACAACGCAGTCAAAGGTAAGTCCTTAGGAAAGCACAACCTAATCGTCAGGTTCCTCAGAAGTGTGAGGATAAATCCTCCTCGTCCAAACACGTTACCCTCTTGGGACTTAGCTCTGGTGCTCAGGGCACTTCAGAGTCCTCTATTTGAGCCTTTACAGTCTGTAGAGTTAAAGATCCTTTCTATGAAGGCAGTGCTCTTGACTGCATTGGCCTCTATCAAGAGGGTAGGGGACCTGCACACACTTTTGGTCAGTGAACTGTGCCAAGAATTACGTCATCCTGAGACCCCTGGATATGTGCCCAAGGTTCCTACCACTCCCTTCAGGGACCAGGTAGTGGACCTGCAAGCGCTGCCTTCGGAGGAGGCAGACCAAGCTCTGGCTTTACTCTGTTCCGTCCGCACTCTTCACGCCTTTGTGGACCGAACTCAAAGCTTTAGGACCTCAGAGCAGCTCTTCGTCTGTTACGGAGGCCAGAAGAAGAGGACATTATCAATAAAAGAGCAGTTTCCTCCTTCCCTGGCACTCCCTTCCTCCTCTCCTTTCGCCATGGGGCAACAGTAGTCAACCAGACTGCGTCCCTCACCAAGGAGCGAGTCCGGTCAGTGTTGAACTGCTTGAATACGTTCAGTGGCAGGACAGCGATCCCAGTGAAACTTTTTCAGAGGCTCCTGGGGCATATGGCATCTGCAGCCACGGTAACGCAGCTCAGATTGCTTCATATGAGACCACTTCAGCACTGGTTTCAGGGCCGAGTCCCAAAATGGGCGTGGCAGAGCAACAAATACTGGGTCCCAGTTACTTCGTACTGTCACCAAACCTTCAGCCCGTGGTCGGACCCGTCGTTTCTACAGACAGAAGTGCCCTTAGAACAAGTGTCCAGGAATGCTGTGATCTTCACGGATGCCTCATCCACTGGCTGGGGGGCCACGTACAACGGGCATTTAGTTTTGGGTCTGTGGACAGGGCCCCAACTGCATTGGCACATCAACTGCCTAGAGTTGCTAACAGTACGTCTTGTGCTTGGCCGCCTCAAGAAGGCTTTCCCTTCTTCTGGCCCGAACGGGCAAGGCATGTCTTGGGATTGGTACGCCAAGACGATAGCATCCACTATCTACAGCGTTATCCAATAGTAACACTGAGTGGGTCTTGCAGAACAGCAGTGACTGACCTTCTCTGCTTAGAGCCCTGACTTGCCGCGCCAACATTTGGGCTGGCCAGAAAGCTCAGGCAGAGCGCTGGAAGGGCCAGCGCTGTGGCATGTTGGTAGGATCCCCAATTCGTCTGAAAGGGAACGTCTCAGTTACGTATGTAACCCTCGTTCCCTAAAGGAGGGAATGGAGGCGTACGTCCCGTCGCCACAGGTGTTGTGCTTCCGCAAAAGGGCCATATTTATGGTCCGTATTTATACCCGCGCTGCAGGCGGAGCGTGGAATGCGAGAACCGCATGCCAATGTTCACTGGCTTGTTTTAAAACACTCTAAGTAGATTGGTCTCTGAAAACAATCCCCAATTTGTCGGTCAGTTCCGACATACATCTCCATTCCCTCCTTCAGGGAACGAGAGTTACATACGTAACTGAAACGTTTTCATATTTTCATATTCAGTTCAGACCTTTACTTTGAAATAGCGATGAACAAAAAAAAAAAAATGAAAGCTTGATAGACAACCAATTTTTTTTTTCATGCCAAGAGTTCAAAATATAACATCCAGTCAATTTTTTTAAATAAAAATTTCTGGAAATGTTTTAAATATAAAGGAAAAAATATATAGATTTGCCATTTGTGATGCAGCAGTGAGCTATAATGATATTTTTATATTTATTAAAGGTTGAATTCAAATCAAATACTGCCAAACTGCCTATACTACTTCTGAATAGGATGTCTACTTCATAAAATGTATGAAAATTATGGAAATACAAACCTGATTCCAAAAAAGTTGGGACACTGTACAAGTTGTGAATAAAAAAGGAATGCAATAATTTACAAATCTCATAAATGTATATTTTACTCACAATAGAATATAGATAACATATCAAATGTTGAAAGTGAGACATTTAGAAATGTCATTCCAAATATTGGCTCATTTTGGATTTCATGAGAGCTACACATTCCAAAAAAGTTGGGACAGGTATCAATAAGAGGCCGGAAAAGTTAAATGTACATATAAGGAACCGCTGGAGGACCAATTTGCAACTTATTAGGTCAATTGGCAACATGAATGGGTATAAAAAGAGCCTCTCAGAGTGGCAGTGTCTCTCAGAAGTCAAGATGGGCAGAGGATCACCAATTCCCCCAATGCTGCGGCCAAAAATAGTGGAGCAATATCAGAAAGCAGTTTCTCAGAGAAAAATTGCAAAGAGTTTGAAGTTATCATCATCTACAGTGCATAATATCATCCAAAGATTGTCGGTGAACACAATCCACCGTGCCATTCGCCGTTGCCGGCTAAAACTCTATAGGTCAAAAAAGAAGCCATATCTAAACATGATCCAGAAGCGCAGGCGTTTTCTCTGGGCCAAGGCTCATTTAAAATGGACTGTGGCAAAGTGGAAAACTGTTCTGTGGTCAGGCAAATCAAAATTTGAAGTTCTTTTTGGAAAACTGGGACGCCATGTCATCCGGACTAAAGAGGACAAGGACAACCCACGTTGTTATCAGCTTTCAGTTCAGAAGCCTGCATCTCTGATGGTATGTGTCCAGTTGTCTACTAAGCTACTAGCTATAGCTCAATAAACTCCCCACTGGAAGGGTTTCAGGACAAGCACGGCGGATACAACTCGAGTCACTTTACGAGCCTTTATTGTGCACACATACACAATCCACAAACTAGGTAGCCTGACTGATACCGCTACGCTAGCATATCAGCTGGATATTAGTGACGTTATTCAGCTCGTTAGTTAGCTAGTTAGTTAAACACAAACATAAAACACCAGAATGAACTAATGAAATTACACAATCATGTGATATTAATTCTTGATCTGAATTACTAGCAATGCCAGTTTATAGACACTCACCGGCAAGGCGTGCCAGTCCTGACTATCAACAGAATGAAAACTAAACTTAAAGGCGATGTTAGCACACTGTGACTAATTAAGCATATACAGACACACAGTCTGGAGACCAGGAACAATAATAAAATAATCCTGTAACCTAGTAAGATTATAACATATATGAAATATAACATAAATATGCCTGCATTTGGAATAAGGCAATAAATGTACACACTTATTTCCTCAAATACCCCAGAACATAATAATAACAACATCCACCACTTGTAGTATATAAATATAAACAACAGTTACACTTGCTGGAAAGTTCTACAGTATGGGGTTGCATGAGTGCGTGTGGCATGGGCAGCTTACACATCTGGAAAGGCACCATCAATGCTGAAAGGTATATCCAAGTTCTAGAACAACATATGCTCCCATCCAGACGTCATCTCTTTCAGGGAAGACCTTGCATTTTCCAACATGACAATGCCAGACCACATCAATTACAACATCATGGCTGCGTAGAAGAAGGATCCGGGTACTGAAATGGCCAGCCTGCAGTCCAGATATTTCACCCATAGAAAACATTTGACGCATCATAAAGAGGAAGATGCGACAAAGAAGACCTAAGACAGTTGAGCAACTAGAAGCCTGTATTAGACAAGAATGGGACAACATTCCTATTCCTAAACTTGAGCAACTTGTCTCCTCAGTCCCCAGACGTTTGCAGACTGTTATAAAAAGAAGAGGGGATGCCACACAGTGGGAAACATGGCCTTGTCCCAACTTTTTTGAGATGTGTTGATGCCATGAAATTTAAAATCAATTTATTTTTCCCTTAAAATGATACATTTTCTCAGTTTAAACATTTGATATGTCATCTATGTTGTATTCTGAATAAAATACTGAAATTTGAAACTTCCACATCATTGCATTCTGTTTTTATTCACAATTTGTACAGTGTCCCAACTTTTTTGGAATCGAGTTTGTATATGGTTCAGATCACTCAAACTATATGGAAATGGAGGCACCCTTATATGGTCAGTAATGGAGCTTGGCTGACATCTAGTGAAAATGTTTGGTAATGCGCCCAAACAAAATCTTACTGAAAGCAAATTTTTTTATATATCAACTTGGAACACAACTTGTTCATATTTCTGGCTTTGATTGTCTTGTAGTTTTAGAGAAAAACAATTTCAATTGTTTACAATTTACAAATGTATTGTAAAATACATATTATTATAAAATATATATTTTTACATTTTCATAAACTTAAACTTTTTCTATTTATTTTTTTATTTTTTCATAATTTATTTGACTTCTACAATAATCTGCCAAGTATCTTCTTTAAAGCAAGACCAACCTTAGGTCTATATTCCAAAGCATTCTTCAATTACACCCATTTTAAGTTTAGACATGCCATTTTCATGTCTATGCGAAACAAAGGGGGTGACGGATATTTAAACCTGTTTTGCTCAAAATTCCATTCCTAAAAACCATAGCGACCAGCCGACTTCAGATAACCATAACTTTTGTTTCAGACAAGCCATGAAAGAAATAAAAATATAATTGAAAAGGGCTTGATATATGATATCAAAAGGTAAAGTTTCACCATGTGATGGGTTTTCATAGATTACAACATCATATATATTATCTACTAATGTATTACTATTACTGTTATTTTCTTAAATTGGTTTTATTCTTTATTTAATTATTGTTTTCTATTATTATTCATTTATTTATTTTTATTTATAATTTTTTTTTCCCTTCTGTTCTATTTCTCTCTTTTTATATTAATGGATATGTATTATCTTTGGTTGTGGTCTTAAAAATGTAAAAAAAAAAAAAAAAGAAAGAAAAGAAAAAGGTGTTAACTTGTAATAATATATTTTCTTTTTGTAATAACATTTGTTTTAATAAAAGTTTGAACATGGATCCAAGTCCAAGTATCTATTTTTTTTTTTTTTGTTTTTTTTGTTTTTTTATGTATCTGTTGAAAATTTAAATCAAGAAATGTGTTAGCTATTCTAGAGCTGGCATTAGTACTACAGGTGCATTTAATCATTGTAAAAATTACCTGCTTATGAAACAAATTGTTTCCTTCCACAATGTGACCCGACAATCATGTACGAAGGGCATTATGCTTTCAGTCAGTGCAGATAAGTACAAATAAATCATTGTTGTCCTGACAACACATATAGCTGGTATCTCCTGATGTGCATTTTAAAAGTGTACTTTTTGTCAAATAAAACAGACTAATTACAGTTTGGACAGCTACAGTAACTGCTTTGAATAAAATATGGATGCAAGACTACATTTTTAGAAATTTAAAGGGGTCATGAACTGCATTGTTTTATTGTTTTATAATGTTTCCTGGGGTGCACTTATAATGTTAGAATGCTTTTTACATCAAAAATTTTCATTATTTATAAATAAAAGGCATTTTTCCTACCTTGATTTTAGCCTCTGCTCTGAACTTTGAGCTCTGTTTTAAGGGGAGTGTCTGCTGTGAGACTTCAGTATAAACGGCCACTGCTGTGATTGGCTAACATCTTTCCATTTGAAATAGCTAAGTATTACTCTCTCTCAATTAATTGTGAAAAGTGTTGCATTACATTTAGATCTATGGCATTATATTTAGATTGTGGCATGAAAGGTTGCAGTGATGATCATTGTAGCCGATCACACACATTGAGCGCATGAAAGCAGTGATCTCATCATTGCAACTCAGTTTCTGTACACCAATGAATGCTTTCATCTTCACTAATAGTGCAAACACGCTATAGTTAAGAGATTCGTTGAATAAAACGGGAGTCACTGATAAACACGTCACTGATAAACTCTCACAGTTTGATTGACAGCTCTAGCGTTCGCTGCTCCAACGATTGCAAAGGGAGCTTTCTTTGATCGCATTCTTTATATCATTTAATCACCGTTAAATAACAGATTATTTTCATCCTACTAAGAGAAACTGCAAGTTGACATTTAGTCACTGGTTTGATTTACTGACACACAGACAAAGAACATCTGACTGTACATGAATCATTACATTTCAGATCAGGCATTAGAATTAACACAGTTACTTACATGTTGCATTAGACAAGCCGAGGCACTGCACAATATTTTGCAATCCTCAACGGCATGTTTATTGCTTTGTAGCTAGATCTGGTTTAACACTAGGCCTATGTTACATACGCAAATCGGTGGGCGGTGCTAAACAGGCAGTGATGAAGTAGACGTGGATCGAGATCAAGTGTTTGCTGGGCCTGGTGTCAATAAAAGCTTTTCTTTGACTAACAAGGAAGTTTTCAGCTCCGAAACGTACAGGATATTCTTATATCAAGATTTACTTTTATATATCAAAGGCTGAATGAAAAGTTGATTCCTCAATCCATGACCCCTTTAAGGGCAAATAAAACATGTCACGTGTGCACTCAATGTCTAAATTGACTCATCATAGAGTATGTGACTTTCTCTGTCACAATGTCAGCTATGTCTTTGTGATCTTATTACAAAGACCATAATTTTCCTTTGGACATCCTTTCAGTTTTATCTGTGCTTATCATTAATTATAATTCAAAGTCAGTGATCACAGAATAGATGACATGATAAAAGACTGATTACTAATCCTGCAAATGACGAACATGATTCCACATCAAAGTCTTTACAGTTGTTTACTGTGACAGTCATTGGCGAATATGCAAATCTTCATTTCTATTAATGCACTTGGGGGAATCTACAGCTATATGCACATTAATTTACTTGTCCTCTTGTTAATTAGACAGAGTATATATTTCTTCTTTCTTGTGCGGTTATGCAAGATCTGTTTCATATTGCGTGCATATGCAACATGCAAGGAAAGCAGCAGTGTAACGGCAACAGCAGATTCATGATTCATGATTCAAGAAAACTGCTCAACTACTAACTCAACTACATGGAGTACTTTTAAAAATAAATATAATTTATAAAATGGTTGAAATTACAAATATAATCAATGTGAAATCTAATTTAAATTAGGTGGCTTACATTTATATCCAATAAATAAATAAATAAATAATCTACATAACCAAAACCCCAAATAAACCATTTAACATGTCTGGATTCATTTGGTGGGTGACAATGAAAGTCATTTTGATGTGTAGATGATTTCTCACTCTGTAAGCCTCTAATAACTAGGAGACAATGGGTCTCATTTACTAATAATTACATGGATTATTTCATATTTGAATGTACTGGAGAATGTCTCACAGAAAATTGACAACACGTCATACACACATGAATTTGTTCTTAACATTGATCAAATGTTAATGGCTTTGCAGTATTTTAAACGAGCGACTGTGTGCTTGAGGTTACTCGTTTGCATAAAACACACCCAAACCATCTCCATATAAGGACATAACCTTTCCTTTCGTCACTCTCAAACATATGATGCTTTCTAAAGACACACTTTTTCCAGAGAACATGCGCAGCAAGATCCCGCAGCAATGCCTTGTGCATCATTCTTAGTTAAAACAAAAGAAGCGCAATTTATACAGATCCAGATTAAAGACATCTATAGGAATTGAGATGACTCGTCCAAGAAGCAGAATTCCACAGAGTCCAAGTCAAAACCCAGGACAATAAAATCTTAATATCTTGTCAAGTGGGGCGCCATCTTCAAAACAAAGAACAGTTTTAAGAGATTGCTATTTAAAAAGCAACTATTAGTTAGTTAAACCAAGACAAATGGGTTTGAAGATGGCACATCTTCACGACAAAAAACACGAGGGGTGACCAAATGGGGGTGATTCCCAAGAGAGAGACCTAAAACATATATATTTTTGAGACCTCTTTCTGACCTCTTTATATCCAAGACACAAGAATGAACTCACTATCTGAGTGGCACAGAGAAATATCAAAATGCCTTCCCAAAACAATGCTAAGGGGAATTATAATCAAATGTCATATCATTGCATAATTCTACATTATGTCTGCAACCCACACTTTTGAATATCATATTGTAATAACTCATTGTTCATGTCCTTTTTAATAACTATTTATTAGTGGTAGGAAGCATGAAGTGCTTGGTATGACTGGTTTTCTTTTTCTTGAATTGTGGGATGAATCAAATCTGAGTTAAATGTATCATATTTGTATTATAGAAATCATGTCTAAATTATCCCCTGCTATAGTTAGAGAAAGTTAGAAAATCAGGGAAGTTAGAGGCCATGTGACCAATAAGATAACAACTGTAATTTAAGTGAGCGGAGGAGAAACAGTCACACCCCGAACTAAAGACGATGTCTAATTGTTTGGAACTCGTCCAAGGGATGGACAAACATCTGAGTTTAATAACTCAGGACAGGTTAAGCATCAGAAGACATCCGTTAAGACATCGTTAAAGACTTGCAAGCCATCTGACTACTCTCATTTCATTTGTTTTTATTTTCCTTCTTTGCTTAGTTTATTTTTTTTCATTGAGTCTTGCTTTCTAAGTTAATTTTTGCCACAAAGTTTCAGTCTACGACTCTAGCCTTTTCTCAAACTTCAACCATGAGACTCTGCTTCCATTCAACTGCCAACGAACATGATTAGCTTCCCAGAGACATCACTCCAGACACGATGAGACCAGCGAAACTGGGAAATCCCGTTTTAGCAAGGGCGCCACAGAAAGAAATCCCCATCAAGGAACAAAAGCAAGCAAAAAAAAAGCAAGTAACGCCTCCAAATTCAATTCGATCTGGTGTATTGATATAAAATATAATAACCCCTCTCATGAAATGATAGAAGGGTTAAATGAATGATTGATGGTTCGTTCAGGTTAGATCTAAGTGCAAATATTGCTATAGAAACTTGGGATTTCATTATTTCACTCTTAAACTCAATTTTCCCTCACCTTTTTTTTTTTTCTTTCTTCAACTCGTGTGAATGTGTGTGTGCATGTGTTTATGTATTAGATATTAGTTGTATGTGTTAGAATAGTCAATAAAGTCTTGTTTGTATATAAAGAGAATTGCCTTGTAATATGTGCTTACAAATGTAGTTATTTGCTAATAATATTTTCACTATATTTCGGATATTAATATCAGCTGCATGAGTTGTTAGTTATGGCCTGTTCAATTGAGTGCTTTTGTTTGGCTGTGAAATAGGTGATTCTATCAAAATTCCCAATAAATTAATTAACAATTCCCTTTGAGCTAAATTGACCTGTTTCCCTTACACCTCTCATTAGCCAGCTGTGCATACAAGTATCTGTGTTGTTATACAGAGAAACCTTGCAGCTCAAGCTAAAACTAAAGTCCCCTTCAAGGAAAGTCTATTCTCTCGGTGGCCATATTTGCAACGCCACCAGGCAACTATTTCGGGCATCCAAGACCTACTTCTACTTGAATGGTGAAATCCTGAAATCTGAAAAACTGCTTGATGAACTCACAATTAAGTAACAAAATGCTCAAAATTGCTCAAAAAGCGTATGTTTAAGGCTTAGACCAGCCAATGTGCATGTGCAGTCCTAAGCGCACGTCTGAGAACACTGATTGTTTCTATAACAACGGCAGCGATTGGCTCTTTTATTTAGAAGGTGGGACTTATTCCACCATATCGCGTGCGTTGCACTTTCTGCTATTCATAATATGAGTGCACCGTCTTTCTATAAATAAAGTATTTTATTATTCTTTCCCTGTATATGATAACATATATTAAAGGATAAATATCTATGAATAAAATGTTACATGATTATGGGGCCATGTGCTTTGCGTACATGTGAGGTCATGTGGTACCTAAATCTTTGCATGCTTTTAGTAGATTTTAGTACAAAAGATATTGGTGAATCATGATTTATACACGAAAATGTTCATACGCAGATTCCACACAGAAATGTGTGTGTACGAATGCTTAATGTATGAGACCAATTAATCTTTAATCAGCTTTCATCTTGGAAAAAAAAGTTAGATTCCTTAGAAGAGATGCAAATGAACTTGTTTTTGTTTTTCAAATGCTGTGCCCATTTTCTGAAGATAACGAAACATCCATAGTGGCATCAGTTTTAAGATGGAAGCCTGTTAAATGCCAAAGCATCAGTTACTACTGCCTAAAACGCTTCTCTGTATGCACAGCACAAGACATGCATGATCTTTAAATATAAACACATGGTGACACATGAAGAAAACTTGTTGATGGGCATCAATTCCTTTTTTAAGTGTTATGTTCATATGTTATAAAATCTAGTAAGAGAGTAAAGGATTTGTGACATGGAGGGTTTAGACGTTGCTCTCTTTCAGCTTGAGCTGCTAGAAAGCTCTACGTTCCACTACATTCTGTTTTCCTTCCTTCTTTATCTAAGATTTGCAATGGATGGACGACATCTGCTCTGACAGGTCTCAGTTTCAGCTCCTCGGGCAGATACCTGCTTCAGTGAACAGCTTGGTATCAAATGTAATTCAAGCATTCATTCTGAAGGATCCACAAAGTGCCCTTGGCCTAAATAACAGCCAGCAGATGGATTAACTAAACACTACGCCAAACTAAACAATGGTGAGACCCTAAGCATTGTCCCTGCAAAAGAAATCTCACGGTTTGTAAATTAGATCTCTTGTCTTTCATCACAGCATGGTTGTGTTCATGTGTATCATTTGGATGAAGCAGCGATAGGGAAAGGCATGCCGTTAAAGGATTTCCTTAGTCTCTTCTAAACATTATTAGCTGAACAGCTGTGGTACAAAATCTACTCATACATACAATTACAGACAGTAATAAGCGCTCATCTAACAGTGTGGTCTTTGGTCAAAGTCTGATATAAAATAGTCTATCAAGAATAATTTTGGAGCACTATTCATACGATTTCTCCAAGCCCTAAAATTACTTTAACGTTCACACTTAGTCATCAGACAAACTTAAGATGTGTACCAATATGGTGAATATGCATATTTAAGAGTTTCTAAAGCCTTTGATCTGTCACCTGCAAAAAAAGCAACATCAAGGAACAGCTGTGCACTTACACAGAAGATCAGGAAAATCCACACAAAGCAGCACTAAATTCAGAGGGAAAATATTAGGGTGTTCTCTGTTCAGTAACTTAAAACTCCAGACCCCCACTATAATCTCTAAACTGTCTCTTAAGCACATTGTGTTGCACATATAGCTGGGGTAAATATGGTATATTTGAAGGAGCATAATATATGCACTGCTCATGCTGACATTCTGAATATTGACTTATAGTGAAGGCCTTAATCGGATCCAAGCTCATGTAATTAAAATCATTCTCAGCAGGGATCATCCAGTAATTAGTGTCAAGCCATTAACATTCCTTTATATGTCTGTTAACAGCATATTTAAAAAAATTCAGGAATTCTAATCAGACCACCACATCAAAACGGTATGCATAATTTAAAATTAGCCAAAAGTGAAAGATAGGAAATGAATAGGAAAAAGGGGATCTAAATGATGATTATGTTGATAAGGTAAGTGATGGCAAAGAGGACAGGCATGACAATCATTCTAATTAGAGTGAAAACAGCAGTATCTTCAGAACCTTTAACCTCAAGAACTAATTTGAAACATTTTGTACTTCAACAAATCAAGAATCATTTACTTGTGACATTCTCTACATGTCAACATTTTACATTAAGCAGCATTTTTGCATATTAACACTCCTTTTATAGCTCAATACATCTAATAGCATAATCCATGTTAATCTGTTTTATGCATGTAAGGCCAATAGGCTAATGGAGAATTTAAATGAGTACAAAATTAAAATCTGCAATTTCCACTGTAATTTAACATTCTCAATGCTCCAAAATAGCTATATATTTCACTATGCTATACAAAATAATAAGTGCCTTCCCCACCCAAACCCCCATGCACATATGGTAATACCACCTAATTCAAAGTGAATACTTTTATTTCATCATGTCACATTGTTCTAGTTCATCCATAATTCCCCTCACTCACAACATTGCATTTTTTCAGTTCATGGCGGGATCACATGACCATACAGCAGCCAAGTGCAGCTGAGCCCATTACATTTCCCTCTACTTTTATTTCCATAACACCTGCAGGATATACTGTACAAATGTGAGAATGTCTTGACAATATCTTTTAAGTAATGTCCTCTGACAGAGGCTTACGTGTCTGTACTGGATAAAGAGAATAACCTTTGATGTAAAAGTGGTAGGCATCTGAAGCTACACAAAATATCAGAGGATAAGGCTCTTAACACAGCCTGGTCCTCATTCAAAAGTAAATTAAGTGAGAAGTTACAGGGTTTGAAGGAAGGAGAAGGAAAAAAAAAATGAATACCATGGTTATCAAAACTATGCTTTTGCTTTCATGGCAAGCTAAATGTGCAATAATGTGCAACAGTACATTTGGCACTACATCACTGTGTTGCTATTGTCCCTCCTTCTCTGGGAAAACAAAGAGGATCTTTTTTCACAGAACTAGCCAAATGCAGTTTATTTAACACTTGGCACTAATTTAACACTTGGCACACTATAACAGCTATTAGGACTGCTTGTTTGGCAAGCTGTGCGCTTGCAAAATTAACATTGATGCAGGTATTTTCACAAGAAAGGGGAATTACCTATTCTGACAATGAGAAGTGGTGTAATCATCACTTAACCATCAAGTAATAAATAATAACATATTTTCTTTACACATTGAATATGTGAGCATATAGTCGTTATTTTCAAAACTATATATTTACATCCTGAACTAAACTAAAATAATTCAAGCAACGTACTGACCATGACCCATTCATGAGATTCTGCGGAGGTCCTCACTATGATGTCATTTCCTGTTTTATATTTTTGGTTGTATCACACAATTATGTTGGTCACATATATATGGCTTAGATTTTTGTATACAAAATGTTTTCAAATATTAAAGTAATTTGTAATATAATATTTTTTTTTCTTTTAAAAAATAATAAAATATTATGGCAAACTTATTGAGTTTTCTTTTTCTTCATTATGAAACCAGGACAGTTATATCACACTAGTATTTAAGGACATGTATGGGCTGTCTGAGACAAATTTAGTAAATTCTAAAAGATTACTCTGATCTTAGGCCAAAACATGTAGTTTTTACTTACAAGTTTGTCAAGTTTGCCAACAGCTGATTAATGCGATTGGATTGACATTCCGGCAGTGTCAGAAGTTTTAACGTAGTTTTAAAGGGATAGTTCACCCCAAAATGAAAATTAGCCCATGGTTTACTCACCCTCAAGTCATCCTAGGTGTATATGACATTATTCTTTCAGACGAATACAATCAGAGTTATATTAAAAATGTCCTGGCTCTTCCAAACTTTATAATGACAGTGACTTGATGGGTAATTTTTTAAGTCCATAAAAGTGCATCTATCCATCATATAACTGTTCCGCAGTGGCGCGTTTGTGTAAGAATAATATCCATATTTAAAACTTTATAGACTAAAATACCTAGCTTCTGGCGGTCAGCAGTACGCAAGTTGACTTGCACTAAAAGAGTAACCCCCGACACTATAATTTGCGCTTCTACGTTCGTCAATACATATACGTCAAGGGTTCAAGGGTCAAGGGTAACTCTTTTAGCGCACGCGACTTGCGTACCGCTGACAGCCGGAAGCTAGGTATTTTAATATATAAAGTTTTAAATATGGATATTTATCTTACACAAACGTGCCACTTTGCTTCAGAAGGCCTTTATTAACCCCCGGGGCCATGTGGAGCAGTTATATGATGGATAGATGCACTTTTATGGACTTAAAATACAACCCAACAAGTCACTGCCGTTATAAAGTTTGGAAGAGCCAGGACATTTTTAATATACCTCTAATTGTATTTGTCTGAAAGAAGAATGTCATATACACCTATGATGGGCTGAGGGTGAGTAAATCATGGGCTAATTTTTATTTTTGGGTGAACTAACCTTTTAAGTCCTGCAGTGTGACCTCCTACGACAACCATCAAATCAAAAACCAATAGGAGCACAGAAACTGATGACACAATTAGTGTGACAACAACAAATCACCACTTGTTCTGCATACTGTATATAATTTTCTCTTTTTTTTTTTTTTTTTCCAATTTTTTTCTTTTCAGTGCAAACCATGATCAAAAGTAATGCTAGACTGTTTTTGTTTGCTAGTCACCATTTCAATCCCGCATGTAAATGCAGCTCACCATCACAGAACGTGTCACGGACTGATGATGTAAAACACAGGACGAGTCTTCTTGCGTGTATCCGTTTTAATGAGTCTTTACTTTTGTACAGTCTGACACTGAAGAGAACTGAGATCCCACAATGTGACATGGCTTAGCGGAGATCATGTCCGGGAAGCAACAATCGTAAAGGACCATTATGAATCATACAATGTGCACCTAGTTTTAATTAAAAACATGTCAATCATGACAATGATGACATGTTTATTCAAGTCATTGTATGAATGAATTGCATAATTATTTTTTCAAATAAATGAATAGATAGGACAAAAATTTGTGTAATGCACATCATTAACCCTAACATTAATACTGTCTACTCCAAACCCTTCCTTCAGCTAAAGCAAAGTTAGAAAAGTTATTGCTGAGCAAAGCAACAGCATTGCCAAGGCAGTTACATTTTCATCATCTCCACAACACAATGGCTTTTCCTTCTGTCAGATTGTTTCTATACCCTTCTGCTGTTGCTGTTCTACACATTTTGCATACATGCATACTGATGTTGATATTGGGGTTGTGGGTAATGACAGTATCATGCGTGATACAAATGTGTCAAGAAACGTGACGACAATGTTCTTATGCATTTAAATGGGTGTTGCATTTGGATTTCCTGTTGCTGGTCCTTTCTCAGTAAGCTGACATTCTATCACCCTGTTCCCACAGTCTCTTTCATGTTCTGTTTATCTGTCAGTTTTAAAACATCTGAATAAATGCTGTATAGTAAGACACTTTTAAAATATTGCCCAGAATGCATTGTTTTCTACAATACATTGCCATTTAACTGTTTGTACTGGAAAACAGTATGTTACTGTCAGAATTTGGAATTTTTTAACAGCAGTCTTTTATTGTGTAGTGTTCACATATGCATGACATAAATATGAATTAGGTGCTTTCACTGAATCTGCTAACTTACCTCTACTGCAAGAGGTTAGTGTAGTCATGATGAGTATATTTGAGTGCACTGCATAGATGACATAGATCCCCCCAAGGGGATTGGGGTGGCATCCATGTAATGATTCACAAGTCAGCTGCTATCATGTGATGCAAAGCAAATACTTTATTTCGGAGCTCCATTCGAGAATATTTGCTTTTAAGTTGCTGTCACACTACTGACTTCCATGTATGATGTTACTGCATGTGGGAGGCTCATGGTTATTGTTGGAGTCGAAATAAAAAAAAAAGATTATCCTTTATATTATGTATGTGCAGTGTAGTCATTGCCTGTATCCGAAATTGCCCCCTATACCCTCATTCCCTACATTAGTCCACTAATATAGTTTACTTGAAGGAGTGAATGAAAGTGTGTGAATACAGATACTGACTGTGCCGGATGCCTCTTTTGCATAGTTTGTGCTTGATTTAATATTCATTTGAAATTTAACAAACTGGCAGCTCCAGTAGTAATGAAAAGATGATGATGTCATGGAAACTACGTATAAACCATAATTTAAGGAGACCTATTACGCCGCTTTTTACAAGATGTAAGTCTATGATGTCCCCAGAGTGTGTATGTGAAGTTTTCGCCCAAATTACGCCACAGAAAATGTTTATAGCATGTTAAAATTGCCACTTTTGGGGGGTGAGCAAAAACACGTTTGCGTCCCTTTAAATGCAAATTAGCTGGTGCTCCTGGCCCCTTTTCAAGAAGAGGGCGGGGCTTCAAGAGCTCATGTCTGGATCTGAAGTTTGCGCACAAAGCGCACGTTGGTATTGACACCTAATGTATTACAGATATCATTAATGTTGCTTTGGTTCTGCTCACAGGTTTAAATTATTACAATTATTTCCTGTTTTTAAAATATAAAAAAATGCATTTATTCCTGTGTTTCAAAGCTGAATTTTCAGCAGCCATTACTCTAGTTTTTAGTGTCACATGATCCTTCAGAAATCATTCTGATATGCTGATTTGGTGATTAAGAAACCTTTCTGATTATTATCACAGTTAAATATTAGTTCACTTTTAAATAAACTGATAATTTACTCACCCCATGTCATCCAAGATGTCCATGTCTTTCTTTCTTCAGTCGAAAAGAAATTAAGGTTTTTGATGAAAACATTCCAGGATTTTTCTCCATATAATGAACTTCAATGGGCACCAAACGGTTCAATGTCCAAATGACAGTTTCAGTGCAGCTTCAAAGGGCTTTAAACCATACCAGACAATGAATAAGGGTCTTATCTATTCAATTACATTGAAAAGGTCACGCTTGACGTAGGCGGAAGTACCGAGTCAGTGTTTACAAATGTGCAGAAGGAGGACCATATACACATATTCAAATGTCTTTGTGTCAGTTTATCGTTTAAAATGCCCATTTCATGTACGTATCCTGGGTGTTTTAATATTAGAAAGCCTAAAAGAACATTTTCAAGCATAATTGTGTATTACGTGACGTCGCGAACGCGCATCACAGAACAGAGCAAGACGAGCATTTGTGCTTATAAAACAAACTTTTTTTTTTTTTTAAATGACCGATTGTTTCGCTAGATAAGAGCCTTATTCATCATCTGGTATCATTTAAAGCCTTTTGAAGCTGCACTGAAACTGTCATTTGGACCTTGAACCGTTTGGAGCCCACTGAAGTCCATTATATGGAGAAAAAAAATCCTGGAATGTTTTCATCAAAAACCTTAATTTCTTTTCGACGGAAGAAAGAAAGACATAGACATCTTGGATGACATGGAGGTGAGTAAATTATCAGCAAAAGTTTATTTAAAAGTGAACTAATCCTTTAAAACACTTGTGCTGTTGTCATTTGTTGATGTTGAGAACTCAGTACTGTCACATTTGATCGATTTAATGCATCCTTGCTGAATTTAAGCATTAATGTCTTTCAAAAAAAGAAAAGAAAAAAGAAATCAATAAAAATTGATGCCTGTAATATTTCTGACCCCATTTACTGACCCCAACATTTTAAATGTTAGCGACTTGCTTTTTACACCACACAACTATGTGTTTGACTACTCAAACAAACAAAGTGAAAGAAAATATGTATTTTTTAAACTGGCTGCATGTAGCTTGCAGGTGAGAGCCCTCTTTAACCTCACTCACCGGTTCCAGTGCACTTGCCCCAAAAACTGACACAAATAAAACAATTTAATGTCCCTAAATTGTTCATGTCAAGGTCATGTCATTGCATGTTTACGTGACATTTCCTGTTATGTCTCATTATCTTTCTCCCTAGTTTTTTTTTTTTTTTTGTGAACACTCTAGATGTGATTGTAATTTCAAGATTTAATGTCCTCTGCAATTACATCCTCCATCCCGTGGCACTGCTGTGCCACAGCTCAAAACAAAAACAAGCAAACAACACATTAGCATCCGAACGTGTGCAGGGCAAAGAGTTCCGCATTCTCCCCCGGCACAGCAGCCCAAAACAGGATAAGCGTGAATGAACACGAGGCTTGAACCAGTCGGAGAGGCAGCAGCCAGATTCATATTAACCCTTTGCCCTCTTGTGCCCCAGCACACTGCATCCCTTAGCGACAAGCTGCCATCCACAGCACTACAGATAGTTTTTATAGGATTAACCAATCAACACAGTGAGGTCTCCTCCTCTCAAAGGGACCAGGCCATCTGGAGTTATGGTGAAAACAAGGCCAGATCTCTCCAGTACATCTGGTTCTTGAAGAAGGTCCACTCTGAGGTCAAATTGAGCTCCCTGTTTCTGTGTGGAGATATGATGATGCCAGATTGCACCTATCTGAGAGTCAGATGACAGGAGGAGGAATGTTTACTGATGTCTGCAGGTCTGTAAACAACCATTTGTTTGATAGTTTGTGATCGAGTGATTGCAGGGCTGGACAAAACTCAGAATGTAAGAAATGGCTCACTTACAATCCATGAGTTACAATCCACGAGTAATTCGAATCGAATCAGGAAGTTTCCGTGAACTGCAGTGTGATTTGGAATTCATGCAATTTATAGAAATTCAACACAGAAAATTGCATTCTATTAATCTATTCCTCCATCCATTTATTCGTTCAATCATCCATTTGCAAGCCCTGTAAACCTTTAAACGTTCAAGACTTTCAAACTTCAAACAAGCCATCATTCATAGTTTGTCTTACTACACTACAATTCAATTTTGCTTAATTCAATTAAAAGTGGGTCTCAGTAAAGACTTTTACAATGTTACAGTTTTTTTTTTCTGTTATTTTGAACTTTCCATTCTTAAAAGAATTGTGTAAAAGAATACATCTTTTTTGCACAAAACATATTAAACAACACAACTTTAATGTTTCCAACATTAATAATAATACAAACCATAACTTGAGCATAAAATCAGCATATTAGAATGATTTCTGAAGGTTCATTTGACACTGAAGACTAGAGTAAATGAAGACTGAAAATTCAGCTTTGCCAACACAAGAATAAATTACGTTTTAAAATATATTAAGATAGAAAAGAAAATCTTCAATCTTGTTGAATGTGATTAAAATAATACTTCAGAGCCCATTATAATATTGGCTTTACACAGTAATATGACAACAGTGACCTTCTACGAGAGAAGCTAATCCGTGCAAACTTTATCAAGACAGAATAGGGGCTGAACATTTCAGTCAGTATTCTTTAAAGGTTCTTAAGACAAAATCTATTGTAGAAGGCAAATGTTTATGAACAATGACTAATGACAAAAGGACTTTAATTCCATATCAACATTTCTGTCAACAATTATTTTTTACAAAAAAAAAAAAAAAAAAAAAAAGAATACAGCAAGCTTATTTAATGTTGGAAAGATTAATGTGCTACAAGGTAAAATTACAAAACGGAGGAATTTCAACAAGGTAGCATTCCTTATCTGAGCTGCCAGAACCTCTCACAGGGCCACGACGATTCAAAATGTCTGAATAATCACTACAAGAGGGCTTGCCTCATCCTGAGAGAATTCTGTTCATTTATATAAATCCTAGAGGTTTGCGTTTCTAAAAGCCATTAGAGGTGTGTATGTGTTAAAAGGGAAACGTCAGCAGGGGCTTGATCTGTCTTTAATTAGGTTTTGTTTTTATTCTTTTGGTACAGACAAATCAGCTCTCTCACCCGCCTTGGGCATCAGTGCCATTCGAAGGAGCTTGTTTGCTTATTGTTTGTGCTCTGAGCTGAGCTGTAATGGGAAGAAGTTAACCATCGCTGTATGTGCTTCATGTGTCACGCTTTAAAGACACCCCTCAGGAAGTCACCTCAATTGCTTAACTTAAACCTCCTTCCTCATCCATCCTCTCCTTTGTGTTATATATATATATATATATATATATATATATATATATATATATATATATATATATATATATATATATATACATATATATATATATATACATATATACATATATATATATATATATATATATATATATATATATATATATATATATATATATATATATATATATATATATATATATATATATATATATATATATATATATATATATATATATATATATATATATATGGAGGCAACAAATGAGATAAGAGAAAAAAAAAAAAAAATTTGTTAATGCTTTTGCGTTCTCTAGAAAATGTTTTTATCATCTTTATCATCTCTGAAGTGAACGACACTACGATCGCAAATGGACAAGCAAGCAAACATGACACATGAGCATATTCAAGCAAAAGCCAGCATATATTAGTTCTGTGAAACAAAACAAAATCAATGTTACTCGCCTATCGAGAACAAAAAAAAGCAACCTCGGCCTTTGCTCCTTGAGTTCACTCCAGCGCTGCAAAGCTGATCTACTTCTTGCCTGATCATAAGCCTTAAAATCTTCCACATTTGTTTTTTTTTTTATCTGTCATCTCTGTCTTTCTATCGTCGCTCGGCTAATGTCCGTCCTGTGTTGTGTCTTTTGAATAATGATGTGCACTGAGTGCTCTCTTCTCACCATCATTATAATTTTGTTTTGGTCCTCGGCCTGAGACACTTTTCTAAAGCAGTTTTGAAATACCACTTACCCCACCTTTAATAGAAAAAGAAACGTGCTGCTATGGATTTGTCTATATTATAACTATTTGTTGATAGTAATACAATTGTCATTATTATTATTATTATTATTATTATAAATGTAAGTTTTTATATTTGAACTTATAATACCATTCCTTTCAATGTTAAATAAACAGAGAAATCAACTTTAATCTCCTCAATAGTCTCTGATACCTCACTCCTGTCCACTCTCAACTCTCAACACATTTACTTGGACCAGTCCTCCACTGACCTATCCTGGTGTTACCTTACATCACCTCTCCTCTCTGTTTTTGTGCAAAAGAAAAGCAAAGTCATTAGAGCTACCATGAGACAACAACAAACAACTCTGCCTTTCGGCAGTTGAGGACAGCATGACATGCCCACAGACACCCAAGCGCATTTATATTACTGTGCCATTATATTGCTATTGCTTAAAATGTGACCCAAAAAAGCCCTCTGTTTCTCAATGTCTGTTGCTCCTAATCTCTCTTTTCATCTTTCACTTCCTCTCTCATGCAACCATTTCAGTCCAATCGGCCTTCCTCCCCTGGGCTGTGCCTGTCCTTGCCCTGCTGTGGAGACTCTATTCACAGGCCTCCGGGAAACTGTAGGAGCCTTTCGGGCTGTGGTGGGAGACAGACTGACAGAGACAGAAGTGAATAGGATAAAGGCTCCGCAGAGATTGACCCATTGCAGAGGGGTCTATTAGAGTAAGCTACCGTCTGTTAAATGACTGAGAGGGTGATTTGGGAAGGATATTTAATGCCTTGTTTGATAAAAGCCAAAGTGCAATTCTGCTGGACTTTCTGCAGTTCAATTTTATGGTTATAGACTGAAAAATCTCAAGAAGCAGATTTTCATATCTACTAGAGGTTCTCATTGATGTAGAAATAAATCAGTTATACAGCTTTAATCTGATTGGCGAATCACGATTATGGAATGACTGCAGTATTTACCAAGAGAAATTAATCTCAAATTGTCCTGTTCATACTGGTATTCATAATGCCTGAAACAATAGTGACACAAATTTAAGTCAAAGATGCTGGCTTCTTATTGAACACAATCACCACAATACTATTTCATAATAATAATAATAATAATAACAATAACACACATGCGCACACACACACACACACACACACACACGCACAAAGGACATTATGAGGACATTCCATAGGCGTAATGGTTTTTATACTGTACAAAATAACCCTACCCCTAAACCTACCCATCACAGAAAACATTCTGCATTTTTACATTTTTAACCCTTAAATGCATACCTCGGGTCGTTAGTGACCCGGGACATCATTCACTACCCTCCTCCTCATTAATCTTTTAAGTTAGACATCAACCTTCTTAGTATTCCTCAATCAATCCATTATAAATATATATATATATATATATATATATATATATATATATATATATATATATATATATATATATATATATATATATATATATATATATATATATAAATATATATATAAACATATATATATATATATATATATATATATATATATATATATATATATAGGGTCACTAACAACCTGGGGTGTGTAAGATTGTATATTTTTTCTGCACAACAATCAATAAATCTATGACGAAATAAGTGCAATTCACCTGTATTCCACAAGGTGGCGATGTCTGATACACAATGATGAAGTGAAAAAAAAACACAGTGACCACAGACAGAAAACGAAACAGTAATAATTATAATCTGCAAACCTTGAAATGGCTCAGCGATTCACACAATCAAATATTAGTGTCACTGTCACTTGATGATGAATCTGGTCAAGAAACTGTCAGCCATCAAAATATTGATTTTGAAGACGTTGAAAATGAGTTTTGAGAATATGTGTGAGATCGCAAATATGAGCCACATGCTGAATGTACTGGGAAATGAGCTCTGATGAGGACAGTGATGATGGGACAAAACTTCTGCTCAAACTGAACCCTTCCAAGCTCCAAAAGGTAACAAAATATACTTTATTTTATTCTTCTGTAATTTTTAGTCTAATATCTTGAGAGTTTTATATTATCGCGACAGGTCTAACATCTATCCATGTTAAATATAGATCAGGGTTGCTAAAGACTCAAATTTGTAAGAATAATTGGCGAAACAGTCATGCATTTAAGGGTTAATAAAACAATGTTTAGTATGATTTTAAGGCATTTTAATTACAAGGACTCGGGAAATGTTCTCATAAACCAGTTTTACTTTGTAATACCAGTGTAATACCCATGTCATTATACAAATTTGTGTCCTCATAAAGCTTATAAACAGGCACACACACACACACACATTTGTTTTTGTGAATTGTGGCAAATTTGATGATAGAGGTGGAGCTGTGTGTAGACCAAACAGTCATGCGTGTAGAGGACATTCCATAGGCGTAATGGCTTTTATATATTTTCTATCCCCCTACACTACCCCTACCCCTAAACCTACCCATCATAGGAAACTGCACATTTTTACTTTCTCCCAAAAAAAAACTCATTCTGTATGATTTATAAGCCTTTTGAAAAATGGGGATATGGGTAATGTCCTCAGAAGTCACCCTCTCCTTGTAATACCTATGCCATACCCATGTCATTATACTCATTTGTGTCCTGATATGTCACAAAAACAAGCACACCTACACACACACACACACAGCATGGATGAATCGATTTTGAGGAGTAGGCCTATGTGCGGCTTGCTGTCAGTCACCGTGCCGGTGTGGATACTGTACTTCAGAATCACAGTTTCTACGTCTTGGATGATAACCTAAATAAGAATTTTCACTGGAAAACGTCATCTGAACAAGTAACATGTCTGCCACTTTTGGGAACAAAACATTACAATAAATCGCGCTACCAATGGTGATTAAATAGCAATCGCTCATATAACATCAAACTGTGCAAATTATTCTTATTGTTATACTTTGTTCTCAAATTGTTAATGTTAACAGCATTAGCATTGTGCGACTATGTGTATTTAGTTTGTATTAGCATTATCTGTAGATTTCCACAAGAGGTTTGTTCTCGAGCGTCAAGTTGAGCTTCTGTTTATGTTCACTGATCAATGTTTATATGTGAATAAAAGGCTAAATTCAATCTGTTCATCATATAAAATGACCATGTCACTTCAAAAAATTTTGACTGAACCGCTCAATTCAAATATGGATTAGTTTTAGGATCTCTTTATGAACATTATGAAGCGTCAAAGTGGTAGTTGCGTAGCTGTCAATGGAGGGACAAAAAGCGCTCAGATTTCATTAAAAATTTCTTTATTTGTGTTCTGAAAATGAAGGAAAGTCTTACGGGTTTGGAACGACATGAGGGAGAGTAATTAATGACAGAATTTTCATTTGTGGGTGAACTAACCATTTAATCTTGTTTTTAATTTAAGCAATCAACTTTTTTTATGAACCAAGCAAAACTACAACAGATTGACAGTGTCAGAAATAGGGACCCATTTGGTAGCATTTTATTTTCAGATTTCAACAGACAGCAGACCGCACAGTAAGGAGGAGCACTACATTACAGCCTGTGAGAACAGTGTGGGTCAGCCGAATATGTGTGGAAAGCAACATGCGATCGTAAGCTCACTAAATGAGTGAGAATAAGCTCACTAAATGAAGACAGCATGTGTTCACAGGGCTGACTGTTGTACACTGATGGATTGACAGTGGACTTTTTTTATGGGTACTCTATTCTGTGTCTGATTAGAAATTATACGTTGATGTTGTTATTGTTGCTATAAGTTGTTTTACAGTATATTTATTCCTAAATATGAAAATATGTCAATGTATTTTAAATGATTTATTACGTTATAATATCCAAGCTATATGTCAAAATAAACATTTCACCTTTGTGTTTTCAATTACCAAGCTAACAGCTTTGATAATGCTAGTTGTTAAAGTGAAAAAATCATAATTTACTCAATCTTTCTTCAGTGGAATATAAACTAAGATATTTTGAAACATGTCTCAGTGCTTTATTTTTATAAATACTTTATTTTTATAGTGGAAGTCAATGTTCACCAAAACAGTTACCAACATTCTTCAAAATGTTCCACATACACACAAAAAAAGTCAACATGAGGGTGAGTAAATGATGATGACATTGATATTTTGGTATATACTATATATTTGGAAGATATACTATAGGGATAGTTCACCTAGATAAAAAAATCATCAGATTCATAACCAAATTGTGTGTGGACATAACTGTATTTAGCACTCGAAAACAACTGACAACTGTTCTATGCTGCTGTGTGAACGGAGCCATTGTGATTCTTAATTTAGTGCTGCATACATAAATACCTCTTTTTGCCAAATTAGAACTATAAGGTGCACTGTGATGACGTGTTAAGAGCAGAAACAGACCCATTCTGCTGTATTATGAAACACATCAGCAGTCTGCTCACGTTGCCATGTAAGAGAGAGAGAGAGAGTCATGTGCCAGTGACACATCCCAGTTCATTCTAACAGCCTCCACAGGATCATCGGCAGGCCACATGTGCCCCACTGCAGATGGTGCAATTACTATGAAAGCACACACACAGTTACAGATGCAAATTCGACAGAAAAAATGCACATCCGTACACATGCATAACCCATGCAACCTATACAAAATGATTATAAATGAATACCCATGCAGTCGTAATAATTCCCACATGATTATCACACTAACAACCCTGTTATGCATACCACAATGTCTGTGAATCTTTCAAATATGTCTACATATGTTTAGCAGCAATTTTTACTCTCCAATTAGTTAATTCCAGAGAGGAGTGCATGGCTTACTGCAAATAGTATTTTCACACCGGAATGCTCCTCTCACCCTTAGCTAATCATTGAACATGTGTCTAAAAGCTGGATAAAGCCATTACAACACTAGGTCTAAAAACAGCTGAGAAGAAATGTGTCTCACTGGTGGCGTACTGGGCATGGGCCAACTAGACAGCAGTCTGTGCAGTGCCATACACACACAAGCTGCCACCAAGATACCTCAGAGGTGTTAAAGTATTACTTTTGTCGTGTAGAAAGAGCTCTCGCTCTCTAAAGAGGGGGTCACAAAACGGACACAATCCTGCAATTTTATATGCTTGGGAACGTGTTACAGTCTCACATTGCCCTCCATCTAGGGCTCTGCTTTTCACTGCCACCATGCATCAAACTGCTCTCCGTAAAGAGAGACAGCCAGACACTTTTGACTATCTCCATCACCTTCATGCTGAGCGATGTCAGGCAGAAAAGCAGAGACACGTTTAACAAAGGCCTCGCTTGCACTCTCTCACTCCTGTCCTCGGTCTCTCTGCCACTTTCCTCGCTTCCCCTAACTACTGTCTTTTTCCTGCAGTGCATACTTTTACAGAAGGCCTATACCTTTTCCCCATGGCTCCAACACATCTAAATATAACCAGCCTCACAGAGAGCTATAGCTGATAACGAGTTGTAAGAGCAGCTGAAGTGGAAGACTGTGAATGATCTCTTTTAATATTTACCCACTGCAGCCTTGAGATTCTTAAACGAAAATTTTATCATTCTACATCCTACTGATATGTATATATATGTATATATATATATATATATATATATATATATATATATATATATATATATATATATATATATATATATATATATATATATATTGCAATGAAAGATGAAAGAGAGAGTATGAAATCCAATATGGACTTTTAAAACTCACGCTATGAATCATTAGTTAAGCATTAATAAATAGTCAATTCATAATTTATAAAGCATTAATAGACGCATTAATAGTACACAGTTTTATACAGCTATAAATGCTTTACTCTTGATTTATAAACATATCTATAACGTATTTAATAATTATTTACAAGCCAGTTATTTAGGAGTTGTCAGTAAATGATTAATAAACTAATGCACATTTAATACATATTATTTAGACAAATGGTAATAGTTGCTCAGTGTGTTAATAAATGCTTTATTAACATGTATTCTTACTTTTACACTATTCATGTTGTGCAGTAAAATGAAGCTAAGATTCTGCAATCTGATATAAAAATGCTGAATAAAAATGTACCAGTGCCAACACTGATTAAAAGGAGTGCCAAAATACAACAAATAAAATTTGTATAAAACAATAATAATATAATAAAATATTTCACAGTGTCAAAACTACCTCAGTACTAACTTTAAAATGTTAGAGAACAGAAGATAAAGCATTTACAGTTTATAAATCAAGAATAAAGCAGTTACATCTGTATTTATAAACTGCTTATTAATGCCTATATATAAATGATTAATTACCTATTTATGAATGCTTAACTAATGATTAATAGCATGCAGTTATTATAAAGTGTTACCTTAAATTTTAGACAGCACAACTTTTGAAATATTCACCACTTTAAGTAAGTACTAAATTTGTCCTCCCTACTTTTTGGGAGATAATCATGTTTTATGATATCAGGTATAAAAATTAATTTCTAAATAAATAATGCTGACATTTGAAAATGTTGCCTGAATGTATAACTTTATAATAAGTTTATTAATTTGACTAAATTAAAGCAAAACAGAAATAATAATTGAAAGCATATAACAAAATATACAAGAACTTGAACAAAAATTTAAATGAAACATTTTATGACCATAACGAAGGATTGAATGAAACTAAAATCTATACCACAGATTCCAGATCTTGAAATATTAATTTTAAATGCTGTGACTTTTAATCCTATGACCTCAGCTATTCCAAGATCATGAGCTTCTTTAATACATGTGTATATCTTTATTACACATGTAGGAGGCTGAATATAAAACAAGAGGTCAGCAAGATATTCTGTAATCAAAACCATCCACCATTTAATAAAAAACGAATGACTTACCCAGCACTCCCAGCCTATAATTCAGGGTCACCACGATGACATTTCCATAGCTGGCCAGAATGCTGCCGTCAATCATATTCCCTGTTCCTTCCATGTAGGACCCACCATGGATGTACACCATAACAGGTCTCAGCCCATTCTCATCATGGATGTCTACAAGAAGAAAAAAATAATAATAATCTAAACATACTGTTAACATTTTATATCTGTGGGATGACTGAACAATCATTTTTGTCCAACTAACAGTGGCCTGACAAAAGTACTGCCAGTTTTTTTTTTTTCCTCAGTAAACAGACATCAGTAGAACACATTAGGCTTTACACTTTGACAAGAAAATCCAATAGTACAATCCCAAATGAGAAGATCAGACAAATATCTCAAATTAAATTGCTTCTTTATACCATTACCAAGCTGCATTTTCATTGAAACTAATCCCACCTCAGCAAGATTCACCTCAAGATGTGGCTCATGCACAGGGAAGTCCGTAATTGCTGCAGATGAGTTGGTTATTTGTGGGGTTCTCTTGTTCTGATTAAAGCCCCTGATTAGTACACGTGTAGGAGGCTGATTATAAAACAAGAGACATGAAGCCCTAGGATGAGGAAGTCTTTGATAGCAATTCACAAATTGCAAGCAGGCTTACCAGACTATAGATTTTTCACATCAGATATCTTATGGTCTTTGAACAGGCCAGCTAATGTAGATGCAGATGTGTCCCTGTGTTTAGTCACAATAAAAACACACTGAGTGTTTCTAGACGAGTGCGCTTACTGCATAAGCTGAACATTAATATCAGTGATTGTATACAAATAGAAATTGTAAACAACAAAATAAATGTTTCCCTTCAGCTAAAGGCCACTTTTATGTCCCATGAGTTGATGTTGATGTAAAAAATTATATATGTATTATACATTTGCTTTTTTTCATTTTATCCAAATGATTACTGACCCACTGTCGTTGCTCAGTTTACATGTTTCCCCTAATAAAAAAAGGCCTGCTTGTGTACCATGAGATAATCATGTAAATGAGAAGAGAACATATATAGCCTATATGTGCCTATGTGAATGTTTAGAAATGTAAACTTGTATTTCCTACTGACAAAATATATAAATAACTGGCTTAAAACCATTTTTGTTTGAAAATACTAACAAAATATTAACAATACTAATGTGTGTGTGTGTGTGTGTGTGTGTGTGTGTGTGTGTGTGTGTGTGTGTGTGTGTGTGTGTGTGTGTGTGTGTGTGTGTGTGTGTGTGTGTGTGTGTGTGCGCGGCCTGGTAAACCCTACATTATGGGGACAAAATGTCCCCACAAAGATGGCAATATCCGAAATCCTTGTCCTTGTGGAAAACATCTTATAAATCATACTAAGTGATTTTTTTTGAAAATGTAAAAATGCAGAATGTTTCCTGTGATGGGTAGGTTTAGGGGTAGGGGCAGTGTAGGGGGATAGAAAATACAGTTTGTACGGTATAAAAACCATTACGCCTATGAAATGTCCCCATAAAACATGAAAACACAATAGTGCGCGTGTATGTGTGTGTGTGTGTGTGTGTGTGTGTGTGTGTGTGTGTGTGTGTGTGTGTGTGTGTGTTCTCATACTTAAGATTAGGGCCCAATTCTCACTGTTTAACTAACTAACAACTGCCTGAATAAACTCCTAATTTCTGCTTATTAATACTTAGCAATGTAGTTTTTAAGTTTAGGTATTGGGAGGATTAAGGGATGTAGAATATGGTTATGCAGAATAAGGCATTAATGTGTGCTTTTTAAGTAATAATAAACATTCAATATCCTAGCAATATGTATACTTATAAAAGCTAGTTAGTTAGTGAGTGAGAATATATATATATATATATATATATATATATATATATATATATATATATATATATATATATATATATATATATATATATATATATATATATATATATATTATATATTTGCTGTTTATTAGTACTTATAAAGCACACAATAATTCCTTATTCTGCATGACCATATTCTACAACCCTTAATCCACGGTCCACTTTAGACATTCTACTCACTATAAAGAGCTTGTGAACCACGTCAACTAACTCTCATTAGAGTATTAGTAGACTGTTGGGTTAGGTTTAGGTGTTAGGGTTCAGGTTAGTAGAATAAGTAGACCTGTAGTTGCAAAGTTACTTATAGTCTGTAGAATGTCTAAAGAGGACCATCAAAATAAAGTGTTACCAAAATTACTGGTTACAAACAAGCCTTAACAGAGTTTTTTGAGGGTGAATAATCAGTGTGCATCTTTAATTAAGTGTGTTTAAATGCTCTGTGGTTTGCAATGATGGTTATTAGAACAGTACTAATCTTTCATCAAATAGCTTCCTCAGCCCGCTCAAAAAAGCTGATGGAATGAGAGCTAATGGCATCAAAAAGGGGTTATGACATTCGGTATGTGTGCCTGTGTCTGTTTGCATCCACCTCAGTAAAAATACTCACTGCAAACAGCCTCCTCTCAGTGGGAGTGGTATATCTGCATTAGAAACGCCCTTGTTGGCTTCTCAGACTGGAGTGGAGTCCAACAGGGGACGGCGTAAGACCCTGAGTAATTGGTATTCAGCCAAAGCCACCTCACTGTACTTTGATTATTGGTTTCTGTTGCATATGCCTTCATTAACTGCATGGAGGTGGTGTACAAACACAAACACATATACACAAACACAATCACAATCACACACACACAGCATGGTCTGCTGCAGAGCTGGCACAATCCTGCAGAGCCTGTGGGCAGGCGAGCAGAATTAACGGCAAGTCTGTGTATCGCTCTCCCCGCAAAGGAAAACAGAGAGAATGAGAGAGAGCAAAACAGTGAGAGAGCGAGAAAGAGAGGGAGAGGTGGAAAACAACCCGTCGTGACAGGTGATTAATCTCGGTCGGGTTCTGAGTGGGCGCCAGGCAGTGCACTAATGCGAGTGCATCTATTTTGCAGCTCTTTGCTGGTGTACAACTTTCAGCGTCACATCGCCTTTATTGTGCTGGACCATCAGCAAGGCCAAAACCTCCTGTCTAACATTCTGCCTCTCAACCAGGCAGACTAATAGCTGCGCACAGGCTTCTAGTTTAGTGGAGATGTTACACAAGCATTGTGTTGTTTTACCCTTTTACACTGGTCTAGGATTACCTATCCTGACACCAAATCACAAGTGTACCCGTTACTACCAACGCTAGCAAGAGCATACCACCCACAAAATTGGAAACCTCTATTATGGAGAATCTTAACTGACAAACTTCACCCAAGAGAAGTAGTTTAGGTACTGATTTTATGGGGCACTTTCCAAGAAAACAATTTAAATCATTCATCACCACAGCTATTGGAAGGAGAACAATCCAGAAACACATTACGAGAGTGGAGTGCTGCCATGAACTTGTCTAGAGTAGATGCCGATACACATCTTAAGGCTCTTCACAGCAAAACTCATAGATCAAGGAGACATATTAGATAAGGCAGCACATCTATGCACATTTTGCATCCCAGGTGTGTTGAAGCTCAACTGGCTTTGGAAATTTGCAAAGTTGGCAAACATTTGGGCTCTTGGGAATGATGAAGAGGACAGAGTTACGGGCTGTTCAAAAAACAGGTACTGCAGATGCAGTGGAATGGAACCAAGTGTATCATTTTTAAAAGCTGAACTTCAATTCAATTATTTTATTTATTTATGCATTTGGCAGAAGCTTACGGTACATCAAGGTATTCATTTTATCAGTCCATGTACTACCTGGGAGTTGAACCCACAAACTTCAGGTTGTGCAGTGCATACAGTTTGAGCAACACTTTTAGCACTTTTGTATTCTCATGACAATCTATATCTATTAAAAGCTAATAATTTCATAAATTTTTTACTGTGTGAAAATGTACAGATTTTAGTATTTGTATTACTGCGAGTCCATACAAAATTTTCAAGCTTCAAAATTCATACAGAAATCTTACAACTAATCCATATGGATCTAGAGGTTGCATAGCAGATGCCAGTAAATAACAAAATTATTCATTTATTTCTTTAATGTGGAATAAGGTTTTTCACTTAGACTTCACCTCACGATATTTTGTGGTTTTGTTTCATGTCCATGTTTTCATGTTTTTTTTGTTGAAGTTTTCCCATATGTTTCCTTTGCTCCTTGTGTGATCCTGTCATATGCCTTCTTGTTTCATGTGTTATGTTATGCTGCGTTCCAGGCAGGTTTTTGAACAAAGCATGGCAGACCGTACGGGGCTTATGCTCATTTATAATCATTTCTATCGCCAAAGGTGCTTACTCCTTGCTTATTTGAGGGAAACGGAGGAGAAAAAAAAAACTGCGCATAAGGCAAGATAAGCTGTTATACCTTTTATTTGATGTTTTTTGTATATTTGGAAATGTATTTGGTATTAATTTATTCTTGCACTCAATGGACTAAAAACTAGCTAACGCTAGAAAAGCTGCTGATAATGCATAACATTTGCAGATAAATAATGTTAACGCAATACCTTATTTTAATAAACAATTTGGTTTTTAATGTACGACTTTCATGAACACCGGATCCGTAGGGGCTGTCATTGTTGTTTCCTGGGCTATGTGACGTCAGAGCGCATAACTGGGAGTACATCGATCAAGTACGAGCTCACGGGTGGGAAGTCACTGATTTGACTGCCGTTCCAGTGCACTTTCACAGGCAGAAGGTTGGAAAAACATGGGTTAGGGGTTGCCTGGAACGCAGCATTAGGCGAGTTCAACTTTGGCTGGACCAAAGCTAAGCCTATTGGCGAGAGTTGCCGCATGCAGTCGGGGAGGAGACATGAAGTTGGACACTTTCTGCTTCCCATAGTGATTCTCACGCTGTGTTTGCATACTTTATCACAGCTGTGAATTAAATGCGATATTTTAATATTTTTTAAATACTAGATGTTTCAGAGACATTTTCATTCAATACTTTATACTGCTTAAAACAGCGTCTGTTTGTACAAGAATAAAGCAATTCAACAAAAGCCTATACTATTTAAATACCAATGAAGTGGGGTCTATGTTTTATTTGGATAACATTGCAACTACATGAAAAGTGCTTTTACTGTTATAAAAATACAGATTTGTAAGCATTAGTGGTATCAGAATAAACATAGCTGTCATGCGATGAATCCAGCCAATTACCTTTTTATTTTGTATTCAGTTGCGGAAACAAGCTTCCAAAGTCAGTTTACCAATCTGATGGATTTGTGACATCAGATAGCTTGTAGAGAATATGCAGGATATAAACTTGCATTAGCAAGTTTATAACTTCTGAGGGAAAAAAAATAAGAATTGTGAGTCTATAACTCGCAATTGTGAGAAGTGGCAATTATTTATTTATTTTTTTCGTGGTGGAAACACGCTTCCATAGCCGACAGGTCCAAATTTACATAATGTGTAATTATTCAACAATTCTCCTTGATTGCTCTTTACTGTTAATGTGAAATAACTTAGCTGGTGCCCCGTGGTTAAAGGTGTGCAGAGGTCATCTGTCACTCACATACTAACCGTAAGCAATGTGCGCTAAAACCTCACAACATTAATTTGGTGCCACGTATGAGAACCATGACACAACTCATGAGACCAAGTTGGCAAGACGTTGTGCACAGATAGACCTTAAATGGTGCTCAAGCATGCCCCCTTGGCCTCTAACTAGATAAGTGCCCTTTATGCACTCTTTGTCCACAAATATATATGCTTGTTGCATCAATTCTCAATCTATTCTCACCGTGTGCCCGACAACTTATTCTTAATAATTCTGCAAGACCACACAAGCCGCTTCTACTCTCTGACATCCCCCGTCACAGCTACGAAAGCACTCTGCAGAGCAGACGAGCAGCGTCCATGTCAGGACCTGCCTTTATTGGTGACAGCCAGGTAAAAATCATGTTTGCTTTCGTCACTGTTTGGGGCTACTATTAAACATCTCAATACAGCCAGCCTAACTTGTTAAGCTTAACAACAAGCAAGCTGGTCTGGCGTTGGTGTAAAATAGCATTGTGCAAATTCGAAATTGCCACCAAAATGAATTAAAAAAAAATCCTCAAAAATTCAAGACATGAATTGCCCTAAAATGAGTTCTTATATTTTGTGTTTATAATATAATTTAGTTAAGCAATATCACACGAGCAAAACTGCAATTTTCTCGAATAGCCTATCAGCACGATTGCAAAATGCGATATTAATTTTATACAACAGTTCAATAAACAATAAGCTGATTATATGAACTAATAATTTTCAGATACAATGTTGTCAATTTTGACTGTTTTTGCTCTATTTTGTCAACAAAAATAGTTCCAAAGAAAGAAGAAATGTTGCATCTACCAGCAACACACAGCAGCGTTTCGTTCTTGAATGATTCACCGTTTTTAAACAGGTGAGTCAATGATTCAATGACCCATTCATAAAGTAAATGCAAACTTGCTTCTTTCATGAATGAATCAGCCGGTTTGAATGAATTAGTTGAATGAATGATTCTATGATTCACTTATTACGACTTGCCGCCACATACTGGCATTAGTAGGTGTTAGTAGTAGTAGTAGTAGTAATAATAGTTATTAGTAGTACTTACATTAGTTTCATCTGTAATAGTATTATATCGCTTTTTCCAACATTTCATATTTCGATATTCAAAATGTTATATTTAGAGCATTAATCTCATTACATCATTGCAGTGTAAATGGGTTTTAATAAATGGTAAGATGGATTTTGTTGATATTGATTTAATTTAATTGGTATACATTGTATAGTGTTAAATAGTGTAATTAATTAAAGTATGATCAACCATATGCAACTTTACTTTTCATAAATAATTATGAATTATTATTTTAATTATATTATAATTATAATTAAGAGATTATATTTTTTGAGCACCTGCCCCCCAAAATGTCTGTGCACAGTCCTGCTTCTAGAGTGTGTTTACATAGAAGAACAGCCCAGGTAAATGCAAGAACATGTCCTGTGTGATTGGCCCTTTTAGGCATCCACTCTGACAGCATTCAGGCCAGAATTTCACTGCATAGACATTATAAAAGTTCCCTTACTTGTTTTATCCATGGAACTGTGCTGTGGTAGGTAGGTAGGTAGGTAGGTAGGTAGGTAAAAAGAGAATGAAAGAACATAAAAGACAGAAATAAAATGAAAGGAAAAGATAGAGAGAGTGCAAGAGTGTCAGTGAGATAGAGAGAAAGGGGAGGGAGTAAGGAACGAAAGGAGAGAGTGAGTGGGGGTGACTCCGCAGTGCACACACTCTGGACATTCATCATTGCCAGGACAGGCCGAGGAGGATAATATATTCCCTCATGTGCTGCACGGCACTGCACACATTACTCATCTTTATCCAGAGCAAGAAAGAGAGAGAGAAAGAGCTGAATTCTTCATTAGACTCAACAGTTCTTATTAAAGAAATAGTTCACCCAAAAATGAAAATTCTGTCATCATTTGCCCACCCTAAACCTGCATGACTTCTGTGCAACACATAATGTGAGATTTAGCAGAATGTACTATCCAATCTTTTCCACAAAGCTTCTACAGAGCTTTCAGGCTTCAAAATGGACACAAAGGTACTATATATACAGAAGCTACAAACCGATCAGGCATAACATTATGACATATATATTATATATAACATTATAACATTATGATATATACCAACCAATATATATAACCTAATATTCTGTTTGCTGCCAAAACAGCCCTGACCCGTCGAGACATGGACTCCACTAGACCCCTGAAGGTGTTCTGTGGTATCTGGCACCAAGATTTAGCAGAAGATATTTTAAGTCCTGTTAGTTGCAAGGTTCCTGAAACATTTTCGCTTTGTGGCAGGGCACATTATCCTGCTGAAAGAGGCCACAGCCACCAGGCAATACCATTTCCATGAAAGGGTGTACATGGTCTGCAACGATGCTTATTCTTCCCATAGTGCATCCTGGTGCCATGCGTTCCCCAGGTTAGCAACACACACACACCTGGCCATCCACGTGGTGTAAAAGAAAACATGATTCATCGGACCAGGCCACCTTCTTCCATTGATCTGTGGTCCAGTTCTGAAGCTCACGTCCCAGTTGTTGGCGCTTTCGGCAGTGGGCAGGGGTCAGCATGGGCCTCCTGACTGGTTTGCAGCTATGCAGCCCCATATGCAACAAACTGTGATGCACTGTGTATTCTGACACCTTTCTATCAGAACCAGCATTAACTTCTTCAGCAATTTGAGCTACAGTAGCTCGTCTGTTTGATCGGACCACACGGGCCAGCCTTCGCTTCCCACATGCATCAGTGAGCCTTGGCCTCCCATGACCCTGTCGCCGGTTCACCACTATTTTATAGTTTATCTATTTTATTCTCTCTATAATTATTCTAAATATAATTTACTCCTGTGATAGCAAAGCTGAATTTTCAGCAGCCATTACTTCAGTTTTCATTGTTACATTCAGAAATCATTTGTGATGCTTAATATTTTTGTGGAAACTGGTATTTATTTTTAGGATTCTGTAACGTTTTAGATTACAGTCCGCAAAGTACTGCGTAAGTAAAACAAATTTACAGCATATCTTTAGGTAAGTATTGTGTACCTATAAAGTACGTATGTGTAAGTATAAAGGGAACAATATGTAAAGTTTGGGGAATAAAGGGGTAACAACCAGGAAATTATTTATAATGTAAGTATTTTTGAACTAAGGGTACGTATTCTACTATTTTGATAGGCAACAACCTTACATTTGGGAGCAATTTAGCAAGAACATACACTGCATACCTTTTTGTAATAATAGAGTACCAATATATAGCTAGACTAGGCTTTTTTTATTTTTATCTTGGGGTACATAGTGGATTTATATACAGTAATGTTTTTAATAGCAAAAGTGCACTAATTTGTTTGGTCTTCCATGATTCAAAACAAGTAAAACTATTGCAACTTTTTTTTTATTTTTATACTCATGTAGTTACATGTAGTTACAGGGCAAGTGGTGCTTGTTACCCTCTTGTTCTATTAAGTTACAGGGTAAGTGTGACACCTGCAGGCTGTAAATTAAAGTGGTGCTTGTTACCCTCTTGTTCCATGAAGTTACAGGGTAAGTGTGACATCTGAAGGCTGTAAATCAAAGTGGTGCTTGTTACCCTCTTGTTCCATGAAGTTACAGGGTAAGTGTGACATCTGAAGGCTGTAAATTAAAGTGGTGCTTGTTACCCTCTTGTTCCATGAAGTTACAGGGTAAGTGCAATAAAAATACATACATACAATCTGATATCACTCGGAAACCTTTATTTGACCCTATATATATATATATATATATATATATATATATATATATATATATATATATATATATATATATATATATATATATACACTCACCTAAAGGAGTATTAGGAACACCATACTAATGCGGTGTTTGACCCCCTTTCGCCTTTAGAACTGCCTTAATTCTACGTGGCATTGATTCAACAAGGTGCTGAAAGCATTCTTTAGAAATGTTGGCCCATATTGATAGGATAGCATCTTGCAGTTGATGGAGATTTGTGGGATGCACATCCAGGGCACGAAGCTCCCGTTCCACCACATCCCAAAGATGCTCTATTGGGTTGGGATCTGGTGACTGTGGGGGCCATTTTAGTACAGTGAACTCATTGTCATGTTCAAGAAACCAATTTGAAATGATTCGAGCTTTGTGACATGGTACATGATCCTGCTGGAAGTAGCCATCAGAGAATGGGCCTACTATGACATGGTGGTCATAAAGGGATGGACATGGTCAGAAACAATGCTCAGGTAGGCCGTGGCATTTAAACGATGCCCAATTGGCACTAAGGGGCCTAAAGTGTGCCAAGAAAACATCCATTACACCACCACCACCAGCCTGCACAGTGGTAACAAGGCATGATGGATCCATGTTCTCATTCTGTTTACGCCAAATTCTGACTCTACCATCTGAATGTCTCAACAGAAATCGAGACTCATCAGACCAGGCAACATTTTTCCAGTCTTCAACTGTCTAATTTTGGTGAGCTTGCGCAAATTGTAGCCTCTTTTTCCTATTTGTAGTGGAGATGAGTGGTACCCAGTGGGGTCTTCTGCTGTTGTAGCCCATCTGCCTCAAGGTTGTGCGTGTTGTGGTTTCACAAATGCTTTACTGCATACCTCGGTTGTAACGAGTGGTTATTTCAGTCAAAGTTGCTCTTCTATCAGCATGAATCAGTCGGCCCATTCTCCTCTGACCTCTAGCATCAACAAGGCATTTTCGCCCACAGGACTGCCACATACTGGATGTTTTTCCCTTTTCACACCATTCTTTGTAAACCCTAGAAATGGTTGTGCGTGAAAATCCCAGTAACTGAGCAGATTGTGAAACTAAGACCAGCCCGTCTGGCACAAAAAACCATGCCACGCTCAAAATTGCTTAAATCACATTTCTTTCCCATTCTGACATTCAGTTTGGAGTTCAGGAGATTGTCTTGACCAGGACCACACCCCTAAATGCATTGAAGCAACGGCCATGTGATTGGATGATTAGATAATTGCATTAATGAGAAATTGAACAGGTGTTCCTAATAATCCTTTAGGTGAGTGTATATATATATATATATATATATATATATATATATATATATATATATATATATATATATATAATAAATAAATCACCTCTGGGAATAATGCAAGTTCATGATTCCTAAAAGTTGAAGCATCAAACAGCACATACAAAAATAATGACGGTAATCCAATATGACCCCAAACGACAAGTGTTTGTAAGTAAAAAAATACCAATATATTTTAAACTGTAGACTATTGCTTCCAACTGTCACCTGCACGTGCAAGAGAGGGTTGAGTTCCATGGTTGAGTTCAAGCTTGAAGTAAACACAACGTTAAGGGTGCCGAGAAAATTGCACAAAGTCATTTAGAGAAGTATATATATATATATATATATATATATATATATATATATATATATATATATATATATATATATATATATATAATGCTCACAAAAAAAAAAAAAAACAAAAACACATAATAACAATGAGAAACAAACAAGAGAAAAGGACAGAGAAGCCAGTTCTCGCATGAGTTTCACAGCTTCACAACGTGCTTATATGTTTATGTCAAATGTGAACTCGACTCTAATGCACACGCTGGTTGGTGACAGTTGGTTGGAATTGAAAAGATGAGTAAATTATGAAACCATTTCTGGATGTACTGTATTTTCTTTTAATACTTAATACAGATTAGCTAAATACATTGGATTTCTTCTTGAGGTGATTTTTTCCTGATCTGTCCTTCAATCCGTGCACACGTGTTTCTTCTCTCTGCTCCCCGCTGTGCTCTAGCGCTGTTTTGTTTTATCTAGTGTTTCGTCTCTTCTCTTTCTCTCTGACTGCTGCTTTGCTGGACTCCTGAAAATACTGAAATGGAATTGATTAACTGGTCAATCAGCGCGATCGACAAGATTTTCTCACTAAGGAAGGGTGCCCCGGGAGAACCCACCTGCCCGGACGGGACCTTTGCCGCAGGGTGCGTGAGGACGCATGGAACAACTGGCAAGTCCTGTGCCTGGAGGCTCTGTCCGTGGAGGATGCGGAAGATTTATACATGATTGGATTATTGATGGCGGGGTTCCTATTCTTTGGCTTTGGGATTGCCCTGACCTATCGGAAGATTGGTAAAACAGCTGCAAGCAAATTCACCCAGCCGCTGTCTGTGGAAATTAAAGAATGCTTCGGGGTTGTGTGTGACCGTTTGAAGGAATTAGATCAGAAAGTGATAGGAATTGAGGAACTGAACCGTAACAACGCAGTCCGGACTGCGGATACGCAGGGTAGAGTGGGCTCCATCGGGGGTCAGATCGGTGAACTTTTACGGACTGTAACCGGTCTGGCCATGAGGCTGGACGTAATGTCTAGGGAAACTGCACAGACCGGACGCGAAACGCTGAGGACCAGATCTGATTGATTGATTATGATCCGGACAAATTACCGAAGATCATCAAATGGATTAAAAAATAATAAATTGTATTTGCCTGACCTAATCCCCACTTGGTCCCTTTCTCTCGGTTGGGAGTCCAGCAGGGCAGCCGGGCAGCTGTCTTATCTCCCTTCAAGGACAAACCATAGAACTGAACTCGAAAACATCTGAAGTTATGGCTAACATTCTCACAGACTCACTACTACCGTCTGCCTGTTATCTATCTCCTCCCCCAGTCCATACAAAAAATCCCATCACGTGACCACGTGTACTGTGTCATGTTTATGTTTATGTTTATGTTTTGTTGATGTTTTGTTGTGTTTTGCTATGTAATGCTTGCTAAACTGCATTCTTGTATTTCTGGAGAGCGTGTGGCGGCGCCTGACTAATCGGCTGCGGCCCGGAGGCTTGCTCCAAACTCATTTCGTTACACTGTACTTGTACATGTGTAATGACAAATAAAATATTCAATTCAATTAAGATTCATTAGTGGAAATAATGAAAAAACATGAACAGGAACAAGAGGAGGAAGAAGCTAAGCAAAAGAAACAAACAAAAAAACATGTTACTTTCTGTCAGTTTTTTTTTTTTTTATGAATAAGTGTTGTAAATCTTTTTTTAATTAAGTTGTTTTTCCAAATAAAGGTTTCAGAGTCAGTTATATAAGACTGTGTGCATGTATTTTTATTGTGCTTTCCCTGTAACTTCATGGAACAAGAGGGTAACAAGCACTACTTTAATTTACAGCCCGCAGATTCATACTTACCCTGTAACTACATGAAACAAGAGGAGAACAAGAGCCACTTTAATTTACAGTCCGTAGATTCATACTTACCCTGTAACTACATGAAACATGAGGAGAACAAACATCACTTTAATTTACAGCCCACAGATTCATACTTGCCCTGTAACTACATGAAACAAGAGGAGAACAAACATCACTTTAATTTACAGCCTGCAGATTCATACTTACCCTGTAACTACATGAAACAAGAGGGGATCAAGCACCACTTTAGTTTACAGCCCACAGATTAACTACACGGAACAAGAGAGTAACAAGAACCACTTTAATTTACAGTCCGTAGATTCATACTTACCCTGTAACTACATGAAACAAGAGGAGAACAAACGTCTCGGGTTACGACTGTAACCCTTGTTCCCCGAGAAGGGAACGAGACACTGCGTGGCCCACCCGGCCGCCTCGCAAATCTCCTGAAGTGAGACGCCAGAAAGGAGGGCCACCGAGGAGGCCACGCCCCTGGTGGAATGAGCCCTCACGGCCATCAGTGAAGGCAAATTGTGCACCTAATAAGCCATGGCTATAGCCTGGCTTCGATGCAGGCAGCCCCTTCTTGGGTGAGTCAAAGCACACCAACAACGGGTCTGACTTCCTCCACTGGGAAGACTTCTCCAAGTAAATTCTTAGAGCTCCGACCAGGCGGAGCAGGTGAAGTCTTCCCTCTTCCGCCATCACGTGAGGTGGAGGATGAAAGGCCTGAAGAACCACTGACCATGCCACATTAGATGGCACCTTGGGCACGTAGCCTGATCTGGGATGTAAGATTGCCTTAACTCCGCCGGGGGCAAACTCCAGGCAAGTCGGCGTAACAGCCAAGGCCTGAAGGTCCCCCACTCTCCTCAGAGAGGTGATAGCGATTCAAGATTCAAGAGTTTTATTTGTCACATACACAGTTATATACAGAATATACAACCGGCAGTGAAATGTAAACAAGAGAGTAAAATAATAAATAAAAGCACAGTCTTCGCGGAGCGACCTGAGCGGCAACCAAACACGGTGGCGCCATCTTGTTTTTTTGCGAGGAGAAAGGCCACCTTCAAGGTCAGGTTCTTTGCCTCAGCCGACTCCAGTGGCTCAAAAGGGGCCTCAGCCAACCCTTCAAGTACAAGGTCCCAGGTTGGGACTCTGGCGAGTCGCAGGCCTCATCCTACGAGCCCCACGGAGGAAACGTACAACCAGATGGTGCCTCCCCAATGGCCCATCACCTATAAGCGACTGGAAAGCCCCACTGGCAGCCACAAACACCTTAAGCGTGGACGGGGTAAGACCGGCGGAGAAATGATCTTGGAGGAACTCCAGCACTGAAGCCACTGGGCAGTTAACTGGGTCCACCTCACGATCTCTACACCAAGTGGAAAAGACATTCCACTTCAGGCTGTACAGTCTCCTGGTGGAAAGAGCCCTGGAGCTGAGTAAGGTCTCGACAGCCCCTGCTGACAGGCCAGCCTCTAGGTACCGGGCCCCCTCAAGGGCCAGACCCAGAGCTCCCACAGCTCTGGCCGGGGGTGGAATATCGTGCCCCCTACCTGAGACAGCAGATCCCTCCTCAGAGGGACCTGCCACAGGAGGCCGTCTAGCAGTGCTACAATGTCCGAGAACCATACTTGGGTCAGCCAGCAGGGTGCCACTAGAAGTAGGCTGATCCCTTCCTGGCGGACCCGCTCCAAGACTCCCGGGAGCAGAACGATCGGGGGAAATCCGTACAGACGCAGCCTTGGCCACATCTGCATCATGGCATCCAACCCCAGTGGGGCTGGATGCGTGAGGGAAAACCTCAGTGGACAGTGGGACGTCTCTCAAGATGCGAATAGATCCACTTCCACTGGGCCACACCTCTCGCATATGGCCTTCACCACCTCTGGGTGAAATCGCCACTCCCCGGGCCTCAGCCCCTGCCTCGACAGGACATCTGCTCCCTGGTTTTGATCCCCTGGGATATACATCACTCAGAGACGACAGTTTCCCCTGGGACCACAGGAGGATCTGTTGTGCCAGTCTGCATAGAGGGCACGACCTCAGACCCCCTGATGATTCAGATATGAAATTACAGACATATTGTCTGATCGTATCAGGACATGGTGGCCGCGGAGGTCCGGGAAAAAGCTCAGAGCTTTGTAGACCGCCAGCATTTCCAGGTGATTTATATGCCAGGAAGGATGCCGGGTCTCCCACAAACCTCTCGCAAATCGGCCTTCCATGACCGCGTCCCAACCAGTGAGGGAGGCGTCTTTTGAAATGGTTTTCCGGCAACATGACGCTCCCAACACTGGCCCCTGGGACAGAAACCAAGGTTTCTTCCATATGATAAGGAAACAAGGCCATCTGCGCGTTACCCTGAACATACGGAACGGATTTCCCCTCGGGGAAAATCCCTTGGTTTTCAGCCAGTACTGTAGGGGTCTCATGTATAACAGGCCGAACAGAATTCTGCTGGGCGATGCTGCCATGAGCCCCAGCAGTCTCTGGAACTGCTTCACAGTGAGGCTGCGGCCTAATTTTGCTCTGGAGACCATCACCTGTACGGACTCGATACATGCAGGGGATAATTGTGCCCTCATCGTAGTCAAGTCCCATACAACTCCCAGGAACAGGGTTCTCTGGGAAGGCGTTAAGTCTCAGCCCCAAGCACCAAATATGGGCCAGAACGACATCTCAACCTCGACCTCGACCTCGATCGCTCCTACCCGGGAGGGGGGCTGGCCAGCAGGAGCCTCATCAGTTAGCAACTCGACAGGGCCGTAACGACTTCGGGCGGACACTACGAAATTGCTGAAAACCAATGTGTCCCGCAGCGCACGAGGCAGCGAGAACAACATACTCTGAGGGCTTCGTGGAGGAGCAAAACCTCACAATGCATGAAAGCAGCCCCCTCAGGAAACTGCTCATGCATGTCATGCTCCCATCTTAGATGAATATGCAGACAAGTGAACACGCTTTGGATGATAGGCTGATAATACCTAACTCCTCAAAGTCAGATAATATCCCCTTTAATTCTTCAGAATTAAATGCCGCCATAATCACCCAACAAGTGAACATGGTCTGAATGATAGACTGTATAGACAGATGAAAGTCCACAGGCGTGTGGCTGAAACACCCGAAAAGCGCATGGCTGTACGCGTCGAGATATTTCTCAATGAACACAGCCAGCACCCTCAGGAGCTGACTGCCTGCCTCGCACCCAAACAGTATCACATGCACAGATATCGCGCGTGTTCACTCAGTGCAGACCCGTAATCTACGTGCTGCCTCGGCAACGCGAGATCGAGCCTTGCATTATGAAGTGGCAGGCTCTTTTTTTTTTTCTCACTACTTCACTCCCTCGATGCTGTGCATGTCTAATTCCTCGGAATCAAACAGCTCAAGCAACTGGTTCGCCACCCCGGGGGAAGAAGCCGCAGTGTGGGCTTCTGCGCGGGAAGGGAGAACATCGGAACTGTTAGACTCATCTGCGAGCCCTATGATCTAAGCCACCATTCTGCCTCAACAGGCGCGGGACCAGAACCACAGGGCTCGCAAGCCTGATTGGCTCGCTACAGGCAGCCCCCTCGAGAGCTATCTGAGCGTTCTTATTTTATGAATGAAGCGGTGTGTCTGGGGCTTTAACGTCACCCGCCTCGATGCTGAGCACATCTGATTCCTCAGAGTCAGACAGCTCGAGCATCGGGTTCTCCACCCCGGGGGAAGAAGCCGCAGCGCTACATGGAACAAGAGCACCACTTTAATTTACAGCCCACAGATTCATACTTACCCTGTAACTACATGAAACAAGAGGGGAACAAGCACCACTTACCCTGTAACTACATGAAACAAGAGGGAAACAAGCACCACTTACCCTGTAACTACATGGGACTAAAGTATATATATTTCCCAGTAGTATATATATATATATATATATATATATATATATATATATAAAAAAAAAAAACTTGCAATAGTTTTAGTTTAACTTGCCTTGAAACACAGAAGCCCAAACTAAAACAGCTGCACTTTTGCCATATAAAATATACTGTATAAATGCACTGATAGGTACCTTATAATTAAAACAATACGGTAACACTTTATTTTACAGTGTCCTTGTTACATATGTTACATGTACTTATCATTGTAATAACAGTAAATTATGCATAATTACATGCAGCTAACCCTCAACCAAACCCTAATCCTACCCTATCCTAAGTACATGTAGTTAATTAATATTACTCAGTACTTAAATATATAATCACACTGTAACAATGACACCTTAAAATAAAGTGTAAGCAAAAATCCTTTTTGTATTGGTGCTCTATTATTACATAAAGGTATGCAGTGTATGTTCTTGCTAAATTGCTCCCATGTAAGAGTATTGCCTATCATAATAGTAGAATAAGTACCCCTTAGTTCTAAAATCCTTACATTATAAATAATGTTTTAATTTTCCTGGTTGTTACCCCATTATTCCCCAAACTTTACATATTGTTCCCTTTATACCTACACGTACGTACTTTATAGGTACACTATAATTACTGAATATTACGCTGTGAATTCATTTCACTTAAGCAGGACTTTGCGGGCTGTAATCTAAAGCATAACCCAGGATTATTTGACAAATAGAAAATTATAATAGATACAACAATGTTATTACTGTCACTTTTGATCAATTTAATATGAAAATGAATAAAACTTAAAGAATAAAAACTTACTGAACTGACACCAAACTCTTAATGAACTATAATTATGAATAAAATATAACCACACATATTACTTCACTAACATAAAAAATAAAATAAAAAATGAATAAACAAAGTCATACAGTTTTTGAAAGGTAAGAAAATAATAGCATAATCTTTATTTCTGGATAATCTATTCAAGTGTTAGTAGGGAAAGATGGCTGTTAATGACCATGCAGTCTGTACAACGCTGAGCTGTTCAGTCAGTCTGTTCAGCTGTAACACAGATTTGTAATGCAGACCAATACAGGGTAGACACGCAAGCAAAAACATGGCTGTAAAATATCATTAGAGGCAATTGTATGCCGATTATTGGCCTCACATCAAGCTGAAGTCAACTGTGGCTTCTGGACATGTACTGTATTTGGTATTCATGTACTGCTACTGGGTCTCAAATGTAAGCTTTCAACATCAACCTTTAATAAAGCTGTTAAAGTAATGCCGTAGGCCCTCCATTCAGAGCCCATGTTAACCAATTAAGGCATGGTTGACAAGTGATATTCTTTCACTCATTCATTTCTAAACGAAAGCTTTTTTCTCTAAAGAGACTAAAGAGTGTCATCCTTTTAACAGGACTACAGACAGATAGAACAGCTTTCTCTTTTATTTCTATGCATTTTAAAAGTCTTTCTGGGTGAGTTTTAAAGGTGGCAGGAAATTGCGGAGGCTGGTGCATTGCTGTAGGGTGATTTTGCAGGGGAGTCTTATGGCATAGGTACAACCTCAAGGGAGCCAGGAAGAGTAATTCATCGCCACTGCAGATGTTCACACAGACAGAGAGCATCGATCCTGCCCTTCTAAAAACACCATCTTCGTCTCTTCAGCGTTTGGTGGAGGTACTTACAAGACTCAAGACATTTTAAAGTAGTCTGATTTAAAAGCGCAAAGATTAACTAGCTGTATGTTAATACCCCATCTGGACAGCTCAGTCCAAAGCCCAAGGCTATTTATAATAGAGTTGATATTTTTATTAGTATAAATTGTTATTTAATTACCAATTCAATATTTGTCACCAGATGAGAACATATATATATATATATATATATATATATATATATATATATATATATATATATATATAGAATGTGTGTGTGTGTGTGTGTGTGTGTGTGTTTGTGACATATCAGGACACAAATGTGTATAATGACATGGGTATGACATAAGTATTACAACGAGAGGGTGACTTCTGAGGACATTACCCATGTCCCCATTTTTCAAAAGGCTTATAAATCATAAAGAATTAGTTTTTTTTGGGAGAAAAAAAAAATGTGCAGTTTCCTGTGATGGGTAGGTTTAGGGGTAGGGGCAGTGTAGGGGGATAGAAAATATGGTTTGTACAGTATAAAAACCATTACGCCTATGGAATGTCCCCACAATTCACAAAAACAAATCTGTGTGTGTGTGTGTGTGTGTGTGTGTGTGTGTGTGTGTGTGTGTGTGTGTGTGTGTGTGTGTGTGTGTGTGTGTGAAAGAAAGAGAAAGAAAGTCATACATGTTTAGAATGACATGAGGGTGAATGAATTATGATAGAAATTTAATTTTAGGGTGAACTTTAATTTAACTTTAATTTAACTCTTATAGTCCCAGTGAACCGGAAGTAGCAAGTGAGTTTTCTTCAGTGCTATTTCTGTATTTCCTCTATTCAATATTTCCGGAATATTGAATAGAGGGCAGGGTTTTACTTCAGCGCTCCTCCTCTCCATCTCTCGCTCATAGCAGACTAACGGTTGGAGAGGAGTGGTTACACATTTTCAAACCTAAGCCGTCAAACTGACATCATCTGAGAAGGAATGCCGTTTCCAGACCAGAATTTACTTTTCAGATTTTGAATAAAGATTACCGCGACAAACTATTTTTTTCTGTTTATTAACTTGCACGGATTAATTGTTCACCCTAAGACTTTTAATATGTGCTAACAAAGTAAATTTAACTTTAACAGCGCGAAAAGGACATTTTGTAATTTTATTTTCTCAAATCTTCTGTGGAACCCTATCATCCCATGGAGGACATGTGAAATTTTTTTTTTTAAATTAAACTATAAAAAATGTCACTGTTCAGATTATATTGTTAACATTAAGAGATTTCCCAGGTCACAGGAAGAGTAACAGCAATTTCATTTTGTGAGCATATAGTATTCAGATTATTGCCCTACTGAACCTGGAAAAAAAAAGAGCAAAAATAAGATCTTGTAGTATTTCCCCAGCTAGTTACGGACACATGTTTGCTCTCTTCCATACTGATACAGGTATCAGAGGGCAATCAAAAAGTACAACATGTCTGGACAGCAGCAATCAATGATCACACACATCACTCAGAGATCATGACAGCTGACTCCTCGCCAGCCACAAACCACAATGAGATCCACTGCAGCAATTTATCAGACGTGTCAAGAGCAACCTGAAGACAACACCACATCCTGTGCCCAGTATAGATCAATTAAATTACCATATGGTCTATGTTGCTTTGAGACGTATACGACATTCTTCACTGCTTTCATTCACATGGCTCTTCCCTTTCTCAGCACCTTATAATGCATCATGTCTTAAAGTGCTATTTGTCCAAGTCTAATGGGATGCAAAAGAGCAAGCTATTAATATTACAGTGAGAAGAGTTTCTTCAACCCAGCATCTGACAGGAGTTACAAATGAACAGATTTCCACTGTCAAAACAACACAGGTTAGTGCTCATGCTTCACCGGGCAATGAAGGGAAACAACAGCAAAACTGAGAAAAAAAGGAGGGAAAAATGACTGTTTAATAATTTCTTTGCGGAGAAGAGAAAAAAGCATGCAGACTTTCGTCAACCGTCTTTCACTTTGCAGCACTGGGAGAAGGTAATGTCTATGTTAGGAGAAGTGTTATTTTATGGATGTTATTGAATTTTCTGCACAGGCAAACTTTAGCCTTTTCACACAGCCCTTCAGCTCTGTGCTAGGAATCTCCAAAGAGGAAAGAGGTGTCAAAAAGGGGTCCAATGATGGTGCGCTTCAATGGCCAAAAAAGTTAAGAACTCAACTGAATTAAATTAAATTAAAGAATTCATTGCAGAAAAAAAGAAAATGCGTTCATGCAAGTTTCAGGCTGGAATCTCTAATCTTTTTTTTTTTTTTTTTTTTTTTGTCTTTAAAAAAATGGAAAAAAGATACCTTTATTTTCGCCACCCTCATTATTGGTGAAATCATCGCCTTTGACTGTGTTGGCTCCTACTGTCAACAACAGGGGAAAGGTAAAGAGGATAAATGGGGAACAAACAGCAGCTTAAATATTAAAGGAAAATCATTATATAAATCTGGTAGAACAACTATTCTAACACACTGGGTATAAATCATTAGGGCTTTCTAAATTAATAAATAATGTACTTTTTTAGATAATTACAAACATAATTTTTCCTATTATAAAATAAATACAATACTTATTAGTTTTGCATTTTGGTGTGAAAATGAGGGGGAAGAATAAAGTGTCTATACCACAAAAATATAAAATAAATAAAAAAAAAAAAATTAAAAAAACAACCAAAAACAACAACAACTTGCTTTTATCAAATGCAAAATGAGCATCAGTTGTTTCTGTAAATGACCTTGGCTCATTACATATACAGCACTGTGTGTTAACATTGGCTCACACTGAGAGATCATGCAGGTTCCAATATTTCTTCTGTTAACAGAGGATTGTGGGATGTCAAGCTGTATAAACAAAAGCAAGTAGCATGTAAATCACTAGAGTGTGAACAACACACCCACCATGCTGGGTCATAAGTACTGCACTACAGGGATTACAAGGTTGGACTGTAGAACAACACATGTAATAACTTTGCCAGGAGGTGTTTACGGAACAGATAGTGAATAATTAGACACTTCTTATGGCATTTTTTTTTTTTTTTTTTTTTTTTGATGGGGCTGGGCACAAAATATGATTGTAATGCACCACTGTAGTCTCAGCCTAAAGGCTAGACTTGTCAGCTGATTGGATTTTGTATTATTACTATTTATATGTTTTAGCTAAGAAATGACAAATAAATAAAACCTGTGAAATTTAGTGCTGAATTTAAGAACAGGATTTCCAGGCATGATGCAGTTGGATGCCCAATGATTAGCAACCTTGCTAGTCTGCATTTTCACTCCCCTTTCCTCTATGAATGATGACCCTAACAGTAAATGTCAAGCATTAAAAGAGAGAGAGAAAGCTGCTTTCCTGCAGATATACCAGTTTCCAAAGTCTGTGCTTTTACAAAATTACAAATCCTACAGTAAAATTGTATTTTGGTACTCAAAATGTATTAGCATATGTCAATTCCCACATTTATATATTTTATTTAGGTTATGTGACATATTTGAATCATTGTTCTACAACCAAGATTCGGATTTTATATCAAATTGAATGATATTCTCTTGCATTATTTCTCTGCATTGTGCCTTCCATTTTTCCTTTTTGTAATAAGATGTTTTGTTCCTGCTGATGAAAGGTAGCCCTACAGCGTGATGCTTCCACCACCATATTTCATTGTAGCTGTAGTGTGTATTGTTAGGTTTGCACCACAAAGATCTATTTGACTTCTAGCTAAACAGCTCAGTCCTGGACTGTAAATCTTTCCCATCACCACTGCATCACTGTTATGAATTTTGGCAAACTCCAGAGATCCTTTTACATGGTTCTTTCTGAGTAATGACTTCTTTTGTAACACCCCCCTAAAGAGGCTTGTAATATACAAAGCTTTGCTATGGTGCAGCTTTATGTGTTCCCAGCCACAAAAGTGAATGTTGGATGGCTTCAGACTAACAAATGAAAGCTTTGCTATCTGTGCCAAGTTCTACACAGATAGGGGTTGGGAATGGGTTAATATGAGTAGATGTAAATTCACTTATATTAATAACAGTAACATCTATAAAATGTGTAACAGGTAAACATTTAAATATTATGTAATGCTCTACAGCCCTTGAAATACTTTGTATTTAGTCGCTGTTGGGCAGAAACCTTGTATTTCCATATTTTGTCCTTTTTTTCATAAATCCTTACTATTGGTCACCGTTTGCGTCTGTCTGTGAGCTTTGCAAATATTTAACCAATGAAAAGCAACCTCAAACTGTCGGTAATGCCCCATAACTCCACTCCACCCCATCTCAATCTTTAATGAAGTGTTGCACACATTTGCAAGGGTAGCCTAAATAAAGAATATGTTTTAATACATACGGCCTAGAACCATTGACTTTAGACCAGGTTTCAGTTAGTCAGTGGCGCAGTCATTTTTAGTTGTCTCAAAATAGCAATGCACCTGAATGGGAGCGTTGAGGAAACGAGTCGAACGAGCCATAGATGTCTCACCTGGACCACTGCTGTGGACATCACCTGGCCCAAGGAGCGTGCGGTCACCCTCGTCGCCCGGAGGGCGAGGTTGGTGGCGGCACGCAGCTCATCTCTGAGCCCTGGGTCAGCTCTACCCTCGTGCATGTCCCTGAGCAGCCTGAAGGATTATCATGGCATGCAGAGAGGCGGCAGCCTGCCCCGCAGCTCTGTAGGACTGAGACACCAAGGTTGATGTGAACCTACAGGCTTTGGAGGGGTGCTTTGGGTCGCCACGCCAGGTTGAAGCACTATGCGGACACAGTTGCATCGCAACAGAGCGTTCAACCAGGGGAACCCCAGGTGTACCCTTTGGCCGCGGCCCCATCAAGGACAGAGAAGGTGGAGGAGGCCGCCGAACAGTCGTGAGAAGACAACGGGGACTTCCAGGACCGCGTGACCTCCTCATGCACTTCCGGGGAAAAAGGTATTGAGGGCGTGGCCTGATGGGTGTCAGAATGCGGCACCCCCAAAAAGCAATCATCCAACCACGAGTGCTCAGGATGGGGCGGAGGGTTCCACTTCAACCCGAGACTCGCAGCTGCCCGGGAAAGCATGGCTGCTGTCAACTCCGGGTCCCACTCGGGCAATGCTGGCACACCGGAAGGCCGCAGCACAGCCGAATCATCATCCTCAGAGGACTCCAGCACACCTTGCAATGCACCTTGATATCTCCACGTCCTCGTCCCGTCACCCTCAGGTCACCCTGGCCACCAGCCAAAGTGCCGCCTCCCGAAGAGACAGCAGATTGGGGTGTGACACAGGGGACTCTTGCTCCAGCACGGAGCTCATTGAGTCTTGTCTGCAGCACAGAGATGGCCATGTTCCCGCAGTGGGAACATGACTCATCCACAAGCGCTGCCTGAGCATGCTGAAAACCCAAGCACGTCAGGCAGTGTTTGTGCCCATCAGAGGGTGGCAGAGACCGACCGTACCTAGAAGCACAAGGGCGATGTGCCACGTGTGAGCTCTTTTAGGAGAGGAAGCTTCACAGCGATGCTGAAGCGCCCAGGGAACGCACACCAGCTGGTTGCAGACCACTGCACAGATCAGCAGGCAGGCAGTATGTGATCGCTGGAACGCACCATAACACCAACACTGACTGGAAAGCTGCTCGTCTCGAAGAAGCTTGATGATAACTCAGAAGGCTTGAAGAGTGAAGAGTTTAGATGCTCTTGGCTCCAAAGCAGAAACATAATGCGATGTTGCCAGCGTACTTCCTTATATACTCACGCTGTAGGGCAGAGTTGCGCTATGCAAATTCCGCATGCCCATGGCATTGGCACTGCCATTGGCCATTTTCTAGATCTCGAAGATGATAGGCTTCTAGGCGAAACCCCCATTCGTCAGTCACTGACGGTACTCGGAGTGACTGAATGAAAGGGAACATTTTAACACACTGAAATATCAAACCAAGCATGGCATTGCTAAGGACATTTTCATCAATGTCAGGTCCTCAGGTAATTTAAATGACTTGTTAAATAGAAGGAAGGCAGTTTCTTTCTGCTGCAAAGCTTAAAATATCTTGCAGTTTCTAGTGACAAGGGATTGTGTCAAGGACATAACCAAAGTAGAAATAATAATTGAAGTAGAATAATCAATCAATATAAAACCCATATTATTCATTACATCTAAATATTAGGTGAGATATGTCACCTCATCTAGTTATGGCCAAGGACTGTGCCTTCAATAAGACAAATCTATTTCATTTTTTGTTTATAATCGCCACATAAAAGGATAACAAAAGGCAGATTTTTAATAAAGCAAGCCCAAGGGTTTTACACCTGTAGTGCCCTGCTGGCTCAGTAATTAAGTTGAAGGCTAACTGTCTATGTCAATATGGACCTGGTGGAAAAGAAATTGATGATGGGCCATGCTTATTAATGATGTGAATCAAATGATAAATAATTAAAGATTTGCTAATAATGAACTGATTAAGTAATAATGCATTATTAAAGATCCACAGAAATGCCTTTGCTTCCAATATAAGCCCTGAATTATTAAGTTTGTTCTATATAAAAACATGTAAAACCTTGATTGCATGCAAAATATCCCAAAATATATCTACTAATATAGTCTCTGTTTTACATCAGTAATACAAACATTTTCATGCATATTTAATATGTAATCTATAGCATGTCTACATAAAAGCAAAAATACAGAAAGGTGTCCATGCAAATAGATTAAATTGCACCCATCTGCAAGACTGCAAGTCATCCCAGTTTGTTATTTGTGAATTCAGGCTATATGGTCTTCTGTTCCACAACTTTGAAACTGATTTAAGATTGTCATACACAAGTATTCCAATCAATTATTTTGCATGTATGTGTAAATCATAAAATGTGTCATACTCGAAAATCACAAGAGTTGCATGGATAACATTTTGTATTATTGCATGCAAATTTTTTCTTTAAATATTTTATTTGCACATTTGGCTTTGTGAGAAGTTATTATTAGTACATCACCAGCAATATGCCCTTAAAGCTTACACACAATCTTTTTCACTGTACAATTTAGCACACTTAATCATAGTACATCAGAGCCATGCAAATGGACAATAAAGATAAAATTATACAAAAGAGATCACATGCACATGTGCGTATACGTGTAAAAAAAGTCTATATGTATGTGACTGATTTTGTCTGTGTGAGTGCGTATGAATGTGTCTTTGAACACATGACCCCACATGTTGTGTTGCCAATTTGGTGAAGCCATGGTTGACCGGCTCCACAGACACTTACCCCTGTCTTTCCCATCATCTGACTTTCTATCGGAGGATGGAGATCCACTGCCCTACAACACTGCTGTGTAATTGCTCAGACACATTCCACCACCCTTTTTTTTTGTGCAAAAAATCTTAGCTAAAATCGCACCAAGGTTCGTTTCACAGATATCTTACATATTAACCTGAATTCTACAGACAGACTGAAGAGTTCTATGCTTGAAAATGAAGTTTAATCATGAAAAAATCTGAATAGTTTTAGCATGTTATTGAATATGGCAATGTTAATGTATTTGGTCTTCACAGAATAGGCGCAATGCAACGCCATGTGTTTTTTCAGCCTGACGCAGTTATCGTTTTCACGTCCAGTGCAACGCTGTTTAAATAGCAAATGCACTCACGCCCATCTGTTCGCCTATGGGCGTGCTGGTCTGAAAACGAGGTGTGTTTATTACACAAACAGCGACGTGGAGCCGCACACAAACATTTTTAAATATTAAAAATAAAAAGATTCCTCTCTGGAGAAGTGTTCGGTCTTTCTGCTTGCAAATTCCACCATGTAAATAGCAAATCCGCCATGGTGCAAGGACAACTGGCTTTTAAAGGGAAAGAGATGAGACTCTGATTGGTTTATTGCATGTTATGCCCAAAACACACCCATAACTCATTAAAAGACTAGGTACAACCCTCTTGGACCATATGGCATGAACCATGCTCTCAGATCATTAAAATAGGGCCCATGATCTACTATACACTGGGTGTCTTGTCCCACCCATTTTTTAAGACCAATGATATTGGACCCACTCACTTTTACCGTCTCTAATTCAGCACATGTCTGTTCACTTACCCCTAACCGATAAACACTTTATTATTAAACACACGATAGACAATGTATTTCCATTTTTTTTATATTTTCTGTGTTTTCATTTAAAATAAATGCCTTTCTGATCTGATATGTGATGGGAAAAGGGAGTAGAGTGAGTTTGGCAAAAGGCAAATTCGAACCTCAGGTCGATTTGCGTAAAAACCTTCTGCCATGCGCATTACCCCTACACTATCACCACAGTATATAGTTTGGTGTCTTCTGTAATTTTGTCTAGCCTAACCAGACGTTTAGTAAACAAGGTTGGCTATTTGAACTTAATGTAAATGGCATCTACTCCAGTAAAATTTCTCCTAGGGGAGGACCCACCCAATTTTTGTTTTGCTTCCAACGCCCATGTTGCTACTGCCAATATATAAACAGACATGCTGATGTGAGCATGTAAGATATGATGCTGCTGTAGAAATAGATATCCCATAGCAGATCTAGGCAGGTGGAGCTGGGGGAGATGGAGGGTTTCAGAGGAACTCTGATAACACACTGCAGGACTAGATTACAGAAAACAGACTGGTCAGACTGTTGAACAAGTAATCTTATTGGCTGCAGGATCAGCAGAGGCCAATCAACTTGTGCCATGTGATAATGATATACCTGCGATCTCTAGAGTTTCATGACTGAACTAGATATTGTCACTAGTGACGCTAAATGGAACGTCTTGGGATTGTGGAGTAAAGCAAGCTCACCTTACTTTTCAGGGTAAGGTAGGGTTTTTATTTTATACTAACCTCAGTTTAGCACTACAGTCCTAAATAATAGCCACAAGTGCCATGCCCCTACTTGTGTTCCCCTTTAAATACAACCTCTTGTACCCCAACATCATCCTCAGAGGGGGAGATGGGGAAGGGGGAAACTGGAAGAAAAGAAGAAGAATGAAAATGGGGGCAAGGACTTAGGTCACTGTCTTCTTTTTTTTTCTCCAGCACCCAGACCCATAAGTGCAGCTTTTATATTAAGGTTTCACTTCGCTCCCAGTTCCTCAGAAGGACAGCTTGAAAAAGGGGGCTCAATCACTCTCCTCTTTCTTCGCTGCACCCACAGCTCCTTGATCTGTGTGTGGCGTTCTCCTATTCAGCACCTTTGCCCTCCACTCTATGGAGGGGGAGCTTGAGCAGCCACACTGATCTTCTCTCCAGGAACTCGTAAAGGACGTAGACGATTTATAAGGGGCCTGAACCCAGCAAGGAGTATACTTCCCAAATGCAGTCGACTGCATTCTCACCTCTCTAAACCTGTCCATCACCGCCTCAACGGCAATGCCAAAAAGTCCCAAGGTCACCTGCTTGGTGGCACAGAGAGCTAGATCTGTGGCTATACACACTTAAGAGACCGTCTCAGGGAATAAGCCCTCCCCACAGAAAAATCCACTGAGAGGGCTTCCGCTTCTGGCAATAAGGACAATGGAGCCAACAGGAGATGAATGAAACACTCCTTGACCAGCTCCATTGGAGATTCCAACTATTGCAGCCTAAATGGTGCCTCAGCAAACATGGGGATAGAGCCGCGGGGTTCAGCGGATTGACTCTCTTCAGTCGAGAGTTTCCTCAAAGGCAAATCATCACAATAAATGCATCCAGCCCCTTGTTACCATCGGCAAGCCTTAAAAAACAAGGGCATGGAGGAACATATTATTTGAACTGTCTGTTTGCCATATTCTGCTTACCTTCTATCCTTTCATTTACACACACTGCTATCTTCACACAGCACACAAACAAGTGGCTTCCTGAAGACAAAGAAGCTAATGACATGTTCACAGACACCCTTGTTTAATGCCTGGACGCACCTTGCAACGTCATTGCATGTCGTCCATTGAATGGACTGTTTGTACACGTGCCTCAGACACCGAGTTCTGTGAGGGTGCATCAACTATAGCGTCAGCAGCTGACGCAGTGTAGAATTTCCCTCAAAAGGGAAGCGCAAAAGTAAAGCCCAGCTCCTATCAACCAGTGTCCAGTAAAACAGGTAGTTCTGCCCTAAACGTATGCCATTGGTTAAGGCAAAAGTTAAGACAGTGGACCACATAAAAATAATAATAATAATAATAAAAAAAAAAATTATATTTAATAGACAAGCTGTCTTCAAAGCACCACAGGTTTTACACTGTATCACGTCAACCTACTTCTAATTCTAATACTACTAAAACACAACATCCCTACACAAATAAAATAATATTGGGACAAAGACATAATACCCTGAAATATCTTCTTAATTATACCTTAAAAAATAAAGGTGCACAGAAAATTACCCGAAGGTAACTCTAACTATTGCTTACAGTACACAAAATATTCTATAAATATTTATTCACTACCCTAGAGTCTTTCAGCATTAGCCAGCATTAGCATGACTGCATAAGTGATGTTATGGTTGCATTGGCTTAGACAGATTAGCTTGATGTGCTTATATAAAATGATTTAATTAATGTCAAGACTGAGGAGAATTTCATTCAGAGGTCACAAAAAAGCTATTTAAAACAGCTAAATTTTAATATACTTTATTTTGAAATGCTGTCATCCAAATGCAAGATTCCACACAAAATAAGACATGTCCCATTGCATAACTGGAAATCTGGAAATTTTCTTTAATGTCACAGAAGGATTTTCATGCTGTTCAAGATTTTCCTGAATAGGTCTACCAATGCCAACAGAATGTTTCAAATTGTGAACCTACACCAAACCTATGGCCTGTAAAATAGTCAGAGGTACATTCTTCCAATCTGAAATATTGGAATTCATATACCTGCTGTCTCTGGTATCATTTTTCATTCTCAGTAGGATGAAATAACAGAGAAGAAAGTTATATTTGTCATTGCAAGCTGATTTGCACATTCTTTCATTCATAGAGTATCTTTTCAAATCAGCCTGCAATGTCAAATCTCTCTCTCACTTTCTTAAACCCTATTCGGACGGTAATTGTTTCTCATGTGGAAGTCCATAAAAAATTAAATTGCATGACACCTCAGTGATAAAACTCGTGCATTTGGATGGTGATTTATTCACGGGGGAGGAGTGACCTGGAAACACGTTGCTGACGTGGTCAATAACATGATTGTATGCTGTAAATAAAATGTAATATGCTTGGTATAATAAGACTAAATGCATATTTAATTTAATAATAGGAAAATAATATCCAAATTATTATTTAAGTATTTAAATCTGTTTAAAATAGGAAGATATAGGCTATAGATGCACATTATTAGTTAAAATGGTGTTCTGTCTTGTTTATTTTAACATATAAAATTACTAGGGTGGCCATACATCCGGATTTTGGCCGAACAGTCCGGATTTTAAGCCCCCTGTCCGGCGCAGCCTCAAGCCAGACACTCATTTGTTCTTCTTTTTGGAGTCGCGCTGAATCGGCCTAAAAAAACCTGGGATGCTTTATTGGGATGCAGCAGCATAGCGTCTAATGCTGTAAGATCTCTGGTCAAACAAATAATTGGCTGAAAGCAGTGTCAATCAAATAAATATCTGATATATCATTGGTTAAAAATGTAAACAAGCCTCCCCGACGTGCTGGCTACATCATATTGTTAACATGCCGAAACGTCAGACCTCACTTAATCCGGAATGGACAAAAGAGCACAAATTAATATCAAAAAGCACACTGTGTCGCTGTGAAGTGAACGTTAGTAAAGGGCAAAGCCGCCATTGACTGACATGCCAGCACGGAAAAACATAAAAGTAACCGACGAGCCGCAGGTACGTCTTCCCTTAGGTCATTGTAACAAAGTTTGTAGAATAAGGAGGAAGACAGGGTCGGTGTAACTGGAACTCATGTTAATTCAGAACTCTCGTGGTACAAACAAAATAAACTCGCGCTCACAGCGCTCTCAACAACTCAGTTCAATATAACTTGTTCACAGCAATCTTTCTCCAACTCTCCGTCTTCGTGCAGACCTCGCTAAACCACGCCCCCTCCGCCACAGTCATTTTTTCGAGAAGCAACCTCTTTGTAAAGTCTATCATGCAGTCAAGCATCACCAGTCATACTGTATAACAGAAATACATAAATAAACAAATAATGAATGCAAAAAATAAATATACATTAAACTTCTTAAAGAGCTGCCTGAGTTGCTGCAGAGGGTGTACTTCTTTGTTAAGAAATTAAATGTGTATTTATTTATTTTTCGCATTCATTATTTGTTTATTTATGTATTTCTGTTATTTCCAGAAGTCCAGAAATGTTATGTTTTCAGGCACTATGCACTTTGAGATGAAGACAGGTTCATCTCAGTGGTCAGTTTTTGAAACAGACATCACAATGTCTTGAATAAATACAAATACTGTGAACAAACACTTGTTTGCCTCTTCTGTTACACATAGGTCTACATAAAGATATATTGTAGATCAAATTGTCTGGCAATGAATAAAGTAGGCTATTTCAGAATCACTGTATCATGATAGCATCGATATGATGGACAAAATTGCATTGTAGCTGTGAGTACACCAGAGTCCTATGCAATTATTCTTGCCTCACTAAATGCCGCAAAGTGTCCTCCTTTTTGGTGCTATGTAAATGGCCACCCTAATAATTGCTGACGTAACGGCCCATTTCAAATGTTTACGTGCTTTTCTTCTTCTTTTTTGTTTTTTTTGGTTTTTTTTGAATGGTGATGAAATATATTGCTCTTGTAAATACTTGCCAGCATTTCAGTAATAAAAGTCTAGGGGTGGGTTGCACCAACAAGGATTAAATTAAGATCATTTTAGAGCTAATCTAGGATTTGTTGATCTAGGCTTTATTTTAAATCGAGCTGTGTTGCACCACTTAATTTTAAACCCAGATTAACAAATCGGGGATTAGAATTTAACCTGCCTCTATTTAAGATTAATTTCCGCCGCCATGATGGATTCGCCATTGACAGCAACAATACTAATATTAAATTTCCTTCTTTATTGACCACGAGAAACTCTCTCTCTGACATAAGTAGCTCTTGCCGATAAAGGACATAAACTTGTAAAATGTGAGCTGTCGTTATAAAGCACTATTTATATATATAGTTTTATAGTATCAATATATTTATAGTATCAATTAATGGAGTATATTGTGGCAGCGTAACTTATGAAAAACAACTGTCATGATCACCTCATCATCACCTCTGCCTTAAATGCTAAATATATTCCTCTCTTCTTTTCTTTGTCCGACACCGAGGTGCACCAAAATGAGTGACGGTTCTGCATCCCGGACTCGATAGCAGGCGTAAACTCATGGGCCGCCATGACCCTCATACTCTGATGGCTCAATTCACTTTATTTTTATTATGTTTTATTTTTATTAGTAATAAAAACCCCTCTGACATGACGATGCACCCACTGTTTCTAACTCTGTTCAATCATCTGCATAGTTTAATTGTAGGTGCACTTTATTTTATTTAAACCTCCTCACATGTAGGTTTAAAATTAATCCATAATAGAGATTTAAATCTGAGTTTAAAGTTATGGAGCAACAGGATTAAAGTTAATCTATTTTAAATAGAAATTAAATCCAGGATCAAAATGAAAACCTGCTTATTTTTAAACAAGGTTTAAAGTTTGGTGCAACAGAATTATTAGATAAACCTTTATTTAATCTAGATTTAATATTAATCCTTGTTGGTGCAACCCACCCTAGATCTTTAAAAATGCATCCAAATTACAGCGAAGCGCAACCGTGCGGGGCTCTGTAGTGGTCAAAAAGGATATAAACAGTGAATTTTGAAGCAATATATTCTTGAAAACCCAGAGACTAACATCATGGTGCCAGGACAACTGTCTCTCTCTGAATGTTGGCAAGACCAAAGAACTGATTGTGGACTTCAGGAAGAGACAGCAACGGACATACTCCCCTCTCATGATCAGCGGGTCACCAGTAGAGAGAGTGAGCAGCTTCAAGTACCTGGGTGTAAACATCTCCGAGGACCTGACCTGGACTGCTCACATTCAGACACAGGTGAAAAAAGCCAGGCAAAGACTGTACCACCTGCGCCAGCTGAGGAAATTCAGGGTTTCACCAGCTATCCTGAAAACTTTCTATTTAGGGGCGATAGAAAGTGTATTAACTCATGACCAGTCATGACCGCAAAGCCCTGCAAAGAGTCGTGCGCTTATCCGAGCGTATCTCAGGGTCAGCTCTCCCGTTTCTGCAGGATGTCTACACCAAATGCTGCAAAGGTAGAGCTACTAAGATCATCAAGGACTCTAATCACCCTCCAAACCCTCATTTCACGCTGCTGCCATCTGGTAAGCGCTTCCGAAGCCTGATGGCCAAAACTGAGAGACTCAGGAGGAGCTTCTTCCCCCAGGCCATCAGACTCCTGAACTCAGTCACTTAACATCACGTGACTTCACTTCAGGATTAACATCGATACACTGACATTGCACTGCACTTTCTGTTCTCGTTGTTACTCTGTAACAACCTGTTATAAACCTGTTTGCACATTATACTTCTTTGTACATTTCTGTTAACCACATATTTATAAGTCTACAGTTTACTCACTGTTTACTCACTCAAGTTTATTTCACTTATTTTATTCCACTTCTTAATTTTTTTTTATTTCTACTTGATTTATTTATAATTCTACAGATATATATATATATATATATATATATATATATATATATATATATATATATATATATATATATATATATATATAGTTTTTTATTCTATTTCTATTATAATTTCCTCCTTGTGTTTTTAACTGTGAATTTGCACTGTCCATGGAGTGGACCTGTTTACATTTCACTGCCGGTTGTATATTCTGTATATAACTGTGTATGTGACAAATAAAACTCTTGAATCTTGAATCTTGAGATGTGGATTCGAACGGCAATTAAATTACCACACAACCTTGGTGTTTGTCGAAAAACAGTAGGTAATTCGGCCGGGGATTTTTACGTGGGTGGTGGGAGAAAAACACTGACATTCTGGATTGGGACGGCAATAAAATCACTAACTGTTAATGATGAAAATACCATATGACCCCACGAGAAACAATTACTGTCCGAATAGGGCTTAAGCATTAATACCATTTGAGCATCATTTAAATTAATTTAAATTCCACATCCAACCTGCTGTGATCTGCAACCATGTGTATCTCTTTATGGCCATTTTCTTCCATTTTCTGATAGTTAATTCCAACAGGATAACATGCCATGTCACAGAGAAGGATGTCATTGAGTTTAGTGTAAAATGGTCGCCTGGGAACAGCATGAATGTGCAGCTGACAAATTTGAAGTGAATGCGTGATCCTCTCATGTCTGTTTGGACCAAAATCTCAAAGGAATGTTTCTAGCACCTTGTTAAATCCATACTGTCTTATTCAAATGTGGTGAGGATTTAAAACTTGAATGAAATTACATTTGGAAACATGACACAATGGACTCTGCATGATGCAATTGTTACGAGTAATTGAATGTTATTTTTGGAAGTCTATTCTATGTTTTTAAGTTCCAATGTTATGGCATTTTATTTTGGAGTAAAGTGGAACAGAGTAACCTTTTAGAGTACAAAAATAAAACTTAGTTTATTTAAAAATATCTTATTAATAAAACAAGAATGTGTTTAGTAAAAGTGTTGAAATGTTGACACTAATGATAGCTATGCATATCAAAGGGATACCCTCCACCCCTATTTGCCCAGGTTTGACACATCCAGTCACTCTGGTGTATTAATATGCATTTTCTTTTTCTCCTCAGCACAAGTTGATTCTGTATTTTTAGCATGTACGAAGCACATTTATTAATCCTTTAGTTCAGAAGCTTGTTACATTATATTCATTAATAATTCAACCTGAAGAATCTGAAGAACTAAGTTATAGCTTTGAACACTTTTTTTGGCTGAACATTAAAGGACATCTCATTACCCAGCAGTCGATACTATCCCCACAGCTCAAATAAAGGTTTCACACAAAACACTTTAACCAAAAGAAATCGCCAATTATTCAGAGGTGATTGACAGCAACAAATGAATAGCCACAGCGGGGACGCAACATCAGAAGTAATCATATGTGGTTACACAGGTACCTCAAAAATTCACCTTACAAAAACCATGTTGCCAAATTTATTCATGTTTTAAATCCTCAACAAATTTCAAATAAGAAAGCAATCACAATAAGAGGCATATTCTACTCACATTGGCCACATTATTAGGTGAACCTAATACTCTGTAGGACACAACTTTGCTCTCGATCCTTGGAGATTATGGACCAAACTGACATGAGAGCATCAAGATTTGCTCCAAATTCATCAGCTTCACATTCATGCCATTCCCAGGTGACTATTATAAACTCAATGACATCAACAGTCTTTGTGACGTGGCATGTTATCCTGCTGGAGACTTAGTTCATGTTGGAGTGAACTGTCAGAAAATGGGTAGACTATAAAGATCAGCACATGGTCAACAAGGTTTGCAGATCACAAAAGGTTGGGTGTGTTGGATTTAAATGATGGTCAGACGGCATTAAGGGAGCTTGTGTGTTCCAATAAAATACTCCCCATATCATTGAGCCACCAGCAGCAGTTGATAAAAAGAAGAATAGATCCATAGATTAATGTGGTTAACACTAAAATTCTGACTCTACCATCTGCATCGCATCAGAAATCATGATTCATCAGACAAAAGGATTTTTTTTTATTTTTTTTTCAATCATCTAATGTCTACTTTGGCGAGCATATGCCCACTGTAGCTTCAGCCTCCAGTTCTTGGCTGACAGAGGAACCTGCTGTGCTTGCCTGCTGTTACAGCCAACCACTTAAAGGTTCAAAGTGTGCATTCAGAGATGTTTTTCGGAATAGCACTGTTGTAATACATTGTTATTTTAGTTATTGCCACCTTCCTGACAGCTTGAACCATTCTAACCATTCTTCTCCAAACCCTCTCATTAACAAAGCAATTTCACCAGCATCACCACCAACTGCTGCTCATCTGATGTTTTTTTTTTTCATCTTTTTTTTTTTTTTTCGTACTCCCCAAACTCTAGAGACTGTTGTGTGTGACAATCCCAGGAGATCAGCAGTTTATACTCAGATATATTCTGAGATATATTTAGTGTTGTGAAGAAGTTTGAGGTGACATTTAAAGTCTGGGATTCAAAAATCAACTTCAAGGTGAAAATAAAGTTTTATGATTTATAAAAAAAGAAGAAAAAAATAAATATATTGTGGCGAGGTTGATGAGCAAGAGATGTGGGAGGAGCGAGCTAGTCCTCTTGAGTCCTCTCATGAGGGAGCTCGGAGGCATATAAGGACGAGCGACACCAGTGAAGGACGGGCAAGGCCTGGATTTTATGTTATGTTTTGTTTACGTTTTATTATGTGCGTGCGTGGCAGTTGTCCGTGAGAGTCGTTTTGTTTGTTTTATTTATAAAAGTCTTTAAAAAAAGCCGGTTCCCGCCTCCTTCTTCCCATAACAAAGAACTCTGTTACATTGGTGCCGAAACCTGGGAGGAAGGAGGGACATGCTGTCAGAGAGCCTATATCACTTCGCTGCTGAGGGTGATCGTGATGCTGAGGAGGTCGGGCATCGAGGAAGAGAGAAGACCACGAGTGGCTGCCCGAGGCGATGGTGCTGGAGCGATTGAAGACTGGTGGGACGGAGAGCTCGCTGCCGTGCCCCTGGGTCAAGGTGGAGTGGCGGCCGTCCGAGAGGAAGCGGAGGAGTCACCGGCGTTCGCCATGGGCCGGAGCCTGCTTCCATCTGCCATGATGGGGAGGAGCAGGGAGCAGGGAGCAGGGAGCAAGGGACTCGCTGCCGGCTGCCCTCAACCGGAGGAGCCATCGCGGAGTAGGATCAAGCCGTCCACCCAGCGTCCAGTACCATTGCATGGCACCGCAAGGAAGAGCCTCTTGGTCACTCTCTGTGTCTCGGTCTCCCATTTCTTTTGTCTCGTCTGTTTTTCGACATGGTGATTGGGCCCCCCCAATTGGGGTTGTTGTGGGTGAGGGTGAGTAGGCGCCGTCTCGTGTGTACCCTCCCTGCGAGGGGCAATGGGGGTATGTGGCGAGGTTGATGAGCAAGAGATGTGGGAGGAGCGAGCTAGTCCTCTTGAGTCGTCTCATGAGGGAGCTCAGAGGCATATAAGGACGAGCGACACCAGTGAAGGACAAGAGAGGACCAGGCCTGGACTTTATGTTGTGTTTTGTTTACGTTTTATTATGTGTGTGTGTGGCAGTCGTCCTTGAGGGGCTGCCTGCGTTACTTTTGTTTTGTTTGTTTTATTTATTAAAGTCTTTAAATCTCCGCCGATTCCGGCCTACTTCTTCCCATAACAAAGAACTGTGTTACATATGTGTTAAGGCTTTATATAAAATAGAAATACGTATGATTCTGCACTTTTTTGGTCAATTATCAAATAATCACATTTGACACCACTTGATTTTGTTGCCTCCTGTGACCAGCGGGGCGTGGTCTAGAGGCTGCTGCAGGCGGAGGAGGAGTTTGGGAGGGCTGATGGTTAAGGGACACGCCTCTGTTAACGAGATCTAACAGGTGTATACATTTTGCAGTGACTCGAGAGATGGGATAAAAGCCGGGCCCAGAGAGAGAGAAGTGATTGTGGTAACACCACATGCTGCTGCTACTGCTGGAGGATGGCTGAAAAGCGTTTGTGTTATTTTTGTTAAAGCCCTCGTGCTTGTGTTTTGTTTTCGGTGTTGCAGCAAATAAAAAGCCTGCCAAACAAAGTTTACCCGCTCTCCTGTCCTGACATTCTGAAAAGTTGTCACACCTCCATTGAAGTTACTTGAAACATTCTCACATGATGAAATCGAGTTTCGCACATACATGTGTAGTAGGACATATATAATATTTTATCCTAAATTAAATCTCAAAATAAATTAATTGCAATAAATACATAATAAATAAGTATCCGCTAGAGTACAAAGAGTGTCAATTATAGTCTGGCCACTCATATAATTTATATATAAGCTGACAGGCTGTGGAGCAGGGAGTGGGATTAATTACAGTACATGATCATAGGTGTCAGTTCCCCATTTGCACTCTATGCGTAGATCTCAATTATCTTTAAAACAAGACTGGATTTCAAATGTTAGGTTAAAGAAGTCCACCCATTGAGATAAACAATGAGGGTAACAAGCACTGATTTGTCGTGACTGCCTCTTTTCAATGTCTTTCTTTTTCTCTGAATGGGTTTTTTTGAATAGTCCAATAGAAATTAAATTGGTTAGCTTTCCCAATTAAAGAGTGGAAGAGAGCCTGCATTGTCTCTTCACCCAGACCGTCCCTTCAGGCTGAAGCATTCATTGTGATTAATTTACAACAAAACAGGATGCCACCTCCACAGCCTTCACTCGTAACTGCACTGAGAGATAAAGCTGACTCCGTCACTAACAGACTGCAGTCTCTTTTGTGCGTCTATTTAACAAAAGATGCAGGAAGCTAAAACAGAGAATTTATGTGTCTCTAACCGGTTTTCTGTAGATCAGGGAGAGGTGATCCAGGTTTTCCATTCTAGCACTTAACATCATGCTTTTTCTTTTGATATGGCACAAAAAGGCTTTTTTATATCTGTCATCCTCCTTCAACAGCGGCAAAACTGCAGCGCAAGTCCCTCTTTGAGTCAAAAATACCAGGATGTCCCCATATTACACAGGATTTTGAAAAGAGCAATTTGGAGAGCCAAGACATGATGGGCAGTTAGCGTTTGAAAGCTAACAGGGGATGATCATCTTCAGGACAACACAAAAGTCGTGTTGGGTTGTGTTACATGTTTATATTTTCAAGTCGTGTTTCCTATTTGTCATGCGCTTCCCTCGTACCTTATGTTATCCTACCACGTACTCCCCTTGTCTGTGTGTCATGTTCTTTTTGGTTGGTCTAGTCATGTGTCCCGTGTTCTCATTGGTTCATTGTTTGATTGTGCACAGGTGTTCCTTGTTAGTCATTAGTCCCTGTGTACATATAGCCCTCATGTTTTCATTGTTCCCTGTTTGGTGAGTCCATGTCCATGTCCATGTCCATGTCCATGTCAGGATTCTATATTCAAGTTTAAGTCAAGTCTTTTGGTTCTTTTGTGTTTGGATCACATTTTGTTTTCAATAAACTGCATATGGGTTCATTTAAACTCGACTTTAGTGGATTACTCATTACAAGGAGTACTGTGAGGTGTCAATAATCTGACACATTATGTTGGAAATTGACTGCACATTGCAACAGTCATTAATGAATCGGAATAAAGTAATTTTGATTTCAGGTCAGACTCATGGATATATTTCATACAAAATAATGCAATTGTGCAATAGCACATGACATGTAATCATTCCAATATGCTGATTTATTATCAATGTTGGAAACAGTAGTGCTGCTTAATATTTGTTTTATAACCTATGATACTTTTTTCAGGATTCTTTGAAAAAAAAACAAAAAGGCGATTGGGTACCGCAATCTTTGTGGCAAATCTGTGTGGATAAAAAAAAAAAGAAAAAGAACAGCATTTATTTAAAATAAACATATTGTGTAACAATACACACTACTGCTTAAAAGTTTGTGGTCAGTATTATATATATATATATATATATATATATATATATATATATATATATATATATATATATATATATATATATTTCTTTCCTTTCTTTAAAGAAATTAATAATTTTATTCAGAAAGGATGTTAAATTGATTAAAAATGAAAGTAAAGATGTTCCAAAAAGGTTCCAAAAACAAAATTAAGCACCACAACCGTTTCCAACATTGATAACGTATTTAGTATCAAAACTAAATCTAATGATTTCTGAAGGATCATGTGATGCTGAAGACTGGAGTAATTGCTGTTGAAAATTCAGCTTTGCATCACAGAAATAAATTATATTTTATAGTATATTAAAGTACTGTAAACATAGTTATTCCAAATTCCATACTTCTATTTATCAAAGATTTTATATATATATAAGTAACAAACCAAAGACAAAGACCAAGATTTGTAGCTTCCCTGTTTCTCCCCAAATAACTGACAAATCACATCCCTGGCAAAATATCTTATCATGATGATGTTAAAATAATAAAATAACTATAATTTGAAGATAAAAACATGGCTACTTAACTTCTGTGAGATACTTCTCCCAGAAGTATATTTGTTGTTATGCATCATGATTTTCAGTTGCAAGTTAATACCGTTGCTTTCATCTTTAATCTGTCAGTCTAGTGTCCAAGCTGAATTCATCACACCATCATGCAGTTGAAGACTACAGGACAAACAATTGAGATCATCTATAATTATCTGGAAATTATTAAAATAACTTAAATTTAAATAACAGCATTTTTTTTTTTTTTTTTTTTTAAACATACGACTGAGGATATAACCCAGCCAAAACATTGATGGTCAAAATTAAGAAAAGAAAATGTTATACTAGCCAGATTTTAATATGAATAAAAATAAACAATAAAAAGTACTTTGTATTGATAGTCATGAGCTAGCTCGATGACCTAAATGTGATGGGGTATCTTACAAAAACCAACAAAAATGGTAAAATCTAATTACAGAGTTTCATCAACAAACACACAAAAAGCCAGTTGGGAATTATTTGAATTTGCGGAGCTTGGAAAATCTTCATAGGTCATATTGTGATGATGCTAGCTAAATAGGCTGTGCTGTAAAACAACTAACATATCTAATAAAAAACCAAAAGTATCTAATTTCTACAACCTAATTAGCAAACAAACATTGATGAAACTTGTTGAGATGAAAACATTAAAGACATACATAACATTATGTTAGAATTAAAATTACATACCATCCTCGGTGGGAACATAAATGTTTAAGTATAGGCAGTCTTCGCTTTGATCTTGTACGTAGGTTACAACGGTATCCAAGTTGGCGGTGAACCATACGGGTAACATATCATTGAGTAAAAACCGGTCTTCCAGAAACTGAGGACAAACGGGAGCAAACTGTGTGGCATTTCGAATCCCAGGCCAGGACATGGGGGGTTCGTGGGGTTGAAACCTTCTCTCCCCCGTGGGCGGGAGGGCATAGGGAATCCCCAGATACTGTTCCACAGGCCCTAAAATCTCATTGGGCAGAGATGTTTTCAAGCCTCTTAGCTTGCCGTAGTTTGTCGTGACAATAGGATGCTGCTGGGCCTGTGTAATGGCTAGCCAAGCAGCCGCAAGCACAATCCAGGTAAAAAGGCGTAGAGTAGCCAGCGGACGAACCATGGTGAGTGTTATCCATGGAGTTCCTCCGAGCCGTGACATGGTCCAGCTGCGGTTGGCAGAGTTAGTTGAATTCACAGTCCTCCACTCCTCCCTTCTCCCACAGCCAAGGTTGAAACCCACCCTCAGGCTGCAATGGACAGATGACTGACAGCACTCCCACCAATCAAATCAACGATCACGGCATTCCCCCAAGCCATGAGGGCGATTCTGGATCTCAGTTGTATTTTTGTCGTTCTTTAACTGCTATCCTTTTGACGTGAAACAAAATGTGGCTCTTTTTCCCTGAGCTGTCCTCTGGTGTAATTACTCCCTCCTTTCAGTTCCTCCTTTATTGGTTTGTCTGTGGGAAACAAAGATCAACCCTTAAATTTTTAATCATTGTCATAAACAAAAACAGAGAAACTCAATTTCCTTTATTAATCTGTATGCTTTGCATTAAGCATCAGAGATGCAAAGGGAACCTTGAACTGAAAGAGAAAACATACAAGAATAGACTCAAATAACAAATAAATTCTAACACTTAGACATCATTATACTCTAGACTCAAACAATGAAATATGACGCTTCGATTGACTGGGCCATGATTTATAAAGTAAGTGGTCTGGTAAATTGATAGGCTCAAATAACTGTAGCATAGCATTGTTGCGTACACACAAAATATATCCATTTATGTATGAGGTTAGTTGTACTGAAAATGTACACATTGATCTATTGATCTATTTGCCTGGAAACTGTGACTGAAACATGCTGTATGATTGAGCAGTTATGTTTTTAGAACTACAATTCAGTCCAATCTATACATTATTATTGTTATCGTTACTTAAAGGGATAGTTTTGAAGAATATCAGTAACCAAACAGTTGACGGGCTCAATTGACTTTCATAGTATTTTTTTTTTTCTTTCTCCATACTATGGAAGTCAATGGGCCCCAACTGTTTAGCAACCCATATTCTTCAAAATATCTTCTTATGTGTTCAGCAGAAGAAAGAAATTCATACAGGTTTGAAACAACTTGAGGGTGAGTAAATGATGACAGAACTTTCATTTTTGGGTGAATTATCCCCTGACTAGAAAATAAGTGTTTTGATGGCTTGATCTAGTAATGAAAGCTATTAGGTATCATTGTGATATTACAAATCCTGAACTATGAAGGTGTTTTTTTTTTTTTTTTTAATTTTTTTTTTGTTTTTTTTGGAAGAATCATTTCTCCAAAGCAACTTAAATGTGACCCTGACTACAAAAGCTGTCATAAGTTGCACGGGTATATTTGTGTCAATAGTCAACAATGTATGGGTACAAATTTTAGATTTTCTTTTATGCCAAAAATCATTAGGATATTAAGTAAAGATCATGTTCCATGAAGATATTTAGTAAATGTATATATATATATATATATATATATATATATATATATATATATATATATATATATATATATATATATATATATTGCAATCAGATTAGTAGATTATCTAGTTGTATCTTGGCCAAATATTGTCCTATCTTAACAAACCATACATCAATATAAATCTTATTTATTCAGCTTTCAGATGGACAACAAGAGCTTTCATTTTCAAAAACATTACCCTTATGACTAGTTTTGTGGTCCAGGGTCACAAATTGCATTCAAAGTAAACATTTTATCAGTTCAGGCATTTCCTGGGATTTCAAACCCATGACCTTTGCATTGCTCTACCACCATGCTCAGCGGTTTGAGCTACATAATACTCTTCAGAATCATTATCAATGATAGCCTGAGATAATAAGGCAATGAGCATGCTCAGAGAGCAGAATTCATCATGTCTCTGGCTGAGTCATCTACACAAATCCAAACAGATTTATCCATCATCCCTTGACTCTGGTCTGTTGTTCAAGTACAAATTTGGGAATTTAGCAATAGGAAACTATTCGCGAGATTACAAAAGAATGATTGAATACATTGGTTTGAGACACCTCTCGCTGTGAAAACACTAAAGGTCACAGTGTTACCAGGAATCTTTCCAGGAAGATCCTCTGGAATAAATCAAAATGCATAAAAAAAAATAATGTCCTTAGAGACATATATTGGAGTAGATGTGAACACAAATTCGCCACTGATTTAAATATATGTGAATGCATCACATTTATTGTCTGAACAAATGATAATCTTTCCACCTGAATGAACAAACAGAAGAAGCACTCAAAGCTGAGAGCAGATTTTGCACAAGGAATGCTACCCTCCATGTGAATTTGAATAATGAATGCTCCATGCATTGCATCCACATACAAGAAAGAGGAAGAGAGTGGGTGTGAAAGCAAAGATTGAGAAGATCCTCATCAGTCAGTGCTTTTGAACTTACTCTTGAACTTCAACACAGTTGTACAACACAAACCGCAGCTCTGATATGTTTAACTTTATATATGGTTCAAGATCATCATCTGGATTGTTCATGCACATTTGCTTCAAATTACTTGCTTGGAGCCTCTGGAGGGAAACTTTAATAACTTGAGTCCTGAGTAAATCTACAAGTGATGAACTCTTTCATTCGCTCTGATCCCTCCATTAATAGCTCTGTCAGTGAAAGCGAAGTGAGGCTTCTTATGAGACCATTCTTGATTCTAGTCATCAAAGGGCATCACTCTGCCAACACCTTGGTGTGTTCAACAGATGTCACACCTAGCATTATCTTCATTGTAATTTTCAAAGCCTTTCTAAATAATTCTTCAAGAATCTAAGATTGATTGATATAACTTTTTTCATTTCCTCATATCGAAAAGCAATTTCAGCAGAGATCAGATGGTAGATACAGTATAACCCATGGAAAGTTAATTGTGCGAACAAAGCAGTGATGATATAATAGATTCATTGAGACAGTCACATTAACTTAAATTGGTCTTGAGCAATGCTAAATTACAAAAGGATTAGGGTTATCTCCACTTCTCCAATTCATAACAGAACGCTTTTACAACAGCAGGATGTTTTAAGCACTGACAGTCACAAGAGAAAACATGAAATTACAAGAAAACAAACAACACAGAAGCATTACCTTCTTTATACAATGTAGAAAACATCCCCTGATATGGTAAATGACTGTAAAATATTATTCTACTAAATATGTATGGGGATTTAAGAGCATTTGAAAGGTGATATTCCTCTAAGGCAGAATCTAATGAAGGAGTAAGAATTTAATAAGCCTCGAGTCCCTGTACACATTACACATGACATGCTTTAAAAGATCTTTATTGGTGGTCTGAGAAAGACCCATCCCGTGACACCATATAGTTTTAAGTCCACTCTATTTTTTTATTTTTTATTTTTTTTAAATTAAAACCATCATTTAGCCCAGACATCAAGGCTGGTGTTGTACATCAGCAGTGGCTTCATTATGAAGAGATACAAAAAAGAAAGAGAGAAAAGTTTTCTTAAAAATAAATCACATTTAATAGACAATTAAGAATTAAGACTCCATCATTATCCATCAAGAGGCCTTTGTTGGTCTATGTGGTAGGCCTACTCATTTCTAAACCCTACATGTTTTAGTTGTTCTCTCTATGCCGTTGAACATCAAATATCCTGACATTGAGATGGGCATTTCAGAAAATCTTTCACGTACATATTTGTCCTCCGAAGCAGATGGGTCTGAATGTCTGGCCGGCAATTTAATTTCCAACGCAGACAAAAAGCTATGTAACATCCACCAGTTTGTATGCGCTCTTCGTCTGGTGTCCAGCTAGACCAGCCAAGAGGGATTTATTCAATATCTTTTCGCCAATATTGCTACTTCCTCAAGCAATGTAGGCATGTTCTGCCAAAATACCCTACTGCAACAAACAAGAACAAAGAATAAATTTGTCTTTACTGGCCAATGGGATAGCTCACACCAAAAGTTTCTTAGTTTACTCACCATATTGTTTAAAACCTGAAGATTTTATATATATATATATATATATATATATATATATATATATATATATATATATATATATATATATATATATATATATATTTTATTTTTTTCACACAATAAAAGAGTCATTGGGGTTCAAAACAACACTCGCCCTCATACCTCACACTCAGAGTGGTATATTCCAAATCTTCATCAAGATCACCATCAAGTAAATGTGATAAATATTATTTTCAATGGTTTAAGTAAATTAATAAATACAGTAAATAATGTTTTAAAATATTCAACCAGTTTAGTGATGTTCCCAATTGGTTAATTTAAAAAAATATCTGCCGTTTTCTAGTATTAAATGCATATGTTGAATGTGTTTTTGGATGTGAATTTGTGTATTTAGCTGTGGCACTTTCCTCAAGTCTGTCTCAGTTACATTTAGATAAAGGTTATTGGTTGGAATTTTCATTGTAAATGTACCACACACACACACACTTCTCTTAAATGCACCCTCATATTTTGAATGAGTATGACAAATAAAAAGAAGGAAGAAATGAGACCAAGTAGAATAAAAAGAGAGAAAATAGAATCACTGCTTGTGTGATCACTGAAGATAACTCACGCGAATCTCAATGAAGGTGCCGTGTCTCTCTCTGCATTTTAATTATAATAAATTATCTAGTTGAAGGAGGCTCTAACAATTGCACTGTTCAAAGAGTGACTCGTGACGTAAAGGAGATGGTATCGATTCGGTCCAAATGATAGACCAAGAAATAAAGCATAGAAACCGATGTGACCTTTGGGTGAACTTCCGATAAATGTGGTGCGATTCCGTTGCAAATGCACCTGCTATGACTTATTCAGCATGGTGTCTGGGCTGGCAAGACAGCTGGAATTTGTTTTCTCTAGCTGTATTCTCTCTTTCTATCTTTCTGTCAGTTGACGGAGTGTGGACAGGAACCACAGAAAGCAAAGAGAGAGAGTGAAAATGTATTCAAAGGTGACATCAACGGCCAACCACTGATCCTATGAGTGAGAGAGAAGGAGATTTAAGTATACTGGACTGCACCTCTAAACGTTCAAGACCAGAATTAATATTGCTCTTAAAAGCACCATGCCTATTTTTCATTAGAATATATATATATATATATTAAATGTATGTGATTAAACACTAAAAAATAGCTTCATTCCATTTAGCTAGTTGTATTTGTATATGGCTTATTTAAATAAACAGGGGAGAGAGCCAAAAACGTATATTAGCTATTGTCTATCCAACAAAATGTTCTCAAGCTCATGATATGTCCAGGCCTTTTTCATAGGTTGTAAACATTCACACTCTTATTTTTTTTTTATTTGTTTTAAATGCATGTAGGCCTATACAATATGTGGTAAATTGTCGGCCTATACAGCAATTTCAAACTTTATAAATGTATGCTAGTAAGTCACAGGTCAGAGTATATTGAGGTCCGGGGACACAATTGCATAGGCCTAGCTAAAGAACATTATTTCATCAAAGTTCTTCTAATTCTGTTCATACTCTTAAAGTACTTCTAGTTGATGTTTTTTTGGGATATGTATTATAGAGTGACTGTAGCTGTTTGCACTTCCTAATTGAAACCTTATTTCTCCACTTAATCTGACATGTCACGCAGTTGCCGCGCATTCTGCCAGAAGTGAAGGTTAAAATGCAGTACAGTGCGAATGTTCGAGAGGCGGCCCAAGTTCCCCTCCTCACTCCATCCCAAAAACATGCACGTATGCAGGAGATGTCCACAGTACCACCTTGTGGCTCACCGCTGCATAAACGGAGTGGCTTGGACTGAAACAGTGGTCCCTGTGATGAAAGTCTGGAGTCACCGCATCTTTTGAGGAGGATGTAGTTCGCCTGTAGCCAACAGCAAAGCTAGGCGAGAGTTAAGTTACAAAACAAGCCATATCGCTAAACCAAATATTCTTCAACATGAGCGCACCTTCTAAGTGTCCCATCACAGACTTTTATCGCGACTGTATTATATATTTTAAGTACTATGTTGTAATCTCGCCTTTTTCAACGCATACAATATTATGGCTCTCGAGAAACGAAATCTCGCCACCACATCTTTAAGAGCCGAGTGACTGATTAATACGCAGATGGATGTGCACCATAAACGCATGTATGTAATAAGGAAAACAATCATGAAGCATAGGCTACCGAGCTTTGGTTAGCCACAGGTAAGTAGTGCTATAATAAAACATTTAGTTTTGCCACACGATTTCCCTTCTAAAGCCATTTTCCCTCAAATGCTGAGTGTCCAAGTGCGTATTTGCCTATTTACTATGACTCATATGAAAGACTCTTCCATGCAGTATACTTGCTTTTCAACTCTAAATATGGATACTGACACTAATATTGGAAGGCAGAATGTACGGGTTGTATTGATCATGCTTATAATTTCGATGACGAAAAAAAATCAAAACGCAAAATGTACTGCCTAAAAACTACTGAAACAGGTTGTACGGTCAGCCTTTTTCATGCAAATCAGCGCGTGTAGCCGGCTCGAATTAAACCCTCAAAGCAAAATCGTTTCATAGTCCGGATGGATGAATCTTTCAGAGAGCGAGAGAAAGAGGGGAAAAAATCATGTGAAGCAGCTGGAAATAAGCGTGTACGCGGCGTCAGACAAACAGTTCAACTGTGTGTATGCACAAAATAGAGATACTTTAACTTCCACGACTGCTCGTGTGTCTTACCTTTGCAGTATCTGCATTCTACGGCTTCTGTCCTGCCGCCCGACTTCCTGAGGTACGGTCAAAATGTAGCCTGTGTGCCACACAAGGGAAAAAAATCTAACTCCGTTCTGCCCCTGTTAAAATCCAACGTGATGCTGCCGTCCGAAAGAGAGGTGGCACACCGGAGACTGTTCAACAGAGCCGCGGCAACATATCTGATGTAAATGACCCACATAGATTAAGGTAATTCGTTGAAATCACTGCGGAGGAACAGTAAATTGTAGAGAATCTGATTGTCTTCATAGAAAGAGGCAGCACCGACTGGGAAAAAGGGAGATTAAAGGGAAAGAGACTGAGGCTGTACCAGGCGCCTCTCTCTCTCTCTCTCTCTCTCTCTCTCTCTCTCTCTCTCTCTCTCTCTCTCTCTCTCTCTCTCTCTCTCTCTCTCGTTGCCAATGGGCTGCACTGAATGAAATTTGCAATGCCTACAACCAATAGATTGCCGCATTCACTTTATCACACTTTAACCAGCTGCTATTACCCTTATAATTGCTGGGTGTTTGTGGGTAAGATGTTTCAGATTACAGCTGGACATGGTTTAAGCAATATCACACGAGTACGAGTGCTGTTTTCCTGGATATCAACATGGCAGTATGGTCATGATGCCACACATAATCAGTTAATATCAAGTGGTTTACTTTTCAAACATCTGCCTATGAAAATAGTTACAAAAGACAGATGCTCTGACTTTGAACATCCTGCTCAAAAGCGCAACATTGTCTGCATGAGAAAACTCTAAAGATGCAATTACATTTACCATTGTTCTGCAATTTCTTAGTGTGTGAAATTCAGCCATTTCAATAGGAACCCACACGGTTGTGAATTCTGCATGAGGTTGGCAGTTCCCCAACAGAGTTTTCACATCAGGTTCATGATGGTCAAACAAATTTGTCATGTTGACCAATTAGAAGCTGCTTGGTTTTAAAGTGATTTCTTTGTGAGCTGTCCATAATACATTCCTACACTACTGTGGACCCTAATTATTTTTTCTAATAATAATCTACTAATAGTCTAAAGAGAGTTAGCTGACATGTAGGTGCAACGTTATAGTCAGCAGAATGTCTAAAGGGGACCAGCAAAATAAAGTTTTACTCTGATCAATTTTTCTGGCAAACACACAGACACTGAACATTACATTTACTCTGACCAGACTTCATATTATGAGTTCAGCATTAAACTTTTAGGATGTCAAGGAACAAGCTTCTGTCTCTTATCAACTAGTTTGTTTTATGATATTATTATTACTGACTGCGGCTGTAATTGGATGTTTCGATTACAAAAGGGCTCCGTTATGTTATGCAGCTAGGAAGGTACAATTACCAACAGTGGCTTATGCACTTTGGTGCTGTGGCTATAGTGGAAATTGCAGAGCATGCCTAAGTGCTTCGGATTGCAAAGATACAATCACGCACGAGAGACTTAGATCAAAGACCATGGGCGCTCATTTCTCCAGGCGTTCAAACTCCCGGCACAGATGAAGCTTGTTGCCTCAGGGCAGCAAATGGATTCATATGGCAGCCGAGGGCCCACGCGAGTGTAATGTGAGTAGATCTCTGCCACTGTTTACTCCCTATTCTTCATATCTGTTAAAAACAGTACTTTTAAAAGATAATCATATACCAAATACTTTATAGTTTTGACTCCCCAGTGAATGCCTGAGGAAATAAATATTTCCAGCCTCTGGCTGAGACTGAAAACGACTTTTCAAAAAGATTGTGCCAATACAATAACCAGTAAAGAAACTTCATGTTGTACAGATTATGGTTGCTTTTTGGAAGGAGTTCATACATCTGATGTTGAAAGTTATTTCAGTAATGATAAGACATTCTTGCTAGTTTCCAAGTCAGTGCTGAGGCTCCAGCCCATTCTTCCACTCTCTGACTATTATATTTGAGTAACCCAGCAACAGCATTTAGCTTCTTGCCTTCTGAGAAACTTTTCCACTTCTCTCATTTCTCTCATTCTGCAACTGAGTCAATGCAGCTCATTTTGCCTTACTGTCTCCCTCCTCTCGGTCTAATAGCAGGGATCTGTCTAGTGCCTGCTGACCCCAAACGTAGTTACACATTTAATCTGGCCACATCCCGCAGTCACATAACAATTGCTACGTCTCCAGCGGAAAGCCCGTGATGTATCGGACATGACACCCGCATCAATGGCTGCTGAGAGCTGGCCAAGTGCTATGGGCGGTATGGAATAGCATATCAGCTTTTACACCTGAAGTGTGCCTGTCAGAAGGAATGAGAGTAAGAGAGAGACTGAGACCCCTGTTCTTTAATAATTTATGTTCTGTATTTGACATATAGCACTGCATGTATTGATTTGATATTATGTATTACATCTGGCTGTGGTAGCCTATAGAGGGGAAAAAAAAGTGCACTGTTAGAGTGCATCCAACCATTAAAGGTTCAACTTTAGGGTAAGAGTTTAAATACACAACATCCTTGTTTATACAAAATGCTGGGTTCAGCCTGCTTGGTCATTTGGGTTCATATTAGGTTATTTTTTTATATTTTTACCCAGTGCTGGGTAGTTTTTTCTGTAGCCTAACTCAACTGCTGGGTCATTACATACCTACCCAGCTCAATGTAACCCAATGTTGGGTAGTCTACATTGGGTATACATTTCTCAACGGTCATTTTGTGTTTTGTTCTGAGAGATAATGTCCTGAGGGGAAACTTCCTGAATTAAATTAATGTTTGTATTATATAGTATTCCTATCAAATTATTACAGTGAAAAGTAGAAAATGTCTGCAGTGTCACATTTTACCTTTTTTGTTTACATGTAAGTCACAGCTAACTTCTGCAGGGAACACTAGCCGAATCACGCGCCAGCACCACCAGGAAATTTCACCTCCCGCCAAACGAATGCGTGACCTGGGCTGAAACACCACGCGACATCGCTGTCCTAAACTGCCGTGCGCTCCACTGACTATAATAGGAGCGCTGTTGATCTAGTGCGCTAGCGCTATGAGTTTGATGGGTTGAAACTTGAATGTCTGACAGACGAGATGGCACAAGGTAAAGCTGTTTTTTATCTATCTTTTCAAAAATGAATATATAAGACTGTCATTTAATGAACTGGAACAGCCTACTGATACCAGTTTTCTTACCACAGATTCCCACTGCATGTTGTTGCTGCTCCAGCCACATCCTAAAACATTTATTAAATGTTTTTTGAGTATTTTATGAGTGTAAAAGACTGACTTGCCATTGAATAAAAAATATTGTTTATGAACTGTTCCTGTCATAAATATAACAGATATTTTAGAGTGCATTTTTATTATTTAAAATTAAAAACCTTTAATATCAAATTGACTGACCCGGCACTTTCAAAGAACAACCCAGCAAATGGGTTAAAGTATAAAACCCAACAAGCTGGGTAAAAAATAACCCAGCATGTGTTCTGTCCAATATTTACCCAGTGCTGGGTTACCAAATAACCCAAAAATGGTTGTTTTTAACCCAGCATTTTTAGAGTTTAGTTTTGAACAGGGCCAGTAAGAAAATAGGTGGAATTGAAAAATGTATTGTATTTACATTCAAGATCTTTTGTTTGTTTGTTTGTTTGTTTCTTTTTCAAAATGATTGGGCGAGAGATTAAGTGAAGCATGTGCTTGTGTGTGAGATTTCAAGAAAAATTACTCCCGTCTCTAATACATCTATTTATATGATAAATGTGGATTCTTAGTCTCAATGAATATTAATATGCCAGTAAAATATTGATTTATACATGAATATATAATCATTTATTAACTTCCTCTGACCTGATACATTTCTATAAGATTTGTTTTCTGAGAAATAATTCCTCAACAATTTTCTGTATGAATTTAACTAGGTAAAAACCATGTGACAAGTCATTGATATGCCTTGATGAGATGATTTTTGAGTTTAAATTTCAAGAAAATTCCATTATTGTAAAATGAGACTGAGCAGAACATAATTTAATGAAATGCCACAGCTTTATTATAAAAGATCACGGTTGTCATTTGTACCTCTGTCCTGTTCAAACAGCTCTCTGCATCAGGGTAATTGATTTTTTTTTATTTATTTTTTTTATAAATTTTTTTAAGCACCAGTTGTTTAAATGGAAACAGCATTGTAATGAATACAATAGGAAAGTTCAAATCAAAGTTCAGGTTCAAAGATGTCAACTTTTTAATAACACGTGTATTAATAAATGAAATAAAGTATAATATAAATGAGTGACTGTGAGGTGTGATATATATTTCTGTCATGACAACTCTCTGAGAGATTGGCATGATAATGGATATGGCAATGTTAATGCATTTGGTCTTGGTGGAATAGATCAACGCTGCTGCTGCAGAGCAATATATACTGCTGCTGCAAATATAACACACATGGAATAACCACTGTAGCAGATCTATACAGGTGGAGCAAGGGAAGGTGGAGGGTTTCTCAAAGCAAACTGTAGCAGACTGCTAACAGCAAACAATGTCAAGTATTTGAATGTTTGAGCAGCAAGCTCATTGGCTGCTGATGTCACAGCAACCAATCCGTTATGGTACTTAAATAACATAAATCGACCTCTCAGCCTACGCCATCTAGAGTTTCATGACAGAACTTTGTATATATCACCTCACAGTCACTCACGCGGACATAATGAGTTAAAAAAGGCCAATGCAAGGTGCAAAATGACACACAGGGTATATAATCTTTCCCACACCGAACATCCTTGCCCAGACACTGACCACAGGGTCTAAATCATCCCAGATCAGACAGAAGCACTCCACATTGCACTTCCATGCACAATCTTTGATATGAATCCTCCGTGACATCTGCCACTCTCTCAAGGGCTGATGGACAGATTGAGTGGTCCAATTCTAAAGGATCTCCATATTCAGAGAGCAGCTAAAATAAGCACTGGAGTGTTGCTGTCCTTCAGAGGCAACAGATATGGAACGCAAAAGGGGGAAAAGATCAATGTCAAAACGGAACGTGTTGATGGATAAGGATGATGTGGTTTGACCTGAGCCATTAATAATTTATAGACTGATGATATTATTTGTGCTTAAGAGTGCCTCTTTCCTTATAATGGAGAATGAATAATTGCATCCCTGCATTACACTTTCCTTTTCTGTCAATCTGTCTATCTGCTTATTGTTGATTTAATAAGATATAATACACAGTGAAATAAGCATGGAGTTACTTCTTTTTGCCCAGCCTTTTTTTCTGAATGTATACCTCATTCACCATCTTTCAATAATTTGCATGTTTAACAATTTTGACATGAAATTTTTATTCACTGACTCTCATGTGAATTTGTTGACACAGTTCAATCAGGCATATCAGATGAAAATAAATAAAACATTCTTGTGTAACACTTTCACAGTGAAGCATTAATATTTGGTATTCTCATTTCACATGGGTATCATAATTTTGTGCCTTCAGGCAAATTTGCAACAACAATATTAACTTCCATTTGCAAACTAGATGGCTAACAGAGTATTGAAGGCATTTAATTTCTTTTTATTAAACAACAGATGATTATCTTACAGGATTAATACAATTTTGGTAATAGCATTGATTTTGATATTATGACTGATTTTAAGGAATATATAGGCTATTGTGTGTCAGTTGTATAATTAAGATTTTGTATTTGCTTCTTATTTTTAAGGTCAGAAGAGTATGTTCTTCTTTCTTGGAAAATGGTGCTGGATCATTAGTGGTGGTATAGAAGTGTAACAAAATGAAGCATTCAGGGAACCGGAAGGAGGCGGGAACCGGCGAACATTTTAAAAACTTTAATCAAAAATAAAACAAACCATAACGTCGGCGGCAGCCCCTCACGGACGACTGCCGCCTAAAAACAAAACAAAACACAAAACACAATAATGGCGGCAGCCCCTCACGGCCGACTGCCGCCTACATACAAAACAAAACCAAACATAAACTCCAGGCCTGGTCCTCTCTCGTCTTGCCATGTCGTCGCTCCTCCTTTTATACTCCTGTCACTCCTCCATGAGGTGAGGCCGGTGTGGCCGCTCTCACGGTCCCCCGCCTCGCCACAAGAAGTCTTTCAGGTTTCCTCAAGGGGAGCTTCAGAAGACTGACCAGCTTACAGATGTGGTGATTCTGGCTCCTCATATACCTAATAAAGACACTCACGGAGTCACATGCACTCACACCAACAGCATAAACACACTTGTATCTTAAATGCAAGATTATTCAGGCAAACGTTCTCCCAGGCAAAAACACATTTATCTGTGCATGGCAGTCACATACGCTCACAGGTATTAAGACATATGCACGCATACATGATTGTATGTGATAATAAAAATAGGTCCAGTCATCCAGTGCTTCATGGCAAAATTATTCTGTAGCTGTTTAACACAGCTGAGTTTCAAAGCAGTAAATATGTGCGTTTCGTAATCATTTTAATTAATGTGTAAAAAAGTGTTTATTGAAACCTTTTTAAAATAATGAAGTCTAACAAATTATGTTCAAATTATGTTATATGATTTCACAACAAAGTCATTTACAGAATCATTTTCATAGCTTTAGACAGAAACTTTAACTTTTAAATACATAATATTGACATACAAACCCGATTCCAAAAAAAGTTGGGACACTGTATAAATTGTGAATAAAAACAGAATGCAATGATATGAAGTTTCAAATTTCAATATTTTATTCAGAATACAACATAGATGACATATCAAATGTTTAAACTGAGAAAATTTATCATTTTAAGGGAAAAATAGAAAAATAGGAAAAAAAGAGACAACGTCTGGATGGGAGCATATGTTGTTCTAGAACTTGGATATACCTTTCAGCATTGATGGTGCCTTTCCAGATGTGTAAGCTGCCCATGCCACATGCACTCATGCAACCCCATCTCGGGAGCAGTTGTGCGAACACAGGGACCTGGTGCTCCATCACCTCAGCCTGTTGGGACTTCGGGTCAACCGAGAGAAGAGCAAACTCTGTCCCACGCAGAGGATCTCTTATCTCGGCATGGAGCTGAACTCAGTCGGTCAGACTGTGCGCCTCACGAAGGAGCGGGTCCAGTCAGTGTCGAACTGCTACTATACGTTCAATATAGGATGGCGTTCAAAGGCAGGAATACGTTCAAAGGCAGGACGGCGGTCCCACTGAAATCATTTCAGAGGCTCCTGGGGCTGCAGTAATGCCGCTCGGATTGCTTCATATGAGACCGCTTCAATGCTGGCTTCACGACCGACTCCCGAGATGGGCGTGGCAGAGCTGCAAGTGCCAGGTCTCAGTTACTCCATACTGCCGCCAAACCCTCAGCCCGTGGTTGGACCCTTCATTTCTACGGGCGGGAGTGCCCTTAGAACAAGTGTCCAGGCATGCTGTTGTCTCCACGGATGCCTCATCCACCGGCTGGGGGGCCACGTACAACGGGGGGCCCCTCTACGAGGCGCCTCTATGCGTTGAAGTGGAACCTGATCGTTGAGTGTTCCTCCCACCAAGAAGACCTCCGAAGGTGTTCGATTGGTATCATGCTTTCCTTCCTGCAAGAAGGCTTGGAGCGAAGGCTGTCTCCCTCCACCCTTAAAGTGTATGTCGCAGCTATAGCGGCATACCACGATGCAATCAAGGGTAAATCTGTCAGAAGGCACAATCTAATCATCAGGTTCCTTAGAGGCGCAAGGAGGCTAAATCCTCCTCACTCAAACTCCATACCCTCTTGGGACTTGACTCTCGTGCTCAGTCCTCCTTTTGAGCTACTGCAGTCAGTAGAGTTAAAAATACTGTTTATCAAGACGGCTCTCCTGACTGCGTTAGCCTCCATCAAGAGGCTTGGGGACCTGCATGCACTTTCGGTCAACGAATCGTGCCTGGAATTCGGCCCGGGTAACTCTTACGTTGTCCTGAGACCCCGGCCCGGATATGTGCCCAAGGTTCCCACCACTCCCTTCCGGGACCAGGTGGTGAACCTGCAAGCGCTGTCCTCGGAGGAGGCAGACCCAGCCCTAGCTTTGTTGTGTCCCCTCCGTGCCCTACGCACTTACATTGACCGGACTCAAAGCTTCAGGACCTCAGAGCAGCTCATCATCTGTTACGGAGGCCAGCAGAAGGGAAAGGCGGTCTCCAAGCAGAGGTTAGCCCACTGGATAGTGGATGCTATTGTCTTGGCATACCAATCGCAAGACATGCCTTGCCCGTTCGGGGTCCGAGCAGACTCAACTAGGAGTGTCGCTTCATCCTGGGCGCTGGCTCAAGGCACCTCGCTGACAGACATCTGTAGAGCTGCGGGCTGGGCGATACCTAACACGTTCGCTTGATTTTATAGCCTCCATGTAGAGCCGATTTCTTCCCGCGTACTCGCCCCCAGCGTCCGGTAAGTGTGAAGTGCCTGCTCTTGTGTCGGCTTGCTACGCCACTCCCACCCCCTGGGCCAGATACGTGTGTTATTATTCTCCAGTTGTGTTCCCCAGCAATGGCGAACCCTGTCAAGCTCCTCCATCACCCCTTCGGTGTCAGACGTGGCGGCCGTCTGACGTCAGGCCTACACCCGTATGCTTGTGGAACATGTGTGTAGGCTGGGTGTCCATATGTTGTGGTTCCCTAACGGCAACCCCATATGTGTATTCTCCACAGTACCAGCTACCCTGCTTGGCTAGCCCCGTGTCTTTGCCTTGACAGAGCCCGCTCTGTCATCCCTAGGGTGTTCTTTCCCCCCTTGGATCAGTTTGGATCCACCCCAGGGACCGCCATAGGTAGCACTACCCTGATAGGCTAGTCCCTATGTGTATTCTGCCCTTCCTCCTCCTGTCGAAGGACGTGGCTCCGCAGCGTTCCATCTCCAAGATGGGCATGCTTTCCCAGCATTATCCAATAGTCACTCTGAGTGGGTCTTGCAGGAAAACAGCTGTGACGGACCTTCCCGGTTTGGAGCCCTGACTTCCGCCCCAACGTAGGGGCTTCCCAGCGAGCTCAAACCGGGCCCTGGAAGAGCCAGCATCCCTGGCAGTTCCGACGTACGTCAAACGTGACCGACTGAAAAGGAACGTCTCGGTTACATATGTAACCCTCATTCCCTGAAGGAGGGAATGGAGAAGTACGTCCAGTCACCAGGTGCTGTGCTTCTGCTGAAGGACCGAGTCACTTCAGCTCCTCAGTTGGAAAAGCGAGGATGCGGTATTCCACTTCTGTATTTATACCCGTTCTGCAGGGGCGGTGGGTGGACCGCATGCCAACGTTATTGGCTCGTTTCTATACACTCGAAGCAGATTGGTCTCTGAAGTCGATCCCCAATTCGTCGGTCAGTTCCGACGTACGTCTCCATTCCCTCCTTCAGGGAACGCGGGTAACATACGTAACCGAGACGTTTTCCACTTTGCCATAGTCCATTTGAAATGAGCCTTGGCCCAGAGAAAACGCCTGCACTTCTGGATCATGTTTAGATATGGCTTCTTTTTTGACCTATAGAGTTTTAGCCGGCAACGGCGAATGGCACGGTGGATTGTGTTCACTGACAATGTTTTCTGGAAGTATTCCTGAGCCCATGTTGTGATTTCCATTACAGTAGCATTCCTGTATGATGCACTTTTCTGGCCTCTTATTGCTACTTGTCCCAACTTTTTTGGAATGTGTGGCTCTCATGAAATCCAAAATGAGCCAATATTTGACATGACATTTCAAAATGTCTCACTTTCAACATTTGATATGTTATCCGTATTCTAATAATTAGTAGGCCTGTAATTTTACAATTGTTAATGGTTCAGAGCAAGCATTAATGCAGAAATAGAAAGCTAATCAAATCATACTTTTTTCTGTCACTCCTGTCCCCTTTTACAGAAGAAGCAGAACTCTACAACTATTTATCAATAACTGCAAATTATGTTAATAATAAAGAAAAAAAACATCATGGAAAAAGTCTGAACTATTTTTAGGATGGAGAAAAATTGATGGTTTGATAACAGGAACAGTACTATTGATTTTGCTTTGAAAGCAGAACAATGGCTTTGAAGAGAACTGGGAAAGACACCACATGGCTCGGAGCACCAGCTAATGGTAGGAAGAGTAGGACTTAAATCCCCAAAACCAGACAAACCAAATTAAGCTCAGCCCAGATTAACTAAAGGGGAGCAAGTGACTCATGCCACACAGATCCTTGAAGGCCTGGCACTAAGGTTAAGAAAACACTTCAGACCTTCATCAGGAACTTGTGGAGGATGATCCTAAAGGCCAAATCAAGATCATTACAATGGCAACTTCATGAGGTGTTAGGGATACCCAGCCGATTCTGATCTGGACAGACATGAAATTCTTCAGGCAAATCGTAACTAATGGATATAGGCTCAAGACGTCACTTCAAGTGCTTGTATCCATTGCAATTCAAGGTAGACCTATACATTTATTCAGTTTATGCATTCCCTAGGAGTAAAACCCATGACCCTGATGTTGCTAACACCATGCTCTATGTTTTGAGCTACAGGAACAATTCATATGCCCTGCCCTGCCAGTCATCTTACCATAGCAAGTTGAACAAGAGAATAACTGAAAGCAGTTGACCAGTAGAAAAAATAAGACCAGTATCAAGAAGCTGTATAAGTTGAAAATAACAAGTGATTTATGGTGTCAAGGCCAGTAAAGGCTGAAATGCAAAACATGAATACATCATGGATACATTCATGGAAGCACTAGATCAATAAAAGAAAAAGACAGAAAGTGCAGACTGTGCAAGGAGGCCTCCAGCTCCTAATGCAACATTAACAACATTCACTGATTAGAAAACAAAGAGGTCAACGAAATGGATCAACTCAAGTACAAAGAACACAGCCTGAAGTCTAAATGGGAAGCATGATAACAACAAGGCAGAGGACTGCAAGATGAGGAGCTAGAAAAATGTGGCAGGTCAAGCACAAGGTTGTTCTGAGGGTGATAGGTGCTCTCAGGGCTGTGACAAAAAAACAAAAACAAAAAATGGTTTCAGCAAATCCAAGGTAAAGCATCTCAATAACTCACTCTCTTGCTCTCACTTATTTATCATGTTGTATTAAATTAGGACGACTGTACCCACTGTATTGTAAAACAATACTACAATTATTACAACTATTATTTATAATACAAACTTTTGTGACATTATAACTGTCATTTTTGTCATTAAATTATTGTCCTTTTGAATAAAAATAGCAATTTCTTAAAAAAAAAAATTGTACTGAACCCAATAATTTATTTAAAAATACACAAAATGTTAACATTTATATTGACTGCATACAGTATGTCCGAATAACATTTCATCCCCCTGCCTCTGAAGTTCTGTTAGTATTTGCACGGTACACATTTAGGCTTAATATAAATGCCTAACCTAAATGCATTAAGTCTGGACAAATACTTTAATCTATACACAATACTAAAGCAAGTTTTATTGTTGTCTATGCAATTATCAACCTTGGCTGAACCAGGATTCCACAAATACAATAATGCTCATTCATCAACTCTGGTGGTCTTTAACCTATACTGGTCTTCTGCCATGTTAGCTAGCCAAACCAGATAGAAGTCTATACAGTAAATTATTTCTGCGGAAATGAAAAGGACTGTGAGGCTTCCACTGATGTTGATCTCATGATATATATTTATCCTCTCATGAACCTAACTGACCCCATGACTAACCCAATGGACTAAACATCATAACAGACAGAAAAATGTGACACATGCTCAGAGAATTCTTTTAAGAGAAAAAAGAGAAGTCTTTTTGACCCATACAAGTGCCAGGGTTTGGATTTACACACTGAGGTATTAGGGGTTCAGGATTAATTCCAAATGTGCACAGTATGGATCATCTAATCTGCCCTTTGAAGGACAGAAAGTTGGGGGAAGGTCTGTGGTGCAATACAAAACACCCTGACTCACATTCTGTTTCCCCTCCATCTCACATTGTGGAGGGGATAGAACTAAGTCTGACAAGCTTGCTTGCTGGGGCAATCTCTCTCTCTCTCTCTCTCTCTCTCTCTCTCTCTCTCTCTCTCTCTCTCTCTCTCTCTCTCTCTCTCTCTCTCTCTCTCTCTGTGGGGTGTGTGTGTGTGTGTGTGTGTGTGTGTGTGTGGGGGGGGGCAATATGGCAATATGCAAAAAAAGCCTTGTCCTTGTGGGGACATTTTTTTGGTCCCCATGGTTTGTCCCCAACAGCTTATAAGTCATACTAAATTATGTTTTTTGAAAATGTAAAAATGCAGAAAGTTTTCTGTGAGGGTAGGTTTAAGGGTAGGGGGTAAGTGTAGGGGGATTATTCAGTCTGTACAGTATGAAAATAATTATGTCTATAGAATGTCCCCATAAAACATGAAAACCCAACGTGTGTGTGTGTGTGTGTACACAATGATTCAGAACTGGAGACAAGGCACAATATGACTGTGAATGCACAATGACTGTCCTGTCTTTTTTCTCATGGTTGTTATACACCTTGGTCCCTCTTTTGCTGCCAAAACAGCCCTGGCCCGTCGAGGCCTGCTCCACTAGACCCCTGAAGGTGTGCTGTGGTATCGGGCACCAAGATTAACAACAGATCCTTTAAATCCTGTAAGTTGTGAGGTGGGGCCTCCATGGATTGGACTTGTTTGTTCAGCACATCCACAGATGCTCAATTGGATTGAGATCTGGGGGATTTGGAGGCCAAGTCAACACCTCAAACTTGTTGTGCTCCTCAAACCATTCCAGAACAATTTTTGCTTTGTGGCAGAATGCATTATCCTGCTGAAAGAGAATACCAGGGAATACTGTTTCCATGAAAGGGTGTACATGGTCCACATGGATGGCAGGACCCAAGGTTGTCAACAGAACATTGTCCCAAATCATCACACTCCCTCTGCCGGCTTGCCTTCTTCCCATAGTGCATCCTGGTACCATGTGTTCCCCAGGTAAGTAATGCACACGCACCCAGCCATCCACGAGATGTAAAAGAAAACTTGATTCATCAGACCAGGCCACTTCTTCCTTTGCTCCGTGGTCCAGTTTGGATGCTCAGGTGCCCACTGTAGACGCTTTCGCGGTGGACAGGGGTCAGCATGGGCACCCTGACTGGTCTGCGGCTATGCAAGCCCATATGCAACAAACTGCGATGCACTGTGTATTCTGACACCTTTCTATCAGAACCAGCATTAACTTCTTGAGCAATTTGAGCTACAGTAGCTTGTCTGTTTGATCGGACCACACAGGCCAGCTTTCGCTCCTAACGTACATCAATGAACCATCCATGATCCTATCTCCGGTTCACCACTGTTCCTTCCTTGGACCACTTTTGATAGATACGGACCACTGCAGACCGGGAACACCCCACAAGAGCTGCCGTTTTGAAGATGCTCTGATCCAGTTGTCTAGCCATCACAATTTGGCCCTTATCAAACTCGCTCAAATCTTATGCTTGCCCATATTTCCTGCTTCTAACACATCAACTTTGAGGACAAAATGTTCACTTGCTGCCTAATATATCTCATCCACTAACAGGTGTCGTGATGAAGAGAGTGTTATTCACTTGCCTGATCGGTGTATACCGTAATGTGATTCATCTTAGAAATGTAAAGTATCAAGTGTATGTTCTGTGTTGGTTTAGTTCTAGTTCATGTACCTGTTTCCTTTGTGTGCCTGATCTGTCTCAGTCCCTACGCTTCATTAAAGACATTCAAAGTGGCGGAAGGGGGTAGCTATTTTTTTAGCAATGTTTATAGCTATGTGTATGTTTATAGCTTGAAGAGAACGTTTTGTGACTTTGAATGGTCTCTATAATAATTAACTATATGTACTTAAAGGGTTAGTTCATCCAGAAATGAAATTTCTGCCATTAATTACTCACCCTCATGTCATTCCAAAGACCTTGACACGGAAGAGAAGAGATTGTTGAATAAAGTTGTTATCTTTGTTTGGTTTTGTTGTGCACAAAAAGTATCCTCGTCGCTTCATTGCTTTCTGGGCCTTGAAAGTGGTTATTAAATAGCTGTCTATGTGGGGTCTGAAAGCTCTCAGATTTCATAAAAATCTTAATTTGTGTTCCAAAGATGAACAAAGGTCTTACGGGTTTGGAATGACATGTCCCCGTAAATGCCGCATCGACACGACATCCTCATTAAACCCGTCTTCGGCGTGACGACTCCAATCTTTCAAATAATCTTACGAATATCTATTTACCTAATATGAATTAAGACCTGCAATGTTGCCAGAATTATAATCATACACTGTTTGTTCGTCGGCCAGAGGAGAACTGGCACCCCGACTGAGCCTGGTTTCTCCCAAGGTTTTTTTCTCCATTCTGACCCTGAAGGAGTTTTGGTTCCTTGCCGTTGTTGCCTTTGGCTTTTGGCTTGCTCAGTTGGGGTCACCTAAATTTCATCTATATTACCGATCTGCCTGCATTGACACTATATGATACTTGAAATTAGCTGGATAACATCACCGTTTCACCAGAACGGCTGTACAAATTCTGTTGCATTATTTTCCTGTTAACAATGTGAAGCTGCTTTGAAACAATTGGACTTGTTAAAAGCGCTATATAAATAAAGGTGACTTGACTTGACATGAGGGTGAGGAATTAATGACAGAATTAAAAATGTTGGGTATATTATCCCTTTAAGGGTAAGGATTAGGGTGTGGTTTAGGGTTAGTTCCATGTAATTATGCACAATTTAGTAATTATTCTACATGTAACGTGTAACAATGACACTGTAAAATAATGTGTTACTGAAATTTCTGAGTGAATTTTTTTTTTTCACATTTAATTCTAAACAATTTTCCACTGTACATTTTTAAGTACTGAGTAATATGTAACGCGGGGTTAGTTGTAACACGCATGGTTTAAAACTTTCCACACATGCCAGGATGGCGAAACTTAGTGTATTTACTAGTTGCCATATCAACATTATTTAGAGAAAAAATTGTGCCAAAATAAAAAAATACATAATTGGAAGATATTACTGAACATTTATTTAACCATAGCAAAAGTAAATTTCTTACTTAAGTTTATTTTTAATCTCTGTTTTTGTGTTTATTTAAAATAGGACAAATCTGATATTATTGTAATCTTATATCTGTTATTTAACAGTTGAGATGGTTCTTTAATGCTGATCTAACAGCAGAAGACACGAGCCGAGGTTAAATCCCAGTTCTGCAGATGGGGTGTGTTGTCACACTGTTACAATGAGCTCCTATTATTCTATACTTTTATGAATTATTTTCTTTGAGAAAAGGGTGAATAATGACTGAGAGTCAATGTTCAGAAATGATTCATAATTATTATGTACCCCACCTATGGGGCATGTTGTCACATTTCACTTCCATTCTTTCGGGGGAAATCAAGAAAAAAGTATACACTATTAATGAAACAAACCCCATAATTGTACTAGACGTGTGAAATTAATGTGGGAAGGAATAAATACTCTGAACCCCAAGTGGATTTACACAAACTGAGAAAGTCAAAAAGCGTTAGGTTGTGCCCCACTCTCCCCTATGTTGTGTTCTTCACCACTGACAACCTCCCATGAATTAGACCATCTAAACAGAATTGGTCCTTCGGTAATCTCCGCCTCCCTTGGTTACTGTTCTTAACACAAACAAGCTTTATAGATTGTCTGCAGTGACTTCAAATCTGAATAGAGTCCAATGCTTCTCACACATTTCAAAGTGATAACATTAGTGTAAGGTAACAATGGAACTGTTTCTACAACACATTTACTATGGTACTGCGAACTTTGTCACTTAGTCACTATTGACATTGCAATTACCTGAATCAATAAGTAAATGAAATGGTGTTTAATTATTAACATTAATTTACCTTGGAGACAATGCAGTGCCCTACTGATGTTCTACGTGTTTATTTGGAAAAGAGGGAAGTTTAATTCACAGCATGTACTTCTAAAGATTTATTTACCACATTTAAGAGTTGTATCATTTATAATTTACATAAAATGCCATTTAACACAATCAAAACACAGAGATCCCTCATAGACGTACATTAGAAAAGAGCTAAAGCTTGTCTGAGAAATGGTGGATGGCAACATATGTTAAAGGGGGACTGCTCAGTAATGTTTTCGAGGCGGGGCTTAGCGAAGGGTCAATTCAGGGCCAGTCTGTCAGATGTAAAAAATTAGCATCTGATTAGGACACATCAGGCAATGTTAGACCGCATCTTCGGCCTCCAAAAAGGATGGGACAGACTCATCAGTTAAAGGAGGGAGGGATGTGCTGTAGACTGATGTCCAGGATGCTGAATCCATGGGACATTTTCTTGGAATGACTTGATGAGTTTTTGGGTTCGATCAATACACGCCACCTGCAGCCTATCTGTAACACCGTGCTCAGTGCATTCCCTATACGTCACAAACCCATGCATTTCTCCAGACAGCAGTGCTCACGAGAGCAATACTCCTTGTCTGCTGAGGACAACTTCCTTTTACATGAGCGGGAGAAAAGTAGACTAAAAGAGGGGTTGAGAAAGAAAGGAAAGAGAGAAAATAGAAAGAAAAAGAAAAGGCATGGGGAGAAAGAAGGAGAATTAGATAGAGAGACAGTGAGATGAGAGCGAGAGAGAGAGAGAGAGAGAGAGAAAGATATCGAGGTTCTTAATCAAAAAGCTATCCGTACCCTGCAATCGATTTGCGAATCAGCGCTTACAGATTGCAGTATGCTGCGCAGCAGGACTGAAAACAACCTCCCTTTTTCTAGACAGCAAAACATCCTTGTATCTCATTATGGCAATTTTATGTAATTTGTTTGTTTCCCGCCAATAATGGATTTGTTCAATTGTACAAGAGAGTTATTTTCCTGCACTGTAACACCTTGTTGCACTTGAGATAAGAAAAGCAATGACCTGCTAGCCATTTCATGAACAAGAGCAAGGCCAGTGTTTGGCTGTGTGCCTCTGTGTAAAATATGAAATACTGACAACCATTTAATTACAGAAATTAAGACCATGTGATCGGCAGCAATCAGTGCATCTTCCATGGTGACCCTCCCAGTATTGAACCACATTTTAGCCAATATGGTAAGACATAAAGAGATGTGTTCTCCAAGAAACAAACATGCTGGAAATAGGGGAGACCGGAGAAAGTCGTAACACCTCCAGTTTAACCAGTTAGAAATAATACACATATGTCATACATGACCAGTACCTGCTTGAGGTGACAGTAACAGCAAGTGTCTGTTTACAAATGTGAAATATAAGCAGGGAAAATCAACATTGCACGTCTTGTGGTATTTATGGTTTATAATGTATTATCTGAATAAGCAGATTTTCTTGTTTAACATGATATAATATAACATTTACTCATTGCTGGGCAGTTGTCATGTGACATTGAGGGTGAGTAAGTCATGGGCTAATTTTCATTTTTGGGTGAACTATCCCTTTAATAAACATTACTCTGCCACAGATATTTCTCACAACAGCCTTTTATCACTGATAAGGCTAATCAGATTACATAACTTCCGGGAAGCAAGCAGCAGTAAACTAGTGTTAGCATGAGTCATACATTGACTTCCACAATACCATTCTGAAATAAAATTGTGTCCTAAATTTACATTCCCCAGGTAGTATCTTATATAATACTGAGTTGAGTCAGTATTAAGTATGGCATCTTCTGTAATATGAATTTGGAAGAAATTTGGCCTAAACCCTGTGGAAGAAGAAGAAACAACATCTTAATTCAACTGAAGATGCTGGTTTTAGAAGGCTGATAGCAGTTGGTTTACTAGCTAAATCAGCTGAACACCACCTTGGAAAGACCAGGGTGTCCATTCCTTCTCCCAGAGCACAACCAACTAAGACAACCAAACAAAAAAACAGGGAATTCACAATAATAGGCTAAAATAATCTTCTGTGACTTCTGATGTTTGATTGAGTCTGTTAATGTTGTCAGTTCCATTTAATAATTCATAAGCATCAAAAAATCTAACATCTTCCTGACTGATCTGTCAGACTCAGCATTAGTGCCTAGGGTTAAATTAGTTATCGAACGCCCCCCCAGGCTAATATCATCTATTTCCTTACAGTCCATACTGTGAGACTTGCAGCAGTTGCATAAATCACAAATAAAAATCTATTTCAGGTCAAATACCAGCTCCACTGCTACTCGTATTCGTCTGAAAGATAGGATAAGAGAGTGATGCAATTTGTTTTCTCAGTGACATGGTTTAAATGTAATTTTAAGTGCTCTGAGATAAAAAAATAAAAAATAAAAAAGATTTTCCTTGCTTAAAGTATCCATTGTGTCACTTTTCAAATTCAAAATTTTATTTAACCTCTTAGACAAAGTGAAGTGTCCTCTTAATTTTTCAGTGGCAGCCGAAAGTAGGCTTTGCCCAAAAGTAATTTTTTAAAGGAAAGGTCTTTTTTTATGGGTCTTGTTTCTTGAGTGGTCTGTCCATTCCACATAGCTGTCTACTGTGTGCTCATTCTCACTGCTATAAGTAGAACACAATCAGCTCTGCTGTCTTCACGCCTCTAATTAACTAGTAGAAAATAGTTCTGATATATTAGAGAGTTGAACTGTGCCCAAAATCAAACATATTTCTCAAACATATTTATACACATTTCTCAGAAATTCTTTAAAACCAACATACAAATTAGGACGCTTTAAATTACATCAGTAATATTTACCTTGTTTTAATCCACAGAGCCAAATAAATGTGTGATGAGTGGCAGTGCTGCTCACTGTAGTGTGAACCTTAAGCCCCATTTCCACCAAAATTACCCGGAACATTTTGTCCCATGTTTTCCCTCAGACCTGTTACCTGTTTCCATCGCGGTCTAAAGTACCGTGAAGATTAGTCCGGTGATGTAGGACTCCGCGCGACTTTCCAGAGCCCACTGGATTTCGTCCCCCATGAATAAACTTAAAGTGGTGGTAAAACACATTCTTTCGAAGGCTTGATTGTGTTTGTGGGGTGCACTGTAACATGTGTTCATGCTTCGTTTTAAAAAAATTGCATTATTTTTCATATATTTTAATCAAACACAGAACCATGTTTAGCATGCCTGTAGATAAACAAGCATGTAGATAAACAATACATAAAATCTCTAATCAAAGAATAATTTATACTAATTCCAAGTTTGCTGTTGAGATTTTAAAAAGTTTGTAACGTTAGGTGTTTGTCGGATAACGTTAAGTATGAATGAGCATTTAACAAACTGGTTTGCAGAGCCAAACAGCGTTGTATGAACTATTACAGGAAAATACATCGACGAAAAATAAATCATACTCACAGGTTGTGGCCCGTAAACAGCTTCTGTTTTTAAAGTTGGAACTGCTCCAACTTTCAGGACAAGCCGTTGTGCGAATCCTGCATGGAACTCGCGAAGATTGTGGAAGCTTTCCTCCGTAAAATATGCAGCACAGAGAGCGAGTAATAATTATGAGGGACCGAGTTAAAAATAAATTTTAACCATTGATCCCTAACTCCCCAGTCCCTAGGAAGGATGAACAAAGTGGACCTGCAATCCGGATGAAAATAACAGCGTTTCGTCTGCACTACGGCAACAACACTCCAGCATACTAACTATACCACAACAACTCTTCTCCACAGCAATAAAAAATGGCCTCGCCCCCCTTATTTAATATTCTCGGAGGAGGGATTTATGTAAATATTGAGGTTGGTGATGTCAGCAACCCTGGAGGAATGTCTGTAGTCCCTACCGACCGTTTGCTGTAGTCCTTAGAAATTGATTTCTTTAAAAGCAAATATCTCCCTTTGCTTTAAACGTTGTAACTTTGCAGATGTTGTTTATGCTCAAACAGCAACATTACACACTAGCTAAAGTTAGAAAAGTGAAATTGTGTTTTACCACCCCTTTAATAAAGCCTAAACCTCGTCGTCAGTCCATCGGTCGTATTTTTTTTTAACTCCATTGTTGATTTGAATAGCAAACTCTTACTGCACACATCGCAACAGACTTTTAGGTTGAAATAAAATGCTGCGTGAGCTCAACCAATCAGCATGTAAATTCCTGAACTTGTAAAAAGTACTACGTCGCAAGCAGGGCCGTTTTGAGGGGGAAATATTTACCCGGAACTTTATTTAGACCCCGGTTCCTGCGGTTGAAACACCCCAAAGTTCCTGGGGAATGTTCCCGCGGTGGAAACACGGCTTTATAAGATCTAAACTAATCACATTGTCATAGCAACTTTTTTAAAGCTTTTATAGCTTTATAGTTATATTCATAACTATGAATATAGTTCATAGTTTATGTTCTATTAGTTCTATAGTTCTATTCATAGTTTGCGCATTTTGTTGAATGGTTGATTTGAAATTGTTGTAACATTCATGCAAATGGAAAATCAGTCTTACTTTAAAGGTGCACTGTGTAGCTTTTTCATCCGCTAGAGGTGGCCTATTCAAAACAAAGGCGTAGTTTGATGACGCCAAGTTTGGGCGCAGAATCTTGGGACATGCGATCTTCACCTCACAGCCGGTGGAAAAGAATCGGGATAGGACTCGGGCAGAAGTCAAGTTCATGGATGCGATTATTAACGTTACTGTAGTGTGAAGCAGAGCAGGACCGAGTGTTGTGGGAGCTGAGCGAGGCCGCTGAGGCGATTGTTAATAAGATGAATGCAACACGCGACTCACGAGGTAACGCAGCTCTGTTTATCATATTAGATACATTTGAGTGTGTTGAAAATGATGTTACTACGTTACTCGGCGGCTGCTATGACACTTGTTGCACACTGCAGTAAGAGTAAAGCGTTTCTGCAAAACAGATATGATGCAATTGACAGGCGACTCCCTCACATGTCCTGGTTCATAGGTTAAAATAGCAATTTTCTCACGATTTACAAACAGTTGGAAACATTTGGGATATTGTACTCACAATACATACAAGTTGCGATCCAAAAAAAACAACAACAAAAAAATAAACAGATTATCCCCACAAAGTGGGAACAGCTCCATTTCAGGAGAAGCTTTTTTTGTGTAGCCTGCATTGTGGTTCTCGAAGCTGTTATTCGTAAAATGTGCAGCACACGGATAAACATTGGGATTATAACGTTCAGGAACAGTGTTTAAAATAAGTTTAAACCACTCTAAGTTCATTAGCCTTAGGCAGGTCAAACAAATGACAAATCAGCGTCTCTTTGACAGCGACAACACTCTCTTCTCTAATGCAGCTCAACCAGGACTCATCCCTTTTTTTGTGCATTCCATGGGCAGGGAATATTTAAATGAGTAACATTATGACTTCACAAAGCCCAGAAAAAAACGTGTTGTAGTCCAAACGGATCATTCATTGTAGCTCGTGAAATCCGTTAAATAAAATATCATCCTTTGGAATGGAATTTGAGCTTTGTAGCCTTGCAGATCTTTTTTTATGCTCAAACAGCAACATTACATGCTAACTAAAGTTTAAAAAGTGAAAAAGAATAATAGGAACCCTTTAAACACACACTTGGCATTCAATTTTTTATCAAGGCTGTTCATAGAAATCCTCTGAATTGTTAGCAGGCACTTTCCGTGGGCAGGGTGCAAAATAGGGCCTGATACTCTTACAAAATGAAAAGAGTTTTTTTGTTGTTATTTTTCCATCCCCCCCCCCAGCAAATTAACAGTGAAAGGAGGTGGTTAACCTTGACTGATGAAATGCTGAGGAGGTCAAACTATATATAATAATAATAATAATAAAAAAAATATATATATATAAAAAAATGAGGTTTGCAATTTTTGCAACCCTGTTACATTTAATAATTTCAATTAAAAAGTTGTTTACCAAAAAGAATCACATATCTATTCAACAGAGTATGTAAGAACTGTGACATTGTATGATATTAATTGTTGGGTACTGTACAGTCATGACGGTCATGACCTTGTTTCATGCAAGGTTAATATTGTCTTTGAGGATAGTTTATACACATTTATCATATACATAGTTCTCAGAACAGGAGAAAAAACATGGAATTTGTGCCTCTAATGTTTTTAACAAATATCAGTACTTTGCAGATTGCTGAGGGAGCGCAATCCACATCAGTTAAACTTCTTTCCATTGGTTAGAAGAAAAAAACACGAACGTTTGGGAATATTTTAGTTCACAAAATAAACATCATTGTTCTCTGTATAGACACAAATATCATGGTGACTTCCAAGATAAACCCATCGAATCCATTGCTTTGGTGTTGTGCCATGATCTACTGTGAAACAGAGAAACAGACTAAATGCTGTATTCTATATCAATTCTACACCCCATAAAAACCTGTACATTTTCAACACTGCCATGGTTAACTAAGCTGTATGTACTGCAGTGAAATCTAATTGGAATTTGATTGCTGTTGATCATGTGCCACCCTGTAGTTTGAAAATTAATTCCTGCAGCTTGCATGCAGCCTTCAGCCAGCACCCCTCAATTTGCATAAACTAACAACCATATTTGTTTGGTGTAGCATTAACACTTCAATTCAATTACAAAAACAATCTGCTTTATGAAGTGAAACTGTCTCATGTGCCCCCTGACATTACTGGGGTTTTGCCGTCCACCATCTTTGCCTTCTCTCCTCATAAATCTGACTTATCAGCTAGTGTAAACAGCATCCTCAAACAAAGACTTAGTCTGTAGAACAAAGTGATTTGTAGACAAGAAGCTCCATGGTGGCAGCTGCAACTTTGAGAATAAAATGGTAACACTTTACAATACAGGTGCACTAATATGCATTAATTCATAGTTAATGTATGACTCATGAAGAACTAAACCATTCATTAATGATTACTGCATCAGCAACTAATGAACATTCTATATGATGAATAGATTAAGTAATATATGAATTGCTATTAATTAAATATGACATCATGTATTAATTACCTAATAACATATTATATTAACTAATCATGTACGTTCATGTTAATTACCACAATGGGTCAAAGCCATGCATTTCAACTTCCAGTTGTCTGCTTTAATTAATCATTAGCTAACGATTTGCAAAGGTATCATTGTGTTATGAGGCACATGACTATTAACTAATTGTTAAGTAATATGTCATTGGTTATTGCTTTTGAATTAATTTTGAATTAGTTAATAGTTATGTGCCTCAACAAGTCACAGACCATAAATTATTATATAATTAAGTTAATTGTGCCCATTTAATACTTGATTTTATCTAATTAGACTTAAAAAAAAAAAGTTCAATATTATAAAAAAAAAAAAAAAAATCACAGCCATCTTAAATAAATAAATAAAAATGTCCAGTACATTTAAAAAAATAAATAAATAAAGGGATACTTCACTGCTGACAAAATGGGCTTTCAATGACACTTGGCTGCCTATACAGTAGAAAAGCAAACACACACACACACACACACACACCAACGTATTTTAAGAACAAGTACTCGAACTTACATCAGCGTGATAAAAACAGCCGAAAATGACATAAACCATCTTTGGAAAAAATGTATTTGAAGTGTAATTTGTTTGTTTAGTTTGTCTCACGTCCCATTAAAATACGGGGTAAAATACGGAGGGGACGAGGTTTACATATGAGCTGTACTGGGTCCAACCATCTGGGGGTGATCAAGGCGCTTCGGCTTCACTTTTCGTGTGTGGCACACTTGAGTTAAATGAGATTCATTCCATTTCCTAATCCCCATGTTATGCTACTTCTTTAAATAAAATTACAATTGAAATGCTGAATCCAGTTTACTACCTCAATTAAAATTGAAGAATTTCATTGTAATTGAAGACTGCATTGAATTGAATAGAAATTTCAATTAAATTCAATTCAGTTTAATTGGCTGTCCATGATTTATGACATCAGACAGCCCTGGTGCATCTTGGCAGAAAAGTAGTTATAAATGTACCGTAATGTGGCTTGATATGGAAGAGCAAGTGTGATTAAGAGAGAGAAAAGTGTATTACATTCATTAAGCACCGTGTCATTTTCAATCCCCTACTCCATTTTTGTTCTACCAAGGCGACAAGTCCTTGGCTTTGCAAGGTGCTGATAAAATTTTACGTTCTGGAACAAAGGCTTTGCCATGGTGACGCATCAGAGTCATATCTGAGGATGTGAATGACATTTTCAAGGCTCTGCAAGAGTGGATGTCACTGGTACATCAGCTCTCGCTACATCCTTCAGCTCCAACGATGATAGACTGACAGGGATCTGCGTGCTTTGCAGATGTAATTTAGTTCATGACCATACACATGCCTTGGTGTAATTGCTGTCCGTGCCTCTTTGGACTAAGTATTGATGAATTACGCACATTGCTGGGATTGCAGAGGCTGCTAACAAGGCATGACAGTGAAGAAATGAGTTATTGCGACGCTGTAGTACAGCATATTGCTGAAGCCCTTTTCACTTGTATTTTCACTGGTATGCAGTTTCCACTGGAGGGATAGTGGCTGACTAGTGCAGTTTTCTATTTGCAAATCTAGAAATCTAATTTCTTTAAATATACACAAGCCCTAATAGATGTTGTTCACTCTGTAACCATTCTAATCATAAATAATGTCAAATATCAAATCTACGGTCCTAAATTCATCTAATGATACAAATACAACAACAATCTGTGGCCAACATTTCTTAGAATTTTTCATTTTTATTGTTTATACCCTTTATAGAGTTTATGCCATTTTTAAGAATTCAATGTAATGACTCTAAAAATGTTATGTATTTTAAGTGACTTATTGACCTTGACATAACCATGATGACTAGGGTCTTTCTTTCTTTCTTTCTTTCTTTCTTTCTTTCTTTCTTTCTTTCTTTCTTTCTTTCTTTCTTTCCTTCCAAGCATATGCATTTTGATATTTTTTTCTTCTTCATTATGATATAGGTGTATCACCATGACACTTTTGACCCCAGACCAAAATGAGTCAAATTAATTTCAATATACAAATATTATACAGATCAGGGGCCGTATTCACAAAACATTTTATCTTAGCACGAAGAGTTCTTCTAAATAGCAGTAAAAGTTCTTAGTTAAGAGTTTTCTCTTAAAACCTACTCACAAAGCTGCTGAGAGCAACTTTTATTAAGGGGAGGGGTCTCTGTCTATTATTTAATCATAGAAATGTTGTAGAATGAGGTATCATTTTGCCATATTCAAATAAAGGTTTTAAAATAAGAATGTTGTCATATTCAAACAGAGATTTTAAAAAGTAGGCTAAGTGTCACTAATTAAACAAGTCTATGTTCAGCTTATTGTCAGCCTCTAAACATTGCTGCATCTTGAGAGATTGCAGGATTCAAGTGACAAATTATGTTTTATAAATAAAGTTTGGGAGGAGCACTATCTAATCAGCTCAAGTATATACATTATACACAGCCGAGCCTGCGAGGGGCGATGGGGGTATGTGGCGAGGTTGACGAGCGAGAGACGTGGGAGGAGCAAATGAGAGGCACACGGTCTCGAGTCCTCTCATGAGGGAGCTCGGAAGCATATAAGGATGAGCGACACCAGTGAAGGACGAGAGAGGACCAGGCCTGGATTTTATGTTGTATTTTGTTTATGTTTTATTTATTAAAATGTTCGCCGGTTCACGCCTCCTTCTTCCTATAACAATGAACATTGTTACAGTCTGCAACAGCCATTATGATTGTTTGTGATTTGTTCTTAGTGACTTAGGAGTCCTCTTGACTACTCCTAACATTTCACAGATTTAGGAGCTAGTTTAAATGCTAAAATGCTTTGTGAAATACTCTTAGAGCAAAAATTTTGCAGTACAAAAATTAGGACTGACACGCCCATTATTTTTAAGAGTTTCTCCTAAATCTGCAAGTTAGGAGCTACTTTTAGCCTTAAGATGTTTTGTGAATACGGTCCCTGAACCCCCAGTGCTGGATAATGCACATTACAATTTAGTGCTAATACTAAAAGCATGTTATGTTAATTGAAGCTGTACTAGCAGGCCTGCTTTAATGTGGAGGCACACTACACCATGTTCAAGCACAGGGCTCATTGAGACTGGTTCTTCACAAATAGTACAGAAACGATTATTAATAAAAAAAAGGAAAAATCTTTCTCCCAAAAAGAGCTAAATTTAGCTGGAGCCATCCTGTTCTTCCTTGTTCCAATGTTGCACTTGCAATTTAATAATCCAGCAGGAAGTGTCAAGCAAAGCTATTCTCTGTCAGGCTTAATGAACACCAATGGGCTTTCTGTTTTACACTCTGAGAATTCCCAGTGGAAATGTATCTTAACAAATCTATGCACACAGGGATGGGTTTTGTGGTCCACAAATGTCTGCATTTTAATGTGTACATTCCTACAGCTCTAGCTCTATTTTTACATGAACACTTACACAGCAATGCAAGAGAGCAATCAGCCCCTTTCTAACAAAACTAGCATGTGCATCTTTTAAAACCATTTTTTTTTTAAAAAACATTTTATGCAAGCATGCAGACAGAAAAGTTCTATATTCAGTGGCTTGTATGGACTTTAGTGTTCTTGATCCCAGCTGTCTTCCCATTGTGATGGCTATTTATTTTCACGGTCATACAAAATCAGGTTGGTGCTCTGACTGCACATGAAAGAAGTCAGTTGAAGTTTCCTATTCACGCTGTCGGTGATCCAAAATCTGTTGTACTTGTTCTCCTCTCACCATGAAGGTAAGATTTACTCTGGGGAAGCCGTTCCTAAATCAGCTTGAAAGGACAAGCTCTACCCAGAGGAACAGACGGCATGATATGACTCTCAGAGAGACGGCGCTCCCATTCTCTCACAATCCTGCTGACCTTTAGAGAGGTATACAGTATTCAGACTGCACTGCATTCATCTGCAAATCATTCCACTGCTAAAGCCGTTATGAAACACCCATATTTATGGCCTAAAGAGCTTGACAGAACTTTACTGTAAAAATATGGTTGCAATATTTTAGTTTCTAAAGATTTTGAACTTAAATTTACACTAAAAATATTTAATTAACTGATATAATATTAATATACCAACCTAAAGAGGTACTAAAATCTAAGGGTGTTTTGATTTTTAATCACTGATTACCAATCACTGGGGCTGGTGCTAGAATAAAATAAGAAAACATCTCAGAATCCTGCATTATAATTGTCCCAAATCCTTGTTAACATATTTTAAAAACTTTATTTTATTAATTTATTTTAAAATCTTTATTAGAATATGACATGATACCTCACTCCACAATATTTCTATCACTGACAGAAACTCCTCCCCCATCAGCCAATCATTGTGTGTATATTTAGGAAGTGTGATGACATCATCCATAGCAAAGAGGTCAATCCCGCTAATTGAGTAAAGAGCGTTTTTTACAATTTACCAGATTGTCCGACCTCCTCACTCACTTTCTTCCAAGCAAGATCCTTTTTATTCCTGTTTCTATAAAGTACGAAGATGTATCGTACAGCTCCGGGTATCCACATATGATTTTGTCCTCATTGCTGCCACTACTAGAGCAAGCTCCTGATTGGTTAATGCAGATGTCTATTTGTGTCTTTGCATTGATTTAACATGTAAATCACTCACCCTTAATGCTTAATTTGTGTCTGTTGTGAACCCACCTTAAGACCTCACTCTATTCCTTAGTAAAAGTTGGTCTCAGCAGCTTTGTGAACAGGTTTTAAGAGAAAACTCTATTTTTCTGCTATTTAGGAGAAATCTTAGTGCTAAGATAAAATGCTTTGTGAATACGGCCCCAGATATTCTTTTAAGCTAAACTTATGTTTCAAATAACAAAATGTTTTATTTAATGTTATGAGTCTATTTATAAATATCTAAAATGCTATAAACGAGTCAATTCAAAAATATGTATTCATTAAATATATTCATTGAGTATTTTTATTTTTTTATTTTTATAAATGAACATTTATAGTAACATTTGAATAAATGAAGACTTTAGTTTCAAATAAATCTCTTGAATTAATGATTCAATGATACATCAAATACATTTTAACAGTCACTGGTCGCCACCTACCGGCATAACAATATAAAAGATCCAGTATGTTTTTGAAGTGTAATATTAGTTTCAAAGGTCATTTGCATGTGTTTGGATCAAGATTGCAATCTTTTAATGGTTATTTATGCATATGTCCCCGGTGTTGAAAGTGTTGAAAGTGCCTCTCGCAGTTCAAAAGGCTTACGTCTGACGAGCGTAACTTGTAGTGTAAGCATTTTGAACTGCAGAGGCACTTTCAACACTTTTTCCATTAGTTGAATCGATTCGCTTCAGAAGGCCTTTATTAACCCCTCGAGCTGTGTGGAGCACGTTATATGACAGACAGATGCACTTTTATGGACTTCAAAAACAGAACAACAATCACTATTATAAAGCTTGGATTGGCCAGGACTTTTTTTTATAGAACTCTGATTTTATTCGTCTGAAAGAAGAATGTCATATACACCTGCATTCTACCATCTTAAAAATATATCTAAATTACAGCACATCCTTTAAATGCAAAATGCTGAACAGTTAATTCATGCGTTCATGACCTCAAGGCTAGATTATTGTAATGCTTTACTGGGTGGTTGCCCTGCTCGCTTAATAAACAAACTCCAGCTGGTCCAAAACGCAGCAGCTCGAGCTCTTACTAGAACCAGGAAGTATGACCATATTAGCCCGGTTCTGTCAACACTGCACTGGCTCCCTATTAAACATCGTATACATTTTAAAATCTTGCTTATTACTTACAAAGCACTAAATGGTTTGGCTCCCCAGTACTTGAGCGAACTCTTAACGCATTATATTCCATCACGTCTATTGCAGTCTCAAAACTCTGGCCAGTTGATAATACCTAGAATATCAAAATCAACTGCAGGCGGTCGATCCTTTTCCTATTTAGCGCCTAAACTCTGGAACAGTCTTCCTAGCATTGTTCGGGAAGCAGACACACTCTGTCAGTTTAAATCTAGACTAAAAACGCATCTCTTTACTATGGCTTACACATAAAACATTATCAATTTCTATTATTCAAATCAGTAAATGATTGTTAGTCTGCATTAACTAGGTCAGGCGGAACCGGGAACACTTCCCATAACACCTGATGTACTCGTTACATCATAAGAAGAATGGCATCTACACTAATGTTAGTCTCTCTGTTTATCCCGAGGTTTACTGCAGTCAGCCGGATCCGGGATGTATCCAGATCAGATGGTGGACCAGCGCCTGGACATGACCAACGCATCCCTGAAATGTCTGTAGAGAGCATGTCAAATAAACTCCCCCCGTAAATGCTGCATCGACATGACATCCTCATTAAACCCGTCTTTGGCGTGACGACTCCAATCTTTCAAATAATCTTATGAATATCTATTTACTTAATATGAAATAAGACCTGCAATGTTGCCAGAATTATAATCATGCACTGTTTGTTCGTCGGCCAGAGGACAACTGGCACCCCGACTGAGCCTGGTTTCTCCCAAGGTTTTTTTCTCCATTCTGACCCTGAAGGAGTTTTGGTTCCTTGCCACCGTTGCCTCTGGCTTTTGGCTTGCTCAGTTGGGGTCACCTAAATTTCATCTATATTACCGATCTGCCTGCATTGACACTATATGATACTTGAAATTAGCTGGATAACATCACCGTTTCACCAGAACGGCTGTACAAATTCTGTTGCATTATTTTCCTGTTAACAATGTGAAGCTGCTTTGAAACAATTGGACTTGTTAAAAGCGCTATATAAATAAAGGTGACTTGACTTGACTTGACTTGACCTAGGATGACTTGAGGGTGAGTAAACCATGGGCTAATTTTCATCTTTGGGTTAACTATCTCTTTAAAATATGTCAGTGTCATTTTTATTGCTTTGTCTCAGGATGCACACCGATCCTGGCTTCATCTAAGCTTTGTCTGTGAAACAAAGCATGGGCCTATGCCCTATGCAATTTCATATGTCATATTTGTATAAGTGAAGTAAAAAGTATGAAGAAACACAGAGAATTTTGGGAGTGTGAATTTGTTTTTTGCTGTTAATTATGAGACACTTTTCACTGTAAATGTAACAGTATTTACAGTTTTTATTACAGTTGTCCACTCTGTATAGTAAGGGATCTTACCGTCAATCAATGAATAGTTTTTTACTGTAGCATTTTTACAGTCTTTTAACATCAAATTACACACATTATATACAGTGTACAGATCATTTTTGAGAATGTATATCAGGCAGTAGTCAGGCTGCTTCACTGAGTGGCTTTCACCACTCTTTAGTGTTGTATTATCTAGTGACAAGGCTGCTTAGGAGCACATTATTTGATTAGTGACAGTTGACAGAGGTCTTTATGGTTTTATATGGTTGTTGAGCAGACTAGCAAACATGGGGACACAGAATCACATGCAATCATTTTGCTGAGGCTGTTAAAAATGCTCCAGCCGCTGCAAGAACATGTCCTCCAGTTATTTTTGGCCTTCAATCTTTTCCGCAACCAGAAATGCGAGTTGCACAGTAGGCAGAAGGGCTGAGGAATTGAAAAAAGGATGCAACGAGACATTTCAAACTCAAGTGTCTTAATGTTGGTCATTTAGATATAAAATGCAAATCTTTCATTCTTTAGAAAGATCAGACTTGCAGAGAAAAATGGTCTGCCATTGTTTAGTCAGCTATCAACTCATCCAATCAGACCAAACCAGTTTTCACTGAGGCAAATCTGAATAATACTTCTGTTCTTGAGTAAGGCTGATGTGGCATTACATAAATTATAATATAGACTCAAACCTCTGGCTATTCCTGTGCATGACAGTGGTTAGATCAGCATTGCTTCTGTTTAGCCATTGGCACAAATCAGCACATTCTGACATTCTGAGCTCTTATGTAATGTGTTGTGGATAGGCTCTGTAAGGGCAGAGTGATAATGGGGTGTTTCTCTATATTTTTCTTCTCTTCTTTCTTCAACACTTTTTATCTTTATGTTCGTTTTTCAATGGGGTAAATGAGCTATGTATCAATTAAGAAGTCTCCATCCTCCGGCTTTCACTCTTTTTCTCCAGATGAAGAAAGAAAACATGGCAATTGGAGACATTAAACAGCAGGAGATCATAGAATCGGTCACAAGCCTCGACCTAAACACCAAGGGTGGTATCAGTTGAAGACAGTCTAACAGAGCCAGAATTCTTACTACTACTACTACTACTCTGCTATGTTTCTTGTTCAAATGTCCAAATAGACTGGATTATTTTGTTATATTATTATTTACAAACATGATAATTACAATTTACATAAATGTCCACATTTTAGATGTCATGTAAATTTAATAAATAAATAAAATTGAAAAAAATACAAATGACATGACATTTAAAGGGACAATATGTGGTCCAAAAACCACTTGCACAGTGTGATATATTTCATGCAGTGGTGTACTTATATTATCCTAGCCTGACGTCGTCATACTCAATTCTAGTCAGAATATGAGTCTGATACTGCTCCATTGGGCTGTGATTATTGGGGCATGTTACACATTTTGAAATCTTTTCCATACAGTGAAGTTTAATATCACTAAAGTTCAATACCTACCGTGAAATCAGTCCATATAAAGCAATGTTATGGTTGAGACTTGTTCACTAGAATGTGAGCTGTTTTATGGTGTCTTTCTAGTGATTATTTGTCCTTTCAGGTGCTTGACGTCTGTCATTTTATGGAATAGAGCTCCAATTCTTTAAAAATTCAGGTTTAAAAATTACAGCCTATTGGTCCAGAGGTTTTTTTATTTTTTTTTTTTTTTTTTTATGAAAAATACAGCATTAGAATGATATCTGCATGATCATGTGGCACTGAAGACTGGAGTAATGATGATAAATTCAGCTTTGATCACAGGAATAATAATAATTAAAAAAAAAAAAAAAAAACAGCTATTAGAAACTGTATTAATATTTCTTAATATTGTGTTTTCACTGTATTTTTAATCAAATAAATTCAGCCCTTTCCTTTCAAAAACAAACAAAAACATGTCTTAATTATTTCAAACTGTTGATTGCTAATGTGTAAAAGAATGCATGTGAACTAACTAGCGAAGTATAGCCTATATTTATTTGAATATATGACACGTTCCTTCATGGGACATATGCTACTTGAATATGAAAGTTGCCAGTTTTACCATGTTTTAGTGAAAATAATATTTTGAGTTTTACGAATAATTTTCAATTGACTGTGATATTGCTGAAGAAAGCCTGGAAACAGATACACAAACATTCACTCTGATGCTGAAAACTGCAACGTTAATGTTTATTTGTGCATTGTGTGTCGAATAACGTAAATGGCATTACAATCTGAGGACAGCTGTAGGCCAAGTTTGCTTCCCTGGAAATGAATGTGCATTGTTTCACTTTTTAATCGTAAACAGTCAGAAAATATTGCTGTATTGACTTCTCAAGTTCAGCTGTTTGTCTTACCTTGGCTGAGTCGGCTCGCATTCAATTGGCGCGCTTCTCCGACGTAAACGAGTTCACAGACGTGGCGCTTTGCTTCATCAACACGCTTACAGAGCAAGCCACGCAAACAATAACAATAACGTCCTTCTCAAATCAGAAACCGTGGGTGGACAATTCAATCCGCGCGGCAGTGAACGCACGCACTGCTGCTTACAACGCCGGTCTCCATTCAAGGAATATGACTGAATACAGAACGTCCTGTTATGCTCTGCGGCGTGCAGTTAAAGCCACAAAGCTCCGATATAAAGACCGAGTGGAGTCTCATTTCCAACTCAACGACTCGCGGCGCATGTGGCAAGGTCTGAGGTCCATCTGCTCGTTTGGATCTAAATCCTCTGCAGAGGTGAGCGCTGATCCGTCGCTTGTGAATGAGTTAAACTCTTTCTAACGCCGCTTTGACTGTAACCGCGGCAACGCGACTCCGCCAAGTGGCGCGTCAGAGGAAATTACTCAGAGCAGCAACAACCACGTGATCTCTGTCTCAGAGGATGAAGTTCGGAGAGCACTCAAGCGTGTGGACGTCAGGAAAGCTGCCGGCCCTGATGGTATTTCAGGTCGTGTTCTACGGTCCTGTGCTGATCAGCTCGCCGGGTTGTTTACATCTATCTTTAATGAGTCCCTCGCTACATCTGTGGTCCCCACCTCCTTCAAAAAATCCACCATCATCCCTGTCCCTAAGAACAGTAAATCCTCTTGCCTAAATGACTATCGTCCAGTGGCTCTCACGTCTATAGTCATGAAGGTCTTTGAGAGACTCATTAAAAACACCATTTGCGCCTTCATTCCTGACACTTTGGACCCTCTTCAGTTTGCCTATCGACTATATTTGCTATTGACTATAGCTCAGCCTTTAACACCATAGTTCCCACCAAGCTAACCTCCAAACTCCTGGATCTCGGCCTGAATCCTTCTCTCTGCCACTGGATTGAGGACTTCCTCACTGGCAGGCCTCAGGTGGTGAGAATAGGCCAGTTCACCTCCACCTCCATCACCCTGAGTGTGGGAGCTCCACAGGGCTGTGTCCTGAGTCCCCTGCTCTACTCTCTCTACACGCATGACTGTTTGTCCACACACAGCTCCACCTCTATCATCAAATTTGTTGATGATACTGTTGTCCTGGGCCTCATCTCCAACAACAATGAGACGGCATACTTGGACGAGGTGGAGCATCTAACATCATGGTGCCAGGACAACTGTCTCTCTCTGAATGTTGGCAAGACCAAAGAAATGATTGTGGACTTCAGGAAGAGACAGCAACGGACATACTCCCCCCTCATGATCAGCGGGTCACCAGTAGAGAGAGTGAGCAGCTTCAAGTACCTGGGTGTAAACATCTCCGAGGACCTGACCTGGACTGCTCACATTCAGACACAGGTGAAAAAAGCCAGGCAAAGACTGTACCACCTGCGCCAGCTGAGGAAATTCAGGGTTTCACCAGCTATCCTGAAAACTTTCTATTTAGGGGCGATAGAAAGTGTATTAACTCAGTGCATCACAGCATGGTATGGGAACAGCACCAGTCATGACTGCAAAGCCCTGCAAAGAGTTGTGCGCTTATCCGAGCGTATCTCGGGGTCATCTCTCCCGTCTCTGCAGGACATCTACACCAAACGCTGCAAAGGTAGAGCTACTAAGATCATCAAGGACTCTAATCACCCTGCAAACCCTCATTTCACGCTGCTGCCATCTGGTAAGCGCTTCCGAAGCCTGATGGCCAAAACTGAGAGACTCAGGAGGAGCTTCTTCCCCAGGCCATCAGACTCCTGAACTCAGTCACTTAACACCACGTGACTTCACCTCAGGATAAACATACTGTCATTGCACTGCACTTTCTGTTCTCGTTGTTGTTACTGTGTAACAACCTGTTATAAACCTGTTTGCACATTATACTCTTTATACATTTGTTAACCACATATTTATAAGTCTACAGTTTACTCACTACTCACTGCACAGTTTACTTCAATTATTTTATTCCACTTTATTCTTATTTTTTTTTTTTTTTTCTCTTGATTTGATTATTTATAATTCTACATATATATATATATATATATATAT
>CM031943.1:22683421-22915921 GCA_018749465.1 Paracanthobrama guichenoti
GGTTTTCCAGTCCACAAAACAGCTGTTATTGAATTATAGACACACACACACTATCAGTTTGGTCAATAGTTGACAATATAAGACTCTACGCAGTTACATCATTACACTAATAGATGGCAGGACGTCAATCTTACAAGTGAGTCATTGAATCATTCATTAAAGCAAATTGTTCAAAAACACATTCGTCCCAATTCATCTACGCATACTACATCCTAAAAGTATACTCTTTTTGTGAAGAAAAAGTACATACTTTTGAGTGTGTAGCAGAAGAGTATACAAGCTTTGGGACATACTATTATGTCATAAAATTGCGTCTTTAACGGATGCTCTATCGCTGCGTGCATCCTGTCACTGTAAACTGGCCTGTCAATAATTTTGTCACAGTTAACATCCTCCACATTTAATTTAATTTCCTACCGTATTTGAGAGAAACTAAGTAGCATGTTGATCTGCCAGTCATGGGTCTTTCATGCGGAGAACTCTCTTATTTTTGCATATTGATGCATTTAAAAGTTAATGGCCAAACAGATCTTTATAAAAGTTCACATTGTTGCAGATTAAATATAACACAGATAGCATTAAATAAATATTTTCTGATCAGGTTAAATGTTTATTATTAGTCACTAAGACTCCTTTATCTAAACCTCTCTACTTAACCATCGGTCATGCACATCCACCATGTTTGTAGTTTTTTTAACACATTTTCCTCATGTTTGTAGTTCTAAACTTGAATCCACCTCCAAAGCACAGTGGGTTGTGGGCAATATTAGCAATATTAGCACACTTCGAAAATCTACCAGAAATAATAAACCATCCAGGGACTTTTGGCATACTCTTTTCACAACACGTTCTCACTCCAAACTCGTCACGTATTGATGCTTGGCCAGGACCCTTTGGCGTCACTTTTTAACGCACAGGGTATTCCATTGATTTCAATGAGAAACCTTATTTGGCATCATACACAGACGGGGAATGCATGGGAATGTTATTGTAATGATGAAATTATAATGGGTTATAATTTTGCCATATGACGGAGTGTGCACTCTCAGAAAAAAAGGTACATTGCTGTCACTGGGGCAGTACCCTAAGGTACAAAAGTGAAAAGGTACATCTTTGTTCCTTACTCACCCCTAAATGGTACATATTAGTCCCTTAAAAGGTACATTTCAGTACTTAAAGAGTGTGTATTAGTACCTTAAAGGTACATATAAGTACCTTAAAATGTACATATCAGTACTTTAAGAGTGTGTATTAGTACCTTAAAGGTACATATTAGTACCTTAAAATGTACATATCAGTACTTTAAGAGTGTGTATTAGTACCTTAAAGGTACATATTAGTACCTTTTCGGTTTTGTACCTTAGGGTACCGCTCCAGTGACAGCAATGTACCTTTTTACTGAGAGTGTGGTTCTTAATTTAATCAGCCAGCATAATTTTATTTACGCTATTTAGACACGTTTGAACACGCAATCCAACCCCATGCCTAAAACCCATTTGTGTATTATATGATATAAAACACATGATATAACAGACAGATACAACTGCAGGCATAATTTATTCAAAAAGTAGGTTTAGTGAAGTGGGTAGGTTTAGAGTAGGAGTTGGGTAAGTTGCTCTAAAACATACAAGTAGCCTATAAATATTCAATAAATCATGTCTACTTATACAAATGGAAAGAATTAAATCTAAAACATTGGGCAAACAACTGAAATCAATGGATCCTGTTCGTCAAAAAAAAGTGCGTAAAAAAAAAATTGACACAGAAGGGTCCTGACCAAGCATCAATATGTGACTAGTTGGGTGTGAGAACGTGCTACTTTTCAACATACTATACTTTGTGACATTCTAATCTCACAAACTATTTAGGATAAATAGTATGCACATTGGGACGCAGGGAAATTTTTTTATCAGAAATTAAATAAGTAATGATTCATTGAACCATTCATTCATTTGAACAATTCAAAAAAGTTTTTTTATTTGTTTTCAAAATGCTGATTAATACAGGAATGAAACAAGTCACTGAATTAGTCATTCAAACAATTCATTCAATTGCCCTGTTTCATTCAGGAACTGAATAAATGACTGTCTTTATGAATGAGTCATTGAATAATTCACTCAATTGAGCTGTTCAAAAATGCAATAATTCTGGAACAAAACATCACTACTGTGTTTTGTTGGTATTGCAATGGTTCTGATTTGGCCTTGTTTGAAACTGGAAATATTGTTCCCAAAATGTAAATTACTCAGTTTTGACTTCTTGTTTATTAAACTCTTGCTTACATGACATTGCTTCATGAGTTTTGTATTAAAACTGTCCTCTCCAGAAGCTTGCATTCTGCAAGTGAACGGCACCTTGTGGTGCCATCCCACAGAGGCACAAATTCACTTTCATGGACCTTTACTTTAACTCTTCCCTGCTGGTCGATTGCCAGTTTTCAATAAACAGCTTAAAGGGTTAGTTAAAAAAACAAAACAAATGACGAATGCGAATAGAATAGAATAGTAAGTGTTAGTATTAATAAGTTAACTGTTGATGAAAAAGATGCATATTAAAGGGTTAGTTCACCCAAAAATTTTAAATTAGCCCATGATTTACTCACCCTCAAGTCATCCTAGGTGTACATGACATTCTTCTTTCAGACAAATAAAATCAGAGATATATTTAAAAAGTCCTGGCCAATCCAAGCTTTACAATAGCAGTAATTTTTGCTCTGTTTTTGAAGTCCATAAAAGTGCATCTATCCATCATAACTGCTCCACACGGCTCCAGGGGGCTAATAAAGGCCATCTGAAGCGAAGCGATGTAAAGTAAATTATCTAGATTATCATTTAGAACTGCGGGGGGCACTACACTTTTTCCGGAAATTGTATACGGAAGGCAGTCGGCTGGAAGCTAGATAATTTGCTTTATAAAGTTTTAAATATGGATATTTTTCTTACACAAACTCATCGATTCGCTTCAGAAGGCCTTTATTAACCCCCCGGAGGTGGTTAACAGATGCACTTTTATGGACTTCAAAAACAGAACAACAATCTCTGCCATTATAAAGCTTGAAAGAGCCAGGATATATAACGCCAATTTTATTCATCTGAAAGAAGAATGTCATATACACCTAGGATGACTTGAGGGTGAGTAAATCATGGGCTAATTTTCATTTTTGGGTGAACTAACCCTTTAATACGCATCTTTTTCATCAACAGTTGACCTATTAATACTAACACTTACTATTCTATTCTATTCTATTCTATTCTATTCTATTCTATTCTATTCTATTCTTACCTTTTTATTTATTTAATAAAACAATAAAAAAAATAAAAACTTGCTGTGTCACAGCACTTACAGTACATATTGTTGCCCTATTTTTGGTTTGACTGGTTCTATTGTTCTCCCCATTTGTAAGTCATTTTGGATAAAATGTAAATATAAAATGTTAATAGTATTTATTAATATTTATTTTACAACTGAATATAACACTGTTTTTTGAATATTCTGAATATTTCTGTCGCTTACCTTTTTCCCCAAAATAAGAATGTTTCTCAAAGATACCATCTTTCTGACATAAACTGGCATACATCCGCACCCCTCTAACTGCATTACTGCAGTGTCCTTCAGAAACAGGAGTGTTTTTGGAAGTTGGAGTTTAAGTTTTACTTTCTGAGAGTATAAAAGCAATAACCATTTTCCCTGCTAATCATCCACATCCTGCCCTTCTCTTCTCTAAGTCTGGTTTGACAGTCTGGTGGCTATGCACCCATATACAACATGAAAGGGCTGCCAGGTCATTGCAACAATTAGTCATTTTAATTAGCCCAAAACCATTTAAAGCTCTCTCACTGTGCCCTATCAAAGCAACATAATTTCATGATTGTGACAGTATTTCAGTGCCACAAGCAATTACACAAAAATTTCTCACCAGAGAAATTTCTCTCCAAGTGTCATTACAGCAGTTTCCTTGTAAAAACAATAAAAAAGTATTTTACCACAAGGATTAATTAAAAATTATTATGAACAGACAACTAAACAAAAGAGATATTTTGTCCCTGTGACTTGCATCTTATAATTAATCAGTGAATTAATCACACTAAAAAGTTTCACACTTATAACCGCTTTCCTTGTTGTTTTAATATCTGCTAATTTGATTATTGGGTTTTCTTGCTGAATTTATTTTGCTACACTATATTCAGCTACACTCAAAAAAATAAGCTGTTGAACGAACTCAATTAAATTAAGGAAAACATTTCCACTAAATTTAATTATGTTTTTCCAACAAAATCTAATTGGTGTGTTTGATTTGTTGTAATCTTGTTGTATGAACTTAAATTTATTTAGTCAAGACTACTAAAAAAACATGTCATTCTAACTAGATAAAGTAGTATAAAGAGAGGTAGAACTGATGACCATATTTGGACCGTATTGTATGAACTGTGTCAAATGAATTTATTTTCTTTATTTCTATAAAAACTAATAGTCAACACAACACTTGATCGCATGCTAATTATAACATTTGTAGCATGCAAGTTATGATCAAGTAAAACATTTCTCACCACTGGCATTAGGACAGTTACAGCTCATTGAGAACAGCACAGCCTAACCACAAGGTCTACACTTCACACATTTACTCTCCTGATCCATCCCTATGCAAAGCATGCTGGGAACTAGAAATGCACTGCCCAGTTCAGTTAGCACAACATAAATGATTCATGTAGTCCCAACACAAATGGTTTAGGTTAACTTAACATTTTACAAATTTGATTTCATTTAAATGTAATATAATTTAGTGAAATGGCAATTTCACTAAAAAACGAAAGATTTGTGTTGTTTCACCTTATTTTATTTAAATAAACTGAGCAAACAGCTTTATATTTACGCTTTATATTTACTATGGAACTTTGTTTCCTACATTTTATAAATGGTTATTGTTGTCCGTTATTTATTCATACACAAATGCATTTAATGGTACTCATGCATATATGCATTTATTTGGTTGTGTGCAAAGAGACTGTTAAACACCCATATATGAATTTCATCTACCATTTATCCATATAAGTGTATATTCAAATATGTCCAAATAACCTCTCCACATAGGCACCCTTCCATTCCATTCGACAGGGTCCCTGCGCAGTGTTCACTGCTCCCTACTCCCTGAGCACGGTATATCTGCTGAAGTGGACTTCGCTGACGATAATCGCTCATTTGGAATGCACTGCAACGTCATTAAAGAAAGGCAAAAACGGGGTCGCGCAGATTATGATATAACATAAATGTATATTGTAATTTACTTTACTTTCAAATTTAAAACCATATAATAAGCATATACATTTACAAAACTCACAGTATGTATCTAAAAAATATAATTGTCCATTAGTTTTATTAGTTTACATATACCTGTATTGACTATGAACAGATTTGAAGCTGCAACTGTCATTCAATATGAAAATACATAATAATTTTGATTTGGTTAACTATACAAATGTATTCTCATCTCGTGCGCTTTCTTTCCCAAGTGCAGCTGCATAGTAAACATTCCTGAGGTAATGTAAAATATTTTTAAAAAATGACAGCCCTCAGCTGCTTCTCAATACTTTTAATTTGTTTACATATTCATAAAAATATGCGAATGTAAAGTTATTTCCATAACCATTCATAAATACTCTAGTTTGTATGGTAACTATGAATATTCAAATTCATACGTAAACTCCATCTCAGAGCTGTTTAAAAACTCCTCTAACGGCTCTGCTCCATCGTTAGTTCAGACAGGTGACACGACGCGCAATGATAGTTAGGTGATTTTCACTCTCCACTTCCTGTGAAGTGATATATCAATGTTCCCTTCTTCCCTATGCCGTTTGCAGTACCCTTTGAACTGAACATGTTCGCACCCTTTGGATTGGAATCTCACTTAAGATGGTGGAATACCCTGTGAAGTCCACTGCGCAGTCCACTTACGGTCGAATGGAACGCACCCATACTGTTCTCTTCTTCTTCTTTTGATGTTTTATGGCGATTGGCAAACCAGCTTTTAGTGCATATTCCGCCATATACTGGGATGGAGTGTGAGGCGTAGGCCTATATCAAGGGTCAAATTTACTAACAGCTTGCGCCAGCACAGACCCTCTTTTGGCTTTAAAAAAACTACTGTCATTCAAGATCCAAGAGTTTTATTTGTCACATACACAGTTATATACAGAATATACAACCGGCAGTGAAATGTAAAACATGATTCACTAAAGACATGCAGGAAAAGGCTTGGACAGGGTTATTTTTGCGGCTGACCATTTGTAGTTTCCCTTTCAGGTGCAAAATTCATGGGAGGCGAGTATTTAAATTAATCAGCGGTAGTGATTTACAAAGATTTGCGCTTGTCAGTGTACCGGTGTTTGCACCACTATTTACCAGACCAGACACTAACGGATAGATTGCGCTGGTCATTATGGAAATGATCCAGCTGCGTCTGTGTTCTTTAAATTGCACATTGTCAGTAGATCACGCACAGAACTGTCCACTCCCATCTGAGCTTTTCTGGAATTGTGCTCTCACGCTAATTTGTCCTGTTTAGTAAATCTGGCCCCATGGGGGGTAAAAAAAATTAATAAATCTACCTATATTTTATTAACTTTGTTATTTTAGTGAGCACCTTATAACCCATACAGTATGGTAACATTGATACAATGTTGAGTTTTGATCCAAACCATCAATTTGGTTGAGATTGACATTTCAATGTTTAAAGTGTGTTGGATCAGCATTGAAATTGTGATGAAAGTCGACAGCACATATGGGTGGAGACAGTGACATTGAACTAACAGTGGCTGAATCCGAAATTGCCCCCTATACCCTCAAACAGGGCACTATTTGAGGGGACAGCCATTTGAAGTGGTGTCCGAAACCATGGACATGTCCGAGTGCACTCATTCAATCCCACATTGCACCGCAATAACGAGTGTACAGTCGATGTACACTCAACGGCTGTCCGACTTCATGCACTCGTATTCATTCACTCCTTCAAGTGAACTGTATTAGTGGACTAAAGTAGGAAATAGTGAATGCTTTAGGGGGCGATTTCAGATTCAGCCAGTGATTTGTTGTTGATGAGCAGAAGATCATGCAGGTGTGTATCTCTGCAGAACACTAGTGGGTGTTTCCTAATCAGTGGGGCGCTTTCAAACCATGATGGGCATTTTCAATCACTTTAAATGATTTGCTCTAATCCACTGGGGGCTTGGTTTAGGGGTGGGCCTTCATGAGTTTAGCAAGTCTATTGTACTTTGAAATTGGTCACTGGTAAACGCTGGATTTTGGTTTAGCATGTGTACTTCTCAGTAGCTTATTTGATGCTTCTTCATTAGAGAGAAAACACAGATGCATCCTATACAGTCTTGTGTGTTGAACCACCTGACGTACATGACTTTTAACTTGTACAATTTACCTTATCTACCTTATTATTTCTCTGTTCCTTTATTTTGTGTGCTTGTTATTTGTGTTTGATTTGTAATGTTACTGACTGTAATTAGAAACATTCTTCTGTATTCTTAAATGTATCTTGCTTTAGTAATGTTTATTGGGAAATTCCTGAATAAAGTTCTAACATCATTTAACAGATTTCTTGAAGTGCAAGAGACATGAACATGAGCAAGAATGTCACAGTGCACACACAGCCCATGTTTTCATCCACCAGTGCTTTCAGAGCACATTGCTTCTTTAGTAGGAGTGAAGGGAGAAGATGAACAATTTAAAAAATGAGAAGCAACCTCCTGATAATGCTGACATTGATTGTACATTGCGTTATTGTCGACAGCATAATGACCTGACCTGTGTCTTATCTCCTGCTCCCTTAATTACTAATCATGGCCCATATTTATCAAGCCTCTGAGAATTACTCACAAGAATACTGCTAAGAATTGACTTAAGAGTAAAAAAAATATTGGCTCAAAACTGTGCTTAAAAGTTAGTTATCAAGCATCTCAGTCATACTTTAAATGAAGTGTAGGACTAAATATTTAAGTATCAGTCTTAGGGATGATTTAAGACACACAAACAGGATTTTGGATGACGACAATGGCATGGACCAATTTATTTTTCAAGCTTCTCAAAGTGCCATTTTAGTCCTAAGTGCTGAGAATTCATGACATTTACTTTATTATTATTTTCAAATTTCTTAAAGCTAAGAATCACTCTCCCAGGTATTTAAAACAGCTTGAGAGGTCTTTCAAGTGGTTAGGGCTTGTGAAGGCAATGAGGAGACAAATCTTTCAGGAGAGGAAGAATGTTTTTGACATGTTTGCCGATGACCAGTTAATCAAACGGTATCGTTTGGACAGAGCAGGCATCATCTTTTTCAGCACTAGTTAATGTTGGGCTGAACTTGCGTTTAAAAAATGTTTTCGCTGTTCCACTAATTCAGCGAGCAGTAGAGATTAGTGATGCAAAGTCAGATTCATTTTCGTGAACCGATTCTTTTCGGACAGTTCGGCTCAATGAACCGGTTCAAAAAGCCGATTCATAAGTTCCTGACATCATCATGCAATGATGTCACTGTTTTTTTTTTCAAACAATTCAGTGTCATGTTATATCAAGGAAACATTCAAATAAAGTAATCTGTGTCAATGCATATTTATTTGCAAAGTTATTTGCATTAGTGCATTTTGCTGATTATTGCCTTTCATTCACTTAAGTTAATGGTGTTTGTGTGGGCACTGTTTCATTCATTGATCCTTTGTGTTGGATACGATTGACCAATATTGAGTAGCCTACATCTTGGATACGATTCCTAAAAGATACATTGCAGACATGCATAAACTAGGATATGTTACTTGTCGAAAGTATCCTATAGAAAGAATAAACCAGTCTTATAAACGTATAGATTTCATATGATTTAAAATATAATCTGCATGCACAATATTAGCCTACAGTAAACTGTATACATCTCTCGACAGGTTTTAGAGGGTAATCTCGAAGGTTTTAATAAACTGTTATTTAATAACAGTAGTCATAATAAGCATTTTCCAGTAGGCTACATGCCCCAGGCTTGCATCGCAAACTCACTTGTCATAATTCTTGGCAAACTTCGTCAACTGGTGAACAGGCTCATTTGGTTCTTTTTTTATTATTATTATTTGACATGCTACTTCAGCTTTTGCGTCTTGCGTCATCAACCCAGAACTAACTTTCAATTCAGTTTAATTAATGAACCAGCTTGACCGGTTACTTGCTGAGAACCGGCTCAAAAGAACGATTCGTTCAAGAACCGAACATCACTATTAGCGATCGCTTCTTCCTCCCACCAATTCGGTTTCCTTTTGGATTATATCATAAAATCTAGTCTATATATAGGCAGGTCAGTTAACAGCGCACCAGTTTCAAATTTGTAATTTGTAAGACTTGGTGGAAAACTTGTTTATCTTTCATTTCCACTGTGTATATCATAATGTATTCTCTTGAAAATTATTTGTGTGTTGAATGTAAACTCCTCTTAGAAATTTCACCAATCAATGTGAATTTATCTGAGAATTTTCTTAAATAAATCTATTCAGTGATTGGTCCATGCATATGTCGTCATCCAAAATCCCGTTCGTGGCACAGCAAAGTGTCGTAAATTATCTCTAAGACTGGCACTTAAGATTTATGCTGCGTCCCAATTCGCCTACTTATACTACGACCTAAAAGTATGTACTCTTTTTGTGAAGAAAAAGTACATACTTTTGAGTGTGTAGCAGAAAAGTATGCAAGCTTTGGGACATACTACTTTGTGAACTATAACGGACTCTGATGCTTCGTTACATGCATCCCGTCACTGTTTAAACTGCCCTGTCAATCATCGTCACAGTACATACAGTGTAATTACACTTTTGCCATTAATGTGTTTATAAGCAACTGAAAAAAGAACAAATGTCAGAGCATGTCAAAACTTCTAAAGGGACCCAAAACAGCTCAGACTCTTCACATTCAGTTTAATTTCCAACTTTATCGGAGAGAAATGTAGCAGCATGCTGATCTGCCATTCGTGGGTCTTTCATGCAGAGACTCTCCTCATGTGTTTGCAATTTAATGATGCATTTTAAAGTTAATGGCCAAACGTATCATTACAAAAGTTCACAATGCTGCTGCAGGTGAAATATAATGTGGATAACATTGAATAAATATACACTCACCTAAAGGATTATTAGGAACACCTGTTATATTTCTCATTAATGCAATTATCTAATCAACCAATCACATGGCAGTTGATTCAATGCGTTTAGGGGTGTGGCCCTGGTCAAGACAATCTCCTGAACTCCAAACTGAATGTCAGAATGGGGAAGAAAGGTGATTTAAGCAATTTTGAGCGTGGCATAGTTGTTGGTGCCAGACGGGCCGGTCTGAGTATTTCACAATCTGCTCAGTTACTGGGATTTTCACGCACAACCATTTCTAGGGTTTACAAAGAATGGTGTGAAAAGGGAAAAACATCCAATATGCGGCAGTCCTGTGGGTGAAAATGCCTTGTTGATGCTAGAGGTCAGAGGAGAATGGGCCGACTGATTCAAGCTGATAGAAGAGCAACTTTGACTGAAATAACCACTCATTACAACCGAGGTATGCAGCAAAGCATTTGTGAAGCCACAACACGCACAACCTTTAGGCGGATGGGCTACAACAGCAGAAGACCCCACCGGGTACCACTCATCTCCACTACAAATAGGAAAAAGAGGCTACAACTTGCAGGAGCTCACCAAAATTGGACAGTTGAAGACTGGAAAAATGTTGCCTGGTCTGATGAGTCTCGATTTCTGTTGAGACATTCAGATGGTAGAGTCAGAATTTGGCGTAAACAGAATGAGAACATGGATCCATCATGCTTTGTTACCACTGTGCAGGCTGCTGGTGGTGGTGTAATGGTGTGGGGGATGTTTTCTTGGCACACGTTAGGCCCCTTAGTGCCAACTGGGCATCGTTTAAATGCCATGGCCTACCTGAGCATTGTTTCTGACCATGTCCATCCCTTTATGACCACCATGTACCCATTCTCTGATGGCTACATCCAGCAGGATAATGTACAATGTCACAAAGCTTGAAGCATTTCAAATTGGTTTCTTGAACATGACAATGAGTTCACTGTACTAAAATGGCCCCCACAGTCACCAGATCTCAACCCAATAGAGCATCTTTGGGATGTGGTGGAATGGGAGCTTCGTGCCCTGGATGTACATCCCACAAATCTCCATCAACTGCAAGATGCTATCCTATCAATATGGGCCAACATTTCTAAAGAATACTTTCAGCACCTTGTTGAATCAATGCCACGTAGAATTAAGGCAGTTCTGAAGGCGAAAGGGGGTCAAACACAGTATTAGTATGGTGTTCCTAATAATCCTTTAGGTGAGTGTATTTTCATCAGGTTAAATATTGATAATTGATCACTCAAACCCCTTAATCTAAACCCCTCTACTTAACCGTCGGACTCGCACATCCGTCATGTTTGTAGTTTTTTAACACTTTTTACCCGCGTCTGTAGTTCTAATCGAACCCTCGTCCAACTCGCAATGGGTTGTGGGCAATATCAGCCGTTAGAGTGTGCGTTGATCCGTACTTCGAATTCTGACAGGAAATAGTAAACCATCCCGGTATCTTTGGAATACTCTTTTCTACATACTACGATTTGGGACATACTAATTATATTGTAGAATACTATTTAGTATGGATAATATGCGAATTGGGACGCACTATTAGTCCTACGCTTCACTTAGAGCAGGGGTGGGGAACGCTGATCCAGAAGGGCCACTCTCTTGCAGAGTTTAGCTCCAACCCTAATCAAACACACCTGAAGCTAATCAAGGTCTTCAGGATTACTGATGTTACAGGCAGGTGAGGTTTTTTTCAGGGTTGGAGCTAAACTCTGCAAGAGAGCTGCCCTCCAGGATCAACGTTCCCCACCCCTGACTTAGGTGGTGCTTTTCAATTCTTATTTGTGCATCCTCATTTCCTTTCCTAGCTTCCTTTTCTTGCGTCTTAGCTCCACCCCTTTAGGATGCGAGGGAAGGATGCAAGGAAAAGATGCGAGGAAGGAGGAGGAATTGAATCAAGTGAAATGATATATCACTTCAAAGCGTTGTCAATTAATGATGAACATTCGTGAACATTAGAGATAATTATTTATATTGTAATAGTTTCAACCTCCACAGAATACGTATTATTTTTTTTATATATTACCAGTTATTATTAACAATGAATTATTCCCAGTTATTAACTGCTTTTTATTTGATGTATAGTATTATCAATTATTATAGTATATTCAATTATTATAGTATTTTATTTGATGTATAGTATTATCAACTATCACAGTTTGTTTCATTTTCTTGTGCTTTGATATAATTCTGCAACTGTCCTACTACAGTTGTTGTAATTTGACATACATTTGTGTCTTGTACATGTAAACAATAATGATAATTAGAATTATAATAATGAATAAACTGTGGCAAGATTTGAAGGGGAGGAGAATTTATACGTGCATCACGTTTAGTCGATAAAACACTTCCGCAAAGGATTCACCTGTGTATCCTCGCTCATGACTCCTCAGGAAGCCTCGCCCTCCTCGAGGTGCAATTAGAGAGTTGAGATGTCCTACAAGATGGCTGAGCTCTATCGGTTTCCGGGTCATAGGATGGAGGACGGAGGAGCGAGGAAACGAGGCGGGATATTGAGAAGCACCCAAAGTGTGACAGATGCTTGATAACTAACTTTTAAGCGCAGCTTTGAGCCAATAATTGTTTAACTCTTAAGTCAATTTTTAGCAACGTTCTTGTGAGTAATTCTCAGAGGCTGGATAAATACGGGCACTGATCTCCATTCAGTTTAGCCTGTTTCCACTGAACATCTTGTGTTTAGAGTTTAGAGTCAAAAAAACATCTTGTGTTTATTGAGAAAGTGACTGACATGGCTATTTTGTGATATTTAAAGAGATTATGGTCTACATACGGTGAATCTGCAGCTTTAAAGGTTGATGGCAGCCATAGTATTTTTTACTACTATAAAAATAAATGGCTGCCATCAACTGTCTGGTTACCAACATTCATTCAAATATCTTCTTTTGTGTTCAGCAGAAGAAAGACACTCATACAGGTTTGGAACAACTTGAGGGTGAGTAAATGATGACAGAATTTTAATTTCAGGGTGAACTATTCCGTTAAAAACCTAAGATCTTTTATTCTTCAAGATTAACTTATTTGAATGCTATGTAATGGTTTATGTTTTTTTGCTGTAAAAGCATAATACGTTTGTTTAAATGTTGCCAATACGTTCATGTACCTTTCACCATTTATCCAAATGTGTCTGTAAAAACTGCTTATTAACTTATATAACAAACTGCCATAATTGAGGATATAACTTTCACTTTAGAATCAAATTGCCTTTATTAATATTGTATTAATGGTAGTTAGGCTTAATTATTGGATTCTGGTTAATAAACTTAAATATCACTCAATAAGTGCCATAGTTAATGAGAATAAAACTTTCACTTTAGAATAGGGGTCAAATTGTCTCTATTACACTATTTTAGCAATTTATAACAGCAAAATCAGCAGTAATTAAACATAATTACTAGCTTATTGTTCACTTAACAATAATTGTTAACTTAACAGAACAACATTGTTAACTTAATAGAATGGCACAGAAATATAAATACATCACTACACAAAAATAATATATGGCTTATTAAGTTGTAAATAATGGCTAATATGCCCTTCCTATAATGTTAAGTTAATAATTAATTACATGCTTAACTACTGCATAATTGTGAACAAGCAAATCATTAATTATTTTTAATTATATTTAATTATAATTAACTAATGCATAATTCGGACCCTTAAAATGTAAAGTATAATCATTAATTACTAGTGTGTTCATGCTTAACTAATGCTTAATTGTGAACAAGTTAATCATAAATTAATGCCTAACTAATGCATTATTCTGGACCCTTAAAATAAAGTGTTACCAAATAGAATTTAATAACAGTAGGCCTAGTCATAATAAGCATATTTCCAGTAGCCTATACGTGACTTGCATCGCCAACTCAATCATCCTCGTAATCCTCTGCAAACTTCGACAGATGTTTGAACCGGCTTGTTCGGTTCCTTTCGAGTCCTAGGCAATCCTCTGCAAACTTCGACATATGTTTGAACCGGCTTGTTCGGTTCCTTTCGCGCCCTAGGCAATCCTCTGCAAACTTCGACATATGTTTGAACGGGCTCTTTCGGTCTTTTTTTAGTCGGACGAGCTACTTCAGCTTTTGCATCTTGGGTCATCAACCCGGAACTACGGTTCGATTCAGTTCGATTAATGTCATTAGAAATCCTGTCCCCCTGTGAAACAGTGTCAGTTTAGGACCCAACGTGGTAGCTGTTTTAAATGCCTGATCAATAATAAAGTAATTCATGATGCATGGTTCTGGACAAGCAATTGTTTAAAAATAAACTATGAATTCATTGTCATACTAAGTACACACAAACAACATTTATTTAAAATATGTAATTGATTGCTATAATGGGAGCAATAACATGCCTAACATATTGTAAATTATTTCAGTTGATAAACTAAGTAATAATACCAATACAAAATCATAACATAGTAATGTACCTATAATGTATTTTTATTGTATAAACAAAGCAGGGCTAGGGCTTTTAAGATGATCTTTTGTCACTGATTGTGGTTAAATAAAAAAACTTAAATAAAATAAATTGACTTAACTGCTGAGAAGGTGTAATATTTTAATTTAAATATTAAATATATAATATATAAATATATAAATGTTATATTTTAAAAGGTTTTCTCCAAATTTGAAATGGTCCATTGAAGTGTAGTTGGAATATTAATGTTGTTTCAACATTTAACTTGGTACATAAGATGGCAACATTGTTTTATGTTGTCATTACATTTTAGTTGTATTTTCAGTTTCAACAAAATTGATCTAGAATCAACATCACACTGTAACATTGATCAAACAATATTACCACTGATTATTTTTGTTAATTTCAGTGTTGATTCAGCATCAGTGATGTAGAATCAATCATAGTGTAATGTTGATTCAGTAGCATTACCATGACCATTTTTATTTCCCCATTGATTCAACATTAAATACGGGTGCAAACTTGAACTAACATCGGTTCATAATGTTGATTCAATGATATTACAATTGCTTTTTTGTTGAAATCTCAACATTGTTTCAACGGTAACTGAGGGTGCAAATGTGATGTTGGAAAAATATTCCGTAATGTTGAATCAATTATATTATCATTGATTTGTGGTTGAAATCTCAACATTGTTTCAACAGTGCCAAAGAGCTCTTGAAAAAATATCACTTTGTAATGTTGAATCAATGCTATTACCGTTGATTTATGGTTGAAATCTCAACATTATTTCAATATTAACTGAGGGTGCAAAAGTGATGTCGAAAAAATATCACTTTGTAATGTTGAATCAATATTATTAACATTGATTTATGGTTAAAATATTAGTATTGCTTCAACATCAACTGAGGGTACAAGAGTGATGCTAAAGCAACATCACATAACGTTAATTCAGTGTAATTAATCAACACTGACTCAACATTGTTTCAATGATTACATGCTATCTGGTACCCCTTTTACACCAGAATGAACCAGGTGCTGGTTCAGAGCCAGTGCTAGTGCCAGTTCTGAGTTGGTTCGACTGACGAGCCTTCTAATACCCCTTTTCCACCAAGGCAGTGCTGGTGCTGGTTCGGAACCAGAGCACTAGTTTCAAATAGTTTTTTTTGTCTTTCCACAACCAAAGCACCATCTCCGAACCAGGAAAAGTGGTTCTTAAGTAGCACCAAAACATTGCTGGGCTAGAAGTAAGAACCGCTTGCATCAGCGGCTGGGGGCGGGGTTATCGTGACCAACAAGACGAACACAAACTTGAGATCCGCCATTTTTGAAATAGCAGCTAATTGAGCTAATAGCTGCTCGGTTGTAATCTCCGTCTATACAAATTACGGCAAGCTGCACGAATGCATTGGATTCGCTGTGTTTTGATGCCGATGTAGGATCGTAAAGCCATGAGCATCAATAGTAATGCAACATTCCCCATTGTTGATGGAAGGCTTGTTCGAGATGCATCGGTGCTGCACAGACCAATCGCCGTATGAAAGTACAGCGAGAGCATACGACTCCTTATGCTTTCGAATCGCTCATGCGGTACTTTGATATCATACGTGGATCGGTCTGCGCAGTGCCGATGCATCTCGAACAAGCCTGCTGTGTTTGTATTTCCCGCTGCCTCGCTAGCGTTGATGAGAAAGATGAGACGTATACAATGATGTAAGAACTGGCTCTGTGGTGGGTCTCTAGCCCGTGGAAAGACAAACCAGTTATTAGAAGGCTCGTCAGTCGAACTAACTCCGAACTGGCGCTAGCACTGGATCTGAACCAGCACCCGGTTAATTCTGGTGGAAAAGGGGTATAAGAACCGGTTTGCCTTTCCACATGCTAGAGAGCCATCACAGAGCCAGGTCTTACGTCACTGTATACATCTCATCTCATCTGTCTCATCTTTCTCAGCAACGCTAGCGAGGCAGCGGGAAACACACCAGGCTTGTTCGAGATGCATCGGCGCTGTGCAGACCGATCCGCGTATGATATCAAAATACCGCATGAGCGATTTAAAAGCATAAGGAGACGTATGCTCTCGCTGTACTTTGATGTCATGCACAGCACCGATACATCTCGAACAAGCCTTCCATCAACAATGGCGAAAGTTGCGTTACTATTGATACTCACAGCTTTACGATCCTACTTTGGCATCAAAACACAGCGAATCCAACGCCGTGCAGCTCACCGTGATTTGTATACTTGTAGAAGGAGATTACAATCAAGCAGCTATTAGCTCGATTAGCTGCTATTTCAAAAATGGCGGTCACAAGTTTGTGTTCATCTTGTTGGTCACGGTAACCCCACCCCAAGCCCCTGATGATGTTTTGGTGCTACTTAAGAACCACTTTTCCTGGTTCGGAGCTGGCGCTTTGGGTTATGGAAAGACAAAGAACCGATTTAAAACTAGGCTCTGGCTCCGAAACAGCACCAGGGGTGGAAAAGGGGTAAGGGAAGTCCCACCTGTTAGGAGTTATTGAGCTATGAATAAGATTATTGTTGTTGTTGTTTTTTTTCTATGCTGCAATTGTGTGCTTATTGAAGATGGTAAATTTGTAAGTGTCACTATATGGGCCTTTTTTTCTAAACGGCAAATTAGCGTGGAAAACTCTGCGCGTGCGAGCTGTGTAGTGGTTTGAGGAAGAAAAAGAAAATGGACATCTGTGAATGATCTTGGTCACTTGTGTGGTATATGGTTGCTGGCTAGCAAGAAGACAATTTTGAATATTGTCATTTTGAAAGGTGCTGCTGTTTGTTTATTTTTTTAATTTTTTATTTTTAGAAAGTTTATTTACTTATGTATCCAAATGGATTTTGGTCTGCCTTTGGCCTTAATTGGGTAAATAAAATTCCCATAATCATTAAAAGTCACCATGTTTTTGAATGTGCCATAACATCACTATCTTTGCGCCTGAATATGAACAACCTACAGGAGGCAAGCATGAACCTAGATTAGACCCCTGAAGCTAAATATGTATAGACACAGTCATAGTCTGTGCCCAAATATAGCTGTACAACAATATTTATTCCAAAACGTGAAAGACACATCATCATTTACCTAATCAACCCAACTATTGTTTGGTCATACTTCTTAAGTAACTCATTACTGGAAAAGTGATGGAAGTTTTGATATATGAAGTCTTTGGTATAACACAAAATACCATTGTGTATGAGTTCAGCAGATGATTTAAGAGACCTGTTTTGGTCCCTTAATTTATTTTTTTAGGGCTAAATGGTTACTAAGGACTTTATTGCAACGCGTAATAGTTCACCCAAAAATGCAAATTCTGTCATTAATTACTCACCCTTATGTTGCTCCAAACCCGTAAGACTTTCGTTCATCTTCGGAACACAAATGAAGATCTTTTTGATGAAATCTGAGAGCTTTCTGTACTCTCCATTGACAGCTAAGCAACTACCACTTTGACACTTCAAAAAGTTTGTAAAGAGGTCGTAAAACTAATCCATATGAATTGAGCAGTTTATTTCACATTTTCTGAAGAGACTTGAGCACTTTATATGATTAGTCTAGAAGCAGCATGTGCACCTAAAGGCCAGCTTTAGCATATGTTACAATCAACCCCCAGATGGTTTGTAATATATTGTAATGTATGCCATTTATGTTCAGCTGATTGTGATTAAAATAGACAGAGGAAAGCTGAACCTAGATTAGACCCCGATGCTAAAAATGTATAGACGCAGTCGTACTCTGTGCCTAAATATAGCTGTACAGCAATATTTACTCCAAAATGTGAAAGACACACTCCAACATGGCCTGCAGAGGTGAGCCGACATTGAAAAATACCTCCCGTAAAGGGGCTGAGAGAGCTCTTACTCCTGCTGAGGAATTTCTATTTGTGGTGCGCTTTGGACATGAATTAATTCATGCTGATTTAGAATTCATGAGGAAAGGTTGGCAACATATTTCAGCAAGTCAACAAGGCCTGTCTCTTGCTCTTCTGTTCGCTCTCTTCTGCTTCTGTTTTACCTGCCTGACAAATGAAAACGCTAATTCATGCAGATGCTATAGAAGCCTGCTGGTGTGTGTCGGTTTGATTCCATTCCCACAAAAGTTAAAGAGGACAGATACATTCACACACAACTGGAATGGGGCTTGAAGGGGCATTTTTCTGTACTTATTTATTTATTTATTTGGAAGAGGAAGATATTTAGGAGGACGGACTCTATTTTTGCTAAGTCTCCTAACTGTATTTCCTAACAGACATCTGACCTGAGGCAGTGTTGCACTACAGCAGATCTTTCTTTTGCCTCATTCTAATCTAATTCTAGTGTCTTCTTATCAAATCTTCAGTCTAGCCTTAACGGAGCACTTGTGTTTTTTTCAGTTTTAGCTGAATTTCATATTCATAGTGGCATCAAAAATGAGCCATAAAAATTTCCTCCAGTGTTGTAAGTGCATCACCGTCTAAACATCCAACCAATAAAGAACTGCATTACACTCTTAAAGATAAAGGTTCCAAAAGGTTTTTCGCAGTGATGCCATATAAAAAATAAAAAAATTAATAGTTGGCTCCTCCAACCTTTCAGCGGTCAGTTCTTAAAAGAACCATTTCTCCCTTAGTTGTGAAAAATATTTGAATTTCCACTATAAAGAACCGTTTATGGATGTTGAAGGTTCTTCATGGAACCATCGATGCCAATAAAGAACCTTTATATTAAAGGGTGTAGCTGTAACTTGTCAGTCTTCATTTACAATTCCTTTACAAAAAATAACATTATTTTCTTTCATAAGATATTCAATTACATAGTGCTGGTTAGTAACTGATTATATGTAATCTGGATTATGTAATTAGATTCCAAAAATTAAGTACTTGTAATTAGATTATTGTATGTTTTAAAATGCTCATAAGAAGATTACAGTTACATGACATACAGCTAAACAAAGAAAATATGTTTTTGTTCGTTTTTATTCATTTATTTTATTTTTAAGTTTTATTTTTATTTTATACATGTATTTATTTACGTTTTATGATTATATAAAACCTGCGTGTTTTGCTGGATTTTTCCTCATGACAGTGTAAAACAACTTAAAATACTCCGTAATTATTGGCCTCACAGACATGAATGATATGTCTTAACAAAGCTTAAAGTATCTACCATTTAAAAGTATGAATTTCTTAAAAAAAAAATAAAAAAACGAACTCTTACTCAGCCCAAACTTTTGAATGGTAGACACTTTAGGCTTTGTTCATGTCTGTAGCTTATTCACAAAATCACGTTTTATTTTGTGAATAAGCTACAAACAATACATTCAATCATTAAGTCTCCTCACATTCATTCTCTATAGTTCCCTCTGTCACATTCCTCATTGATATTCAGGTGGGGAGTCATTGATGCCTCACGTGTGAATCACAGCATTATTCATGATGATCCACACCCTCCCAGCATACAGCACATAATATAGCCTTAGGGTCCAGAGGGTTAATTATTAGCTTTTCATTAACTCACAAACCCAGCAGATCCTACACAAATCCCAGTTTGGAAAACTACCAGATCCTGCAAGTTCAGATCTATTAATTTATACAAAAAAATATTAAATGAAATCCATACATACAACGAGTTTAATCCGCCTCTTTAATATTGAGCATATCTTTTATAAATTTCAGAATTAAAATGCAGTTGTATATTTTTGGTGGACTGTGTCAAGGCTATTAAGTTTCTCAATAAATTGGATAATTTTACCTATTTATGATAAGGCAAGCTTAGTCCAAGTTGTAAGATGTCATGTGGTTTGACTCCTCAAAAACAATGATATATATGTGTAACCAGGTCAGGAATATCCTGGTATTTGATCAGTTTCACCGGTGATTTACTCTCATGTGTGCATGATGCAGCTGTGTGCACTGTCCCCTTTAAAGGATTAGTTCACTTTTAAATAAACTTTTGCTGATAATTTACCATAATAACATGATAATTTATTTTTTTCATCCAAGATGTCCATGTCTTTCTTTCTTCAGTCGAAAAGAAATTAAGGACTTTTTTTCTCCATATAATGAACTTCAATGAGCACCAAACGGTTCAAGGTCCAAATGACAGTTTCAGTGCAGCTTCAAAGGGCTTTAAATGATACCAGATGATGAAGGCTCTTATCTAGCGAAACGATCATTTAAAAAAGAAAAGAAAAAAAAAGTTTGTTTTGCTCGCCAAATGCTCGCCTTGCTCTGTTCTGTGATGCACGTTTGTGACGTCACGTAATACGCAATTACGTTGAAAAGGTCACACTTGACTTAGGCGGAAGTACTGAGTCAGTGTTTACAAGTTGAATGTGCACATACTAAGTCAAACGCCATTTACAAAAAAAAAGGGAGTTAAAAGGTAAAACAACAATGTTGAGCAATTTTGAACTTGATATGGAGGAGAAGATGAGATGGAGTTTTCCGCCCCGCCCTACCTTTTTGAACCGTGACTGCGCATCACAGAACAGAGCAAGGCGAGCATTGTGCTTATAAAACTTAAATGTTTTAATTTTTATTTTTTTTAAATGACCGATCGTTTCGCTAGATAAGACCCTTATTCATCATCTGGTATCATTTAAAGCCTTTTGAAGCTGCACTGAAACTGTCATTTGGACCTTGAACCGTTTGGAACCCACTGAAGTCCGTTATATGGAGAAAAATCCTGGAATGTTTTCATCAAAAACCTTAATTTCTTTTCGACTGAAGAAAGAAAGACATAAACATCTTGCATGACATTGGGGTGAGTAAATTATCAGCAAAAGTTTATTTAAAAGTGAACTAATCCTTTAAGAGTGTGTGCATGCGCAGAGAGAGTGCAGTTAGAAAAGCCAGAGTTACACAGAGGAAGAAATCGTTGATAAAACTGTTCAAGAGAGAACATTTCCAGTTTAATATTGACTTGTACATCTGTGGTGAAGACAATCGTGTGATTGTATTGAGTAGATGGTGTAAATCGCCGTTCATATGAGTGTTGTAGTGTTCCTGCATGTGAGAGATTTCCAGTGGGGGAGGGGAATTCAGACCACATCAACGGAGATTGAGTGAGTTAATCTAAAATGTTATGAAAGTTATTAAAAGATTAAAATAATGCTGTTTATTATATATATTAATGGAACATGCAGTAATTAGGGTAAACATACTTATTAAGCTCACCAAAATCTACATTGAGACATTTTAGTGCACAGGTATTGGTTTGAGTACAAGAAGTTATGTTAAAATGAAATATGAATCTTTCACACAATAATATTTAATTTTATTTTAAAGTATTATTATTATATTAAAGCGTTTAAATTATGATATACATCATTAAATGCAAAAAGTCTGTCTGTGCTTAATGGGTTCATGTTTGTACCCTTTAAGATGGGTTCATGTTTGAACACCCCATTAAGCTCACATATGCATGTTTTTTTAGGAAAATTCTTGTTTATTTTAAAGACTTTTAAAGAATAATTTTATAAAGATTAACTTGAAGTGACAACCATCAGTTAATATTTAAAGTATGTTTATGAAGTATTTACATAGACGTTCAGTGTGGATGAGCTTAAAGGGAGCACACTGAGATTTATTGGAACAGCAAACCTTTTTTTAATTAATAAATTAATAAATAAGGACAATTTTGCTAAATAATCTATGTCATGTATTAAGTTCATACATATTTTAATATGAACAGCTATTATAGAAAACATCTATGAAATTATACTTTTTCTTATTGAAATCACACTATAAACTGTAAATGTATAATATAATGGATTTAAAAGTACAAGCCAGTAATGCCTGTGAAGTAATATATTAGTGTAGCACACAATCTTATATAGCTAGTAAGCTAACTGTTGCACCTGCGCTATGTTGCTAAAACTATCTTTTGGATCTAACTGTAATTGTTTCCCACATCCAGGTTCCAGGTTATAATATGCAAAAGTCTAAATATTAATCTCTTAATTTTGAAAATTATACTTACCGAAGGCTTAAACATAAAAAAAAAAATTAAAAAAAAGCACATTTAAGGGGCTCCTCTTTTCATTTTTTAAATCGAAATCGACCGAAATTAAGTCACAATCTCGAACTTCGAATTAAAAAATGGAATCGTCTATGCTGCCACGTCCCCATGTCACGTCTGGTTGCTTGCCAAACGAAAAAAACACACGTGTTGAAGTGCTGCGAGTCAACCTCCTCTAACTTAGCTACATCCACTCAAAAGATAGCATGGCAACTGCAGATGCAGGAGACCCATTGACAAAACCTTAACCTCTTTCACTGAAGTCGCCGGTGTGGAAGTATTTTGGATTTCCAGTGAGTTATGACAACGTTCGTGTTGTCGACAAAAAAGCCACAGTTTGCAAGCTCTGCTATGTGCGTATACCATATTCTTTCACTGGCAGCAGGTCTAACATGGCAGGGCATCTCCGTAGGCACCACAAAAACATAGATTTATCTGTTAAACTAATAACTGTAACACAAACTACTCTTCTGTCTTCATTTGGAATTAAACTTCTAAGTATCAACTTGTGCAAATGCAATTATGCGCACGTTGAGAGTATCATAGGCCAGACATGCGACTGGTTTTAGGGATTTAATTGGCGTGCTAGAACCACGCAACGAAATCCCAAGTAGAACGCATCTCACAGCTACGGTGATTCCCTCCATGTACAATAATGTAAAGGAGAAAGTTATTGAAGGTCTGAGCAGCGCACATTTAGTTTATTGTTTTTGTTTGTTTTGTTGTGAACTTGAATGTCATCTTCTGTGAAGAAGACTGCACTTACAAAAGAGAAACTAGATGGCAGGTTATTTTGCTTAAGTTTTCAATTGACTGAAGATATAAGTTTATTGATACATTATGTTGTTAATAAATGTTTTAAATTTGACAATGTAGTGTGGTACATTAAGAACAAAGGTCAGATATTATATTACAGAAAAGTTTAGTCTAAAAATGGCATAGCAACCTGCGCATAAAAAAAAAAATAAAAAAAAAAAAATAATGTAAAAATCGAGAATCAAATCGAACTGTGACCTTAGAATCGAAAATTGCATCGAATTTGGAGAATCGTAACACCCCTAGACAGCTTTCAAAGCTGGCCACCAGACAATGTGAACACACAGGTACCCATAACTCAGTGTGCAATGGTCTGATTAGCTTGAAATTACAGGAGGTATATAGTAACAAACACATCATTTGGTTAAGACATCAAGTAGGATGATAAATTATTTTTTTCTTTTTATAATCTAAGCTCAAAGATAGTATTGTGCTTAATGGGTACTTGAGCTTAATAGGTATGTTTACCCTATTGTTCTTTATACTGTGTTAGGGGAGAACAGCGATAAGTGAGATTGCATGTGTGCCAGCTACCACGTGAGCTTTTTCTGTGTGCTTCAGAGTTTCAATAAGAGTGAGTTTTGCTCATTATACTCTCTTGAAGTGTGTATATGAAGAGTATTGTACCCTGTGTGTTAAGTGTATACTATTTAATTCAGTCTAGTTACTGACTGGTTTGAACAAAAGGGGTTAAAGTGTAATGTGTGTAACGTGTTCATGTGGTAAAATGTGCAGATTTCTCATGTATGCTGTGTTTTATTTCTTTCTGTAGGCACATATACTCACCTAAAGGATTATTAGGAACACCTATTCAATTTCTCATTAATGCAATTATCTAATCAACCAATCACATGACAGTTGATTCAATGCATTTAGGGGTGTGGTCCTGGTCAAGACAATCTCCTGAACTCCAAACTGAATGTCAAAATGGGAAAGAAAGGTGATTTAAGCAATTTTGAGCGTGGCATGGTTGTTGGTGCCAGACGGGCCGGTCTGAGTATTTCACAATCTGCTCAGTTACTGGGATTTTCATGCACAATCATTTCTAGGGTTTACAAAGAATGGTGTGAAAAGGGAAAAACATGCAGTATGCGGCAGTCCTGTGGGCGAAAATGCCTTGTTGATGCTAGAGGTCAGAGGAGAATGGGCCGACTGATTCAAGCTGATAGAAGAGCAACTTTGACTGAAATAACCACTCGTTACAACCGAGGTATGCAGCAAAGCATTTGTGAAGCCACAACACGCACAACCTTGAGGCGAATGGGCTACAACAGCAGAAGACCCCACCGGGTACCACTCATCTCCACTACAAATAGGAAAAAGAGGCTACAATTTGCACAAGCTCACCAAAATTGGTCAGTTGAAGACTGGAAAAATGTTGCCTGGTCTGATGAGTCTTGATTTCTGTTGAGACATTCAGATGGTAGAGTCAGAATTTGGCGTAAACAGAAGGAGAACATTGTTACCACTGTGCAGGCTGGTGGTGGTGGTGTAATGGTGTGGGGGATGTTTTCTTGGCACACTTTAGGCCCCTTAGTGGCAATTGGGCATCGTTTAAATGCCACAACCTACCTGAGCATTGTTTCTGACCATGTCCATCCCTTTATGACCACCATGTACCCATTCTCTGATGGCTACTTCCAGCAGGATAATGCACCATGTCACAAAGCTCGAATCATTTCAAATTGGTTTCTTGAACATGACAATGAGTTTACTGTACTAAAATGGCCCCCACAGTCACCAGATCTCAACCCAATAGAGCATCTTTGGGATGTGGGGGAACGGGAGCTTTGTGCCCTGGATGTGCATCCTACAAATCTCCATCAACTGTAAGATGCTATCCTATCAATATGGGCCAACATTTCTAAAGAATGCTTTCAGCACCTTCAATCAATGCCACATAGAATTAAGGCAGTTCTGAAGGCGAAAGGGGGTCAAACACAGTATTAGTATGGTGTTCCTAATAATCCTTTAGGTGAGTGTACAAGCCTCTACCGTTGTTTTGCACACCTCTTATTGATTTGAGATTATCATTGTGAAGAACCTTCTTATTTTTGTTATGTAATTCGGTTACTACTTTGTTTTCTGCACTCATTGGAGTAAACTGGATGGTTTGATTATGTTTGTTATGTTATATGCCTTTTATTAATTGGAAGTGTATCCCCAAAAACTGTTTTTCTTCCCTAAACAAGAAATATATTAATGCTGTGTCTCCTTTGAGCTCAGTCAGGAATAAAAGAATATTTTTTTGTAGATGTCATGGCTGTGTCTTCCTGACATAAGAGAAGACATTGAACAGCCACATCTGAATACATTTATGATATACATTTAACCTTGAAAACATATTTAAAACATTTTCAAAATATTAATTTAAATAGACAGTAAGATGCATACACTTACATGTATTCAAGGTACAAGGAAATATGTGATTACATTTTAACTTTTCTTAAAAAAATAAAAATTATAAAAAGTTTTTCACTATATGAAACCAACATGAATACAAAGAGTATGGCGCATGCTAGATGTTCAAAAAAGACCTTTCCTTTTTTCTGACAGAGTCCTCTCCTGTCATAACCCGTGTTTTCTTTCAAGACATGTCAGAAGTTATTCACACTCAAAGAAGGGCTTCAGTTTCCTGATGTCCTGCTTCTACAACAAGAGACACTCACACTTAGTGCACACTTGCCACAGTAGATAAAACAAAACAACAATGTCCTATTTCATCAGCCCTGTGAGAGTATGGAAACCTGGCATGCCTGTTAGAAAGTGTGTCACCTGCCCCAAAACTAAAAAAAGAAATGTGCATCTACTACTATTCTATATTCTAACATACAGAAATGTCAAATAACTAAACTAGCTATAGACTTTGTAGACATATTTCATTACCTGTTCATTTTTTATAAGAATCTTGGCCTCTTTATTTAGTGCATTATATAAGCTCAGAGGAAATTCTATTTTTAAGAATATTTCCTGAAGATGTAACTGAATGCTATTACATCCAGCCCCAAGCATTCACAACCTGTCTGTCCATCCACTGCTCTTCCTTCTCTAGTCTCTCCCTTTTTCTCATGTGTGGGGAATAGAATATGTCCCTCTTTCCCCATTTCACCGTTCCCACCATGAGGAGGCTCCCTGACTGCCTTTGGAGTCTGGCTTCCGTCTAATTAATGAAGGGAAATTAAAGGATATGGCTCTTTTTTTTATCAGTCTTAATATGTCTGATGGCTCATTAAAAAACATTCTGTCCGTGTCCTGTGATTCGATAGCTGCTCCTGCTGGGAAAAGAGAGAATCAGCGTGGAGAGTCTCTAATCTCCCTCCCCTCATCCTCATCCCTTGTTCACAGCATGCACATGTATTCTGATGGGGGAAATGAAGGAGAGTGGATCCACATGGCTTCTTTTGACTTTCTGCAGAACAAAGGGTCTCTGTAAAAATGCCACTCTTTTTGTCTCAAACCACATGGGACATTGCTAATTTATCCCTGTGATAGTTCCGTTTTGTCTGGGTCCTTGCGAGCGCTCCCGCACCGGATCTGGAAGCTGTGAGGTCAAGAATGGAACAACATCAATGGTGCTCAGCTTCCTTGGAGACTTTCAAAGTACTTTCCGTGTGTTTTTGTTCCTTCAAATCACTATACGACTAACAACTTGAGGGACAGTCTTTGGAGACTGTCACAGTAACACAGCATGCATTTATTTACCAAAGCCTTCCTGTTACCTTTTTAAACTTTTAAACTTTTAGCACAAGCGATACATCTCTGACCCAGTTTTTAATTCTGACAAACCAAACAAGAATTGTTTTCCTGCTTTAACAAAATGTTCTGTGATAAAATAGAGAGTACATCTGCACCTTCACTGAACCCAAGTTGTTTTTGTGAAGAAGGCTTGACTGCCTATTTATAAATGTGGCTTTATATCTGGCCATTTGTATATATATATATATATATATATATATATATATATATATATATATATATATATATATATATATATATATATATATATATATATATATATATATATATATATATATATATATATATATATATATATATATATATATATATATATATATATATATATATGTATATATATATATATATATATATATATATATATATATATATATATATATATATATATATATATATATATATATATATATATATATATATATATATATATATATATATATATATATATATATATATATATATATATATATATATATATATATATATATATATATATATATATATATATATATATATATATAAAGTAATTGCTGAATCTACTAAAGAAAAACTTGTGAAAACTGATTTTGGAAAATGTGTTGATTTAACTTGATTATACTGAGTAGTGTGAACTTTTAGGTGGATGCAATAGTTAAACTAAGCAAGTTTAGTACATAGTACTAAAGAGTGTTGAGTGTGTTGTACTAAATGCATGTTCACTGTTGCAAATGTGTGGAGCAAAGAATTTGAATAATAATAATAAAATTAATTTAATAAAAAAATGTTACCTACAATTAGAAACGGTTGTTGAGTTGATAATAGCCAATATTTGCCAATATAATCGGAGCTTGATTACTGGCCTTTTCAGCATAGGCAATGCGCCCGTGCATGCGTCGGTACACAGTTGTTTGAAGACAACGTTGACGAAGAAGAAATTTCAGCTCGTGTTCGGGGTGTGCTATGATGGCCTATTTATAAACCTATAATAGAATTTTATTTGCTCATTGTGTGGAAAGAGAAAAAAGTAATAAAAAGGCATACTGAGGCAGGATAGTTTTATGTCGAATGAGACCGTTTGAGATAATTGGCTTACTAGCTAACTTAGGTTGCTGACATCAATTTTTACTGAACACTGGTTTCATGTACATTTTGTAAGCTATTTTACTCGGTTGTAAGTTCGTGGTTTATCATTTTTGATATGTAAAACGCGTGCAGCCTATACTAAACGAACATTCTTTCTACTTCTTCAACTTAAAAATCGTCCGACATCGTTGTTTTTTTTTGCTAAAGGACGTTTGTATTGGTCTTCGCACGACCGCTTTGTAAACACGGGGCTGAACTTTCAGACATGATTACACAATCACTGGCACATCGCAGAGCAGTGCAAGATGAGCAATTTACGTTATAAAATTGCTCTGAAGCCCTTCCTTTTAAAACTGCATTGATTTGGACCTTCAACCATTGGTTCCCATTGAAGTCCATTATGTGGAGAAAAATCCTGGAAAGTTTTCCTCAAAATGTAATTTATTTTCGACTAAATGAAAGACATGGACATCTTGGATGAGATGTTGGGGGTGATGAAATTATCAGGACTTTTTCATTTTGAAGTGAACTAATCCTTTAACCATTACTGAGTTGAGTTTGAGTGAATAGATCTATGCCTTAAAAAAAAAAAAAAAAACTCTAAAGAAAATTGTTTTGTACTGTTTTACAGATACTTTTGTATTTTTATTTTCCAATAAATATATTAGAATAGTTTTATTAGAAGATAACTTTAAAGAGAACTGTATTAGAAAAGTTGTTTTGTACTAAACTTGTTACAGACTGTTCGGTGTTTGCAAAATTTGCTTTTGACCACGTTGTAAACGTAAAAACAATGTTTGTCTTTTTATTTCACTAGTGCAGTATGTGCTTTTTTTTTTTTTTTTTTTTTTATGTTGTTGGCGGGCCATGATGGGGCATGACTTGAGTAATGTCTTAAATTAATATTGTTATATAGAGCAAATAAACATTCTAGTGTTGTGCGAAATCTGTTGTCTGTCTTTGTATTCTCAACTTAAAATAACTATTTTGTTTGAGTTCTGCTTACAAACTCCAACTTATATCTGTAAGTTGGTTGAACTTTTGAAATTGAGTTACTTGTACTCAAGTTGTATGGTAACCTCTACAAATACACAAGTTAACTCTACAAAGTAGTAGCAAGTAGTATCAAGTCAAAAATTATGACCTAATTTGCTTAAATTCTGAGGCAATCAGTTTCACAGCTTTTCTAAGTAAAGTCAACTTTTTACAGTGTGTGTGTGTATGTGTGTGTGTGTGTGTATATATATATATATATATATATATATATATATATATATATATATATATATATATATATGCATGATCCAATCTAATTTTTCTCTCATAAAAATATGACAGATTTATTAGTTATTATTTATTATTTATTACTCTCAGACAAATATTTTACTGCTCTCTCTACGCATAACAGTGCATGGAGAGCTTTATGGAATGGGTTTCCATGGCCAAGCAGCTGCATCCAAGCCTTATATCGCCAAGTGCAATGCATAGCGTTGGATGCAGTGGTGTAAAGCACACCGCTACTGGTCTCTAGAGCAGTGGAGGTGTGTTCTCTGGAGTGACAAATCATGTGTCTCTGTCTGGCAATCCGATGGACGAGTCTGGGTTTGGTGGTTGCCAGGAGAACAGTACTTGCCTGACTGCATTGTGCCAAGTGTAAAGTTTGGTGGAGGGGGTTATGGTGTGGGGTTGTTTTTCAAGGGTTGGACTTGGCACTTAGTTTCAGTGAAAGGAACTCTTAATGCTTCAGCATACCAAGACATGTTGGACAATTTCATGCTCCCAACTTGTGGGAACAGGCCTCCCAAAACTTTTGGCAATATAGTGTGTGAGTGTGTGTGTGTGTGTGTGTGTGTGTGTGTGTGTGTGTGTGTGTGTGTGTGTGTGTGTGTGTGTGTAAACATTTTAAAATTAATTTTTATGTTCCCTAAATGTATCTTGCACCACTTATTGCTGGTCACACCATATGACATTGATTTATCAAACAAAAGTCATTTTCCAAGTCTTCTTTTTTTTTTTTTTCTCACCTAAGACATAAAAGATTGTGCCACCGCTTAATCTTTTCAAGAATTTCACTCATGTATTACCTTGACGCCCCCAAAAATAACTAAATTAATTTATATTCAGAAATTAAAAAACATATTCATCATATAAGAGGTGTTTTAAATCATTATGTATTAATTGCATTTTTTATATATTTCTGATGCAATTTCATTGTCATTGACCCATGAATCAAACAAACCTCTATGTCAATGACAATATTCTTTTCACCGTTTGTCGTTTCATCCTTCATTTATTTGAAATGGATTAAAAGTGCGTCTCTACCCTGATAAATGTTGAAACGATGATTGTTGCTGCTGAATTAGAGTCATACTGTAGGTGGAATGAAAGGATTTACGGCTTTGTTTAGATAACTTAAAATACGTTTCTCACCAGAAGCTTGGGTTCACTGTGACATGGCAGAGCTTAATTGTGACTCATCCATGTAAAAGCTAGTCATGGCAGTGCTGCCTCCTCTTTCTGTGTCCGCTCACATTCCCCACTTCCTGTCTGCATTCACCCCATAAAAGACACTTAATATTTCCACCTTCATGTATTCTCAATTCTGTGTTTGTTAATAGCTCGTAGATGAATGTGTTTGCTTCTAATGAAATTGATTCTTTTATCCTGCAAAAATGAAAGGCTGCTTGTTAAAATGCTTTCACAAGAGGACTGTGTGCACAAAAGCAAAGCAATAACTCTAAACAAAACAAACAAAATAGAGGTGGTCTCCTTCTTTGTCTGGCCAAGTTTTCTTCCCACTTCTATTTCTTCTCCTTTGTTTATCCACTCATTTGGGCTTGCTGATAAATAACAGTTATTACACAAGTTTTGCAGGTGTAAATGAACAAATAGAACAGAAATAGCCAGAAAAAGATGCATTCCCACTTACACTAATGTAAATTTCACCTCACTCTTGACAACAAAACCAAATAATACACAACATTATGGCAGACTTTTTTTTTTTTTTTTTTTTTTTTTGCACACTCAGCAAACACTGAAAAGCAATTTTGTAGAACAGCTCATTGGATTTCTGAGAGGTTCTCCAGTGCAGTGAAAACACAGCTTCTAAGGATTTCAAAATGGTGTGTCAATAATGGATAAGACATGCTTGTAGAGCATTCCTAAGTAAAACTTGCTTTGATCTATGATCTACTTCCTGTGGAAGGCCGTTTCAGATAATATAAAGGTACAGTCATTTTGACTTCACACAATCCACGGTCTCACCTTATATCTCGTAATTGTGACTTTATGTGTCCAGTGTGACTATATGTTGCCATACCACTATATATCTTCCAGTTGTGGCTTTATATCTGGCCATATGACTTTATATATCTCGCAAATGCGACTTTATTACTCACAAAGTGACTAAGTATCTCATTAATGTGACATTATGGGCCAGATTTACTAACAGCTTGCACCAGCACAAACCCTCTTTTGCTGTTAAAAAATACTGTCAGGATTTTCTGAAGACACGCAGTAAAAAAATAGCGCTGAAAAGGCGTGGACAGGGTTATTTTTGCGGGTGAACTTATTGCATATGTATTTGTAGGAGTTTCCTCAAACATGTCTTAAACCAGATGCTAATTTGCGCTGTTCTTGGTTGGTCATTATGGAAATGATCCGGCTGCATCTGTGTTCTTTCATTTGCACGTTGTCAGTAGATCACGCGCAGAACTTTTCACCCTCATTGGCGTTGTTTTGAAATTGCACTCTCACACTAATTTGCCCTGTTTATTAAATCTGGTCCTAAATTTCACAAAACGACTTTATATCTTGCACTTGCGACTTTATCCCCGGTTTCATAGATGAGGCTTAAGCCTAGTCCCAGACAAGAGGTCATCCCCAAACTGTTCCCACAAAGTTGGGAGCATGATATTGTCCAAAATGTCTTGGTGTGCTGAAGCATTAAGAGTTCCTTTCACTAGAACTAAAGGGCCAAGGCCAACACCTGAAAAACAAACCCACACCATAATCCCCCCCCCTCCACCAAACTTTACACTTGGCACAATGCACTCTGGGACTTTTTATTTATTTATTTATTTATTTATTTAGGCATCTAGGTATATAGGCGCCTAACCCCCAATCACTCCCCGGTTGCCACAGCAAAAAATGGTTGCTCACTGCTCCGGGTGTCATGTCATCCGGACTAAAGAGGACAAGGACAACCCAAGTTGTTATCAGTGCTCAATTCAGAAGCCTGCATCTCTGATGGTATGGGGTTGCATGAGTGCGTGTGGCATGGGCAACTTACACATCTGGAAAGGCACCATCAATGCTGAAAGGTATATCCAAGTTCTAGAACAACATATGCTCCCATCCAGACGTCGTCTCTTTTAGGGAAGACCTTGCATTTTCCAACATGACAATGTCAGACCACATACTGCATCAATTACAACATCATGGCTGTGTAGAAGAAGGATCCAGGTACTGAAATGCCCAGCCTGCAGTCCAGATCTTTCACCCATAGAAAACATTTGGTGCATCATAAAGAGGAAGATGCGACAAAGAAGACCTAAGACAGTTGAGCAACTAGAAGCCTGTATTAGACAAGAATGGGACAACATTCCTATTCCTAAACTTGAGCAACTTGTCTCCTCAGTCCCCAGACGTTTGCAGACTGTTATAAAAAGAAGGGGGTATGCCACACAGTGGGAAACAAGGCCTTGTCCCAACTTTTTTGAGATGTGTTGATGCCATGAAATTTAAAATCAACTTATTTTTCCCTTAAAATTATACATTTTCTCAGTTTAAACATTTGATATGTCATCTATGTTGTATTCTGAATAAAATATTGACACATCATTGCATTCTGTTTTCATGTCCCAACTTTTTTGGAATCGGGTTTGTATATAATATGAGTGTGTGTAGTATGAATGTAATGCAGACTCACTACATTCACCATGTTGTCATTCTTGTGTGACCTACCAGCATCAGTTGTGTCGCTTCACTGCCATTCCTATTCCATGGTCTTATGAGATAGTAAAGTGTCCATCGTATGCACACTTCAGAAGTAGTAGGTCATCTGGGTACTTTTTGCCTACTCTTTTATGAGTACTGTGAATTTAGACACCCTTTTGTCACCCACTATATATTCGGGAAGAATGCGATTTCGGATGCAGCCAGTGTAGCTTCTAGTGCAGCACAAAATGACAAAAGCAAAATACTCTACCCGCACCAGCAGAAAAGTTCGGTCATCAGTGTGGGAGTTTTTTTGGATTCTATAAAAAAGAAGGGATTCTGCAGGGGTTGCTGATTTAAGGTAGGTTTTTTTATTTTTATTTATTTTTTTTACAGCTATGGTTACAAACTGTCTCTCTACTTCCCTACACTCGTATTAGTTAAAGATGAATTTGAAACTACACAGACCAAGGCTCCAATGGCCATTTGGTGCAGCGCAATGTTCGTTTGATCAGCATTTGGACACAGCCAGAAGACCATCATTCACAATGTGCTGTTTCAGCACCTCGGACAGTGACACAACTCAACGGACAGCTCAATGCCTCCCTTAGACTATAGATTACATTTTATTTATAAAGATTTATAATGATAAATTGGTTATCTCCCTTAGTGAGGGGAAATTGTCCGTTTTAACCTTTTTTACTCATTTATTCCAGTCGATTTGAAGCATTTACATGGCCAACGCCACATCTAAATGGGGTGTAATTGTAGCCTTGGGCTTGCTTGGCTATGTGTGATGTATTTGTAAACTGAGATGCAAATGTTTCCAGAAATTCAGAATCACTTTAACATTATGCTTTGTTGATGTCTGTGTGCATATGTGTGATTGACAGACACATTCTCCCTGTAAATGTTGTGTCTGAAATAAACTTTAATTATACATAATGTTTGCTGGCACAATAACTTATGAGTGTGCAAAATAAAAACTGTGTGCTTTTGAACCCCGAATGGCATCAATTAATTATTTGACTGTGTGCAGGTGTGCGTGTCGGTGTGTTCGTCCATCATCGGTTCCACCACATCCGTTTCCTGCTTTCTTCTTCATGGCATTGATTAACAGACTAGTTTAAATTCATTTCTCAAGCATGAGTGCTGATATATATTCGTAACACAACCCGTTGTAAACACCCTCACTGATTAGCCTTGACATCACCCTTGCTCACATACAAACAATCATATGGAAAACTCAATAAAGCCTGGCGTTTTGAAGACAAGCATTTTCAAATAAAATATGCTGCATGGAAAACAAATGCCCTCCATCAAGATATTCCTTTTGAGAAACACAATGTGTCCCGTGGCTTTGATGACAGCAAAAAATTGATTCCAATCCAAGATACTAATGTGCTTTATCAGTGCTATTAACTGAAAAGTATAAATAAGTGTATCGCACGAATAGGCTCAGCTCAATATCCGTTTGATAACAGCAGGTTGCACAAACACAAAGACACACACACACAAAGTGGCTGTCAGCAAGAAGGACCATTGTTTTAAAAGCCTAGACAGTTTGCCAACCCTGTTCAACAACTCTCCCATGGTCGACAATCTATTGATATCTCAGCAGGCAACAAGACCCAACAGCAACAAAGCCATCGACCCGCCCCTACCCCCTCCTGAGCCAGGAGGCAGCGGGACGAGGAGAAAAAAAACATGGATAGAGAGGAAGAGATACTTTTTGAATAGTCACAAGGGAAAATACTGAACAATTTGAGCATAATTTTACTGGAGGATGAACACTGCTGGGAAGAGAGTAAAGAAAAAATTATGTATGTAGCAATGGACAGCAAACTTGCCATTATTAAAGAAAAAGTACTTGAGGATTTTCAAAGTTAAAGGGTGGAGTGGACATGGAGGAATGGGCAAAGATTTCTCCTGCTGAGATAAATGCTTGCAAGAAGTTATTTCTGCCAAAAGGCCAGAATAAATAGTAGGGTGTAATTATTTTTTCCCCCTAATTTTTCAGAGACCATTCAATTGTTCAGATATTTGTATTGAATAAAATACTTTAAAGTCAAATTTAATATTAGTCAAACCTTATTATGTCAACATATATACTGTCCAAATGAAAAATGTTAACAATAAATGTACCCTTTAATGTACTTTTTAGGGTTAATTAATTTGACTAAAAATTAAAGACGTTTACAACATTTTCTGTTTCAAATAAATGCTGTTCCTTTTAACTGTCTATTCATCAATGAATCCTGAAAAAAAAAAAAAAAAAAAGACAATGGTGTAAGAAACTCTGTATAAGGGAAACAGGTCTATTTAGCTCAAATGAATGAATTAATTAATTCATAGGGAATTTTGAAAGAGTATTTTACTGCCGAGCATATGACTCATACAGCGTTCATTTGAATGGGCCATAACTATCAACTCTGCAGTGGATATTAAAATCCAAACAATAGTGAAACATTATTTCATAGCCAGGTAACATAGATCAGCAGTTTGAGACATTAAATTTGTAAGCACATAACACAAGAACACTTATCTTTAAATACAAACAAAATTTGATTGATTACTCTAGCATGTAAAACTAACATCACACACACACACACACACACACACACACACACACACACACACTCACACGCATTGCAAAAAGGAAGAAAGTGAGGAAAGAATGAGTTTTAAGAGAGAAATTATAAAATCCTAAGTTTCTAACAATATATGCATTTATAACACATGACCTGAATGAACCATCAATCATTAATTTAACCCTCCTATCATTGCTTAGGCGGGGCTATTCAATTTGATATCATTGAACTAGTTCAGTTTAAAATTTGGAGGTCACTTGCATTTGTGTCTTGTGTCATCTTTGAATGGGGATTCCCTTTTCCGTCCTGGCAGCAGGGGTTTCCCAGGTTCAGTGCTTCACTGACAGTCTTGTCGTGTCTTTGATCGACATCTTGGGAAGCCAATCATGTGGCGTGTTGGCGACTGGATGGAAAGTCTTGTGGGTATTGTTTTAAGTTGAAGCGCGCTCGTTGTAGATTCGTCGAGAGAAACTTTGCGGCAAAACTTAACTTGGACCACAAGACTAAACAGAAAGAAAATAAACTTAAGTAAAAGAAAGGAAAGTGAGATGAGAGTATTCAGATGGCTTGAAATGAAATCATTAACCCATTTTCTCAGATCTTGGTCTGCCATGATCGTCTGATCATCTATCGCTCCTTTTAGACTGACTTCAATAGGTTTTTTAGTAGGCTTCCTTTGTTCGTGTTCTGATATTAATACTCAAATATTTGGCCATCCTCCTGGATGGGTTCTAGACAATTAGGGATCATCTTGGTTCAGGGTTGACTGTGTCCCCACCCTCACCATAAATGATCTGTTATCTCTGGTCTCCTAACTTCCCGTTCTTAAACAGAGTACAGTTAGACATGATTTCTTATTATAAGAACACAATACATTCTACACAAAATTAAATCAAGTCATCTTTTGAAATATAAACAAACAAAAAGATACCAAGAAATGTACACTTTCAATCACTCGTTCATTACTTGATATAGAATTATGCAATCGAAGGCTGCTTGAATGCAAGTCCAACTATCAATGATTTTGTGACTTGATGCAGTTTGTACGTGCCAACAGTTTCTGTGTATTTTTCCTATGGATTTAACTGTGTCACTGAGTTCATTTGAAAGGTCATTAAAACAGCAGGGATCTGGTTTGACTCTTTGTCGTGGAGATCAAACAAAGTCTGTTGTTATCTTTGGTGTTGCTCAGAGTTGCCAATGTTTGCAGGGCAATAAATTACTTAGCTTTTGTTGTTTTTTTTTTTTTTTTTTTTTTTTTTTTTTTTCGTCACTTGATGGTGATTGACTGGCGCCTGGTTTTTCCCGGTGATAGATGGTTGATTTTGAGGGTCTGGAACGTTGAGTTGGGTTTTGTGTGGAATTATGTTTGAACAAATCATCTGGAAGATTAATTTGTGTCTGACGTGCCCTCAATCCCTATAATGGTTTATATATATAAAAAATATATATATATAGGTAACACTTTGCAATAAGGTCTCATTTGTTAACATTATTAACTAGCATTAACTAACAATGAGCAATACATCTGTATTTATTAATCTTTGTTAACTAAAAATACAACTGTACATTGATTGTTCATGTTAGTTCACAGTGCATTAACACACTTTTGATTTAAATAATGTATTAGTAAATGTTGAAATTAACATTAAATAAGATTATTATATGCTGTAGAAGTATTGTTCATTCTTAGTTCATGTTAACTAATGAAACCTTATTGTAAAGTGTTGCAAAATATAAAGCAGCTCAACTGTTTACAAGTGTGATAATAACAAATGTTTCTTGAGCATCAAATCAGCGTATTAGAATGAATTCTCAAGGATCACGTGACACTAAAGACTGGAGTAATGATGTGGAAAATTCAGCTTTGCATCACTGGAATAAAATACATTAAAAAATAAAATAAAACAGGATTCTTTGTTTTTTTTTTCATTGAGAGTTTTTTTTTTATATTTCACAATATTACTATTTTTATTGTATTTTTTATTTAATAAATGCAGCCTTGGTGGTGAGCATAAGAGTTTGTTAAAAACAAATCCTATTGTTCACAAAAAAAAAAAAAAAAAAAAATATATATATATATATATATATATATATATATATATATATATATATATATATATATATATATATATATATATATATATATATATATTCATCCATATCTGTTTGAACCAGAAACTGATTCAGAAAAGGATAAATGAATTATACAGGGTCCTCTACAAGTCTATGTATCCGAATGGTAATGTGTTTTGTCACTCTCTACAATGTCGGACATACACTGATCAGGCATAACATTATGACAGGTGAAGTGAATAACTCTTCATCACGGCACCTGTTAGTGGAAGGGATATATTATGCGGCAATTGAGCATTTTGTCCTCAAAGTTGATGTGTTAGAAGTGGGAAAAATGAGCAAGCGTAAGGATTTAACCGAGTTTGACAAGGGCCAAATTGTGATGGCTAGACAACTGGGTCAGAGTATCTCCAAAACTGCAGCTCTTGTGGGGTGTTCCCGGTCTGCAGTGGTCCGTATCTATCAAAAGTGGTCCAAGGAAGGAACAGTGGTGAACCGGCGACAGGATTGGCCAAGGTTCACTGATGCATTTGGGGAGCGAAGGCTGACCCGTGTTGTCCAATCAAACAGACGAGCTACTGTAGCTCAAATTGCTCAAGAAGTTAATGCTGGTTCTGATAGAAAGGTGTCAGAGTACACAGTGCATCACAGTTTGTTGCATATGGGGCTGCAACTGTGGGATGTGCTGAACAAACAAGTCTGCTGCTAACATCTTGGTGTCAGATACCACAGCACACCTTCAGGGGTCTAGTGGAGTCCATGCCTTGATGGGTCAGGGCTATTTTGGCAGCAAAAGGGCGACCAACACAATATTAGGTCATAATGTTATACCTGATCGGTGTATAATGGTAATTAATATGATTAGTGTTTGGATTGACTATGTTATCAAACAGCTATCAACAATGAGTAATACATATGAGGCACAATCCAGTAGAGCAGGGTTCTGACCTGCTCATATGTTTAGTAAGAGAAGGAAGGCAGGCTTGGTGACCCAAATGTAAATCTATATTTTTAACAGCACCACAAGCTCTCTTGCTGGCCTGAGCATTTTTTTCTCATTGGATTTCATTCCTGCTAAAATGTCATCTCTTAGACAGTCTTGCTGGTGATAGAGAGAGAGTTATTTAGCTTTTATGGCATGTAGTGGAAGAGAGACATAGGAAGAAAAACTATGTGTGATCTGTGAAAGAAAAAGATGGAGAGTGAGTAACTATGCTTATACCAACCACATGCATGTTGCTCATTCATATATATGGCGAATTCCATATATAGGCCTATTTAACACTAGAACCGTCCAGGGGTCGCTGTATACCTAAAACCGCCAGCGGGTAAAATTTACCCATGCAGATGATTACTGTTTTGATACAGTAAAAAACGTCTCGGTTACGTATGTAACCCTCGTTCCCTGAAGGAGGGAACGGAGACGCCACGTCGGAGTACCGACGAATAGGAATCTCGCTCGCGAGAGCCAATCTACTTCGAGTGTAACTAAAACGAGCCAATGCACATTGGCATGCAATGATTGCACCAGGTGCTCATGCCACGCTGTGCGGGTATAAATGAGACACAGGTGATTGCATCAAATTAGCCTTTTGCTGAGGAGCCGAGTAGGTAGGCAGGCACCCCAGCAGGGTACAGAGGACATGGCGACGGGACGTGGCGTCTCCGTTCCCTCCTTCAGGGAACGAGGGTTACATACGTAACCGAGATGTTCCCATTCAGTCGGTCCTCTCGACGCCACGCCCGAGTACCCGACGAATAGAAATCCCTACCAAAGTGCCATGGCCTCTGCCCCTTCCAGTGCCCAGTGTGAGCCACCTGAGCTCTCTTACCTGATGAGACGGGGCTCACACCAGGAAGTCCATCACTGCTGTTCCGCATGACCCTGTTCAGTGATTATTGGATGACACTGGGAAAGCGTGCCCTAGAAAAGGGGCCGCTGCGGAGCCCACATCGTACCCCGGAGGAGTTATGTGGAGTACAAAGCTGAGCCGTAGCCCGCAAGGGAGGAGGGGGCTCAGTCCCGGTGACGGGAAGGCTCTCCCAAGGGAAAGACACGGGCTTCCCGTAGGAGCGACCGTGGAAGAAATATGGGATCCCCGCAGGGTCACTCATATAAGCCCAGCCCATTACCGGTTCTCAAGGATTCAGCGGCAAGGGGCCTGATGCCCGACGTTCCCGCGACGTCCGGCACCGAGGAGATGGAGGACTCACAGAGTTTGCTTCTGGAGAATAAGAGCGCCGGAGCGCAGCAAGCCGACAAGAGCCGGGGCCTCTCAGTGCTTCTACCCGTTTGAGGTGAGAACACAGGAGGAGACCAGCTCTACACGTAGGCTATAGAATCTAGCGAACGTGTTGGGTGTCGCGCCAGCCCGCAGCTCTACAGATGTCTGACAGCGAGGCGCCACGTGCCAGCGCCCAGGAGGATGCAACACTTCTAGTAGAGTGTGCTCGCTTTCCGAGCGGACAGGGCACACCTTGTGCTTGGTAAGCCAAGGTGATGGCATCCACTATCCAGTGGGCCATCCTCTGCTTGGAGACAGCCTTTCCCTTCTGCTGGCCTCCGTGACAGACAAAGAGCTGATCTGAGGTTCTGAAGCTTTGAGTTCTATCCACGTAGATCCGCAGAGCGCGGACGGGACAGAGCAAAGCTAGGGCTGGGTCTGCCTCCTCCGGGGCAGCGCTTGCAGGTTCACCACCTGGTCCCTGAAGGAGTGGTAGGAACCTTGGGCACATAGCCAGGCCGTGGCCTTAGTACCACGTGGGTATTACCCGCCCGAACTCTAGGCACGATTCGTCGACCGAAAATGCCTGCAGGTCCCCTACCCTCTTGATGGAGGCCAATGCAGCCAACAGCAAAGTCTTCATAGACAGAATCTTTAGCTCTGCTGACTGCAAAGGCTCGAATGGGGCATTCTGGAGTGCTCGGAGCACCAGAGCAAGATCCCAAGAGGGTATGGAGGGGGTCGAGGAGGATTTAACCGTCTCGCCCCTAAGGAACCTGACGACCAGGTCGTGCTTCCCAACCGACTTACCTTCTACGTGGTCGTGATAGGCGGATATAGCAGCAACATAGACCTTGAGGGTGGAGGGTGACAGCCTCACGCTCCAACCCTTGTTGCAGGAAGGAAAGCACAGACGCGATCGAACATCTTCGGGGTCCTCTCGGCGAGAAGAACACCACTCGGCGAACAGGTTCCACTTCGAGGCGTAAGCCTGTCTTGTAGACGGTGCACGTGCGAAGTGATGGTGTTAACTACCTCTTGGGGTAAGTCACCTAGAACCTCCGCGTCCCGTCCGGGGCCAGACATGAAGCTTCCACAGGTCTGGACGCGGGTGCCACAGGAGTGCCCGTCTCTGAGTCAGAAGGTCCTTCCTCAGAGGAATCGGCCAAGGAGGGGCTGTCGCGAGGAGCATAAGTTCTGGGAACCAGGTCCGGTTGGGCCAGTACGGGCGCCACCAACAGGAGCTGCTCCTCGTCCTTCCTGACCTTGCACAGTGTCTGTGCAAGTAGGCTCACTGGGGAAACGCATATTTGCGCAGCCCCTGGGGCCAGCTGTGCGCAAGGGCATCCGTGCGAGTGTACCCTCGGTCAGCGAATAGAACCACTGGCAGTGGGGCGTTTCTGGGGAAGCAAACAGGTCGACCTGTGCCACCCCGAACTGTCTCCCGATCAGCTGAACCACCTGGGGTGGAGTCGCCACTCCCTGGGAGCGCAGCTCGTGAGAGCTCGTCGGCCACACGGTTGCGCACACCAGGGACATGAATGGCCTGAAGCGACCTCAGACACTTCTGACTCCAGAGGAGAGAGATGGCGGGCGAGTTGCGACATGCGACGGGAGCGCAGACCACCTTGTCAGTTGATATACGCAACAGCCGCAGTGTTGTCCGTGTGGACCAGTACATCTTTGCCCCGTAACCGCCCTTTGAGGCGGCTCAGAGCAAGATGTACTGCTAGCAACTCGAGGCAATTGATGTGCCAATGCAGGTGCGGGCCCGCCCAAACCCCTGACACTGCATGCCCGTTGTACGTGGCTCCCCAGCCCATGGCGGAGGCATCCGTGAAAACCACAGTATGCCTAGACACCTGTTCCAGGGGCACTCCAGCCCGAAGGAACGAAGGGTCTGAACACGGACTGAAGGACTGGCGACAGGCCGGTGTGATGCTCACCGGTGAGTGCCGCGTTGCCACGCCCATCTCGGGACTCGCCGCCGTAGCCAATGCTGAAGCGGTCTCATATGAAGCAGGCCGAGCGGCGTTACTGCGCCCGCGGCTGCCATATGCCCCAGGAGCCTCTGAAACCGTTTCAGTGGAACCGCCATCCTGCCCTGAAACGTGTTCAGGCAGTTCAGCATCGACTGGACATGCTCCTCTGTGTGAGGCGCGCTGCCTGCTCGACCGAATCCAACTCCATACCGAGAAAAGAGATCCTCTGCCCGGGGCGAAGTTTGCTCCTTTCCCAGTTGACCCGAAGACCCAACTGGCTGAGGTGTCTGAGCACCAGGTCCCGGTGTTCGCACAACTGATCCCAGGACTGTGCTAGAAAGAGCCAGTCGCTGAGATAGTTGAGGATGCGAACGCCCCGTTCTCTCATGGGCACGAGGCCCCCTCCGTGACTTTTTCGTAAAGACATGGGGACAGGGCCAGCCCGAAGGGCAGGACTTTGTACTGATATGCTCAACCCTCGAACGCAAAGCGCAGAAATGGCCTGCGTCGAGGAAGGATCGAGACATGAAAGTACACGTCCTTCAGGTCGACCGCTGCAAACCAATCTTGGGGACGGATGCATTCGAAAATGCGCTTCTGCGTGAGCGTCTTGAACGGTAGCTTGTGGAGGCTCCGATTCAGGACTCGCAGGTCCAAGATTGGCCGTAACCCACCGGCTTTCTTGGGTACAATGAAGTACGGGCTGTAGAGGCCGGTCTTCATATCGGCTGGAGGGACCGGCTCTATCGCGTCCTTCGCCAGCAGGACAGCGATCTCCACACACAGGACATGGGCATCTGCAGCATTCACCGAAGTGAAGCGGATGCCCCTGATCCTGGGGGAGCGCCAGGCGAACTGAATCGCGTAGCCGAGCCTGATGGTCCGAATGAGCCAGTGAGACGGACCGAGGAGCACTAGCCAGGCTCCCAGGGACCGTACAAGCAGGACCATAGGGACCACCGGCGTACCCACCGTGGGGCAGCGAGGTGGAATGCAGATACCGGACTGGGGCGGCTGTCTCGTGGAGGCGGCCCGCAGCGAGGTGAGAGTGTGCCGTGCAACACTTACCTGATTCCACAGGTGGGCAGCAGGAACATGAGGGGGTTGTCCACTGCTGCCCGCTGGCGAAGGAGGAGGATGAGTGTGGTCCGGCGTTTGACCGGCCACAACTCTCCGAGCCCCCTGCGGACCCGGAGATGGAAGGAACTGCTCTTGTGTTGAGAACAGAGACAAAATGGAACACAAGATTCTCCTCCCGGCCCTCCACCGGGGGATGGAGCGGTGTGGTCACCATCTCCAGAAGAGCAGTCCTCCTCACCTCCGGGTCGCCCGTCTCGTGGCAGCCTGCCCTTGGCCTTGCCTCCCCTCTTGGCAGGCGTCTGGACGGTAGGGCGGCCTGCTTGCGCCCGGCCCACAACGCCGCTTGGGTGGAGGCTGCTGCTGCGCGCGGGAGCGGAGGCAGACGCAGGCGGCCGCCCTCGGCGACGAGCAGGCTGAGGCGCTGCCGGCGGCGGGGTGGAGACAGCAGCTGACCGCCGAGGCAGAATGTGACTGACCGCCTCAGTCTGCTTCTGTGCGGCCAAGAACTGATGGGCGAAGTTCTTGGCCGCGTCGCCGAGAGGCCAGTCTGGGAGGCGGGGAGTTAAGGAACCTGACTTTGTCGGTCTCCCTCATGTCCGCCAGACACAGCCAGAGGTGGCGTTCCTGGACCACCATAGTGGACATCATCGCGACCCACGGCCCGCGCCCGTAACCTTCGCCGCACGGCGCGAGGTCCGTTGCGGTTCTCAGTTCCTGGAGAACTGCGGGATCGTGACCACCCTCGTGCAAGGTCTTCAGAGCCGGGCCTGATGGACCTGCAACAACGCCGTGGCGTGTAAAGCGGAGCCTGCCTCTCCACAAGCCAGGTAGGCCTTCCCGATCAGATCGGATGAGTACCTACAGGCCCCGGAGGGAAGACACGGGTTCCCCTGGAAGTGGAGTTAGGGCACAGTTGCATAGCAACGGCCCGTTCCACGGGGAACTTTGCGTGTATCCCTTTGCAGGTCCGCCATCGAGGGTGGTGAGGAGGAGGATCCACTAGGCCGGTTTCGGGCAGTAAAAGGTGCCGTCCACGACCTTGTGAGCTCCTCGTGCACCTCCGGGAAAAAGGCACCGGGTGGGGCGCTGAGAACCAGCACGGGCCACCCCGAGAAACCAATCATCCAGCCTTGAGGATTCGGGACACGGTGGAGGGTTCCACACGAGCCCGACTCTCTCGGGCGCCCGGGCAAGCATAGCCATCATCTCCGGATCAGTATCGGGCACAGTGGGTCTACCCGAGGAGCCCCTGCGCCGACACATCCTCTCCAGAGAGTTCTGACCCTCCCTCCGATGCAGCGATGGACATCTGGTCCTCAAGGGAGCCCCAAAGGATACGGATGGTGCACATCTCGTGGATGGCCCACCAGCGTTCCAATGGCAGCTCTACTGGCTGCGGAGTGCGAGAGGATGAGGGTCCCCGGGGTTGGTTCCCTGGGGGAAACACACTCACCGTAACCCTCAAATCAGCCGGCCTACTGCCTGAAGTAACTCTCTGAGGAGAGTTAGATCCCGGCAGAGGCACAGAGGCTCCGCCCCTTGCAGACGGAGACGCGATCGCAACTCCGAGATGGTCATGTTCCCGCAGTGAGAACATGATTCATCCACCAGCGCTGCCTCAGCGTGCTGAACGCCCAAACACGAGATACAGCGCTGATGACCATCCTCGGTGACAGGAAACCACTGCATCCAGAAACACACAGATAGAATGTCATCTTGAAAAAGACGCAAGCTCTATCTGTGTAAGCTCTTTTCAGAAGGACGCTCTCCTTGGTGCTGAAGCACGCAGGGGAGGGGTCGCGGCGACACAGTCAGGGGTAGTGCAGCCTGACTTGCGCGCGCTCTCTCACACGGCGCTCTCTTACCAGCCGTGGGAGCGCTTTTTAGCGCTCTCCACCTAGCGCACCGAAACGGCTGTGAGAACAGCCTTTGTGATCGTTCTGTTCAAACAACAAAGAGAGATGATCGGAAAACCACACACGACCGCTGCTGTGCCGTCACACCAACACCGAATGAAGAGATCGCTCGAAGGCGGCTTCCGTCTTCAGTCAGGACTGCGAAGTAAGGAGTGATATCTGTAGTAACCATCTACCACTCGGCTCCGAAGCAAAATGCTAATTTGATGCAATCACCTGTGTCTCATTTATACCCGCACAGCGTGGCATGAGCACCTGGTGCAATCATTGCATGCCAATGTGCATTGGCTCGTTTTAGTTACACTCGAAGTAGATTGGCTCTCGCGAGCGAGATTCCTATTCGTCGGTACTCCGACGTGGCGTCGAGAGTGACCGACTGAATGGGAACTGAATATGTCACTGTCTTCACAAAGTAGTCTTTATGATAACATAGAGTCATTAAATGATTCTGTTTCTGTCCTGTTGTTTTATGCTATTTTAAGCAGGCTACACTAATCACCTTTTGGTGAATATAGGGTAAATCAGCCTGCAATGACAACGAGAATTAAAAGGAAATAAATACATATTTGGGTGGTGTAATATTATGATAAAATGTCATTAATCACATATTAAGATAACGCAAGTTATTTAAATGACTAAAATACCCTAAATAGACAATAAAGAGCAATAATAATCCACCGCACTGCATAGGATGTATGACAACATACGATAAGGATAACATCCCAGCCAACATTTCCATGTGGGCCCCATGTGGGTTTTTGATGGGCTGTCACTTGGGCCCTGCATGGGGAACCCAAGTGGGGCCCATATCATTTTGTCCATCGGCTCCACACAGGCCCCATGAGTGTTAGCCCATAGGGGCACATGATGGGTCTGTAGTGGGCTCTAAGTGGGGCCCATTTATGTGTTCATTATAGGGGCCCACGTGGGTCACATATGGGTTCTAATAACTAATAACTTCTAATAATGGGTCCAATGTGGGCCATATACAGAACCCTTATGGGGCCCAAAAGGGTGATAACACTGGACCCACAAATCACCCCTCTATGTTTTTTTTTTTTTGTTGTTGTTTGTTTGTTTTGTGTGGGACCACAGTGGGTGAGAATTTATATTTCTTTTTTCCTGTAGGTGAAATTAATTTGCTTTAATGAGCTCATTTGCAAAATAAACTTTCAAACCCTGCCAACTCTAAGGTATGTTTTAGTAAACCTGTACCTGACCTAATATAATTTAAATTACATGACAATGTAATGTATAATTAATTAAATTAATTAATTAAATGTATAATTAATCCAAAGTTTGAACATTTATAAATAGGCTAAATAATAGTCATAAATAAGTAGTCATCTTCATTTGACCGTGTGTTGTGTGACTGTCTACAGTAAGCCTACACATTGCTCTAAAACAGTGTGAAACTAAAGGAATTATATCAGGGTAAATTTGACCCGCTGGCGCTTATAGGTATAAATGCCCCGTTTTTAAATCTGGTTTTATCTAAACAATTTTTAACAACAGGATATTGTAAATATCACAATTTTAGTAAAAGTCAATGACTGGGAGACTTGGATATTTTATTTGTTATGTACATTTGAAAAACAGCCATGGGTAAATTTGACCCCGTGGCGGTTCTAGTGTTAATAGCAATAGAAGCACAAACCTAAAGGACATTAAATGGCATCAAACTTGTGTTGTGACTCCAGTACATCCCTACAAGCAATGGAATGCTTAAGAAACAGCAACAACTATAAAATATCAAATAACAGTGTGACCACCTTTATTTTTATGTTAAACTAACTCTTCATATGCAAAACTATAACTTCATAATCAGGGGTGGCGTTTACGTATGGCAGAGTATGGCAGTTGCCATACCCTGGCATTCAGACAAGGAGGGGAAATAAACAGCTCACGATGCCGTTCGTTAGTTCTAAAAGCAAATTTAAACAGCCTGAGCCTAACGCCGTGTCCTAACCAGGCACGACGTCCAATGTGACAAAGTTTTCAGCGGCAAACCACACTCGACCCGAGATCAATCAAGATTCAAGATTCAAGAGTTTTATTTGTCACAATCAATCAAAAATCACAGCCAATCAGAAGAGCGTGTGGGTGGGCTCTCTCTACAAGTGCATGACAACGAAATGAATAAGTACAATATCGAATTCCTAAATCTTACACCATTTTAGCATGATTAAAAATACATACTGCATGATTTTATCATAGAATACTCTTGTTTGCTCACCTTGAGTTGACAGTTTGAACATAGTTGTTTCGTTTAATTTATTTTCAAGATCTGAGGTGAATTATCCATTGTGGCTTTCAGTAAGGCTATGTCTATAAAAGGTCATAAAAAATGACATTCAAACTCACTTTAAATTATTGTTACGTTAAATAAAGCACATAATCTGCACTTGTCATACTGGTTGTTCCAGCCACAACGCCGCATAAATAAAAACTGTTTATAAAATAGAATCGTCGTGAATCGCTGTTGCGGCTGGTTAGTACAAAAAAAAAACATGGTTAGGACAGTGAATTATAGGGCTGTTTCAGTATTTGCATTGATTTTGTATTATTATTAAGTCTGTTGTTAAGTTCTTTTAGTGGATTTTTGTCCACATTTTGTTTAGATATAATGTGATTTGGGAATGTCGTTGTTGTATGGCTAGAAGGACTCATGCCATACCCTAGGATTTTGTGAAACGGCACCACTGTTCATAATACCGATCTTATCCTTTATAGAGATTCTGCTCACTCCTTGTTGGAGAAATAACTAATTGACTAGAAACAATGTAGTTCAATCTTAGGCAGCAGGATTGTTGCTGAAATCTTCCTGCATATCTAAATGTGTCTTTGTGTCTCTTCCCCATCACTTCTGCTCCACCACCTGCAGTTGTAATAGAATTTATAATAGAATTCATTCTCTCATCAAGCCTGTATGAATAACGGATGCTGCAACCTCATGTCTGATTTCTCGGGCTGCTTTTCACTTCCAGAAAAATTGCAGAGCAATATCTTTATTTTTCTTCATAAACAAAAAGCAGACCATCCGAAGACTGTGTGCATTTATTTTCCTTTAATATTACAGGATGCTTTGCTTTCCACTTGAGACACAATGTTATGGGACAAAATATCTGATCAGTTGAGAGTTGTTGCAATCTGATCTTCGTGATCTCAAGTTTTGGCTTGCAGTCTTTCATATCCAAGTCTGTTTTTGAGAGATAGGAGGCTTGTGTAAGTATATGTCATCGTTCCTTCTGGATGATTATTCCAAGTGGGTTGGAGACCACATTGAAATCTAGGATTCCAAAAGTGTGATTTAAACGTGGATACAAACATGTTCACGTTTCAAAATAACACAAATTGTAAGTATTATTATTAATACATTATTATATATTATAATATTAATATAATATATTAATATCAACATTCATAAAATATTATTATTAATACATTATTATATATTATAATGATAATATATTAATATTCATCACAATTTTTGTTGATATATAAAATAAATATATATTTCACACTTTTTTATATTGATAAATTAAAATAATTTTAAATACATTTTTCTTATATTTCTAATTTTCTAAAACTGACTTATTTCTTTAAAGGGATAGTTCACCCAAAAATTTAAATTTGATGTTTATCTGCTTACCCCAGGGCATCCAAGATGTAGGTGACTTTGTTTCTTCAGTAGAACACAAATGAAGATTTTAAACTTCAACTGTTGCAGTGTGCCAGTCGTATAATGCATGTGAATGGTCACAGTTGAGCGTATGAGAGCTATGAGAGTAAAAACATATACATACGAATCCATATTAAACCCTGTGGCTTGTGACGACACATTGATGTCTTAAGACACGAATTGATCGGTTTTTATATCATTCTGAATCGAAGAGTATTTATATATATATATATATATATATATATATATATATATATATATATTTTTTTTTTTTTTTTTTTTTTTTTACCTCAAAGGCGATCTATGTACAACAGCCTTCTCTACGCGATCATTTCCGGTGGGTGAGGTCAAATGTACACACGCGTATCTCTACGCCATATCGTGTGTTTTGACCTCACTTGCCGGAAGTGATCGCGCAGAGAAGGCTGTTGTACATAGATCGCCTTTGAGGTAAAAAAAAATAATAATAAAAAATGATATAAATACTCTTTAAGACATCAGTGTGTCATCACAAACCGCAGGGTTTAACATGGATTTGTATGTATATGTTTTTTTTTACTCTTATAGCGCTCATACTCTAAAATGTTACCACTGACATGCATTATACGACTGGCACACTGCAACGGTTGGAGTTAAAAAAATTCATTTGTGTTCTACTGAAGAAACAAAGACACCTACATCTTGAATGGTTAGCAGATTAACATAACATTTTCATTTTTGGGTGAACTATCCCTTTAAGTCATATACTGATGTAATACAAATTCTTGCACTATTTTTGGATAATTAATATCATTTAACTATAACTATCCTCTATGCTAAATGTCATTCCAGAACATAAGTTTTATGTTTTCAGTTGAAAATGTTGTCGTGAAAGCGTCCCCTAAATTAATAATTAATGAATTTTACAACGGAAATGAATCAATCAAAAACGTACTTGAGCTGGACAATGGCTTTCTTCTAGAGCTGCTGTACAGCCAAAACAGTCTTTGTTGCATTAGTTTCCTATTCTCACTGTAAAGCTGCTTTGAAACAATCTGTATTGTAAAAAGCGCTATATAAATGAAGGTGACTTGATTTCTGAATGGCGGTTTTAAAACATGAAGACTTATCAGACTTATCAGATTAGGTTTTTTTTTATTTTTTTTTTATTGTAGAATTTATTGTAGAATCACTTGTCCAATAGGGCTTGACAGTTTCTAAGAGGATAAAAAAAGGCTTTTATGTTTGCAATGAGGTCATCTATACCAAGAGTCTCTTGGAAGAGCTGGTTCCCTGAGTGTTGATAAAATCCTGACAAAGACTGACATTGTGGATGAATGTAGTCCACGCACTCTGCCCCTCTGGCATCGCAGTGAATAGATGAAGAGAACGTGTGAAAAGAGCCATCTCTCCTGGTTTCTGCTCCCTGCTCTGTTTCCTATATATCACTGTCACCTCTCCTGCATTCTCTCCAGCTCCCTCCTTCCTTTCCTTATCACCCTGCTTTTGCCATCTTTCAGCTTTCCTTCTCCATATCTTTACTAACCATGTATTTTCTCTCTCTCTCTCTCCAACTCTGTCATTTTGCTTTGACCCCTTGTCTCCCTGGCTATTTAAATCAGCCACAAATAACGCAGACTGACCTCCCTACAGACCTGCATATTATACTATGCCTACTGGCGGTCAGGTGACAGCCACATTCCTGACCAATCAAAGTGTTCCCGGGATGGATTTTCAGTGCTCTGGTCAGGCAGAGGTGGCTCATTTTTATATAAACTGAGGATATGGCCGGTGGCCAGCTTAAGGCATCTCCCCCTCTCCGTCTGTTATGCTGTGCATGGACAAACGCAACAGCTTCTACACCAGTGCACAGTGGCACTATGGATTTATGTTATTACGTAATGTGAAGATTTTTATATTTTATGGTTTTCATTTCAAGTTCCAGACATAAATTAACTCCTCGAAGCACTGACTTTGTTGGTCGTTTCTTTTTTCATATGAAAATCACTAGCCTATAACTTAAATTACATTATGCAAAATGGGAATCAGTCTTAACAAGGTCTATGCATTTGTGTATATGTGCAAGATTGGGGAGGCCACTCAAGAATGCTCTTTTCATCCCAGGTGCGTCCATCCCAGTTTGTATTGGCTCAGCACTGACATCAGAGTCTGCAAAATTAATAAATGTAAATGTAAAAAAAGCCTGCAAGGTCAATTCTGTACATGAAGAAACACTGTACAGAAATGCATGTACAGTGCTTTGTTTTTTGTTTTTTTCTTCTAATCACAGATGAATGCAGGGTATATCATGAATGTTTAAGGAAAGATTGCATGAATGTTTAGGACATTTGAATGCAAAATTAATGAGAATTAAAGACCAAAAGTAAGAAATTATAAGAAATATAAATAAATAGTGAGGGAAATAGCTTCAAGCACTGTAATGTGGGGTCTCATTTATAAAATGTGCGTAGGCACAGATTTGAACTTAAAGTGTGTGTACGTTAAAAAATTCATGCCAGCGTTCATATTTATAAAAACGGTCTTTGATGTGGAAAAGTGCTTAGTGACACTTCAGGGTCTAAGCAGACGTACCACACATTTCCTTGAGGCCATTCATTTATGTCTACCAATATATCATTAAAAAGCAATGTTTGCCAACATAAAATGCCAAGCAGGGACATTTGCGCACACTTACTGACTTGGTCAAATGGACTGTACTGTAATAATTTACAGCCTCCACATAATCTAGTCAGTTGTGCACATCATAAAAGCAATTTTCCATTGTTTTGAACAAATTGCAAATGCTTTGGTACATTGATGCAATTGATTATGTTCCAGTGGTGGGTCGTCAGGGCCAGCAAGGCCTTCTCTGCTGGCCTAATCACTATCAGAATCACTGACTTAAATTTTAATAAATTTTTTTTCCATGAATGTTAAATTATCCCCAATAGTCTATTTACTCAATGTCATAGTTTTTTTCTTGGTTGCACTGCTTCCAGTAGTGTTTGTTTATGTTAGAGCTTTTATCCAATCATATTTCAGGCATCATGTGTTGCCAGGGTCAAAGAAATCTGCCTTGAGGCCTTCAGAATCAATATTGCGGGCACCTCTAAGCTTATCCTGAATGGCAATATAATGGTGCGCTTTAACCAATCAGATAATCACTCAGATTTAAACAGCCAATAAGATTTTGAGTTGGCGACACCCTGGACCATCTAGAAGGCGTATAATAACGTCTGCATTTTCACGTCCTTTGATTGGATGGTCAGAGAGCGTATTATAATTAGTAGCCTAGTCAGAATAACTAGCAAACCGCACAAGATAAAACATCTGTAGATTAAATTTTTTTTTTTTTTTTCAAACAACAATGGCAGACAGAGGAGAATAAATTAATTTAGTCGCAGACATACTTACAAAGGCATTTTCAAAATTCACGCATACAGCCTTCTCCAGCTTAACGCACAGTCACGGTGACGGAACACTATTCGATCTGTCCCGGCTTAAAGCAGAACTGACTGTAATGTATGACATGATGATGTTTTGTGTACAAATAATCAGTAGCCTATTTTGGTGAGTAGGCTATAATGCATTTTATTTAAAAAAATTGTATAGCCTACAGTCAACCCTGGCTAATCCGGACCCCATTTTTTCAGTGATGAATGTGATTGATTTTTTTCATGTAAATTTATGATAGAATTTTTTTAATTTTTTTATTATATATATATTATTATATTATTATATATATATATATATATATATATATATATATATACATATATATATATATAACAAAAAAAAAAAAAACAACACAATTTGCCTTTATTTCAAATCCCTGGGAAAACCATAATTGCCAGGGTTTCCATGGTCGGAGAACTCAAAAGTTAGCCTACAACAAAAATGCATGGAAAAAACGGAGTGGATCGATACTTCTGTTAGATATGATGTGTGTGGCGCAGCTATGGCTGCAGTGAAAGGAGACTTGTTGAATTGTGTTAATTGGGTTTCCCTTTCAGTCGGTCACATTCGACGTACAAATTGGGATCTATTTTCAGAGACCAATCAGCTTCGAGTGTTTACAAACGAGCCAATGACCATTGGCATGTGGTCCACGCTTTACCTCAAACAGCTACTTTGGCTGATGTCTTTGGTGGAGACCTGAGGGTTGAGACCTGTGAGGGCACCCCTGATGGGAAACCAAGCCCCTCAGGACCCTCCACTGCACCAGTGGAGCTTCCGATAGAGTGTGCTGGTCCCTCCCATGGAGGGCCAGTTGTTACTTTTGGGGCTCCGGCTGAGGATATGGTCTTAATTGCTGCATCGGGGGGCTCTGGAGATGAAGACTTGGCTGCGTTGCCCCCTTCGTGTGTGGTAGCTTTGCCTGAGCCTGATCCAGAGCTCAGGGCTATGCTTTCCCGGGCTTCCGCAGGTGTTGGGCTCGAGTAGATCCCATGCTGGCTCTCAGCGCCCCACCCTGGTACCATTCTTCCCGGAGGTGCATCAGGAGCTCACGAAATCGTGGATGGCACCCTATCATGCCAGAAACTGATCGAGTTGTTCCTCCGTCCTCATTACCCTCGATGGCTGCATGGCTAAGAGGTACGTGGAGATCCCCCCAGTCAAACGGTCAGTTGCGATGCAACTGTGTCCTAAGACCATCACCAACTGGTGGAGTAATCTGCGTCTCACCTCCCGGGCATATAAGTTCTCATCTGCTCTGACGGGCAAGGCTTACACAGCCTGTGGAGAAGCCGTGTCACTTCACCTCCATGCAGAGCAGCGATGCCCATGTCTTGGAGTCAGAGATCAATGACCTACTGGCGAAGGGCGCGATCAAGCCAGTTCCTCCAGCCGACATGAGGTCGGGTTCTACAGCCCTTACTTCATTGTACCCAAGAAAGGACCAATCTTGGACCTGCGCATCCTGAATCGGGCCCTGCACAAGCTCCCGTTCAGGATGTTAACGCAGAAACGCATTTTCAAATGCATCTGTCCCCGAGATTGGTTTGCAGCGATTGACCTGAAGGACGTGTACTTTCATGTCTCCATTCTCTCTCGACACAGACCGTTCCTACAATTTGTGTTCGAGGGGAGGGCATATCAGTACAAAGTATCTCTTATCTCGGTATGGAGCTGGATTCAATCAACCGGACTGCGCGCCTCACAGAGGAGCGAGTCCGGTCAGTGCTGAACTGCTTGAATATGTTCAAAGGCAGAACAGTGGTCCCACTGAAATTCTTTCAGAGGCTCCTGGGGCATATGGCATCTGCAGCCACAGAAACGCAGCTCGGATTGCTGCATATGAGACCGCTTCAGCAATGGCTTCACGGCAGAGTCCCAAGATAGGCGTGGCAGAGCGGCAAGTACCGGGTCTCAGTTACTCCTTACTGTTGCCAAACCTTCAACCTGTGGATGGACCCTTTGTTTCTACGGGCGGAAGTGCCCTTAGAACAGGTGTCCAGGCATACTGTGGTCTTCACGGATGCTTCATCCACTGGCCGGGGGGCCACGTACAACGGGCATGCAGTTTCGGGTCTGTGGACGGGGCCCCAGCTGCATTGGCTCTGGGCCGTCCAAAACCTGCTGGGGCCCCAGCTGCATTGGTCCGGGCGCCTCAAAAAACCTGCAGGGCAACGCAGCATCAACACGTACTGGTCCGCATGGACAGCATTGCGACCGTTGCGTACATCAACCGTCAAGGTGGTCTACACTCCTGTTACATGCTCCGACTCGCCCGCCATCTCCTCCTTTGGAGTCAGAAGCATCTGAGGTCGCTTCACGCCATTCACATTACAGGTTCTAGGTGACCTGCCACAAGCAGTGGTAGACACCATAACTTCTGCTAGAGCTCCCTCAACAAGGCACCTCTATGCGTTGAAGTGGAACCTGTTTGTTGAGTGGTGTTCTTCCCGCCACAAAGACCACTGAAGGTGTTTGGTTAATGTCGTGCTCTCTTTTCTGCAAGATGGATTGGAGCGAAGGCTGTCTCCCTCCACCCTCAAAGTGTTCGTCACAGCAATAGTGACGTATCATGATGCAGTTAATGGTAAGTCCTTAGGGAAGCACGACCGAATCGTCAGGTTCCTCAGAGAGGCTGAATCCTCCTCTTCCAAACTCAGTACCCTCTTGGGACTTAGCTCTGGTAATCAGAGCACTCCAGAGCCCTCCCTTTGAGCCTTTGCTGTCCATTGAGTTAAAAATCATGTCCATGAAGACGGTACTCTTGGTTGCATTGACCTCCATCAAGAGGTTAGGGGACCTGCACGCACTTTCGGTCAGCGAATCGTGCCTAAAATTCAGGCCAGGTAACTCTCATGTCGTCCTGAGACCCCGGCCCGGATACGTATCCAAGTTCCCACCACTCCTTTCCGAGATCAGGTGGTGAACCTGCAAGCACTGCCTTCGGAGGAGGCAGACCCAGCCCTAGCTTTGCTCTGTCCTGTCCGCGCTCTCCGCGCCTACGTGGACTGAACTCAAAGCTTTAGGACCTCAGAACAGCTTTCCATCTGTTAGAGAGGCCAGCAGAAGGGGAAGGGTTATCTCCAAGTAGAGGTTAGCCCACTGGATATAGGATGCTATTGTCTTGGCATATCGGTTCCAAGACGTGACTTGCCCGTTCAGGTTGCGAGTACACTCGACTAGGAGTGTGGCTTCCTCCTGGGCGGTGGCTCAAGACACCTCGCTGACAGATATATGTAGATCTGCGGGCTGGGCTACACCTAACACGTTCGCTAGATTCTATAGCCTCCGTGTAGAGCCGGTATCTTCCAGTGTACAGTGTAGCGCTAAGTGCCCGTTCTAAGTGTCGGCTTGCAATGCCATTCCCACCCCCTGGGCCGGATATGTGCGTCTGTTTGTCTCCAGTTGTGTTCCCCAGAAATGGCTAACCCTGTTGAGATCCTCCCTCACCCCTTTGGTGTCAGACGTTGTGGCTGTCTGACGCCAGGCCTGCACCCGTATTCTTGCGGAACGTGTGTGTAGGCTGGGTCTCCATATGTAGCAGTTCCTACAGCAACCCCATATGTGTATTCCTCCACGGTACCAGCTACCCTACTCGGCTAGCCCCGTTTCTTTCCCTTGACAGAGCCCGCTCTGTCATCTCTGGAGGTGTTCTTTCCCCCCTGGGACCAGGTTGGAACCACCCCAGAGACTGCCATATGTTGCACTACCCTGATAGGTTAGTCCTTATGCATAATCCGCCACCTCTCCTTCTGCTGAAGGACGTGTCTCCGCAGTGTTCCATCTTCCGAGACGGGCACACTTTCCCAACGTTATCCAATAGTCACACTGAGTGGGTCTTGCAGGAACAGCAGTGACTGACCTTCTCTACTTAGAGCCCTAACTTCCCGCTCCAAGGTGGGGGCGGCTCAGTGAGCTCAAGCAGAGCACTGGAAGGGCCAGCATCCTGGGTGTGTTGGTAGGATCCCAATCCGTCAGTCAGTTCCGACGTACATCAAACGTGACCAACTGAAAGGGAATATCTTGGTTACGTATGTAACCTTTGTTCCCTCAAGGAGGGAATGGAGACGTACGTCCTGTTGCCAGGTGCTGTGCTTCCGCTGAAGGACCGAGTTACTAGTTCAGCTCCTCAACAGAAAAGCAAGGATGTGGTATTCCACTTCCGTATTTATACCCGCACGGTGGGTGGAGCGTGGACTGCATGCAAATGGTCATTGGCTCGTTTGTAAACACTCAAAGTAGATTGGTCTCTGAAAATAGATCCCAATTTGTCCGTCAGTTCCGACGTACATCTCCATTCCCTCCTTCAGAGAACGAGGGTTACATACGTAACGAGACCGTTCCTGCTTTAATAATGGAATTAATTCTCGCTTCATGAGAGACACAATGCCTTGTTATACTGCGTAGGCCTGCGTTTCTGTATAATATTGATGGTTTCTATAGCCGTGGCGTCATGATGATTTTATTAAGAGGTGGATTAATTCAGGTAGGATACCACTGAAGGCCTAGGTGTGGAATGCATAGCCCGCCACTGTTATGTACAATTGTCTGCTGTTTCCTACATTATATGTCATGTTGATCAAAATATATTATATGGTTCCCTGTTAAATAGTCTTACCCCTCAAAATATTTAGGCTTTAGCATAAGTCATTAAATGTAAAATGGTTGAACTAGTCATAAACTATAATATCAAGCATATTTTCTATACATTTCTATTAGACTTTTTTTTGTAAATGTATCCTGAATTGATGAATTGCTGAGGTGAATTCTGAATTTCACTAATAAAATCTGATGAAATAAGGGCTACTGTTGTGGACCATGTACTCAGTCATAACTTTATGGTCGAGGCAGGTGGAAAGGTACAGCCAAATGTTGGGAGAACAACCATGTCCTCGATCATTCAAATGTTTGTAGACAAAACAGGTATGTAATCAGACAATATCCACTATACTGTAATACTGTATACTTACTGAAATGCTATATTACAGTGCACTTGCAGTATGTATATATACACTATATTGCCAAATATATAGGTGTTCCAAACACTTCCATGGTCACAGGTGAATACAATCAAGAACCTAGAAATGCAGACTTCTACAAACATTTTTGAAAGAATGGGTTGCTCTCAGGAGCTCAGTGAATTCAAGTGCGGTACCATGATATGTTGCCACCTGTGCAATAAGTCCGAGCAGCTGCACCCAAGCCTTACATCACCAAATGCAATGCAAAGTGTCGGATGCAGTGGTGTAAAGCACGCTGCCACTGGAATCTAGAGCAGTGGAGACGTGTTCTCTGGAGTGACGAATCACGCTTCTCTGTCTGGCAATCCAATGGCCGAGTCTGGGTTTGGTGGTTGCCAGGAGAACGGGACTTGCCTGACTGCATTGTGCCAAGACTATGGTGACCTCAACCCGATTGGGATGAATTAGAGCAGAGACTGTGAGCCAGGACTTCTCGTCCAACATCAGTGCCTGACCTCACAAATGCACCTGAAGAATGGTCAAATTCCCATAAACACACTCCTAAACCTTGTGGAAAGCCTTCCCAGAAGAGTTGAAGCTGTTATAGCTGCAAAGGGTGGGCCGACTCCATATTAAACCCTACAGATTAAGAATGGGATGTCATTAAAATTCATGTGCATGTAAAAGCAGATGTCCCAAAACTTTTGTATAGTGTACAATATAGTGTATATGTACAGTATATCTATACACCGATCAGGCAAAAAAGTATGACCTAATATTGTGTTAGTCCCCCTTTTGCTGCCGAAACAGCTCTAACCCGTAGAGGCATGGACTCCACTAGACCCCTGAAGGTGTGTTGTGGTATCTGGCACCAAGATGTTAACAGCAGATCCTTTAAGTCCTGGAAGTGGCAAGGTGGGGCCTCCATGGATTGGAATTGTTTGTACAGCACATCCCACAGATGCTTGATTGGATTGAGATCTGAAGAATTTGGGGGCCAAGTCAACACCTCAAACTTGTTGTGCTCCTCAAACCATTCCTGAACCATTTTTGCTTTGTGGCAGGACGCATTATCCTGCGGAAAGAGGCCACAGCCACCAGGGAATACCGTTTACATGAAAGGTGTAGGCCTACATGGTCTGCACCAATACTTAGGTAGGTGGTACATGTCAAAGTAACATCCACATGGATGGCAGGACCCAATGTTTACCAGCAGAACATTGCCCAAAGCATCACTGCCTCGACCGGCTTGCCTTCTTCCCATAGTGCATCCTGGTGCCATGTGTTCCCCAGGTAAGCAATGCATCCGAACTCATCCACGTGATATAAAAGAAAACGTGATTCATCAGACCAGACCACCTTCTTCCACTGCTCCGTGGTCCAGTTCTGATGCTCACATGGCCATTGTTGCTGCTTTTGGCAGTGGACGGGTCAGTATGGGCACCCTGACTGGTCTGTGGCTATGCAGCCCCATACGCAACAAACTGTGATGCACTGTGTATTCTGACACCTTTCTATCAGAACCAGCATTAACTTCTTGAGCAATTTGAGCTACAGTAGCTTGTCTGTTTGATCTGACCACACAGGCCAGCCTCCGCTCCCCACATGCATCAATGAACCATCCATGACCCTGTCTCCGGTTCACCACTGTTCCTTCCATGGACCACTTTTGATAGATACTGTCTACTGCAGACTGGGAACACCCCACAAGAGCTGCAGTTTTGGAGATGCTCTGACCCAGTCATCTAGCCATCACAATTTGGCCCCTGTCAAACTCACTCAAATCTTACGCATCACAGTTTTCTTTTATATCACTTGCCCATTTTTTACGCTTCTAACACATCAACTATGTTCACATTACAAAATGTTCACTTGCTGCCTAATATATACCACCCACTAATAGGTGCCGTGATGAAGAGAGTGTTATTCACTTCACCTATATCATATATATATATATATATATATATATATATATATATATATATATATATATATATATATATATATATATATAGACACATACATACATATAGAAATATATATATATATATATATATATATATATATATATATATATATATATATATATATATATATAGTCTTGTCTATATTGTCTTTCTCTTTACATTGCAATTATATTGTACTGTAATTTGTTGACAGACCAACAGTGAAAGTGTAACTGTGAATCCTGTTCAGTCTCTTGCAATCAATATCCCACATAGAGTAATGTGTAAATTTGTACAGTTGAAGTTGATATATGCCATACAGATAAAGTGCAGTCTTGTGCATTTTCAATCATTGTCATCAAAATGGTAGTTTAAAATGACACAATAACTTTTCGTTCTAATGGTACATATATGTTCATTGCCATAAATGCTACTTTTGAGAGATTAACTAAGGATGTTGAGCAAAGAGAATAGTGAGCAAATTACAGGCTTTTGCAGGAAATCCATTGTGGTGTAGTTTGTACGAATTGTTATATTAAATGCACTTACTGGTTTGCAAATCTTAAGGACGATTAAAAAAATTTACCAAAGCGACTGAGAAAAACTGTAAGATGGTTTTATTAAAATAATTAATGCAATAACTGTGAAAGAAAACACTACTGTATAAGTTTAATTCTTCTTTTAGCTCAGATTTATTAGTTGCATATGTTAAACTCCAACATGCATGAGTAATATGTTATTAAAATCTCAAGGGATCAATGAGATAAGTCATTTCATTTGTTCAGCTAGACGTTTACAAAAGAGGGAGGGAAAAAAAAATACACAAAGTGTGCTTCATTCAAGTACCATATGCTTCATTACAAAGGAAGTACACAGTCTAATACACAGAAGTATGTATCCACATACAGTGTGCTCACAAATGGCACTACAAGACCTACTTCATATTCATTAAATCTCATTCAGTCAATCAAACAATCACCAACATAATGGAATTATTGATAAGCCATACAAATATTCTCCATGGAACCACATTTAAATGAATGCATTGCACACAAACTTGCTTCCAATACACACATAAATGTGTGTACCAGGGTCAGAAATTAGCCAGGGATCTGGGGTAAAAGTGCCCCATATTTAGATATTGACTTGTCTACTAACATTTGTGGCAGTGTTTATTGTTTAGATTGATACTTTATTTCAATTTCAGTTGAAGTATTTAACAAATGGATGCCAGGTTTAATTTTTGTATGAATTCAACTGAAGTATTTGATAAATGGGCAATAATTTGTTTTATTTGATAAAAGGCCTTTATAGAGGTAAAAATGCCCATGAAAAATCAATTCCACCTGAGAAAATATCGCTCCTTATTAAAAAAAAAAAAAAAAAGTTAATTTCTAACACTGGTGTATGCACACTAACACATGCCCCAGAAGCTCACACCCTGAGCCTTAGATCCTTCAGGTGTGAAATGACATGTAAAAGACCTTCATGGAGAGAAAAGTCCTAAAGAAGGAAAAGCTTTCCAGATTACCCCATCTTTACGGATGAAAGGACATGGCATATGCGGATGCTGGCGAAAAACCCTTTTCTTCTTACCAGAGGGGAAAGCTGAAAGAAGACGGGCTTGAGATGTTGGACAGCGCTGAAGTGAGTGAACATGCTAACTTCAGCTCTGTGAGGGCGGACATTGAAAGAAGATGAAAGACGACTGCGCTCTCGGATCCCCTTTATTGGATTACGCCACATAGTTCAAACTCAAAAATCTCTTTGGTATTTTAATAGACTTCTCCAAGGAGGAAAGGTAACGCTAATAGAAAACACGACTGGTCAAGTGGGATTGTAAAAGAGTCACTTACTGTAAATTTAAACCATGACCAGAAAGTTGTGAGCTTGCACCAAATTAGAGATTTATATACAGAGACACAGACACTCGAAACAACTGCATTCAAATTAGAAATAAAGAAAGAAAGTAAGAAAGAAAGAATATACTCTAATTGGTTAAAATGCAAAATGTCAATATGACCTAATGGTTCGACAGAGGCTAATTGAGCAGTATAATCAAAATTTGTCATTCGGGTGTTCAAAGGAAAAATATTCAGAGTTGTGACTGGCTAAAAAAGAAAATCGAAACAATCAGCATTCTGTTTTGTCCCTGAACAGCAAACCCATGGCTGACAGAAATAATGGTAGAGATTAGTTTCCCCTGTTTTTGATTGCAGGAGCTACACTGCAGCCTGATTCCATTTTTTTTTTTTTTTTTTTCAGGAATTGACAGGATATAACATAGTGGAATTTAAATTACTGCTGTGATTACTGTCCTTATGGGTAGGCTGGAAGACCAAAGAGTTCTGGTCTGAACTCTTCCATGCTTCTGAGCAGCAAGGTAGCCTCCTGTGTGAGGCTCCGGTCCAGGTTATCATCTGGGATCATCACCACCTGCATTCCAGCTGCCAGACCCGCCTTTACTCCATTTGGAGCGTCTTCAAAAACCAGACACTGTGAAGGCAGAACCAGAACAGACTAATCAATTAAAACACACAAATGTTCAAAGAGATTTGAACTCAGAATAATGATAATAAATGTGTAGAAAGAAGATCCAAAAGCAGAAGATGGAAATCCAATACTGGAAATGCAATAGTACACTAGGGTAGGGTAAAATGGGTTAAGATTTCCCTTTATAATACACTGGCCAAAGCATCATCATCCGAAACTAATGCTTACCGTATATCTAAATATGTTACAATTTAAAAGTAAATGCACATTTTTCTTAAGGAGGCATCTTCCCCTACTACTTAGTAGGATATTAGAGGATATTATTGAGCCATATATTGACGTGCCTATTATCAGTTTAAAATGATTTTCATATACGTATACAGACAACTTTATACAGAACAAAGTATAGGTATCAGGGTTAAGGTTTGAATAAAACCTTTAGTGATTTGTTAAAGAGTTTGACAGCTGCTGTCAAGTGCATTTCAGAAGTTTAAATGTCAGGCAATCTGCCTCTTGATCTAGATCTCTCCCTTTGTTCCTCTTTGTCATTCATTCATAGCATCCAAGTTCAACAAAACCATAACAAAATCAAGACAAATGAACCACATTGTGGGCAAAAAGTAGCCACATATCAGCCCACAATGTCACACAAAACAATTTTTTGCCACTGACAATTTGTAAACACCACAATATGACACCGCTTATAACAGTAATGTCTCATATACAAACTTTATATTATAATGGTGCTGGAAATTGTTATAGTTTTGTTGAGCAGTCTTTGTGTTTGTTAGCAGTCATGGATCATGCAGACGGCTCTGTCATATTTGCAGACGGCTGTCATATTCTCTACACTACAATTCTCTATTGTTTTTTCTGGCTTGCTATCGGTTTTCATGATATCATTAAACAGAATGCAAACAAATGTGTTCTTGCTACTGATATACATGCACTGATATATAATGCAAAAATGTTATGTTACTACTAGACCAACAGGTGACCTTTAAAATCTTGAGACCAATTTAACAATAAAGTGATCAAATTATACTCATAAAGGTCAGATACATAGTGAGCAATTTTTTTCTTATACTGTTAAAATCTGTATTTCAATATTTTCATGGTTAGAATTAGTGTTCAGCCAGGTCAGATGCTGATATCGAGAATGCTAGGTGGCCAATGACTGATTTAATGGTGATAACTAGTACAATTTAGTGCTAGCAAATGAGATAGATAAATGCACAATGTTTGCTTACAGAAAAAACAAAAACTATGCTATATTGCCAAAAGTATTGGGACACCCCTCCAAATCATTGAATTCAGGTGTTCCAATTACTTCCATGGCCACAGGAAGTAGGAATCAATCGTTCTTTGCATTTCCACAGGAATCAAGCATCTTGCAGACTGCTTCTACAAACATTTGTGAAAAAATTGGCCTCTTATGAGCATTGAGCTCTTAGGAGCTCAGTGAATTCAAGCGTGGTACCGTGATATGTTGCCACCTGTGCAATCCATTCGCTAAATTTTCTCACTACAAAATATTTCACGGTCAACTGTTAGTGGTATTATAACAAAGTGGAAGAAACTGGCAACAACAGCAACTCAGCCATGAAGTGGTAGGCAATTTAAAAATCACAGAGCGGGGTCAGTGCATGCTGAGGCGCACAGTGCGCGGAAGTTACCAACTTTCTGCAGAGTCAACAGCTACAGACCTCCAAACTTTGTGTGGACCTTCAGATCAGCTCAAGAACAGTGCGTAGAGAGCTTCGTGGAATGGGTGATCAGCTGCATCCAAGCCTTACATCACCAAGTGCAATGCAAAGCGTCAGATGCAGTGGTGTAAAGCACGCTGCCACTGGACGTGTTCTCTGAGTGACGAATCACACTTCTCTGTCTGGCAATCAGAAGGACGAGTCTTGGTTTGGCGGCTGCCAGAAGAACGGTACTTGGCTGAGTGCATTGGGCCATGTGTAAAGTTTAGTTGGGGGGATTATGGTGCGGGTTGTTTTTAGGGGTTGGGCTTGGCCCCTTAGTTCCAGTGAAAGGAACACTTAATGCTTCAGCACACCAAGACATTTTGGACAATTTCATGCTTTGTGGGAACAGTTTGGGGATGGCCCCTTCCTGTTCCAACATGAATGCGCACCAGTGCACAAAGCAAGGCCTATAAAGACATGGATGAGCCAGTTTGGTGTGGAGGAACTTGATTGGCCTGCACAGAGTCCTGACCTCAACCCGATAGAACACATTTGGGATGAATTAGAGTGGAGAATGCGAGCCAGGCCATCTCATCTAACATCAGTGCCTGACTTCACAAATGCGCTTCTAGAAGAATGGTCAAATATTCCCATGTTCACCTTGTGGAAAGCCTTCCCAGAAGAGTTGAAGCCATTATAGCTGCAAAGAGTGGGGCAACTCCATATTAAACCCTACGGATTAAGAATGGGATGTCATTAAAGTTCATGTGCATGTAAAGGCAGACGTCCCAAAACTTTTGGCAATACAGTGTATTTTCGACTCATATGTTTGCCCATTTTTCTCTTTTGACCAAAACCCAAAAATGCTATTTTCGGCTGATGAAATGTTGGTGAATCCCTTCCCTACTAGCTAGAATAATAAAAGCCATCAGAGAGTCAGAATGTTTGCTAAGGAGCCACCCAGTACATATAATTGACCCTCAGGAACAGACTCCACATTTTTGTCCACACATCATATAGATGAACAAATAACAAAAAAGGCACTTGAGATTTCATGAATGGCCCTAATTGTCTGATGCCACTAAGCCAGTTGTGCGATGAGTGGAAGTGCCTCACAAAGACCAGCGGAAGCATGGGGCTCACTTTGGAGAGTAAAGCTTAGCTAATTCCCTTGTACCGGGGCACAATTAAAACTTCTAATTACGCAAAGAGCCCAGCAAATGACCCATAATTACTAAGCATGCACTTTTGTGAACATAAAGGAAATAAAAAAGGCTGGAGGACAAAAGCTAAGCATAGCACAAATGCTGGCTTTTTCTCTGTCAGCAATTTGAAGTGAGCATCTTGTTGGATTAGAAACGGTCCAGGACATCTAACACAAGAGAGATTCAGTAATTAGTCATAGCTAGTGTATGAGAAGGCTTAAGATTCACACGACACTTGAGCAGACAGCTGGGGAAGAGAGGGTGAGACGACTGTCTCAAACACCTCTAATTAAGAGAGTGAATCAGCATTTTACAGTCGGATTTGCTTCACACCTCAGAGCATGGGGAATGTTCGAATGTAGATTTTTTTTTTTTTTTTTTTTTTTACCAATTTTATTTGAAATTCTGCTGTTAGGCATACATGCTGTATTACATTAACATCAGAAGAAGAAGAAAAAAAAATCAAAAATAAGCCAAACTTTGATGGTGCAAATAAGCAAATTAATGAGAGAGAAAATGCTTGACAATAAAGAGAGAACAGAAAGAGTGACGGCATACATGATATACCCTTTCTGCTATAAATCATTTCCACAAATCTGTCTACTACCATTCCTGCAGAGCGATTCAGGAGTGGAGCTGTGCGGCAAAATCAAGTAATATGTATCAAAGAGGTCCTATTATACTTTTTTAATTTTTCATCTTTAGTTAGTGTGCAATGTTGCTGTTTGAGCATAAAAAAGATATGCAAGGTTACAAAGCTCAAAGTACACTTCAAAGGGAGATGTTGTATTTAACAGAATTCACTTTCCAAGAACTACAACAATGTTGTGATGATGACTTTACATTTTACATTTATGCATTTGGCAGACGCTTTTATCCAAAGCGACTTACATTGTATTCAAGGTACACATTTTTACATTTTGTCAGTTCTTGCTTTCCTTGGGAATCGAACCCATGACCTTGGCATTGCTAGTGCCACGCTCTTATTGTTTGAGCTACAGGAAAGCTGGGAAACAACTTCACAGTTGTTGCTCTCACTGTTTTGTCCACCCCATCTCCAAAACTCATTTGTTTGACCTTCCTAAAGGCTGATGAATTTGAGTGGTTTAAAATTATTTTAAACACTGTTCCTGAATATTATAACCTTAATGTTTATCTGCGTGCTACACATTTTACGGAGAACTGGCTTCCAGAGCCACAATACAGGCTACACACAAAAGCTTCTCCTGAAATGGAGCTGTTCCCACTTTGTCGGGACAATCTGTTGTTTGTGGATCACAACTTGTAAGTATGTCTTATTATTTTTTTAATCTTTGCCTTTGCTTGCCTGCTAGCCAGCATTAGTGTTGATACAGTTTACTGTAGCTTTTGTAAGCTCTTGCTTTTGTAAGGCTGTTCACCACACCTTACTTTAACCTTGGTTTTGGGCTCGATTACTGTTTGTATTACCATAGTTTTCTGACAAATACCATGATTAAATGGTGTATAACATTGTATCTAAAATGTATAAGAAAATGACAAAAAAAAAACAAACAAACTAACAAACAAACAAACACTCTGAAACATTCGTCTTGTTTGTTCAAATTCTTAAGTCTGAATCAGGCTTGAATTGGTTCTGAAATTGATGCCATCCTTAATATTTACATCTGAGAGGAGCTTACGGTAAGGGGGTGGGACATTTCCCGAACGCACTAAGTAGTGCCAATCACAACACACTGGCTAGCTAACCAGATCACAGCACATTTTGTGTTTCGGAAAGGAGGGGCTTCAATTAAGCAGTGTGTTCAGGCCAGACTAAAGTATGTGAGCGGAATCACTCCGCTCCAGCTTCACCATTTCCCGCTCCCCGCTCCACTCTTCACTCACTGATATCAGAAACACCGCTCCGTCTTCGCTCTGAGAAAATTTGCGTAGTATTTAAGTAAGCTCTGAAAATCATATATTAAATTATATATATATATATATATATATATATATATGATTTTAGTACAGTGAACTCATTGTCATGTTCAAGAAACCAATTTGAAATGATTCAAGCTTTGTGACATGGTGCATTATCCTGCTGGAAGTAGCCATCAGAGAATTGGTACATGGCGGTCATAAAGGGATGGACATGGTCAGAAACAATGCTCAGGCAGACCATGGCATTTAAACGATGCCCAATTGGCACTAAGGGGCCTAAAGTGTGCCAAGAAAACATCCCCCACACCATTACACCACCACCACCACCACCAGCCTGCACAGTGGTAACAAGGCATGATGGATCCATGTTCTCATTCTGTTTACGCCAAATTCTGACTCTACCATCTGAATGTCTCAACAGAAATCGAGACTCATCAGACCAGGCAAAATTTTTCCAGTCTTCAACTGTCCAATTTTGGTGAGCTTGTGCAAAGTGTAGCCTCTTTTTCCTATTTGTAGTGGAGATGAGTGGTACCCGGTGGGGTCTTCTGCAGTTGTAGCCCATTCGCCTCAAGGTTGTGGGTGTTGTGGCTTCACAAATGCTTTGTTGCATACCTCGGTTGTAACGAGTGATTATTTCAGTCAAAGTTGCTTTTCTATCAGCTTGAATCAGTTGGATAGAAGCATCAACAAGGCATTTTCGCCCACAGGACTGCCGCATACTGGATGTTTTTCCCTTTTCACACCATTCTTTGTAAACCCTAGAAATGGTTGTGCGTGAAAATCCCAGTAACTGAGCAGATTGTGAAATACTCAGACCGGCCCGTCTGGCACCAACAACCATGCCACGCTCAAAATTGCTTAAATCACCTTTCTTTCCCATTCTGAAATTCAGTTTGGAGTTCAGGGGATTGTCTTGACCAGGACCACACCCCTAAATGCATTGAAGCAACTGCCATGTGATTGGTTGATTAGATAATTGCATTAATGAGAAATTTAACAGGTGTTCCTAATAATTCTTTAGGTGAGTGTGACAACTCGTGTCATCAGTAAGCTACTCCCTCATTACTGGGTGACTCCGCCTACCTGTGATGTTTGCATCGGTGACACCTGTGGCCAACTTCCCTTTCTCTTCGTTAAAAGGAAGCAAGACTGATGGCAGAGGGCGGCCAACATGATTTGAATTGTTTGATTATGTGTTTGGTTGCATGGCACCCCACATTACAGCACATTACATTTTCATTCATTCACCCACCCACCCTGCATGACATTACTGACAACTGAATGCTACATGTCACTGTTTTGTATTGCGTTTCTTTAACTTAATTAAATATTTACTTTAAAACATTGGCTTTCTTGTGTGTCCCAGTTTTGTTACGTCCCTTTTGAGCCGCGGGGCGTAACAAGTGGGGGCTCGTCCGATTCTTAGTAATTTGGTACATTTGGTTTGATAGTTTGTTTGTAATTTGGAATTAGTTGAGTTTGTTTGGTTTGTCGTCTTGCGTTGTGGCATTGCAGTGCTTTGGGACACCGGAAAGCATTTGGTGCAGTTCTTCGGTAGCCTAATTGTTTGGATACACAGACTGGTAAGTTACCTTTTGTGCAATATTGTTTTTGACTTGGAATTTTTTCCCTGTTAGGATAAGCGATGTGTTTCCTTTGAGACATATCGGGTTTGTTATTTTTGTAGTGTTGTGGTGAAAGCGGGCAAAGCAGTTGTCTTGGGAGCACTTCCAGGGTGTTGAGAATTGTCGCTGGTTTAACTAGTTGCAGTTCCACCCACTGGTTTTATGTGCTTAAAATTCCCCCCGCCATCCACATGAAGACTAGGGTTGAGGTAGGTAGTTAGACTTATTCTAAAGAGTTAGATAATGGGTTAAAATTCCAGGTTTTTGATTGCACATGTGGGTTACTTTCAGTCAGTGGTTTGTTTGCTTATGGCTAATGTCGAGAAATTTGTTGAATCACCTTCACAGGTTTTGATAGATAAATGCACAAAAGATCAACTTTTAGAAATCGCTGCATATTATGAAATAAAACTTAGCGATAAGAGAATAAAAGAATGTTCTATTAAAACTGAGTTGAAAAATAAATTGATTGACAAGGGAATTTTGACAGCTGAAATGAGTGAAATGGATGAACATTTGAGTGTACAGTCTGCTTTAACTTTTGATCAACAAAAGGAGTTGTTGTTACAAATGGAGCATGAAAAGATAAAGCAGAAGTCTGAGCAGGATAGGTTTGAATTAGAAAAGGCAAAGGTGGACTTGGAATACTTCAAATTAAGACTCATTAATGAAGGGAAAGTTGATGGCAGTGGTGCAACTGTTGGTGCGTATGGGAATTTTTCGCTGCGTCAAAATCTAAAACTTGTCCCTAAATTTAATGATTGTTGACCCAGACGTTTTTTTTACTCTGCTTGAACGTGTTGCTGAGATACAAGGTTGGTCTAAAACAGACTGTGTTTTGTTACTACAGACTGTATTAGTTGGTAAAGCACAATTAGCTTTTTCTGCTCTAACAGTAGAGGAGAGTAAAGATTATGACGCTGTTAAATCTGCAGTGTTGAAAGCATATGAGTGTGTACCAGAAATGTATCGACAACGCTTTAGGTCATGTAAAATGGTTCAGGGACAAACGCATTTAGAGTTTGTGCGAGATTTAAGACGCCATGTTACACGCTGGTGTGCATCGCTTGACGCTAGCACATTTGAGGATTTGCTTGAATTGATCATAATTGAACAATTAAAAAATTCTGTTTCTGATCAACTTGCGACATACATCAGCGAACATAAGGTTCAGTCACCAGAGCAGGCAGCGTCGTTGGCTGATGATTATGTGCTCACTCATAAAAATACTACCGTTGATTGGAAAATGCGTGAAGAAGCGAGAGTGAATCGTTATAGTGGTTGTGGTTCTTTGAGCACTTTTGACCAGTCTGATATTTGTAACTACTGTCGAGGAAAAGGACATTGGAAAGCAGACTGCCCCATACTTAGAGAGAAAAACAAGCGTTTTGATGGGAATAAATTTCATTCTGTTGCACTTGCAAATTCAATCTATTCGAGTGATACTGAGACGGATGAAATCCAACTGTTTAATGATTGTTTGTCCACTTATGCTCCTTTCATTACAGAAGGTCGAGTGTCGTTATCAGGTAGAGTGGAAGTTCCTGTCAAAATTTTGCGAGATACAGGAGTCATGGATTCTTTCATTTTAGAGTCCATTTTGCCTTTTTCAACACAATCTGAGACAGGTGAAAGCGTTTTAGTTCGAGGAATGGGTTTAAATACATTAACAGTTCCTCTGCATAAAGTCATTCTTCACTCTGATTTAGTGACTGGCGAAGTGGTACTGGGATTGCGTCATGCGTTACCAATTGAGGGAGTTCAGCTAATCTTGGGAAATAAATTAGCAAAAGATCGTGTGTGGGCAAACAAAACACCATTCCCTGTGGTTTCATCTACTGGAGAACCATTTCAACCAAAAATGTCTATAAATTCTGTTGGTGTTGTAACTCGGGCTATGGCTAGAGATGTGGAGTGCTTGGACTCTCAAGAGAAAGTGTTGAAGACATCACGTACTCTTTTGTCCATACCTGATTTATCTGTTCTGTCTTTTCCTCTATCTGTAGATGAACTGTCTAAGGAACAACGCTCTGATTCCTCCTTGATTGAGCTGATTACTTCTGCAGTTGAGGACAGTGACATACCAGATATGGCTAGAGGCTACTTCATACAGGAGGGTTTGTTGTTAAGGAAATGGAGTCCTCATGGTGAGAATTTTGTTGGAGATCCTATTGTTCAGATTGTGGTTCCTACAAAGTTTCGCCAAGCTATATTAGAAGTGGCACATCAAAAGTCGGGTCATGCTGGGGTACGTAAGACTTATGATCGCATTTTGCAGTATTTTTTTTGGCCATATTTAAAACGTGACATTTCGGCCTATATTAAATCATGTCATGTGTGTCAGGTAACTGGTAAGCCAAATCAAACGTTGAAACCGGCTCCGTTACATCCAATTTCTGCTAATTGTGACCCTTTTGAGCACATTATTGTGTATTGTGTGGGTCCTCTACCCTGTTCCAAATCTGGAAGTAAATATTTGCTTACAGTCATGTGTTTGGCCACACGGTTTCCTTCGGCTTATCCATTGCGTACAATTACATCACGGTCAATTGTAAGAGCGCTGTCACAGTTTATGTCACTTTTTGGTATTCCGAAAGTCATTCAGAGTGATCAGGGTACTAACCTTACCTCCCATCTCTTCCAACAAGTTTTGAAACAGCTAAAAATCAAGCATAATTTTGCTAGTGCGTACCATCCACAAAGCCAAGGAGCTTTAGAGAGATTTCATCAAACTTTGAAGTCTCTCCTTCGTGCTTATTGTATACAGTTGGATAGAGATTGGGAAGAGGGTTTGCCCTGGTTGCTACTGGCACGTGAGGTGGTGCAAGAAAGTACTGGGTTTAGTCCAAATGATTTGGTTTTTGGTCACAAAGTTCGTGGACTGTTGGCAGTGCTACAAAACTCGCTCAAAATTGCTGATTCGCCAAAAAACTTGTTGTCTTATGTTTATGGTTTTAGACAGAGGTTGATTCAGGCTAGATTATTGGCCAAAGCTAAACTTGAAAAACAACAAGAAGGCATGAAACGGTTATATGACCGTAAGGTAGAACGCCGTGTGTTTGAGCCAGGAGATCAGGTTCTGGTGTCACGGTTGTTGATTTCTTCTCCTTTCGAAGCAAAATTAGAAGGCCCATATGTTGTGAAACGTAAACTGAGTGATGAAAATTATGAGGTTGCAACTCCCTGTCAGAGAAAAGCAATCCAGTTGTATCATGTGAATTTTTTGAAACTGTATTATGAGAGGTCTAGTGCTGAGATAAATCCTGCTCTTGTTACAGTTTCGGGGCCTAAAGATGTTTTTTTTTCTGGGCAAGGGGAGAGTGAGGGCAAAGAACCAGATGATGTAATTTTATGTGGACGTTTGAATAATTCAGAATCTCTGAGAAAATTACATGTTGTTCTTGCCCATTTACCTCCTTTGCAGAAAGAGGAGTTGAGTACACTCTTGCAGAGCTTCCCTGAGTTGTTTAGAGATACGCCATCTCGAACGGATTGGGCTGAGCACGATATTGATGTGGGAAATGCATCCCCTATTAAACAGCGTTATTATCGTGTATCACCAGAAAAACGAGATTTGATGGAAGCAGAAATCAAATATATGAAAGACAATAGCATTGCTGTTCCTTCGTGTTCAGATTGGTCATCTCCTTGTCTGTTGGTTGGAAAATCTGATGGGTCAGTAAGGTTCTGTACAGATTTTATAAAAGTAAATGCTGTGACTAAACCTGACTGTTTTCCACTCCCTCGAGTGGATGACTGTGTTGACCAAGTAGGTTCCGCCAAATATGTGACTAAACTTGACTTGCTAAGAGGTTATTGGCAAGTGCCTTTGACTCCGCGAGCTCAAGAAATTTCTTCTTTTGTCACTCCATCAGGCCTCTATTCGTATAAGGTGATGAGTTTTGGCCTGCGAAATGCACCTGCCACCTTTCAACGTCTAATGAATCGTGTGGTATCGGGCTTGGAAGGGTGTGCTGTGTATTTGGACGATCTGGTTGTGTTTAGTGACAGCTGGGACTTGCATTTGAAACGTCTGCACGCGGTGTTGAGACGCTTGTCGGAAGCCAATTTAACTGTCAACTTGGCAAAGTGTGACTTTGCTCGGGCTACTGTGACTACTGTGTACTACTTGCTCTGGGTAAGGTGGTTGGCAATGGTGAAGTCCGACCACTAAATGCAAAAGTTCAAGCCATCCAAGAGTACCCTGCGCCTACTACAAAGAAAGAGCTTATGTGTTTTTTGGGGTTGGTGGGCTACTATCGTTCTTTTTGTCGTAATTTTTCATCAGTTGTCGCGCCACTTACCGATCTTTTGAAAGCCAAGGCAAAGTTTGTATGGTCTTTAAATTGTGCGCTAGCTTTTGAGAATGCTAAATCTTTACTGTGTTCATCTTCTGTCCTTGCTGCTCCTTGCTTTGAAAGGTCATTTTCTTTGCAGGTTGATGCGAGTCAGGTTGGAGCTGGAGCTGTCCTCCAACAGGCAGATGAACAAGGAGTGGTTCGCCCCATCAGTTTTTTCTCACGGAAATGTAATGCATATCAATTGAATTATTCTGTGGTGGAAAAAGAGGCTTTGGCATTGATTTGGGCATTGCAACATTTTGACATCTATGTTGGCTCAAGTCAGCCTGTTGTGGTTTATACCGACCATAATCCATTGACATTTTTGAACTCGCTACATTGCCCAAACCAAAGGCTGATACGTTGGTCTTTGTTTCTTCAAACCTATTGCCTTGATATTCAGCATATCGGAGGATTTGTAAATGTTGTGGCAGATGCACTGTCACGTGCCCTTCAATTAATTATTTTTTTTTTTGCTTAAATTGTAGATTGTTGGCTTAATTGTCTTGCTTGTTTGCAGGGATTCTTCTCAAGATCCCTGTCTTAAGGGAGGGAGTGTGACGACTCGTGTCATTAGTAAGCTACTCCCTCATTACTGGGTGACTCCGCCTACCTGTGATGTTTGCATCGGTGACACCTGTGGCCAACTTCCCTTTCTCTTCGTTAAAAGGAAGCAAGACTGATGGCAGAGGGCGGCCAACATGATTTGATTTGTTTGATTATGTGTTTGGTTGCATGGCACCCCACATTACAGCACATTACATTTTCATTCATTCACCCACCCTGCATGACATTACTGACAACTGAATGCTACATGTCACTGTTTTGTATTGCGTTTCTTTAACTTAATTAAATATTTACTTTAAAACATTGGCTTTCTTGTGTGTCCCAGTTTTGTTACGTCCCTTTTGAGCCGAGGGGCGTAACAGTGAGTGTATATATATATATATATATATATATATACACATACATACATACACACACACACACACACACACACACACACAGAAACCCGATTCCAAAAAAGTTGGGACACTGTACAAATTGTGAATAAAAACAGAATGCAATGATGTGGAAGTTTCAAATTTTAATATTTTAGATGACATAGATGACATATCAAATGCTTAAACTGAGAAAATCTATCATTTTAAGGTAAAAATAAGTTTTAAATTTCATGGCATCAACACATCTCAAAAAAGTTGGGACCATGCCACACGCACTCATGCAACCCCATACCATCAGAGATGCAGGCTTCTGAACTGAGCGCTGATAACAACTTGGGTTGTCCTTGTCCTCTTTAGTCTGGATGACATGGCGTCCCAGTTTTCCAAATTCGTCTGACCACAGAACAGTTTTCCACTTTGCCACAGTCCATTTTAAATGAGCCTTGGCCTAGAGAAAACGCCTGTGCTTCTGGATCATGTTTAGATATGGCTTCTTTTTTGACCTATAGAGTTTTAGCTGGCACGGTGGATTGTGTTCACCGACAATGTTTTCTGGAAGTATTCCTGAGCCCATGTTGTGATTTCCATTACAGTAGCATTCCTGTATGTGATGCAGTGCGATCTAAGGGCCCAAAGATCACGGGCATCCAGTATGGTTTTCCGGCCTTGACCCTTACGCACAGAGATTGTTCCAGATTCTCTGAATCTTTGGATGATATTATGCACTGTAGATGATGATAACTTCAAACTCTTTGCAATTTTTCTCTGAGAAACTCCTTTCTGATATTGCTCCACTATTTTTGCCACAGCATTGGGGAATTGGTGATCCTCTGCCCATCTTGACTTCTGAGAGACACTGCCACTCTGAGAGGCTCTTTTTATACCCATTCATGTTGCCAGTTGACCTAATAAGTTGCAAATTGGTCCTCCAGCTGTTCCTTACATGTACATTTAACTTTTCCGGCATTTCAAAATGTCTCACTTTCAACATTTGATATGTTATCTATATTCTATTGTGAATAAAATATAAGTTTATGAGATTTGTAAATTATTGGATTCCTTTTTTATTCACAATTTGTACAGTGTCCCAACTTTTTGGAATCGAGTTTGTGTGTGTATATATATATATATATATATATATATATATATATATATATATATATATATATATATATATTTATTTATTTATTTATTTATTATAAACAATAGGAGACTGTTTATTGGAACACTAGTGTGCAAAAACATTTTTTTTTTTTTTTCTACGACATGCCAAGCTTCATTAGGATTTATCAGCATTAAAAGTTAAATATCATTACTGCTTTTTGCAGTGCAAATTTTGTTTGGGAAGATTAAAATAGTAAGTTTTCATCAGTTATTTTATCTTCGGGTAACTACATTACAGATTTCTGCTTACAGTGAGCAGATAAGCACTGTGAGATTACATTTGTTTGAATGCATTAGAGAGAGCGATTGCGTGTGTGAATAAGTGCTACCTGTTTAAAATGTGCTTTCAACCGATCATATTCAGTATGTAGAAGGTACAAAAAAATTCATCCCGCTCATGTCCATCGCCGTCATCATAATCTTTACATTCTTTCTGATTTGGGCGATCCATCTGTATCAAGCTAGTTAAATGCGTTTAACGTGTAACATCCCGCTCATTACACTGTCCTGAAAAATGTGCAGTCCAACTGGCAAATATATTGCTTGTTTTGTGCAGCTCCTTTTAATGATTCAGTCAAACAGATTAGCGGATCATACTGATCACAGGAATCATCAATCGGAATCTTGGCTGAATCGCTCAGTTGCATTAATTCCTCCCCAGTTTGGATATGAGTATGTATGAGAACAGTTACTGTGTTTGTTCATCCATATCCATATAAGCAGTTCAATAAACAACAACAATTAAAAAAATATTTCCTTAATATTTTAATATTCCTAAATATAACCTTTCATCATAAAGCTGTAGGTAAAAATGGTTTTGTAGGTAAAATATTATCAGTGTGACAAATTGACCATTTGGAATCTAAAACATGCAAATATGTGATTTGTGCAGAACTGATGAGTTGGGCAGGTGGCAGTCCCAATTTTCTTTTATTTATTTATTTTTTCTTTTCTTTTTTTTTTACAAAGATTAATGATCAACACGAACTGGAGAATTTTTTTACATTTTTACGTTGTTTTTTTGTTTTGTGATTGCGAGCTTGAGTACAGCAACTGTATATTGAGTACAACAATTGTATATATATATATATATATATATATATATATATATATATATATATGATAAAAAAACATTTAGGATGCACTGATGCTGTTGTACAACAGAATTCACTAAAATGTCCAAAGCAATAAATTATAAACACCTGTTGTACTATGGACTGTTGGATCTCTCTCAGCACATGCCAGCCAACTCACATCTCATTGTGTTTAATGTGAGTTGACGTTGTACTCACCATCACAAAGAGTTATTACAGTAATGGACATTGATGGGGAAGGACTGTGAGCGGTCCTTTCACAACAAAGCTATTGCTAATAATAGTTACCTCCCACAGATAACAAATAATAAATAACAAAATTTAAATGATTTAGTAAACTGAGTTATCCCAGCAGGCAGGTTTTACTTGTTTAACTTCAGATAAAAACATAGTGGGACATGAACAAGTGGTGAGGGTGACATAAAAAATCATATTTAGCACTTCTACAGGATGGCCAAAAATCTCTAGCACGCATACGCAAACGTGCCACACTTAATGACGAGACGTGAATTCTAGGATGATGCAAAGATGACCTGACACAGTGGAGTCCATCTACGGTCCAGTGCTCTGGGAAATGTCAGGGGCCAGATGACCATCTCAGCTAAGCAATATCACAGTGACTAACATCATGTTATATAGGGAAGACACATAACTGATGTGTTTCTCCAGCTCACAAGCTAACACATGCACAGAGCAGACTTAAATTAAACTGACAGAAAGTCTTATTAAATTACCTATTCTTGCAACCCTCTACGCACACCGTGGCAACATAATCACCATTGGCTAGTACATTTTTTCGTTTACTTGCCAGACTGATTTTATATTTGCAATTTCCAAAATATTTATATTTGCAATTTCCAAAATGCACTTTCAGGCACTTTTTGTGATTATTCACCTCTTCATGACGGATCGCTTCCTGTATTCTGCAGTTGTAAGTTGCTTTGGATAAAAGCGTCTGCTAAATGAAAATGTAAAATGTAAATGTACATGCTGTCAAATTGATTAATCGCGATTAACCACATCCAAAAATAAATGTTTGTGTACTGTGTATATAAATACACACGTGCATGTATATATTTAAGAAGTGTTATTTTACATTTATATATAAAACCTCCTAGTGTGTATTCAAATACACATAATAATTATACACAGTACACACACATATATTATGTAAACAAACTTTTATATATATCGCGATTAATCGTTTGACAGCCCTATATTACACAGAACAAAATTATAAACGCAACACTTTTGATTTTGCCCCCATTTTCATGAGCTGAACTCAAAGATCTAAGACTTTTTCTATGTACACAAAAGGCCTATTTCTCTAACAAATCTGTCTAAATCTGTGTTAGTGAGCACTTCTCCTTTGCCAAGATAATCCATCCACCTCACAGGTGTGGCATATCAAGATGCTGATTAGACAGCATGATTACTGCACAGGTGTGCCTTAGGCTGGCCACAATAAAAGGCCACTCTAAAATGTTCAGTTTTACTGGGGGAGCTCCAAAAACCAGTCAGTATTTGGTGTGACCACCATTTACCTCATGCAGTGCAACACATCTCCTTCGCATAGAGTTGGTCAGGTTTGTTGATTGTGGCCTGTGGGATGTACTTTTTACAATACTTTTTGCAACCTCCTTTTTCCAAGATAGTGATTCTACTCCTATAATACCTGATGGAGACTACCTGACAAGAAATCAGAAACCATTCCTCCATACAGAATCTCCAGAACCTTAATTTTATGCTCAGTGACCCCTTTGAGTGTTGGATTTTGATTTCTGATAGAAGATCCACGGCCCATTATAAGATTTCTAACAGAGGCCATCAGGTTTTGATTTTTTATCTATTAATATTTGATTGAATCAATGGTGCCATGTATCTGAACAAGATGTCCAGGACCTCCAGTAGAAAAAAAGGCACACAACATTAAAGATCCAGCAGTATATTTAACCGTACACATGAGGTACTTTTTTATCTCTCTGCCATGAGAGCAGATGATTTTTTTTTTTCAAGACTCAACTATTATGTGCAATTCTGTGATCCTTGGAGCTGTGATCCTTGGAGACTCTTTGGCCACTCCTCACCATGCATTAAGACTGTATAGACACTAGGGCTATAATAGTTATATAGAATATGTATATGTATAATAGAATAGTTGAGTCTTTTTTTTCAAGACTCAACTATTATGTGCAATTCTGTGATCCTTGGCGACTCTTTGGCCACTCTTCGCCATGCATTAAGACTGTATAGACACTAGGGCTGCAACTAACGATTATTTTGATAATCGATTAGTTGGCCGATTTTTTTTATTATTTTTCTCGATGAATCAGATAAAAAGGCAATTTTTTTTTTTTATTGACAAAACACACTATTCCACATCCTGCCCAATGCTGTCCTTCAAACAAAAGTGTCAGTTGAGTGCTATGAACACACACATAGTGAATATACCTACCGTTACATAAATTAACCATGGTTTTACATCGAATAAAACAACCAATAATAATAATAATAATAATAATAAATAATAAATAACAGGGTTATTGTAGTTATTCAATGGTAACCACAAATTAACCATGTTTTTGCTTCAAATCCATAGTTTAACTATATGGTATTTATGTGGTTATACAAATGGTAATCAAAACGGCAAAAACATGGTTTTATTATAATAAAAACATGGTTCTACTGTCTAATAGAACGGTGGTTGATTTCTGTAAGTGTATATCTGTGGTCTAGTTATAGGCAGCGCCATCATTTCTTTTTCGGGTTACATACTGATATATTTGCCTGTTCAGTTTCAAAGTGGTCACTTTTAGGACCGTGGTAAGTTTTTTTCTTTGACTGTTAGCATTTTTAAGACTTGTCTTTTTGGACTTGCCATCTTCTAACATTACACTGTGACACAATATTTCTTGCTCTGGGCGGAACACTCGTTTTACTCGTAATTTGCACTACCCATTGTTGCGGGTTTATTATTGACATGTAAAACTTTAGACCCCAAATACAAGATTATTACATTTTTTTAGATGCATTTCCAAGAAAAAAAAACATTGTCTTATATTTGGAACAATACGGTACACTTCAGAGATATTTTACTCATAATCATTTTCTAGGGATACCAATAATTGTGGCCAACTTGTATTAGAGAAAAAACATTTGAGATGTGAAATGGATGGATGGGTGCAAAACTATAATAAAAAAAATCAAGAGCATGTGAATCAGAATCTAAGAATTAGCAAATTATATCAATACCCTGCGCACCGTTTGCCCCCCTAGGTCTGGACAGGAGGGGCTATACTGTAGTATGTCCAAGTGTCATTCTAAGCAATGCACATGACAAGTAAACAAAATGTAATGACTTGGCGCTAGTTTCATAAGGCTGTGGTCATTAGCCCAAGTCCATCTGCTCTGATATACAGCCAAACCTCAGACATGACAAGGCAGAGATGATGACAACAACAGGAGAGAGAAGAGTGTGCTCATCAAGCGGCTGAGCATGTGAGTCTGATGACTGTACAAATGCCACGTGACTGTAGGTTCTTGTGAACATATGTGCCAGTAAACGTTGTTAAAGTTCTGTAGAGACTTTGACAGATTGCTGACAGCATCTTCTAAATGATTAGTGGGCCTGTGGCTGGCCTGAACAGAGATGACGTGTAATGGAGAGAAAGCAGACTGATAACACCCACGCTTGACACAGAGCACTTTATTTGGTCAAGACGACCAAAACACTATGGCTACTGTTTCACTGTAAGACTTAAACATCATTGGACAAATGCAATCTTCACCCATCACTGCCTCTGACTCAAATGGCCTGTTCTACCGAATATGAAAAATCATTTTTAATAGAAGCCTTAGAGGTTGGAAAGGCATCTTGGTCAGCATTTTTGTTTTTATAGACGACAGTTTAAATAGGCTTTCACAAGTTCTGTGCTTGATGACAAAGTCTATTCAAAAAGCACTAACTTAATTTCTCCACAGACATATCTCTACATATTTCAGGGGATTCAGCGAACAACTGGGGCCCGTCGTCAGATGATATATTTGGCCTAATCTTAAATTGCATTTCTCAACACCCAGTTGGCATGTTCTTCAGAGGGACTTGGGCGGGTGATCGATACAGCAAAGCACCTCAATAAACTCACACACACTCCACTTCTTCAGCCCACTCACACTCTTCATGAGGTCTTGAACTCGGCACGGTCTCCTCTCTGCACAAAGCTGTGGGTTGATAAAGTGCTAAGAGGAATTGTGAAGCACTGCTTGATTAAGGAAGATCCCAGTATCAGTCTAAAACACAGGCATAAGCAAATAAACACACACACACACACACACACACACACACACACAGTTAAATGCTATATTACTGATGGATCACAACGTCCGACTAGTAATAAAGTAAAGTAGAGGTGATTAGAAGCAGCTTAGAGCTTAACAAATATGGAATTCCTGTGAAATATAACAGTCTTTATCAACAGAATGCAATGTAAAACAGAACTGCACAGTCTTCACTATATAAAATAAATATAGATTAATCCTACTAAATCTACTAAAGAGCAATGAGTGAATTTCTCTTTGTCTTTTCTTGTTTGATTAACACTAATGACACAGACGGAAGCAGGAATATTATGCTGCTTTCACTTTAAGACCAATTGCACATATCTTTTATGTTCACTTTAGGTTCTGGCAGTGTGTCAGGGGGTGCATGTATAAGCAGTACAAAGACGAAGGAGAATCTCGATAACCATCTTTTAATGACAAAACTAATGACAAAAAGAATAGGGAGAATCACACAACATAACATAAACGAGATCAGACAAGGAATGATGGAGAACACTGGGTATAAGTACATGGAACTACAGGTGAGTGCCAACAGGTGAATGAGTAAATAATTTAGGGAGGAAATAAAGTGCACTGCTGTGAAGCTATCTGCAAAGAAGTTGCACATTTATTGTCCTTTTCAGACACCTGGTAGAATTGTCAGACTGTTGAATGTAGTGAAGCAATTTTAGCTGTGCATAGAAAAATTGTCTTGTGAGTTTTGCGTCATCTAATCATCTTTTCTGATTGGCTTTTTATAGATACAATAGATCTGTTTACATAGATAAAGCTATTATCGGCCGATAATGATCAGCGGTCGATCAATTGGAGCACTCTAACTTTAAATAAAGCAACATGCAGCATATCCTTGATACTTTCTGGACCATCCTCTAGTTTTTGCACTTTATTTAAATTAGGATATTTTACTTTAAATGTTACTGTTACTTGCCAGTCACTTAACTGTTTTTTTTTTTTTTGTGGTTTTTTTACAGTGAAGCTTTTACAGATCATCATAATCCAGAGATTAATTATGATCATGGCATTCAGATATGTCCTTTGTACCCGATTGGTTGTGTATGCAGTCACTCTTTCCATTCACCTCTACACAAGTGAATCTTCTATTGAAGCTAGTGTACACGGCGCATTGCAGCAGTCTCTCTCCCCTCTCTAAAGCACAGAAAAAGTAAAGCACAGCAATAACAGAGATTTTCCTAAAAGAGCATACATAGACAGAAAGAGTCTTTTTAAAGATGCCTTTCTGCCTGTGTGTCCCTCGCGTCCTCTGATGGCCATGATCTCTGCCTTGTGTTTGGGTTGGACCCATGTGGAGGAAGTGTTCATGGATGGTTCATGTTCTCATTGCAAGAACATGGCCATGGCAACTTTGTGGTCGCAACTCTCTTTCTGGCTAGAAAGAGTCATTTCTGCTCAAAAGGTCGCAGCGGCAAGCACTGAGGGTAACATGAGTCGGATGATTGGTATCTGGGCTCGGAGCACGACTCACAGCCGCGCCATGCCCCAGTGCCTTTTTACCTGGAGATGCATGAAGAGCTCACAAAGTCATAGAAGGCAACTTTTACTGCCAGGTCCCACTTCACAAGCTTTTCCACCCTCACTACTACGGTGCATTTGCCTGGGGCAGCCACACTAGCACTAGAACCTGAGGAAGCCATTGAATCACGCTAGAAACGGGCACCACAGGGATGGTGGGAGCTGCTCTTTTCCAGGAGGCGGTGTCTAGTCTAGTGTTGTCAAAAGTACTGACCGCGATACCAATTCGGTACTGAAATTTAAATAACGTGACGCTTTGAGCGCTGTTGAGCGGAATTGTAAACAGCTCTGACTGGCCATTGCACTCATACGCTCATCAAACATGTCTGTGATTGGCTACAATGACCAGCGCTTCAAAAACATGTTGTAAATATACACTCAAAAAAATTATTCTTGCCACTAATTGATATTAAGCAAATAATTAAAATAAAATATATTTAAAAAAGTATAAAATAATTATTATTGTTCCAGATTACTCTTAAGCAGGGAACACACCAAGCCGACGCCGACCAACTAGTGGCGACGAAAGCAGACTGCAGAGTTGGCTCACGTTGGCAGCACCTGTGTCCAAAGTTGCCTTGACACACCAAGTCGACGCCTGACATCCGATGGCCAACTAGCACATCCGTTCTGTGCCTGCGTAAGAAGAAATACCTTTCCATACCAGCTGGTGGCAGTAGTCTGTTTTCGTTATTCAAAGCGGGAAACCGGAAGAGCTACAGGGATATAAACAAAGCAGCTCATAATCTCGCTCACCACAGACGGTCACTTGTTGTTTTTTATCTCAACGTATATTTTAAATTACTAAAATCGTTAAATCAAATTGTGTCCATGAAGTGGAATTCTTTTCTAAGTGTATTCTTTTCATGCTGGACAAAATGTCATCTTTACTGTTACAGAAACCTTATCAACAGGACAGTCACTCAACCAAGGTAGGCCTATGTGTATATATATATATATATATATATATATATATATATATATATATATATATATATATATATATATATATATATATTTTTTTTTTTTTTTTTTTTTCCTGTTTAAAAGTGTTAATGTCTATTGTTTTCTCTCTTTTGACTTTCAGATATGAGAGTTTTTAGAATACGTAATGTAAAGTTTGTGGCACAGATGTATCCAGTAGATTTGAGAAACATTCTAAGATTAAACATGGACATTTCGAGGAGAGATTCAGGCAACCTGTTCACAATAAAATGTACACAGTAAGTGTTGTTGATATTTACATTTTTTTGTAAATTACAATCATTTCCTCAACAGTAGGTCTTAATCTCTTCATCTTCATTTCACATTTTTTACGTAGCAAAGGTTGTGCTTCTGGACAGAAGATATCATGCACATGGCAGTTGCAGACAAGGTGCGGTAAATTACATTATATTTCTTTAGAATGAATTACAAAGATTGAACTATAACCAGTGTTTTTATTATTGTGTCATAATTTTCAGTGTGAAAACATCAAATAAAACTGTCATAAAGAGTCTTTTTCCCTCAATGATGACATTACAACACTTATCAAAGAATTCTAGGTTTGTACTTTGTATTTTGTACATTTTGTAATGACCTAAACATACAGTATATTGCCAGCCTGTATACTGCCAATATTTCAGTGAAATTGAACAAGGTGTTAATTTTTTTTAGGACTGCAACCCTGAAGGAGCCAAGAGAGAAATGTACACTAAAAAGCCACTCTCTGGCTTTTTGTGTCCCTTAAAGGAAGTGCTGAGGATGAGCCATAGGATGTTGGAGTACGATCGAGTGTGTGAAACTGCTACAACACTTACAGAGTATTTCCTTTGGATTAATAATGCTGCTCGGACTGATCTCCACTTAAGCGACTCTGAGTCTCAAATCCACATTTGAATTCTTCCAGAAGGTACTAATGAATTTGGACATTAGGACATTCACTGCTTGTCTAGATTTTCCAAAAACTGGAAGGACATTGAAAACTTTTAAACTTGTTCTGTGAAGTCAATGGGGGAATATGGGGATACCCTGAAAGTGATTTTACTATGAACTGATGATGACACTAACTCAAAAGCAAGAGACTGCACCTAATGCACCTTCTGGTTTCCTGTAGCTCTGATACTCTAAACACAAGATGTTAGCCCTTGTGCTATTGACTTAGTCCAGGAAGTGGACTTTTTTTTTCTTTAAACGTCCTGATTGTTTATTTGCTTGAACAAATTGTATCAAGCTCCAGACATGAGAAAGCACAAATTGATTACCATGCAGTGAGATCACAATGTTACCTTGGATATGTGAAAATAATATTGAAATTTGGTTCCTTGTTTGATACCTGTACTTGTTGGCACACAGGCTTAAAACTAAAAAGTCAAACAAGGAGCCAAAACCACTGGACAGTCCAGTTTAGGTAGGAGGAGGCACAAAACTAGAGGCACAAAACTGCAGTAAACAGTTGCCTTAATTTGTGAAATACTGAAAATATGTCCTGATTTTTTTCTTTGTCAGATTGGTTTATTTTGACTCATGGAGCAAACGCAACAATAAATGTTTGTACATTTAACATGTGTTTGACCATTTATTTAATGAAATTAAAGAAATGAAAGGTAGTTATATAAAGCAAGTAATGGTAATTTATTTGAAAAGAGTAAATTTTACGTATTACACAAGCTTCAATCACATTTTATCGGTTAACAAACTTTATTTAATTGATTTATGTCAACTGAACATGATACTGAAGCTTAAATAAATTGTATTTATTTTTTACGTTGGATTTATGTGATTAAATTGGATGGAAAATTGACGTAATTGAATCGCGTAAGTTTTAACTTTTGGGGTTAAGTATTTTTTTGAGTGTACATTAATGACACTTTTCACAGAGCGCTTACACAGATACTCACGGGAGCGTTTGAATGCAGGCGTCTATCAGCCTACCGGTCCGCTGGTCGATGCCTGCTTGTGCTTTCAAACGCTCCAGCTCCCGTTTTCAAAACACTTGCGTGTGCTCCTGTGCGTTGATCATTGTAGCCAATCACAGACATATTTGATGAGCGTGAGCACAATGGCCAGTCAGACGTGTTTATGATTCCAGCTCAACAGTGCTCAAAGAGTCACATTTTTATTTATTGGTATCGCGGTCTGTACTTTTGACAACACTAGTCTAGTCCACTCCTTCCCCCGGTGGAGGGCTCGAAGGAGAATCCTTTGTTTCTTTTGATTTTGCCGTCTGCCTGAAACAGTACTTTGCATTATATCTTGCAGCTTTAGTAATTACCTTAATGTTGCTGACAGACACGTTACAGTGAGACAAAACAATGACCACATGTGCATCAAAGGTAAAGCCTTTCAGAGTTGGCAGTTTGAATTTTGTCCGTTTTGTGCAACCAATGTTTTCAGACCATGTGCAAGACACAAGATATATATTTGCAAAGCCATAGTTTGTGCGGTTCATCATGAACACAAGTGCAAATTTGGTTATTACATGACATATCATTTAAGGTGATAAATGATAACAAGAACGGTGATGTTACGTATCATGTTAACATTTGAAATGTACATCAAACATTTTGCTTTATATATTTATTTTACTGTTTGAAATTGTGTCTGTTTATGATTCCTATAGATTTTATAATATTTGACAGTCACTTGTCAGAAAGTGCAGAAAAAACAAGCATTATCACTGCTGTCACTGGCCAAAACAATAATTAATAAAGCAGATTTCATCAAGCACATAAATGTGTTGCAACTCAGTGCGTCGAGACTACTCCACTTGTGAACCAGACAGTGCTTTTTGCTACATAGTGGGTCAAGAATGCTCCACAGGTGAACCAGACAGTGCCTTTGGCTACTCAGTGCCTCAAGACGACTCCGCAGGTGAACCAGACAGTGCCTTTGGCTACTCAGTGCATCCAGACGACTCCGCAGGTGAACCAGACAGTGCCTTTGGCTACTCCGTGCGTTGAGACGGCTCCACAGGTGAACCAGACACTGCCTTTGGCTACTCCGTGCATTGAGACCAGTTTTGAGTTCGGAGAACCAGACAGTGCCTTTGGCAACTCAGTGCGTCAAGACGACTCCGCAGGTGAACCAGACAGTGCCTTTGGCTACTCAGTGCCTCAAGATGACTCTGCAGGTGAACCAGACAGTGCCTTTGGCTACTCAGTGCGTCAAGACCGCTCCACAGGTGAACCAGACAGTGCCTTTGGCTACTCCGTGCGTTGAGACGGCTCCACAGGTGAACCAGACACTGCCTTTGGCTACTCCGTGCGTTGAGACGGCTCCACAGGTGAACCAGACAGTGCCTTTTGCTACTCTGTGAATTGAGACTACTCTGCAGGTGAACCAGACAGTACCTTTGGCGACTCAGTGAGTCAAGGATGCTCCACAGGTGAACCAGACAGTGCCTTTTGCAACTCATTGTGTGGAGGATGCTCCACAGGTGAACCAGACAGTGCCTTTTGCAACTTCATTGTGTGGAGGATGCTCCACAGGTGAACCAGACAGTGCCTTTTGCAACTCAGTGTGTTGAGGATGCTCCACAGGTGAACCAGACAGTGCCTTTTGCAACTCAGTGAGTCAAGGATGCTCCACAGGTGAACCAGACAGTGCCTTTTGCAACTCATTGTGTCGAGGATGCGCCACAGGTGAACCAGACACTGCCTTTTGCAACCAAGTGCATCAAGACTACTTAGCAGATGAACCAGACAGTGCCTTTTGCAAGAACAAAGGTTAAATTGTCCCCACTGTCTTTAGTGTGTTTTAAAGAAAAATCTAAAACCAGACAGTGCCTTTTGCAACTCATTGCGTCGAGGATGCTCCACAGGTGAACCAGACAGTGCCTTTTGCAACTCAGTGCATTGAGACTACTCCGCAGGTGAACCAGACAGTGCCTTTTGCAAGAACAAAGGTTAAATTGTCCCCACTGTCCCCAGTGTGTTTTACAGACAAATAAAAAAATAAAAATAAACACATACAATGGGCACATACAGACATACAGATATTGAGCACAACATTGCTAAACAGTCCTACTTTCAAAGTCAGTGCATTGACCTATAGATAAGAGTTTTCGCTGCTGCAAAAATCTTACAAAGACCCTTAAAAAAACATGGGGCAGTTCACACAAGGTGACTTGTGAACGATGTCTGCAATGCTGTCATGGGTTTTAAAAGAAGTGGCATGCAATCTTGTCAGTGTACACTAGGGACGGGACAATTATGGTTTTACGAAAAGAAAAAGACACTTCAAATCTGCCGACTCGTCTTCGTGACCATCACCCTGTTGTATAGCGTACGCAAGGCAAGTTAACTTTGACCTCAATACCAAACATACATCTGGGAAATAATTAGACAAAAAATATTGTTTCGAATTTAAAGGGGTCATGAACTGCGTTGTTTTATTGTTTTATGATGTTTCCTGGGGTGCACTTATAATGTTAATGCTCAATCAAAAATTGTCATAATTTATAAATAAAAGGCATTTTTCCTACCCTGATTTTAGCCTCTGCTCTGAATGCTGTTTTAAGGGGCGTGTCTGAGACTTCAATGTAAACGCCCACTGCTGTGATTGGCTAACGTCTTTCCAGTTGAAATAGTAAAAACGTGTTAAAAGAGAGAGTAATACTATTACATCTCTCATGGTTATCTCTCATAAGAGAGATAACCATGAGCGCATGAAAGCAGTGATCTCGTCCTTACAACTATGCTTTCATCTTTACTAACAAACGTGCAAACGTTTATGCAAATGTGATATAGTTAAGAGATTTGTTGAATAAAACGGGAGCCACTGGTAAACGCGTCACTGGGCGTGGCTAAACAGGCAGTAATGAAGTAGGCGTTGATCATCTTCTGCAGAGGCAGTGTTTCATCACACTCTGACGTCACAGCTTGGCACATTCTGAGATTGAGCGTTTGCTGGGCCTGGTGTCAATAAAAGGAAGTTTTCAGCTCTGAAACTTACAGGATATTCTTATATCTGATGTGTGCTAGTAGTGGGAAGTTCGGATCATTTTATTGACTCAGATCTTTGAATCTCGTTCTTTGAATCTTCGAACTAATCTTTTTTTCATGTAATTTTGTTCATTTCAGCAGAATCTAATTAAAATGTTAAATGTTACATTTTTGTCACGTGACCGCTTCCCGGTTCAATGTCTCGCAACATACACTCACCTAAAGGATTATTAGGAACACCTGTTCAATTTCTCATTAATGCAATTATCTAATCAACCAATCACATGGCAGTTGCTTTAATGCATTTAGGGGTGTGGTCCTGGTCAAGACAATCTCCTGAACTCCCTGAATGTCAGAATGGGAAAGAAAGGTAATTTAAGCAATTTTGAGCGTGACATGGTTGTTGGTGCCAGACGGGCCGGTCTGAGTATTTCACAATCTGCTCAGTTACTGGGATTTTCACACACAACCATTTCTAGGGTTTACAAAGAATGGTGTGAAAAGGGAAAAACATCCAGTATGCGGCAGTCCTGTGGGCGAAAATGCCTTGTTGATGCTAGAGGTCAGAGGAGAATGGGCCGACTGATTCAAGCTGATAGAAGAGCAACTTTGACTGAAATAACCACTCGTTACGACCGAGGTATGCAGCAAAGCATTTGTGAAGCCACAACACGCACAACCTTGAGGCGGATGGGCTACAACAGCAGAAGACCCCACCGGGTACCACTCTTCTCCACTACAAATAGGAAAAAGAGGCTACAATTTGCACAAGCTCACCAAAATTGGACAGTTGAAGACTGGAAAAATGTTGCCTGGTCTGATGAGTCTCGATTTCTGTTGAGACATTCAGATGGTAGAGTCAGAATTTGGCATAAACAGAATGAGAACATGGATCCATCATGCCTTGTTACCACTGTGCAGGCTGGTGGTGGTGGTGTAATGGTGTGGGGGATGTTTTCTTGGCACACTTTAGGCCTCTTAGTGCCAATTGGGCATTGTTTAAATGCCACGGCCTACCTGAGCATTGTTTCTGACCATGTCCATCCCTTTATGACCACCATGTACCCATTCTCTGATGGCTACTTCCAGCAGGATAATGCACCATGTCACAAAGCTTGAATCATTTCAAATTGGTTTCTTGAACATGACAATGAGTTCACTGTACTAAAATGGCCCCCACAGTCACCAGATCTCAACCCAATAGAGCATCTTTGGGATGTGGTGGAACGGGAGCTTCGTGCCCTGGATGTGCATCCCACAAATCTCCATCAACTGCAAGATGCTATCCTATCAATATGGTGCCAACATTTCTAAAGAATGCTTTCAGCACCTTGTTGAATCAATGCCACATATATTTAAGGTAGTTCTAAAGGTGAAAGGGGGTCAAACACAGTATTAGTATGGTGTTCCTAATAATCCTTTAGGTGAGTGTATACTTACATTCGTATTATTGACTGCATGCTGTAATATATTTATTATTATAAAATCATCAGAAGATCTGTGCAATAAACATGTTATGCATATCCATTCTGACCAACCCAATGTGTCCAGTCTTCATAGGAAAATTAATTATTATACTAGCTAAAAAAAACTGAACTACACAAACAAACAAACAAAAAAACTATGCACTTGTTTGTAAGGAAGGTTGTGAATGAACACATTTCTGTATCCAACACGGCTGTCACGTGACAAAAGAACAGACTGCATAGCCTTGCTTATGGGACTGGGATTTGATGAATGAATGACTCGAACCCGAAGCCTCGAGAGATTAACTAATCAATTCTGTTTCCTGTACAGAACATATGGGATGTTGCGCATGCGCGGTCAACACAAAATGAACAAATCGCTCTCTGAGACAACTCGTTGTTCTTGAGTCGTATTAAAGATTCGTTCAAAATGAACGAATCATTCATGAACGACACATCACTAATGTGTGCTGTGTATTATAATGCGTTGCTACTGACGACAGTCATTATAAGTAAAGAACATGCCACAGAATAGTATCTTGCTTAAAAAGTGCATAGAGCTGCTTGTTCTTGTTATATAAAACTTGTTGAAATGTTTTCAGTGTGTGCATCAGCTCTTTTTGAACACTTTCATCTAATTTTAACAAAACTGTGATAATATTGATAATCGTGATTGTGGTCACTATAATGGTGATATAAAATTTTAATACCGTTTCATCTTTAGTGCACACTTAAAATCTGTGGATTACTGCAGATCTGATGCTGGAAATGTTGTCCTGCATGAAGAGGTTTTAAGAGAAATGGTACAGCACAAATGGTTTTCAGAGGAATACAAAAGACAGTGTTTAAAAAAAAGCTGAAGAACAAGATATGTGTTTTGCATCCTAGGTGAATCTTGGAGGTCCATCTTTTATGCACTGTGTCAGTTTTTGTTTCATTGTATAACTGATTGGGAAGGAAAATGGTTGTTTATAGTGCCAAAAACAACACATGGCATTGACTTGTACTAGGCCAAGGTGCTCTTACATACACTAGGTAGTGTGCAAATGGTACCTTTTCCAAGCAAACAGAAAACTATCCCAAAGAATGAATAGCACTAAGCTGGAGTTGACTTGCAAGATTTCATTGCCAGTGGACACTGGTCTTTCTAATTTAGAGAAAGATGATGCTGAGAACACTGTGTACCCGCCAACAAATTAGCACCTCAAGAAAGAATAAATCTACCTCCCCTACCAAGCTCAATAACCAATTTAAATAAAAAAGGAATTCACAAAAGTTTTAGTTCCAGATGAAATGCACTGCTCATCATGTTTGGAACATGCACCCCTTAGTAATCATTTGCTCATCTCTAATAAAGCTAAAATTGTCACAACATTTGGAATAATTGAAAGTTAGTATTTGTTTGTTAGTAGTAAATTCTTATTTCAATAATGTGTTTAGGATTAACTGCATATTTTGTTTGTTTTTAGGTGTTGAAACCTATTGCAAGACATGTCCAGTGTGCGGATTTACATATCGTTATCAAGAATGGAGCACTGGTTTGCACAATTATGATGACCACATCATACTCGGTTTGAAATTTAGTTTTCTGCTTCAAAGTTTTCTGCAGGTATTGTGGATTGCTTGCTTTATTCCAGGGGTGTCCAAACTTGATCCTGGAGGGCCACTGTCCTGTAGAGTTTAGCTCCAATCTGCATCAACACACCTGCCTGGAAGTTTCCTGCCTAGTAAGACCTTGATTAGCTGGTGTTTAATTGGGTTTGGAGCTAAACTCTGCAGGACAGTGGCCCTCCAGGAGCAGGATTGGACACCCCTGCTTTCTAATGTTTGGTGCCATTTTCACAACAAAGTCTAATACCTAATTTTGTCTCTTTAGTCTCACGCCACTGTTGAAAGAGTCTGTAAAGCTCTTGCAGTATCCAATGAAATGGTTTACCCAAGCAGTAAAACAAAGTGTTGTGCTTATCGGTGATTTGTCCAAGTCTGGACATCTAGTAGCTACCCGAATACAACTTTGATTCCCCCACTTTATGCAGATCCCATGTTACATATCCATATTTACATTTAATCATTTAGCAGACGCTTTTATCCAAAGCGACTTACAAATGAGGAGAACAATAGAAGCAATCAGACAAACAAGGGGCAACAGCATGTTGTAACAAGTCTCAGTTAATCTAGCGCAGTACACATACACCTTTTTTTTTTTTGTAAAACAGAAAAATTTATAGAATAGTTAAGTGCTAATCTTAATTGGTCAGGTGCTGCTGAAAAAGATGTGTCTTTATATGTTTTTTGAAAATGGCTACAGACTCGGCTGCTCGAATTGAGATTCCCGCCAGGTGGGAACAGGTCCTTAAGAGGGATTTTGTGCCTCTTTGGGATGGCACCATGAGGCGCCGCTCACTTGCAGAACGCAAGCTTCTGGAGGGTGTGTAAGACTCAACAAGCGAGTTTAGGTATATTGGTGCAGTGCCTGTGGTTGCTTTGTAGGCAAGCACCAGTGCCTTGAATTTGATGCGAGCGGCTATTGGCAGCCAGTGCAAACTGAGGCGTTGACATGCGCTTTCTTCGGTTCGTTGAATACCACCCTCCCCGCTGCATTCTGGATCAGTTGCAAGTGTTTGATAGTGCATGCCGGAAGGCCCGCTAGAAGAGTATTACAGTAGTCCAGTCTGGAGAGAACAAGAGCTTGGACCAGGAGTTGTGTGGCCTGCTCTGATAGGAAGGGTCTAATCTTCCTAATGTTTTATAATGCAAATCTTCAGGACCAGGCTGTTGCAGTAATGTGGTCAGTGAAGTTTAACTGATCATCAATCACAACTCTGAGGTTCCTGGCTGTCCTGGAAGGAGTTATGGTTGATGAACCTAGCTGAATGGAGAAATGTGCAACCAAGTGCTGGGTTGGTTGAGACCACAAGCAGTTCTTTGCAAGGTTGAGTTGAAGGTGATGAGTCTTCATCCAACCAGAAATGTCTGTCAGGCAGGTAGCAATACAAACACCAACTTTAGGATCATCTGATTGAAATGAGAAGTAGAGTTGAGTGTCATCAGCACAGCAGTGATAGGAAAAGCCATGTTTCTGAATGATAGATCCTAATGATGACATGTAGATGGAGAAGAGAAGTATCCCTGTAAGCATTCCTACTTTCTTTGAACAGTGTCATATTTTAGTTAGGTTTTGATTTGGTCTGGTCTGATCATGCATGCTTTGGAATGTATTGACTGTTTTGATGTATTATTGTCATATTAAATTTAATGTTGCATAGAAGATGTAGTAAGCATCCTCAAAGCAGCCAAAAAGATTGCACAGTGGAAAAAAACAACAACAACAAAAAACATTTTACTGTTTGTATTATAATTATTTGTGACAGGTTGATGCTTCTCTTAAAGACTGCATTCTATTTCCATCATGGAGCAAGTCACACTGGATGCTTTGTGTAAGTCATCATTAAGACATTTTGATAAGATTTGTCAAATAGATGTCAGTATATTGTGTTTTTAACATCCTTATTTAGATTTTGTGTCAAAAGTTGAAACTTTTTTTTCCTTTGATTCGCTCCGCAAGAGTGGTATGAGTGATGGCAGACACATTCATGTGTACAGGTTGTTGTTTTTGGTTTTTTTACGTAGTTCACATTTAGAAGTTCCAGTTGAACAGTTCTTGTTCAAATGTTCTCAGCTGCTGTATGGTGATTCTGTTCTAAAGCCGCGGACACACTTTAACGACTATAGCTGAAACATTCTAAGACTGAACACGCTTACAGACGTTTTCCTTTCGACTGGAGCAGAATTTAATCTTTGACAGTCAGAGAAGAGCACAAAGGTTACGACTGAGTCAAGCCACTACACAACCAGCTGAACGATTAGTGAGTCACAACGGGACATTCTGCTGAACAACTGTGCGTGATCTTGTACCAAAACAAACTTGGATGTCAACAGCTGTACTTATTTGCAATGCAATTTGTGCAGAAAAAAAAACAGGAAAAAACCCATCCAACACTGGTGGTTTTATTATTGAAACGTTAAATAACTTGAATAATAATTTTTTTAAAAGTCCTGTTTTTCTTTTTCAAGTTTTCTTTTGCCGTTATTGACTGAGTAGACATTTCATTATGCATTTCCTTATTAACTTCATTAATTATAACTTTTCTAGTGCTATTTTTTTAAACCTATAAATCAAGCAATAATGTAGACTGTTATTGTCAAATCAGGAATTAAAAACGAATTGGTTCGTTCAAGCAAATATGCTGGGTTATTTTTTCATTCCATTTTACCAGAAACAGATGTCATTCAAAATGTTATATGTATATTTTAATTTTATCAGTCTAAAGTAAATGTACAACACTCCCAAAACTATTTAACGGGACTGACAAAACTAGAAACTCTGAAAGCATGACTTAATTTGACAGAAGAGCTGCAGAGATATTTAAGGAACTGTATTTCCTCATCATATTTCCTCAAATATATTATATATAATTAGTGTGTATAATTATTTTATTTTGAATTTCATGTTTGTGATTTTTATTTATTTATTCAATAGACTATTTAAATTTACATCTCGCTATTTAAATGTACAAATCATCAAAACTGTTATCCCTTACGTGTGTTTTATTGAACTAAATAAGCCCTACATCATAATTGGCTAAATAAAACACATGTGCAGGTTACTTTTTACTTCCTGAACAAGTGCACAACCGTGTTGCTTTCACATTCACGCGAGTCGCACCACAGTGAACAGTTCGAGTGCAACCAAACTCCTCCGGTGCGCACCCAAGACCGCATGACAGCTTTCACATTTCAGCAATTTTTCAACTGAACTGAACTGCCAGTGTAAAATTCTGTCTGCAGAACAAAATGAATAGCCTAAAACAATTAACTTGCAATGTTAACTTATGAAATAATACAAAAGAAACACCAAAAAGAAGATGTGTTTTGATAAAATTACAAGAATGATGTTTGACAAGGAATGTATCTCCTCAGCATAATCACCGGCGCCAGTCGCAAATATTCAGCAAAAACGTTTAATAAAATCTTTTTGATTTTGATCTGGCAACAGCTGGTCCTTAAATTCTAAGACTAGAATCTTTAGACACTGCACGATTTTAAACACAGACTGAACGCAACTGGCTCTGACTCAGTGCGTTTGGGCATGATCAGTTGTAAGTATCAAATTACATTCATAATCAGCCTTACAGTCTTTAAGTGTGTCCCCGGCTTGAACCATTCAGCATTTTCCTTTTTTTTGTCTCAGTGATTTTTTATGGGAATGATGATGTCTGAAGAGTATTAAGGGATATGCAGTCATTTCTTAAGTTTATTAAAGGTGCATTAAGCAATTTCTGAGAAACTCTGTTGAAAGTGGGTCGTACTGAGCACCAAAACACACTTGTAGCTAATCAGAAGTAATGGACATGAGGGGGGAGGTGCCTGTGATGCATAGTACGTTTGTGAATTTGAGAGCAGAGCTATCAAGATAGGGGTGTGATACTTTTGGATAGGGGCGTGCTTGTTTTGCTGATTTCAAATATTAACAGCGTTTCTCAGAAATCACTTACTGCACCTTAAAAACTGAAATGTGAATTATAAGCATATTCATTTAAAAATTGAAAGTTCATTTATATTTGCTTAAAGGGGTGATGAATTGAGAAATAAATTTTCCCTTGAGCCTTTGATGTATAAAAGTTCATTGTGATATATGAATATCCTGTAAGTTTCCGAGCTGAAAACTTCCTTGTTAGTCAAAGAAAAGCTTTTATTGACACCAGATCCAGCAAACGAGAGATCTCAGAATACGTCGACCACTGACGTCATAGAATGCAGAAACGCCGCCTCAAAAGATAAATATGTATGCCTGCTTCTGTAGCCCCGCCCACCGACTCGTGGAGCTAAACGGATCGTGCTACCGAGCAATAAACATGCCGGAGATAGCAAGATATTGTGCTGTGCCTGGTTGTGGAAGAACACAGTCCCTGCATAAGCTTCCATCGGATTCTAATATTAGGAATGAGTGGTTGAACTTTATTTTTAATGAAGTTCAAGCTCACGTGCGTAAGACATTGCGCGTTTGTTTGTTTCATTTCACCACTTCATCTACATATTGAGATTAAAACACAATGCTGTGCCTTCTATATTGGATCCAACAGGAATGGTGCAACACACAGTAAAACATGTTTTTTTATATGTGATAGTATTGCATTGTTACAGATCGTTTTGATTATGTGTACGTGTCTAACAAAACATACCTTAGCATGCTGTCAAAGGCTGGAGAATCCTTTATTTGTTGATTCATTGCGATTCAGGATCAGACTCGGACATGTATGGGCCAGGGCTCGTAAAAAAGCACAACGTCCCGGGGCTATGTGTTTTCCAGACGGGCTACCAAAATGTAAGGCCATTGGCAGGCCGGTGAATCTTAAATAGTGAAATAACATTCCTTTCTTGATCTGCATTGTTCACTCTCTTGACTTGATATTTGAAGGGCGGTTTGCACTTATATCCACCGATCGGACGGGCCAAGTAATAAAAAAATAATATTCCAATCAATCACGGGTGGATGAGAGATAAATCATTGTGTTTGTTTAATAAAGACGATTTGCGAGTCCTGTGAGAGAATCATTCCGGTTGACAATTTCAAAACAGTCCCTCATGTGAACTGACAGGGGAGCAGAAGCTCATTAAATATGCAAATATTATCCAATCCTAGCCGTGGGCGTTTACTTACAAGTCTTCTGTGCGGCTCAAAACCAGGGTAGAAAATAGCCTATTACTTATTCATTATGATGTTTTTGAATGTACAAACCACGCGAACGTCATAAGTTGACCTAAAAATAAAAAAAAGCCAGTTCATGACACCTTTAATGTTGCTGACTTTTGCATATTTTGGGTACATTTAATAGAAGAGTTGCTCAGACTATTATTCCTGGGCATTGGACTGAGATATTCTGTAAGGATCTTCCAGTAAGTTTTTGAATCATCACTTGTTGTTCTAGCATATAATTCAATTACTTACTTGCTTTCTTCCTTTGCTCGCTTGCCTGCAAACATTACCCAGGGGATTCCAATTCAGGGTTCCTCCAATAATTGTGGAGTCTTTGTGCTCATGGTGAGTTTAGATGACAATTCACATCGACAATCACATCAGTTCCATTTAAAAACCAAATGAAAAGGTCAAAATAATATGATATTTTTTATAATATGATATTATATAAATTTTCTCTGGGGATTTTTTCCCCAAATTGTGCAGCCCTACTTTAAACAATCTTTCAATTATCTTAAAGGGTACATAACACACACAGTTTCTGCCAGTCTACCCAGAGTAGTATTGCATCCTACATATCTCCAAAGAGTCTATAGTTTTATCATATCTATAAAAGACAGATACGCTGTAACGATTCTTTCTGAAAACAGCTGAACTCATGCAGGCGTGCGGTGGGCGGAGCTAAAGACACATGAGCACACACACACACACACACACACAATACATCATGTCATTATCCCTGGATACCTTTCGATTCACTATACGTTTGTGTTGTTTAGATATATTTGCACTTACGCGCCGACTGTCAACAAAACACAGACATTTGATGCAGTTTCACTCACCACCTACAGTTTCGACTCATGTCACACTTGCAGAACTCCAATGCTGCTCCAGAAAAACAAACTGCATCCACTGTTTCCTCAATGCTGGGTTATTTGGGAAGCTGAACAAGGTTATGTTTCCCTCACAACCAAAAACAAACACACTTCTTTAGTGACATTGTTGATTTCGTGACAATGACAGCGCTGCTGACGGCTACAGTAATCAAATGAAGATCGATGATGGGCGTGCTCTTGCTCTCGCTCTGGCTGATGTGTGCATGCACTCATCCGGGAGAAGTGCCCATACAAGCAATTCTGCCCTTTATGAAGTCATACAGGGCCATACTCGAAAAAAAAAAAACTTTCTGAAACTTATTTGAAAACCTAAGGAGTGTATTTGGCACAGAAATACTCTGTCATATGTCAATGCCTCTGGAAAGACAAAAATGTTGGAGACTCCAACTCTTTTACAGTGTAAATAAGTCAGAATCCATGAAATAGCATTAGACTCCCCCTTTAAAGGTTTCAAAAAGTCACTGTGTATAGTGGGTTTTACAACTCTCAATTTACTTTTTCTGTCATTATGATAGATGATGGCAGAATGTGATTTTCCCTCATGTTTACAAAAGAACGTGAACTTCAGTTCCTCTATGTTTCAGTTATGTTTCACTAAGTCATGGGACTCAACTTACTTTTTATAAAGCTCCACTCCCTTCAGTGCACTGCTCAGCACTGAGGGATGCAAAATGCCTGACTATTCTAGAAAGAGGGAGTCCCCTTCCTTGCCTTTGGTCACAATGGAGACAGATGACTGGGCATACATACATTACTCACATGCATGAGAGGGCTTCCATGCCTCTGGAAAGACTACTCAGTATTCATGTCATGCTGGCCTTCCTCACATCACTATGGATGCAATGGATGGAGATCAGAAAGTCGTCTTTAAAGTCACCCTATAATGTTAATCTGCTCTTAGCTAGGATGAACCTTAAAAAGGTTCAGCTGATTAATGGCCCTTATCATGTGGTGGTCTTTGAGCCCAATCTTCTTTCTATGGGAAATACATGTGTTTTTATTGAGTTTAATACTGAAAAAAAAAAAAAAAAAAAAAAATTCTAAACACCAAAGCAAAATGCATGCGGGGGGTTCAAAGGAAACTATACATTGACCATGTCCAAGGCCAATGCATGCACAATGGAGAGGGATTAATTTTTGATCTGAGGTTCCCTTTGAAGAGCAGGAACCCACATATATTATTGAAAGTATTCTGGTGCAGGCTGATGAACAGTCTGCAATCACAGACAGACATCCATGCTTGGAATATTTTTTTTCTCATTGATACACAGACCTTCTCTCAGATGTCAGTGTTCTGAAATGACATAAATCATACTGGTTTGGTTCTGGTAACTTTTGTTGCGTGCTATGCCCTTGAGCTTTGAACACCGATATAATGTTTTAAATCTAGAAGAATGTTTCAGAGGGTTTTCACCTTTACAAGCTTCCAAGTAAGATGATAGCATAAAGTAATGATGCTAGTTCTTTGAATTTCAATGTCTTTTCACAGGTTTTAAGGTTGAAAGATAATTCAAGAGCAACTCCTGAACCACTGACCTCTATGAAACGACAGCTACATTATCACCAGAAATTGCCTTAACGAAGAGGTGCCACTTTGGCATGTCATCTTGAGCTTTTTCACTTTGCCCCAAGGACATTTTATATTGTGTGAAAATACATGGCACATAGTGAATCAGTTTTTGAAAAGCATAATAAAAGAGTTAAATTGGTAGTTAATCCCCCCCCTCAAAAGGAAAAAAAATCCTGTCATGATTGCCTCATTTAGCTCAAAACCTGTATGATCTTGGCAGAATATTCATGCTGCTTTTTTCTATACAGTTCAAATGAATGGTAACCAGGGGCTTCCAAGTTGAAAAATATTACTATGTGCTGCCAATAAGACTAGAGTTGTTCCGATTCTGATACTAGTATCGGAAATATCACTGATACCACAACAAATTCTGGCATCCGTATCGGCGAGTACTTGAACCAGAGTATGTGAGCGGAGTGCACTCTCAGAAAAAAAAGGTACATTGTTGTCACTGGGGCGGTACCCTAAGGTACAAAAGTGAAAAGGTACATCTTTGTACTTTACTCACCCCTAAATGGTACATATTAGTACCTTAAAAGGTACATTTCAGTACTTTAAGAGAGCATATTAGTACCTTTTCGGTTTTGTACCTTAGGGTACCGCTCCAGTAATGAACCTTTTTTTTCTGAGAGTGTGGAGTGGGAGCGGTGCGAGGAGTGGAGCGGCATGATTTTGAATGGAGTGAGGAGCGGATTTTTTAAAAGTCAGAGCGTTGTGGTTTTCACTCACTCTGAGAGACCTCCACTACTGCTCCATCACGAGTACAAGTCATGCCAACGGCGCATAATAGAACTGCATTTTTAGCTAGAACTCACACGTTAAACACATTTAACTAGCTTGATACAGATGGATCACTCAAATCAGAAAGAATGTAAAGATTATGATGACAGGGATGGACATGAGCGGGATGTTATAGTTCAAGGAATTTTTTTGTACCTTCTACATACTGAATATGATTGGAGAAAAGCACATTTTAAACAGGTAGCACTTATTCACACACACACACAATCACTCTCTCTAATGCATTCAAACAAATGTAATCTCACAGTGCTTATCTGCTTAGTTATCTGTATCTGATTTTGAATGAGTAGAAATCAGTAATGTAGTGACCCATAGATAAAATAACTGAACTTACTATTTTCATCTTTCCAAACAAAATTTGCACTGCAAAAAGCAGTAATGATATTTAACTTTTAATACTAATAAATCCTAATAAGCTTGGCAGGGATGTCACGGTACCCAAATTCCAGTCGGTACCAATACCATAAAAATTGTACGGTACTCTGTACCAATTTCTGTACCACAGCTGTTTTTTATTTATTTATTTATTTGTTTTATTCATTTAACCATTTAAAAAAAAAAAAAAAATTAAATGTATTAAGTTTATTTAAATAATACACACATTTAAAGGCTGTATGCTGTTTAAAAGTAAACATTGTTTTAAAAAAAAAGATAAAGTGAAAAATAACCAACCATCTAGGCATAATTATTATTATTAGAGACGTAGCTGTACAACAGTAGCCTAATATATTCTGTCAATTTCTTCAGTTTAAACCAAACTTTTATTTTGACAGGTTGCCGAAGACCTTTGAGAGTCTGTGTTCATGATATGATAGTTTTCTCAAATGAAACGGTAAATTTTCATGAAGTGACGGTTTATGCGTTCGTGTCCTCATATAGTGACACACGTCAGAGACTGCAAAGACAGCGAGCAAGTGTTTGTGCGTATGCCCGCGCACCCGCCCTTGCATCTGCGCCCGACTTCATTCCCACAGAGACGCAGAACATGCAGGAGTAATATTTAAATAGTATGTTGCAGTTTAATATTCACAGACACTAATATATATTCAGGTACAGTCTGGAGCTATGTGCTTAGATAAACACGAAAGCGACTGAACACAGCTGTGGGTACTGCGGGAGTCGGTACTACCAGTACTCTAGAAATGCTGGTATCGTCACATTTTTATAATTTCAGTACCGACTTGGTACCGAAGTACTGGTAATTGTGACATCCCTAAAGCTTGGTAAGTCGTAGGAAAAAATGTTTTGCACACTAGTGTTCCAATAAACCACATTGAAACCTATTGTTTATTTATTTATTTTATTTATTTAATGTATGTTATAAAGCGAACTGTTGTGATATTTCAGGGCTTACTTAAATTATTTAGCGTTCATCCGCAGATTTACTCAGAGCGGAGCAGTGTTTCTGATATCAGTGAGCGAAGAGTGGAGCGGGAAGTGGGAAATGGTGAACCCGGAGTGGAGCTGGAGCGGAGTGATTACTGAATGCCTGGAGCGTGGAGGGGAAATTGCTGCCACTCCACTCCGCTCACATACTCTGACTTGAACCCATGTACCGATCCGATACCATTTTCTAAAACAAGACCTAGTTATTATGACCGCTAGCTTTGCCTAACCGCTGCACGGTTCTTCTTCGCTGCTCAGAATGCATTGCAAACACAGGAAGTTGTGCTGTGTTGCCACAAGCAACCACTGTTTAGAGCAGCGAAGAAGAGATGAAAACACATTAGCAGTATGTCCGCTGTTTAGCAGTATTTCAGACTGGACCAACCAGCCAGTAAAATGGCAACTGTCACAAGTACGGGTACTTCGGTACCAAGTCGGTACTGAAATTTAAAAAAATTATGATACCAGCATTTCTGTAGTACCGACTCCCGAGTATATTCGGTACCCGCAGCTGTGTTCAGTCGCGTCTGTGTTAATCTAAGCGCAGGGCTCCAGACTGTAGCCGAATATATACTGTAATGAAGTTTGTGGATATAGGAAGGAAGGAGGCGGGAACCGGCGAACATTTAAAAGACTTTAATCCAAATGAACAAACAACATAAAATAACAGCGGCAGCCCGACACAGACGACTGCCGCCTACATACAAAACAAAACACAACATAAAGTCCAGGCCTGGTCCTCTCTCGTCTTGCACTGTCGTCGCTCCTCCTTTTATACCGGTGTGGCTCGCAGCTGGCGCTCATCATCACTCACCACCGGCCCGCTCTCATGGTCCCTCGCCTCGCTGCTTGCCACATATACTAATTTCTGTGAATATTAAACTGCAAAATACTATTTAAATATTACTCCTGCATGTTCTGCGTCTCTGTGTAAATGACGGGCGCCGTGACACTCGCTGTCTTTGTAGCCTCTGCCGTGTGTCGCATAAACCGTCACTTCATGAGAATTTACCGTTTCATTTGAGAAAACTGTCATATCATGAACACAGACACTCAAAGGTCTTCACGGCAACCCGTCAGAATAAAAGTTTAACGTGAAGAAATTGACAGAATATATTAGGCTACTGTTGTAGACTACAGTAGATTTAGTTACGTCTCTATATAATAATAATACGTCTCTAATAATAATAATAATTATGCTTAGATGGTTGCTTATTTTTCACTTGTTTTGTTGTAAAGATATTTTCTGATTAGTATATATTTTTTTTAATATTCCTAGATTCATTTGTTGCACTGTTTTTACAGTTATATTGTAAAACTAAAATCCCTTTTTCAGTTTGCGGTGTTAGATTTGTGGCTGCATTCTTTTTCGCTTAAGAAAAATAAGTAATATTACTGTGCGTGCAACATGCAACAAATGCATGTCAGATAATAAAAATACTGTAATAAATGCAGTAGTTCACTGTATGTATTTGTTCATGTTTTATTAAGGGATAAGTCTGAAGCACACCATAAAATAATTCTAGCAATTCATACAGGGCTAGTAGTGTATACAGCTGTATATACAGATACACACCCAGGTATGGGATCAGTACTGTATCGGAATTGGTATCGGGAAGGGGAAAGGGGTATCAGAACATCCCCAAATAAGACTCATATTTCAACATTTTATATTATATATATATATATATATATATATATATATATATATATATATATATATATATATATATATATATATATATATATATATATATATATATATATATATATATATATATATATAAAAATGTCCATTGATGTACGGTTTGTTAGGATAGGACAATATTTGACCAAAGTACATATTTAAATCTGGAATCTGAGGGTGAAAAAAAGTCTAAATATATTTAGAAAATCGCCTTTAAAGTTACTTTAAAGTTAAAGTTACATATATTACTACTAATAATAAATGTTTTATATATTTACATAGGAAATTTACAAACTATCTTCATGGAACACGATCTTTACTTAATATCCTAATGATTTTTGGCATAAAAGAAAAATTATTTGCCACAAATATATCAGTGTAACTTATGACTAGTTTTGTGGTCCAGGTCACAATTTTATGTGGCAGTTGTAGCAACACACTGCATCATCTTTTTTCTGCTTTATTACGGGTGGCAACCAGTGTTAAGGTTCAATACCACCACCTACTATACTGGAGTGTCAACCAGTTACTGAAGCGCGATTATTTACAATATCATCCGTATTACATGACATATCCAGCGTATAGCGTCAGTTCTGGTTAGTCAAGCTCGCATCAGCTGTCTGGCAGCTGATCACGTCTACCTATAGGAATACAATGCTTATCACAGCATGCATATATAAGCTCCTTCAGTATTATCAGCTGCTGTCACGTTTCTCCGGAGCTCATTTACCCTTCTCCATCCCCAGCTCCTCCACTAGTCAGTCAGGATTTGGCATCGGATTCCCCATGAATCCATGACACGCTCTTATCCATGCTAGGCTGCATGGATATGTAGGGAGTTCTTGCCCAGAACAGAACCATACCGCCAACCCAAACTATATGCTAATTGACAATAGTGATCCTGACAGAACTATATTTATTAAATGTTCTGTGACACCTCTAAATCTTTGACAAGAAAAACAAGAATGACAAACTAATATTTTTTTGAACCAAAAGTAAACATTGCCTTCATTTTCAGTACAGAGGCAACGCATATATTCAAAATACGGTGTTTAAAGTTGACCTGACATCTCCTTTCGTGATCTACAATTTAAAGAAAATTATACATATTTGGAATGACATGAAAGTGAATAAATGATGAATAAGTGATCTCTTTAATATAAATGTATCATGGGGAATTTGGGGATTTGGGAAAGAGGGACAAAAATAAAAGAAACAGAAGCCTCTTCTGCAATATAGTAATATCTATTTTTTCTAACCATTTTGAAAAGGATAAGAAATTCATAGTGCATACTAAAGAAGCAGTGACGCGCTGCAAACATGCCAAGGGCTTAATGGTCACTCTCCTTCTCTTTTTCTTTGTCCTTTTCTCAGTCTCTTGGATCATTCCTCATTCTGAATGCCCGTCTTCTTCCACTGTTATTTCATCTCCTCTCTCTCTTCTATATATGCACACAAACAGGCCGAAAGTTGGAGCACACAATTCACTTCAAAGCAGGTGTGTGATGCAGCATCATTTGTTATTCCCTTGATCACTCTGTCGATTCCCTCTGAGCGCCACTTTCATATCTTATCGGGAAAGATGGTAAATCAATTTAAGACCCAGCTGACTGGACGATGTACCTTTCAGAAAAGTTCCTTCGCTCATAAGAAGGGGTGGCATGCTAGTCATTTCTCAGCAAAGACTGCATGGGCTCCTCCATGTGTTTGGAAAAATCACACAATAACCGAAGGATAAAGCTGTTGATATCAATCATCCATCTAAGTTTATCTGGGACTGACGAAGCTCAGTCAAGCTCTTCTCTGGTAGAAGAGCTTCTTCTGCCCCAGATAAACTTAACTGGATGAAAGATAAGGAATATAATGTTTGATAATTGTCAGAGTTTGAGTACTCATATTGTGATTTTTTTCAAGCACTCTAGAGCAATTTTGATTTTGTCTTTACTGATGCCAGGAAGGGAAGTATAATATGGGCACTGCAAGCCCTTTCTTGTTCAGAATGTCTGCATGGTGTGATTTGGCTGTAAGCATGAAGACGCAGGTAATCATAACCTTCCTGATATTCAGATTCAGATATATGCAAAAGTAGCTTTAATCAAAAGAAAATCTAAATCAACAGTTGCACCTTTTTGAGCAGCACACAGTACTGATGTTTATATATATATATATATATATTTTTTTAACAACTGATAAATTAATTATTCAATTAGTCACTTGTTACCACCTACTGTCGTAACTTGTCTTTGGAGTTAGGGTTAGGGGACAAGAAACATGCATTGTAAGTAACAGCAAACATACAGTCAACGTAAATTCTCAAAGCTCTAACATAACCTCTCTTTATCTTGCATTTAAAAGGAGAAAGAGAGAAAGACAACAAAACAACAACCTGCAAGTGAAACAAAGAAGACGACACCATGGGAAGATAGCCAAGCAAAAACTTAACTAGACCGGGAGCAAAATCCAAACATCAAGGGCTCACAAACAGCATTCAAAAACCAAAATCCTCTCTGCATTGTCTACACCAACATAAACAGTACATCAAAGCATAGCGATGTCTCATAGAGGAGAATTCAGGAATGCGGTCTCAGCAATATCAGACGAAAGGCCTGTATCCATCAAAGTGCCGTTGAGAATTCAGAGGTTCAGAGTCTCCAAATCCCTGGAAAGTACTGCTATCACAAGCCCGAACCTGAGAGAGATGGTCTTCCAAGGCCGAGATTCTTCAGGATGGTTTCTCCAGAAGAGAGACCAGATCCGAAAACCACACGTGAGACCTTGCCCCCTCAAACTCTCCAAAGAACAGCCGGAAGTAAGCTCACCGGTAGAAAGTAAACTGTACACGGCCACTCAGGCATTCATAACGGAGCTGAGCAAAGCGAACTTCCATATACGAACTGAGAACCCGCCAGTGAACACGCACTATGAATGACAGTGCGGCCGTGCGCATTTTACTTTCAGTTTTGAATTAGCGCCAATTCAGGGGCAGGTTGCTTGAATGGTGGGTTCATTAACCTATAATTCTCAATGAAAAACACAACAACAGAACAGTACAATGACAAACTCACTTAAATAGGCGCTTTTACATTTCGATTTGTCGTCATCTTTCTCAGCTCCTCGATCTCGTGATAAATTAAATCTGACTCCTGCTGCTAGTTTGTGCTGCGACTCTCGTGATTATATCCCTATTAAAAATTAATAATTTAAAGAGATTAAGTAAAACTTGATGAGAGCTCTGGACATAACCTATGGCCAGTGGGAGTGTGGCACAAAAATTCTACAAAAAAATAAAACTACATTTAGTAAAAAAATATGGTCAACTGAGACCAAGATAGACATTGTTAGTCTGTAAAATAACTTAATGATTTTGTTCACCAAAAATTACATTCTGTTATCATTTACTCATCTTCATGTTGTTTTAAACCTATATCATGTTCTGAAACTGCAACTTTCAAGCATAAAAAAAGAAAAACACTTGAACAGAGTTGAATAGAAGAAAGTCATATAAGTTTGGAATGACATGTGGGTGAACTGTCCTTTTAACTTCTTTCAACAAAACACATTTTTAAGCAGAGCAATAACAACAACAACAGGTACCACAATACCCCTAAATACTGATCTCTATCCAATTGAGAAACCATGATAAAATTATGGCTGGCTAACCAGAGAAAATATATTCTGTGAATATTTATAACGTGTGTTTTTATTTATGTACATTGTTTGGTCCTTATGACTATTGGGGATAATAAAGTAAACCACAACCCAGATATGCAAGGTAAAATTTTTAAATTATGTTTGAATGCTATGAGTGTGAATCGTTGGGTTTAAAGAAAAAATGTATTTGATTCACAATGTTTTAATTTGATTCAAAATGATCCTATTTGAAGAGATCCACTAAATAGTTGCCTTAGCAAATTTTTAAAACTGCATTCATGGCATTTTTAATATTGTACTAAAGTATCTTTAGAAAAAAAAAAAAAAAAAAAAAAAAAGATTAATAAATGATTAAAAATACCAAACTACTTGAGATTCTTTATTGCACCAAAAGTAGGCTTTGGCTACATTAAATTCAAACAATGCAAGATATTATAAAAATGTATGGATTAAAAAAATTAATAAAAATACTTTCCTCAAAAATATTAACTGGCTTTAAAGTGTTTATTAGAGAAGACATTGCAGTAATGAAAATGAGGCCATGCTAACTTCACAAATTTGAGTTCTATCTCATGGGACCTCTACAATCCGTTGCACTGTAAGTCAATGGCAGTGGAGCATTGGATCTGGATTCCAGTGCCACGTTTCTGGTGACCCTGACGGTGGACTGTGCTTTAATGATGCTGCGGAAAAGCTAATCCATTGATTGATTGATTGATTGATTGATTGATTCAGAAGAAAGAAAGAATGAATCTATAGCATTTCATCATTAAAGTCATAGTTCACTCATAAATTAAAAATCTGTCATAATTTACTCACCTCTGTCATTCTCTCCTATTCTGAAGAATGTTTTTGTCCATACAATCAAAGGAGCGCAAAACTACTTTGGATGCCATCAAGTTCCATTGTGTGTATGAATAGTTAAATACTTGAATATTCAATCTGTAAGAAGTATTAGAAAAAGAAAAATATTTTTTCACATTTTTCTACATGTTCCTTTGCTGGTCGTAAATGCTGTGAATCCATAATGAATCCTAAATGTAAACAAGACTGTATTTGATCACAGAATGTTGTCCTCTGCCTCTAGGCTCAGCAAAGTTTGGAAATACTTTGATCAAAATGATCTTACTAAATGATATAAAATGGAATTGCTTTTGATCAAATGAATCAACATGTTGTGTGCAAACATTGTCGGGTGAAACGGATGGTAATATCACCGCCCCAATGAGAAATCACATAAAATCCAAACACCAAACCATCATTATTGACCAGTCAAATGACCAAAGACAGCTGTCCATCACTGCATTCTGTGCAGCTGTACCTCTAAGTGAGGTGAGAAGATAATTTAATCCAATAGCAAAATGATCGAGACATATGCTTGCTTTAAGTTTCGTCAAGGGAGACAAGCGTCACCGGCCCACTGGTGGGCCCACAGCCATTACATATTTAAAACAGTAATATCCTATACCAAACCTAAACTAAGCTTGACAAACTGTATAAGCTTATAATCTCTAGTTTTCATATTTGGTGACTGATGTTCAAAATATATTACAGAGGAGCAGTAATTTATCAATATAATATATAAAAAGAATATTTTCATACTCAAAGCGTTCAGACCTTTATTTTAAAAATAGCGATGAACATGAAAAATCATGAAGACCTCAGTTTTTTTTCATGCCATGAGTTCATGCATTTAATTTAAGAAAAAAAGGTGTGAAAATTTTTAAATATAAAGAAAAAAATGATAGATTCTAAATTTGTGATGTGGCGGTATCGCACATTCTTTTTATGTGCTTATTAGCGGTTGAATTGAAATCAAATACTGCCAAACTACTTCTGAATAGGATGTCTACTTCATAAATTGTATGAAATATATGTATGAAATATATAGGTGAGATCACTCAAACCATATATGGAAATGGAGGTGCCCTTATATGGTCAGTAATGGAGTAACAAAATCTTACTGAAAGACTTATTTTTTGAGATATCAACCTGAAATTTGGAACACCACTTTGACGCTTTTGGCTTTGATTTTCTTGCAGTTTTAGAGTACATGTTTTGTCAAATATATATTTTATATAAAATATGAATAATTCTATTTTTTTACACTGTACATAACTCAAACTCCTATAACTTTATTTATTCCACTTCTACTAATCTGCCAAATGCATTCTTTAAAGCAAGAGCAATCTTACAACCATTAACGCTTAAAGGGATAAGAACAGAAAACACAAAGTGCTGTAAGAAACTTCAATTAATCTTTGTGTCTCTGCCTTGTCTGTGTTGGTGGAACTCATTTTCTCTTTTGTTATCAGACTGAGAGCCAACTTTTCAACCAACCATGTGGATATTCTTGTTTTTCCTCAACATGAACATGTGAAGCAATATATACATGATACCCATATGCCAACTCAAGTGTATATGTAAGTTCTGTACGATAATTGTAGTAGTATGCTTTATTCACTTTTTTTATTGTTGTTTTCTCTACTTGAGCTTAAATGCTTTTGTTATATATATATATATATATATATATATATATATATATATATATATATATATATATATATATATATATATATATATATATATATATATATATATTTAAACTAAAAGAAAACCTCAAGATGTAAGCTTGTTGTGTTTATTAATCATAAGCTTGATAAGAAATGGTTACAAAACATAATGCTTAAAAATGTCTCTCTCATTAATCTTCACAAATTAATAATTTAATATAATTTTTATGAGCCCAAATATTCAAATTCTATATTTTTGAAAAATGTCCATCCTGAGAAAAATAATAACAGCATGTTCATATTTGTGTGAGCTACCCCTTTAACACTAAAGATCTACAAGTATACTAATACAAACAAAATGTATGACCACCATATTACAATCCTTAATAGAGCACTGCAGCTTAGACAGAATTTAGCCTTGAAAGGTGTAGGCCTATACCCTGCTTAAAGTGTCTGAGGCTTCAACTGTCACATTATGAGTTTGTTTTTTCTGTGCCATTCATGAGTTTCATAGTTAGTTTTCTAGTATGTTAATTAGTTCCGTTCTCTCTGCTCCCTGCCTGTTTGTTCCCATAGCTACACATTGTTCGATTCATTCAGTTCAGGTGTTCCTCGTTTATTTGTGTTTGCACTATTTATACCCTCAGTTTTGGTTTACTCTTTAGCCCTATTCGGACGGTAATTGTTTCTCGTGGGGTCATAAGGTATTTTCATCATTAACAGGGGCTATTCAGTCAGTGATTTTATTGCCAATCCGAATCCAGAATGTCAGTGTTTTTCTCCCACCACCCATGTAAAAAAAACCCGGCCGAATTACCTACTGTTTTTTTGACAAACACCAAGGTCGTGCGGTACTTTAATTGCCGTCTGAATCCACACCTCTGAGTTTTCAAGAATATATCACTTCAAAATTCACTGGTTTATATATCGTTTTTTTGACCACTGCAGAGCACCGTACTGTTGCGCTTCGCTGTAATTTGGATGCATTTGAAAGATCTAGACTTTTATTTCTGAAATGCTGGCAAGTATTCACAAGAGCAATAGGCTATATTTCATCACCACTCAAAAAATACAAAGAAGAAAAGCCAATACAAAATGGGCCGTTATTACAGCAGCAATTACTATGTGTTAAAATAACTTTAAAATTATTATTATTATGCTCCATGTACCATATGTAATATATATGCTGTTATGTTTAATGTAATGTCATGGCTTGATAAAAACAAAGGATTTAAAGACTGTTCAAACTTTTGATATCTTACCTTTATGCAGAACATGTATCATCTCCACTGTCCATCATAATCCTAATTTCTAGTGTCATGTCTGTTTTATCCTCACAAGGTGGAAGAAGTTTGATCACAGATAGGCCTAGCTATTCCTCTTCACACATCACAGTAGTAGCTAAGATTGCGACTAATGTGATGTGTGAAGAGGAACAGCTATCTGTGATCTATGGGGATATCTATGGAGACCATCACTTCCACAATGTCCTCTGCATTAAATCAGTTTCTGTCAGTGTGAACTTCAGTTCTTTGCAAGTTCTTCAACATTACCTTTGCCAGTTGATCCAAGAAACTCTTAAGCATTTCAATAGCACTGTTCCACCTATTGTAGACATTCTAATTCAGATTGTGTCCTCACAAATCAAGAAGTTGCTTTTCATCACAAAGTGAAAAAAAAAAAAAAAAAAAAAAAGATTACTCAGCACTGTTCATTCACATGCCATTTTGAATCACCAGGTTAATTGTGTACAAAGCGATGAATGGATGGATGAGTTGTGGATGCACGATACCAAAATTATGACTTCGATACGATACCAGACTAAAATACCTCGTTACCGATACTAAATCGATATCACAGCAAAAAACAGTAAAAGTAATTTAATAATATGACAGAACTTACTAATATATATATATATATATATATATATATATATATATATATATATATATATATATATATATATATATATATATATATATATATATATATATTTTTTTTTTATAAAATTATTTTACTTTTTTAAACCCTAAAACTCACTTGGCCAGCATGTTTCTGCCCTGTTTTTGACCATTCCCTCCTCTTTATTTAAAAATAAAATAATAATAATAATAATAATAATAATAATAATAATAATAATAATAACTACATGCCAGTGTGAACATCCTTACAGAGATGTTTGCAACAATCACATTATTATCAATCATGTTAACATTAACTAACCTTTCACTATTCTGAACAGGTTGTGATGACCAAAATCTTATTTTTTGATACTAATTAATTTGTACATTTTTATTTTATCTTTGTTTAAAAAAAGGAAACATGTAAATTACAAACAATATGACAAAAACTGCTTTATTTTCAGCTACAGTAGGTCTATTTAACATTGAAGCATTGAAGAAAGAAATTAAATAATCAAAATGTATAAAAAAACGCATAGTCTTCACTATAAATGAACTATACACTGATTTCATGTGGTGATTTTCTATTCTCTTTTGTTGTTTGATTAACATTAAAATCACAGAGAATATTAGGTCCGGGCCTTTAAGAGCTGCACGGACCCAATACACTGTAACACATCCGATTTCTCACTCAACTGTGTATACTTTCACTAAAGACATATCCGACGGTGTTTACCTGAACACTCGTCAGCAGGTGCATTTTTATATATTTTGACCATTTAAACCCAATAATCCACGAAACTGTTGTCGCGATCGCATGCTGTCTGAGTGAAAGCCGTGTGCACGCACTTCAGGTCAGAGTCCGGCAGCGCGAGCACGTCCAGCGTTGCGCTTTATTTTCTCATGCATGCGTTTCTGTTGCTTTCTTTGTCATGCGCCACGTGTATATATGCATGTATATATTTAACTCTTCTGCTTCCAATGTTTAGTGAACGGTTAAAGCAGAGCTCTGCACACACGTCCTGACTCCTGTCACACATCGACGCAAATAAATACTGCTCTTATTAGGATGCTGTCATTCTTAAAGTGCCGGTACTAACACAATTTCACATCGTACCGTTTTTAATAGCAGGGTATCGTGATACTTTTCTAGTACCGGTATATCGTGCAACACTAGGATGGATGGATGGATGGATGGATGGATGGATGGATGGATGGATGGATGGATGGATGGATGGATGGAGCAGTTAGGCCTACTGCAATATTGCAAGGTTAATTTGAATTCACATTGGGTGGTGCCTTAAAAACCCCTTGTTTCTAAATGCTGCCTGTTATTTACCATTAATGCACTGTATGCATTCAACTCAACCATGACGTATTGTATCAGTAGTTCAAAAGTAACTTTTTTATGCTATGTTACTTATATATATATATATATATATAAAATTTTAATTGTTCATTTTTTTGTATTTTAAATTGATTATTGATTATGTAATATTGGAGGATTGATGTTTTTGATCCTGTCAGACTGCATGTTTCATCAATGCATCAACAGAATAATTATACCCCTAACAATGGTGAAGTGAAGCTGGTACACACTCTAAATCAGTACTTTCCAATCTCACATCCCCATGGGTGTCCATCTCAAATAGCTAGGGGTACCATAGAAAATTCCTGAATTGTAAACTAATTCTATATGGAAAACCATGGAAAGTGGTATGACAGAGTAAATCAGTGGTGTATGCATTGTCCAATTAATTTACACCACTGGAACAACAGTTCCACTTTTTTTTTTTAAAGTTCTTCAATAAGAACCTTGATCCAAATCAAACAACAAAAAGCCTTGAACCAAACCAACCGGTTCCAAAGAAAAACATTACAACATCTGATAAAATTTTTTTTAAAAAAAGTGTTACTTTTGATGTTTGTGTTATTGCCACTTCACTTTCTGTAGTGCTTAATATTTCGTGAGGATTGGTGGTTGAGGTAGGGAAGTGATAAATTTGAGAATTGAGACTCATATTAAATCCGTTTAAATTGCTGAATAGTTACTCAACTTTGTATATAAATTGGTCCTTTTGTGCTTTTCTAAAAAGAATATCACAGAGAACAACATATACTGAATACTTTTGCTGTAGCATTTATAAACGGATATAAATAGTCTTCAAGTACGCCCTCTGTGTTTTCCATTTTGAGCTCAGGTTCTCACTCACTTCCTTATTAAGGGTATTATTGTGCTAGAGGATTGCTAGAGTTAGAAAAAAAAAACTCCTTCCTGAAGGAGCAAATATCAGTCCCTCAAGGACAAAAGAAACAAGTCAATTCATAGTCCTGTATCTGCATCTTGGCACCTTTCAATGCTTATTTTAAAAAAATGTTCAGGGAAGGGTTTCATAGCAGTACAAAATGAAACATGCTTCTAGTTAATCCTCATTTGTGGTTGATTATTTCCAAGACTTTGTTAGCAAGCGTCATGTAAGGTAATTAAAGAAGAAAATGAGCAGCTTGCCACTTACTGAACAGACGAGTGGCTTTAAACAGTTCATCTCATCATACAGATTTCCAAATGAATTAATGACACTATCACTTGCATTTTAATACTACCATCTACAAGGCATGCAAGGCATGGAGAACTCAAACATTCAGTTTAGTGTTCACAAATTTCACATACACAAGTATGTGTATGTTAGACTAAGAAGAAAACTGGGGGTTCAATGATTTACTTATTCTCTCATCTCACAGTTGGGTTTTATATGGCTTATATACACTCACCTAAAGGATTATTAGGAACACCTGTTCAATTTCTCATTAATGCAATTATCTAATCAACCAATCACATGGCAGTTGCTTCAATGCATTTAGGGGTGTGGTCCTGGTCAAGACAATCTCCTGAACTCCAAACTGAATGTCAGAATGGGAAAGAAAGGTGATTTAAGCAATTTTGAGCGTGGCATGGTTGTTGGTGCCAGACGGGCCGGTCTGAGTATTTCACAATCTGCTCAGTTACTGGGATTTTCACGCACAACCATTTCTAGGGTTTACAAAGAATGTTGTGAAAAGGGAAAAACATCCAGTATGCAGCAGTCCTGTGGGCGAAAATGCCTTGTTGATGCTAGAGGTCAGAGGAGAATGGGCCGACTGATTCAAGCGGATAGAAGAGCAACTTTGACTGAAATATCCACTCGTTACAACCGAGGTATGCAGCAAAGCATTTGTGAAGCCACAACACGCACAACCTTGAGGCGGATGGGCTACAACAGCAGAAGACCCCACCGGGTACCACTCATCTCCACTACAAATAGGAAAAAGAGGCTACAATTTACACAAGCTCACCAAAATTGGACAGTTGAAGACTGGAAAAATGTTGCCTGGTCTGATGAGTCTCGATTTCTGTTGAGACATTCAGATGGTAGAGTCAGAATTTGGCGTAAACAGAATGAGAACATGGATCCATCATGCCTTGTTACCACTGTGCAGGCTGGTGGTGGTGGTGTAATGGTGTGGGGGATGTTTTCTTGGCACACTTTAGGCCCCTTAGTGCCAATTGGGCATCGTTTAAATGCCACGGCCTATCTAAGCATTGTTTCTGACCATGTCCATCCCTTTATGACCACCATGTACCCATTCTCTGATGGCTACTTCCAGCAGGATAATGCACCATGTCACAAAGCTTGAATCATTTCAAATTGGTTTCTTGAACATGACAATGAGTTCACTGTACTAAAATGGCCCCCACAGTCACCAGATCTCAACCCAATAGAGCATCTTTGGGATGTGGTGGAAGCGGGAGCCGTGCCCTGGATGTGCATCCCACAAATCTCCATCAACTGCAAGATGCTATCCTATCAATATGGGCCAACATTTCTAAAGAATGCTTTCAGCACCGTGTTGAATCAATGCCACGTAGAATTAAGGCAGTTCTGAAGGCGAAAGGGGGTCAAACACAGTATTAGTATGGTGTTCCTAATAATCCTTTAGGTGAGTGTAGTTGCTGACTTACAGGACATCATCTACTGATTTTAAACAACTGAAAAAAAAAAAAAAAAAAAAAAAAAAAAAAAGTAAGGAAATAAGTTTCCCATGGTTTAAAATACACAACACACACAGCTTGGGGCAATGTCAAACAAAAAGGCCAACAAATTTGACTACTTTACTAATTCATTTTGTAAATGTAATTTGACTACTTTACTAACATATTACATTATGCATATATGTACTTGTCCTCTAATTTGATTGGTCAAGTGGCCAAGAAAAGCCAGTTGACTGCTTTTGGAACTATTTTTTTATTGCCAGAGGCAGAAAAAAACAACAACAACAAAAAACATTAACTGGCTAAATTTAGTATAAAATGCAAGTTACTAGATATTAAATTCTTTATAGTTCATAAAAGCAATATAACACATTATGGTGCTGTTGTACTAAATATCAGCACTGATGTGATGACCCGTACTGATATAGAAGCACTCGTGCTTACATATTGCTTTAAGGTTTTTCAGCAAGTTACTGTTATTGGTCATAACTGACAGTAAAGATAATTAAACTACCGATCAAGGCTTCACATATTTTATTAAAAATACAATCAAAATAAATAAATAAATAAATAAAAAAACATTATATTGGGAAATATTAATAATTTAGTTCATTTAAAATAACTGTTCTTACAGGATCCTTCAGAAATCATTCTAATATGCTGATTTGGTGCTTTCTTGTTTTTGTGGAAATCTTGATGCGTATTAAAAGATTCTTTGATGAACAGAAAATTCAAAAGAACAGCATTTATTTGAAAGAGAAATATTTTGTATCATAATAAATGTCTTTACTTTCACTTTTATGTGTCCTTGCTTAATAAAAAAATAAATTCTAAAAATTAAAAAGAAAATCTTACTGAACCCAAACTTTTGAACAGTAGTGCATGTCTGTTTCAAATACTGTAGTTGTTTCATCAAAGAAACCTGAAAAAAAAAGAAAACAAAAAAAAAACAAGTGTACCATGATTACCAGTACCACACGTTATTAAGCAGAACAGCCATTTTTAACTGTGATAATAAGAATGTTTATTGAGCACTCAATTAGCATATTAGAATGATTTTAAGGATCATGTAGAAAACAGTTACCTTAAACTGTAATAATTTATCATAATATTACTGTTTGGACTTTATTTTACAGCGTCCTTGTTACACACGTTACATGTACATAGTAATAACAGTAAATTATGCATAATTACATGCAACTAACCCTCAACCAAATCATAATCCTACCCTAACCTTATAGTAAGTACATGTACTTAATTGATATTACTCATTACTTAAATATATATTAATTACACTGTAACAATGACACCTTAAAATAAAGTGTAACCGAATCTTCTTTCAAAAACCTTTAATGACCTTAAACTTTTATAGTCAAATTATAGTAATTAAATATATAGCTTATACCATTTCAAAACCCACATTAATATGAATAGCTTGAATAGCTTGGATAAGGGCAGTACAAGAAATAGATTATACAACAGAAAAGCAACATTGGAAAATGTGCATTTTATGCCATTAATATTATTGTTCAGTAGTAGTAGTAATATATATTGTGCCAGCTCTAGACAAACCTACAGCAAGCAAACATTCTTTACAATTCCTGTAACGAAAGACTTTGTTGGGAAACCTGAGCCTTCAATTAAGCATATCATCATATTTCAGAATGCCAGCAAACTGTTTAGGTATTCTCTTGATGTTCAAATCTACTCTAGCTAAGGAATTACCTTTTCAACAGCCGCTACTGTTTGTACTTGATTATATACACTGTCAAAAAAGAGATAACAGCCAACATACAAACTCACTACTGGCTGGAAGCTTCACTCTGCCGAATGGCCAAATATGTGAATAAATGTAATGGCACAATGCTTGGTTAGAATAGAATAGAATAGAATAGAATAGAATAGAATAGAATAGAATAGAATAATAGTGCCATTTTAGCTTTACCCCTACCTTTTCAGGGTTGGCTGGGGGAGAGAATCTCTTGGCACACACCAAAAAAATGTCAGGGTGTGGCTTGCCATTCTTTACTTCGGGATCATCTCCAAGGACAATGTGACTGAAGAGGCTGAAGAACTCTTTATGACGGCTAGTCTTCATCTCAAAGGTCAGACCTGCTGAGCTTGTGCCAACAGCAATTGGAATGCCATGCTTGTGTAGATGATTGACAAGCTTCGCTACACCTGAAACAACATCAGAAAATGGTCACTAGGATGTGTTCACACTTGGCAGGATTGGTTAGATAAGAACAAACTGTGGTTGCTCTGTTAGTGCGGCTTATTTGAAAATGTGTAAAAGCTGCCATTCAAACCCTGGTGCACATCGAACAACAAACTCGGTGCAGTTCGGCTGAAATATGAACGCAACACAGACCAAAGACATCTTTGGTAAGTTCTGTCACACAATATATCATAAAAGCTAAGTAAATGATGCTAAGTGAACCAGAACTAAATGTAACATTTTCTTTTTGGGTCTGGCCCAAAAGTGCCAAACAGCTACAAAAAGTGTGAACACAGCCCAAAATTAATAACCAAGCAGTGTGACCTTGAACCAGCTTCTCATATTCATATGGTGACATATGGTGAAAACGTGCTCTAGATGCTACACCTCTCCATCACCTTTTGTTTCAAAATCAACTTCCAGTTCCAATCTTACATGGACATTACCTGGCAACAGAGAAGCTGTTGGGAATAATTGCTCCTGAATTTTCCTAGTCTCCTCCAGGAGCTCTTCGGGGGTCATGGGAAGTTCAATTGTGTCTCTTATGATCCTGGCAGCCTCCAAAGCCTTTTTTCCCATCACTGAGGACTTCACTTCCCAGGTATACTGCTTACTGAACCTGTCACAGACTTCCTGGTATGACACTGTGTATAACCTCTCTGTATCTGCAAGATATATAAAAATAAAACATGCAGTGCAAATTGGGACAAAAAGGCATTACATTATTGACTTATTAATAAAGAAACTGATGAGTAACGTTATTACTATATCATTTGCTTAAGAGTATAACCTGCCAAATTAATTGTGTACGTATTATAGCTAAATGTGCAACTACTGACATTAAAAGGGGAATTTTAATTACATAAAAACTTAAAATATTTCAAACTATAAGAAACATACTCGATGAATACGGACTGTCTTTCTACTTCTGTTGAATGCAAACACATAAAAAAGATAAGCGCTGATTAAAAGTAAATAAATAGTCTCACTCACCTAATAATAATCCGTCCATATCAAAAAGCACGTGTGTTACTGGTTCATAAAACATGTTTTAATCGATACGTTTGCTCTACCGTGTGGGTACACAAAACTTCATTGACTCAGGAGTGATACAGACATAAAAACTGCTGGACAATCGAAGTTACATAAAAAAAGAAAAACATCAACAACTCCAAATTCAGTAGAAATTCAGTTCATATCTTTCTCTATATATTTGAATGGGAAGTCAAAATTATGCGCTTTGATGAAAAAAATATGATGTCTATCTTGCCCCTTTATCTATATGAGATGCACATTTGCGTAGGCTAGTAACAACTCAGGGCAACTTTTTAACTCGCCATTCTTGTTACAAAGGTTTATGGGAAATGCAGTTTTTTCAAAGCGAACACTGGTCTGAAGCGCTTTCATTTTTTTATTTTTTATTTTTTTATTGTATTTAGAGAGAAAATTTATATTAACAGTAACAAAACCAAAATATGCATATTATATTATTATTATTATTTTGCAAACTATGTTGTATTTATGATATAATTATATTCAGAATAATGAGGCTGTTTATATACATAAAAATGTACAGCTGCCTTTATTTTAAGAAGGGGTTCCCTCGCAAGTTTATCACCTTTTAAAAACTCTAAACTTCTATATTTATTGTTACTTTCTTCTAAAAAAGGCCAAATAAACAAATAAAAAATAAACGTATAGAAGAAGTCTGTGAAGTACCAGTGACAATAAAACGACTGGTCACATTGACTAATTTCCATTATAATCTTGTTTAATTGCAAGTGCAGTAGGTCATATTATTTACCCTATGCCTATGTGATTTGGCAGTTTTTTGTTTGTTTGTTTGTTTGTTTTATGAATACCTTGTGCAAATCGTAAGACTGGGAAATAACGTGATTAAATAATTATAGCTTAGTATCTCCAGCTATAACAACTAGGCTACTACTAGGCATACTTGTCAATTAGATGTTTTTTTTTTTTTGTTTTTTTTTTTTTTTTTGGGGTTTCAATGCACATTCACTGTTAAAGTTTCCTGTGGTATAAAGATAGCAGCTGTCACGTTTGGCTGTAATGATGCACACAACGCATAAGATTTGGAAAAATAAAGAGTCTTCGATAATAAATCCAGGGACAAACTCAGAGGAACACAACCACGTTAAACCATAGACAATACTATATACAATAGCTGTATTTCAGCCTGGTTTTTGCTTTGGCTAAAATCCACACACCAACATCATTGAGGGTCATCACTCAGAAGCAGACACACGTGCCATTCCTGCACTCCATCCACATTTCACAAGGTAATTGGAAGTGCAATGTAAAGTGAGAGAGCCTCATTAGGAGCAGAGGCATGTTTGGGGAGAGGGGGTTTCCTCCAGCATGGGGCAGCTAATGAGGCTATGGATTCCAGATTTAATTGGGTGTAACAGAAAGTAGCCCCACTTTCAACTCTGGCTTAGCTATAGTCTATTGTACTGGCTGCCTGTTGCCACAGTCACATTGAATGCCCAGCCAGACAAGGTGTGCACTTCATGGATAGACAGAATGAGAATGCATGTCCGAAGGGGTGCATTGGACTTTACTACAAGAGAGCTGTATTTTGAAATGGCAATCTATGGATTGTATTTTTATTTCTTTTAATACAAATATTCTCTAACAATTGTAGGTGGATCCTATCGAATAAAAGAGATGACATTCCACATCCAGGCACTCACATAGTTAATTAAAATTAAATTAAAAAATACTTTATTGTAGGACATGGCTACATATTAAGACTCCATCTTTTTCTATTATTATATTGCCAAAAGTATTGGGATACTCCTCCAAATCATTGAATCCAGGTGTTCCAATCACTTCCATGGCCACAGGTGTATAAAATCAAGCACCTAGGCATGCAGACTGCTTCTACAAACATTTGTGAAAGAATGGGTTGCTCTCAGGAGCTCAGTGAATTCGTGAAATGTCCTCACTACTAAATATTCCACAGTCAACTGTTAGTGGTATTACAACAAAGTGGAAGCAACTGGGAACAACAGCAACTCAGCCACGAAGTGGTAGGCCATAAAATCACAGAGCGGGGTAAGGGCATGCTGAGGCACACAGTGCGCAGAAGTCACCAAATTTCTGCGGAGTCAATAGCTACAGACCTCCAAACTTTGTGTGGCCTTCAGATCAGCTCAAGAACAGTGCGTAGAGAGCTTCATGGAATGGGTTTCCATGACCGAGCAGCTGCATCCAAGCCTTACATCACCAAGTGCAATGCACAGCGTCGGATGCAGTGGTGTAAAGCACGCTGCCACTGGACGTGTTCTCTGAGTGACGAATCACACTTCTCTGTCTGTAAATCCAATACATGATTCTGGGTTTGGTGGTTGCCAGGAGAATGGGACTTGCCTGACTGCATTGCGCCAAGTGTAAAGTTTGGTGGAGAGGGGATTATGGTGTAGGGTTGTTTTTTAGGGGTTGGGCTTGGCCCCTTAGTTCCAGTGAAAGAAACTCTTAATGCTTTAGCATAACAAGACATTTTGGACAATTTCATGCTCCCAACTTTGTGGGAACAGTTTGGGGATGGCCCCTTCCTGTTCCAACATGACTGTGCACCAGTGCACAAAGCAAGGTCCATAAAGACATGGATGAGCCAGTTTGGTGTGGAGGAACATGACTTGAGTCCTGACCTCAACCTAATAGAACACCTTTGGGATGAATTAGAGTGGAGACTGCGAACCAGGCCTACTCAAACATCAGTACCTGACCTCACAAATGACTTCTAGAAGAATGGTCAAAAACTCTCATAAACACACTCCTAAACCTTGTGGAAAGCCTTCCCAGAAGAGTTGAAGCTGTTATAGCTGCAAAGGGTGGGCCAACTCCATATTAAACCCTTCGGATGAAAGGTCATGTGCAAGTAAAGGCATGCGTCCCATACAATATACAATATACAATATTTTGGCAATATTGTATATTCTCTACTTGAGCAAGCTTCTGGGTTAGTGGCACATTGTTTTTTTTGGGGTTTTTTTTATTGTTTTTTTTGTTTTCTTTTTTTTGTTTTATATATAATATATATTTGGAGGGCATAAAGTCAAAAGTGGTGTCCAAATATCATAATAAAGAAAAAAATCCTTATTAAACAATGAATTGTTATTATTTATTAAAAAAAAATAATAATAATAAATTGTCAAATCAAGCCAAATCAGAATACTACACAACCTTACTACCTTAACTATTATTGACATATCTTCATATGGAATAAAATATAAGAGTACTGACAAACTGACAAACTGACAAAAATGTGTACCTTGAATGCAATGTAAGTCGCTTTGGATAAAAGCGTCTGCCAAATGCATAAATGTAAAATTAATGTAAGAGTAGTAAGGCTATTTTTAATTCAAAGTCATGTTGTGCAGGCAAAATGCAGAAGAAAAACAAAAACAAACAAGAAATAACATCATAAAGGGACCCTTGCAGACCATAAATTCGGTGTGCATATATAAAATATGAAAAAAATATTTTATATATAACAAATATTTTTAAAACCTCAGATAGTTCGACCATTTTATGATAACATATACTGTAAATTCACAAAACATGAGAATAAATTAAATGACATGATTATTTATTTATTTATTTTCATTTTTTTTTTATAATAAGCACTCGCGTGCCATTTACTCTTCTTTCTCTGGAACCACACATTGCATGCAGTAGATTATTCCCATAGTGTGAGCTGTTATATATCCTTCAAGCTTCTTTTTATTGGCTGCTTATCAATATTGGTAAACATACACATTACACTAACATGATGTGTGAAATTGACATAGCCCTAAATGATTACAAGGCCATCAGTCTTTGGATAAACAAACAGCATATATTTAATCTACAGCACTCCATCATGTTGAAAAAATGTGCTGCCAGTCTGTGACATACTAGACTGTGCAGTTATACTCAGTTCTATTTTTAGATAAACTCCTCTGGAATGAGATATACTGTAGTTCTTTGCCACACTTTAGTGTTCTGTTTGTTACCATACATATTCTATATTTGTGAGAGTTATGAATAGTTGACATTTAAGGTAAACTTTTTATAAGACTCTCTGCTTGACACATCAGTCTTTGGTGCTAATGAGTATTTGCGTGTAAAGGTCAGAAGTGACATACAGCCTCATTCATTAGTCATATACAAAGATTACAACAAACACTGTATGGGAGTTACATCTCAGGTAGTGGCTCATGTTAATCAAATTCAAAGTTTTGTGTTGGTAGGAAAAAGAGTTAACAGAAGAGACAAATGAAGGGACATGTCAATACAGTGATCAAATATAGATGTGCAATTAATGGAGCTGAATAAAAAACTGAGGGAGGTAAAAGCAGACGTGAGTCACAGAGCGATAAACATTATGTCATCCAATATGGCAAACAGACAACAATGTTTTTTTTGATGAGCAAGTGGACATTTGGGGCCTCAAACCTGATCGGTGGAATAAAGAGCTTCTCGCATGTTTATGCTGAACCTACTGGTTTTCAGAAAATAAGAATGTGATATTCAAGATTCAAGATTTATTTGTTTGTTAATACACAGTTATACAGAATAATAGTAAAATAGTCATAGAAAATAGAAGAGTAGTCATATGTGCAAAAATAAGCAGCTACAAAATTGCAGGGTGTGTTACAAGGTAATAACAGTAATAAAAACAACACAAATTGCTGTGCAGATTGTCCAAATATATTAAAAAAAGTTGTTTGCCTAGTTTTGTTTAAGGGAAAAAATTCCTGTTCTGTGCTGTTCTATCAATTCAACAGAATACAAGAATACATGGATGGCTCATATAAAGATCGCTAGGCATCTAGCCTAAAATTAATTGACAAATGCACTTTTTGTCCATGTTGGCCTTGCTAAAACACTGAACAGAGACTGTGCTCCACTTGACCCTTTGTTCATTTTCCCCTCTGCAGTTCATTGACAACAAATTATGTCAAGAGTTGCAATTAACTACACCACTAACTACACCGTATTGCGACTCTAAAGAATATGTATATACACAGAGCACGTACCTTTGCAGAACAGATACAGCCATTGCTATTGCAATTTACTCAAAATAGCTTACCTGAAAACTTTCAGAAAGAGGTAGGATATGGACCAGTCATGGTAGCTAAGTGAATGTAACTACAGCTGGAAATAGCACGGGCTGTCTCCAGTGTATTACAACAGCTGATGTCATACTGTTGTCACTCAGTTCTTTTATGTTATATGTTGGTTTGCAATAAAAAATAAAATAAAAAATGCCAGCATGCCTGCTTTAGTTGTGAGCATGCATTAGATGGCTCACGTACATTTATTTAGCAAGTCAGAATAGTCTTCTGTAAAATAACAAAGCAGAGTTTTTGTCTTTGTTTCTTTTAATAATTATAAAAACTGTTAAACTGTAATAAAATAAATTGCTGTTAGAAGCATCCCACATTGTTTTGACACCAAGTGCACACACAATATTTATAAACTGCTACTCCTATAGCTGAAACTGTGTCACATTCTCAAGTTACCTATAGAAACTTGACTCTGCCATGCTATGTTTCTGGAGCACCAGAAGCTGGCCCCTATCATACTGATCTCAGAGTCAGTTTTTCTCAACCTTTTCTCAATAATAACTCACAAAATGCATCCTGCCTCGGTGTGAAAAAGTTGAGTAAATCCATTCATTAAAAGGGGTTTAGCCAGGTCAGTTTGACCGGTTCAGTGTAATGTTTGAAAAGCGATCATGAGTGAATCAAATCATGTATGAAGGTGTGGATGTTCTTGAAGAGGGATTAATGAAAGACGAGTCTACAGCAAACAGATTAAGCACAAATTATTTGGGTTGGTTTGATGAAATTACCAACCTGATAAATTTACACAGATTGCACCTCCTGAACTGACCTTGATCTAACTATACACCATACATAAAACGTTTTGTGTGTATATATACCTTTCAAAATATACATTTTTTTTTTTTTAATGCTCACCAAGGCATGCATTTATTTAATCAAAAACACAGTAAAAACAGTAATATTGTACATTATAATCCTTTCAGATTCTATAGTATAAAGAGAAGATATTCTCCCTTGCATAACATTTCCATAAAACAGAAGGCAATCAACATCTGAACTATTTACATAATGCAAATGTGCTCATTAATTTGAGTAGCTGATTTGTATCGCTACTTCAGCAGTTGTTTCTAGACCTCTGAGCGGTATTGGAAATCACACTCTCTGTGGAGAAAAAGTGAGGTGAAATGCTAATTCAGCAGATACAATCAATATGAAGAACCTAAGTCAGGAGACTTTGCAAAATCATTGTCCTTTTTGAAGGGGATATCCATGTGTTTGTGTGTATACAAACACTGTGAAAATGTCTTTGTGAACACATAGTCTCTAAAATCTAGTGTGCTAAACAGGGCCAGACAGGTTAAGCAGTTCATAAAACTTCTCTCAAGTCTTTAAATTAGGAAATTTTTTAAACAGATGTTCCACAAGTTCAGATTTACATTTCACTGCCGGTTGTATATTCTGTATATAACTGTGTATGTGACAAATAAAACTCTTGAATCTTGATTTTCAATGTCTGTGTCTTATCACTGCTACAACTGTTACATACCTGATCAGGGGTCTTCTCTATTAGTCTCAGTAAAAAATGTAAAAGCCTGAAGTGCATAAGACCCTTTGATACCCTTCAGGTGCATTGGAATGAACTGAGAGGATTCTCAATTATAGGATCTGGGTTTGTTAAGGTCTTCTTTTACATTAATTGGCAGGAGTTGGGCAGCAAAAATCCTCAAAATTCAAATCCAAGACATATTTAACAAAGCAGGGTCAATACATTACATAAAACGTCTCAGTTATGTATGTAACCTTAGTTCCCTGAATAGGGAACGAGAATAGGAGCCCCTGAATAGGGAATTCCCTGAATAGGAGCCAGATGCCCGCCTGTGTAACATTGTCTATGGAACAAGCACCCATGCCCCCGGAGTAGCATTGAGATAAAGTTCATAAACCTACGAATGTATGCCTCGGTGTGGAGTCTCCATTCCCTGGGCCTCAGCCCCTGCCTCGACAGGATGTCTGCTTCCACACACACAATGAGATGTCTACCCTAATTGAACGCAGTTTCCACCAATGTGTTGCCTGTACGAACTAGCACATAATGACCCCTGAGGTCTGGCAGGAAGTGCCTCAGAGCCTGAAACACCACCATTTTATGTGCCCGGAACGATGATGGTCCTACCACTGGCCCTGGGCTGAGCGACCACTCATGGTCACCCCCCAACCCGGAGCTCCCCCACACTGGGCCTTGGGCCAAAAACCAAGGCTCCTTCCACATCACCAAGGCACGAAGGCATCGCCATGTGACCTTGATGGTGTGAAAAAGATTCCCCATCAGGGAAACCCCTTGGTCTTGACCCACCACTGTAATGGTCTCATGTACAACAGGCCACGAGGTATAACATTGTACGCTGCTGCCATAAGACCTAACAGTCTCTGAAACTGTTTGACAGTGAGTGGCTGGCCTAGCTTTGGTTCCATTACTGCTGAGAGAATCGATGCTATACAGATGAGCCTGCTTCACCACCGAATCCCATACCATGCTCAGATAAGTGGTTATCTGTACTGGAGAAAGCACACTTTTCTTTGCGTTCAGCCTCCACCCCAACTTTTCCATATGAGCAAGCACAACATCTCACTGTTGAACTGCCATATGCTCTGTTACTGAGCAAAAGATCAACCAATCGTTGATATAAATGAGTATGCGGATGCCCTGCAGGCACTGCGGCACTACTGCAGCCCCCACACACTCTGTGAAAGCGGGGTGACAAAACTAGACCGAAGGGAAGTACCCGATATTGGTACACTTCTCCCCCAAAGCGGACCTCTTGGACCTCAGGAAAGATGACCTCAATCCTTCTTTGGCACAATGAAGTAAAGGCTGTAAAACCCTGACTTCCTGCTGGGAGGAGGAACCCCTTTTTATAGCCTCCTTTCGCAAAAGAGTCTTTACTTCCTGTGTGAAATCAGAACCTGCTTCTGCAGGACCCACCAAGATATAATTGGCAGATGTTTCCACCAGAAAATCTCCAATGGTACCAGTCCCTCAGGACTCCAAGCGCAGTGCCCTGAAGCGGTGAACTGGCAGGGAACAACAGGCCAGACTGCTCTAGGACCACCCTCGGGTGGTTTGCGAGACCCTTCTATGCCCGGCATTGTGGCGGGTTGGCAGAATGGCCTCCTGAGGGCACCGAAGGGAGATAGGCACTGTATAATGAGGTGGACACAGCCTTCCTACAGAGGGGACCCTCAGAAACAGACATTAGTATCGTCAGAAAGTACTAAGGGTACCAGTCTCTCGAGCAGCAAGTGCAGTGCCCTAAAGGGGCAAACCGGCAGGGAACGACTGGCTTGACTGTTCTAAAAAGCCTCCTCGGAACTCTGTCCTCCATGTCCTCCCTAAGGTGATTTGCCAGGACACTCTACGCCCTGGCATTGCGGCAGGGTTGGTAGAGCGATCCCTTGAGGGTACTGAAAGGAGACGAGCACCATATAATGAGGTGGACACCGCCTTTCTACGGAGGGGACTACCCTCAGACGCCTGACATTGATGGCATCAGGACTTTTTCTTTGTCAAAGCCCTCTTCGTGACAATAATGGTCCTCAGATCCACCTTGCTCTTAAAGGACTACATCATGGGTGGGGATACACACTTTATACTAGATTCTTTATAGCAGACTGCAATCTGCACGCTGCCTCAGCAAACGCGCAATCCGAGCCACTAGATTATAGCAGACAGCAATCTGCGCTTCACTCGGGATGGAAGAAACCACAAAGCGTGCTTCCAATCCTGAGATGAAACACTGGACACGATGCCCGTCTCTAACCCCTCTGCCGGTCTCTAACTTTCTGAACTGTTGTTCGCACGCCATTTAACTTAAATATGTATGCCACTCGTGTCAGTATAAATGTATATATATATATATATATATATATATATATATATATATATATATATATATATATATATATATATATATATATATATATATATATATATATATATATATATATATATATATATATATATATATATATATATATATATATATATATATTTTTTTTTTTTTTTTTGTGTGTGTGTGTGTGTGTGAAAATTCTTGTTTAGTATTCTTTCACTAAAACAGACAAAAACACCAAATGGACAGACAATGATACATAGAAGGCTTGCTGAAAGCACAGATGCTGACTGTGTTTGGTGCAGGTGTGCTTTATAATTTCTTTTTGTTTTATTTTTTGGAGGCCTTATAACCCATTTTTTTGTACTCAACCTGTACTGCAAAATACAGACTAGAGGGTGAAAAGAGAACTTATTCTATTTTTTTTTTTTTTTAAATAAAGAAAGACACTGTGTCATTTAAGTAGGGTGAAGCAGAACAACAGCTGTATACACAACAAGAACTGACAAAGAACAAAACTAATTAACCAGGTGAACATCAAGTGCAAACATTAATCAGTAAAAAAAAAAAAGAAACTGACTGAAAACACAGGTAACTGAACTAAACTAGTGAAAACCCACCCAAACAGACAAAGAACCCATAGGTACAGATAAGGGTGGGAGGGTGCTTAGGCAGGGGACTCAGAGCAGGAACACAGGACAGATAGGGCCAGGGCAAAGACAAAGGCGGGAGGAGCCAGGGTGGAAGCCCTAGCAGGAGGGCCAGGACGAAGTCCCGGAGGTCCATGGCGCAGGTAGAGCGATGACTGATCAAGGCAAAGCTAGAGGGACAATGGTCCCAGATGGAGCCAAGGGAGTAAGGAGCTAAGGTGAAGCCAATTGCTTGAAAGGCTGAGGTGGAGTTACGGGCCTGGAGGTTCTAAGCAGAGCTAGTGGGTAGACACTTCAGGGCTGGACTGGTGTGTTAACAGTCCGAGGCAGATCCATGATGGGTAGATCAGCTAGAGACAAAGGGCAGATAAGTTTCAGGAATTAAGCTCTTGGTCGATGCGAAACAGGCAGACATCTCACTTGGTTGACTAGAAACATGCAGAAGGTGGGAGTGGGAAGCAGGGCGGTAACACAAACTCAAACAACTCTGTGCTGAGTGCAGAAACAGGCTTGGTGCAGGGAAACGAAACAGACAGGAAATACTCACTTTCTCAAATGATCAGTGCTACTTCTTCAGACCTAGAAACAGAAAAACCGGTGTACACACAATGAGAACTGACAAAGAACAGTGGAAAAAACACAGGGCTTAAATACACAGTCCAAACTAATTAACCAAGTGAAGATTAATAATCAGGTTATGACCAAGGAAACAAACAGAAAACATAGAAAACTGAACTTAACTAGTGAAAACCCACCAAAACAGAAAAAAAAAAACAGATAATCCCTTACCAATGACATTTAAATGTCAAAAGTCTCCCTCCATGTCAACAACATTAAAATGGGCCCCAGTAAATTTGTACAGCAAATCCATTACTGTGAAGAAAAAAAAAAAGAAACTATGTCTACATCCCGATTCCAAAAAAGTTGGGACACTGTACATATTGTGAATAAAAACAGAATGCAATGATGTGGAAGTTTCAAATTTCAATATTTTATTCAGAATACAACATAGATGACATATCAAATGTTTAAACTGAGAAAATGTATAATTTTAAGGGAAAAATAAGTTGATTTTAAATTTCATGGCATCAACACATCTCAAAAAAGTCGGGACAAGGTCATGTTTCCCACTGTGTGGCATCCCCTCTTCTTTTTATAACAGACGTCTGGGGACTGAGGAGACAAGTTGCTCAAGTTTAGGAATAGGAATGTTGTCCCATTCTTGTCTAATACAGGCTTCTAGTTGCTCAACTGTATTAGGTCTTCTTTGTCGCATCTTCCTCTTTATGATGCGTCAAATGTTTTCTATGGGTGAAAGATCTGGACTGCAGGCTGGCCATTTCAGTACCCGGATCCTTCTTCTACGCAGCCATGATGTTGTCATTGATGCAGTATGTGGTCTGGCATTGTCATGTTGGAAAATGCAAGGTCTTCCCTGAAAGAGACGACGTCTGGATGGGAGCATATGTTGTTCTAGAACTTGGATATACCTTTCAGCATTGATGGTGCCTTTACAGATGTGTAAGCTGCCCATGCCACACGCACTCATGCAATCCCATACCATCAGAGATGCAGGCTTCTGAACTGAGCACTGATAACAACTTGGGTTGTCCTTGTCCTCTTTAGTCCGGATGACATGGCGTCCCAGTTTTCCAAAAAGAACTTCAAATTTTGATTCGTCTGACCACAGAACAGTTTTCTACTTTGCCACAGTCCATTTTAAATGAGCCTTGGCCCAGAGAAAACGCCTGCACTTCTGGATCATGTTTGGATGTGGCTTCTTTTTTGACGTATAGAGTTTTAGCCGGCACGCTGGATTGTGTTCACCGACAATGTTTTCTGGAAGTATTCCTGAGCCCATGTTGTGATTTCCATTACAGTAGCATTCCTGTATGTGATGCAGTGCCGTCTAAGGGCCCGAAGATCACGGGCATCCAGTATGGTTTTCCGTCCTTGACCCTTACGCACAGAGATTGTTCCAGATTCTCTGAATCTTTGGATGATATTATGCACTGTAGATGATGATAACCTCAAACTTTTTGCAATTTTTCTCTGAGAAACTCCTTTCTGATATTGCTCCAGTATTTTTGGCCGCAGCATTGGGGGAATTGGTGATCCTCTGCCCATCTTGTCTTCTGAGAGACACTGCCACTCTGAGAGGCTCTTTTTATACCCAATCATGTTGCCAATTGACCTAATAAGTTGCAAATTGGTCCTCCAGCTGTTCCTTATATGTACATTTAACTTTTCCGGCATTTCAAAATGTCTCACTTTCAACATTTGATATGTTATCTATATTCTATTGTGAATAAAATATGTTTATGAGATTTGTAAATTATTGCATTCCTTTTTTATTCACAATTTGTACAGTGTCCCAACTTTTTTGTAATCGGGTTTGTAATAGAATGTATAACATATTGCAAGAAATGTATGCAACTTCATTGAATGTATTAATTTGTGTGTGTGTGTGTGTGTAAGGTTGTTGGCAGGGCTTACAGTAAAAACAAAAAGAAAAAAAAATTCCATCGGTCAGAATCAGTATTTTAACGTTTCTGTTCATGCATTCTTTCTGTAATATTATCGTTCTGAAAACAAATAAATAAATAAAAATACGGGTTAATAATTAATTTTTTTTTTTTTTTGCCTATACCATAGCTTGAATTTAACTTTATACTTAGAGCTTATGACTTACCTATGTAACTCACTTTCAAACTGTCCGCAAAACCTCATGCAGAAGCTTCACCCGCCTCAATCGTGAATGATGTCCTGCACGCATTTGGAGACTCTGCTTGTTTGCAGTGCAAGGCTAAATAAAAAAACTGATCATTTGAATAAGTACGGTGTTTTCTTTACTCAAAATACAATATGTGTAAAGGCTAATGTTTTATGCATTTGAGGAGCGGAGAAGAGTGTCTTTGGTATTTGCCATCTATAATGCATTACACTTATAATGCATTATACATAGAAAGTGTTACCATAACGGTATATCTTTACTGTCACTTTTTCATCAATTTAATGCATCCATTCATTTCTTTCAAACATTTCACCGACCTCAACATTTGTGTAAACAGTAAATTAAGATTCTTTTATTATTATTGAGTAATTTAAATTAAAGCAAAATATGTCTTAAAACTCACTTTAAAAATAGTTTCCAGTGATTAGATATCGAATCTTAAATAATCATGATGACATTCCAAACCTTATCTGGCCTATTTTACCTGACATTCCCTGGAAGAAGACATACATTTCCCCCGGCATATGGGAAACCATAAAAGTAAAAACAGCTTACAATTTAAATGTGTTATAACTTGATGTTTCATTCACTGACAGTACATTTCATTTATAGAAATGAAATGATTTTTTTTACATGCATAACCTCTCACTTTAATACAGCTGTTCAAGAAGCCACCATTTCACATGGACCGATAAGCAGAAAGGGAGTGTGACAGGAAACAAACAGTCACTGGGCACATGGGAAATCACAGGCATGTCAGATACGCCTCATACCACATCCAGAAGAAAGTGAAATCATAAAGATGTGTGGAGTTAGGCCTTAATTCAGTATATGAGAGAACACAGAGGGCAAATGACACGTGACCTACACATATTAAAAACCGCTGGTGCATTTAACAGTCATCTCTCACTGCGACAGATTAGAGATGCAGTAAGATGTTCCAGGGAATGTGTGTTTTTGCGTAGTTTGTGCACACGCGTATACACACTGAACCCCATAAACACACTGATTACAAAGATGAGGTTGGATTTTAAAAGGTATGTCTGTTTCTTCCCAATCGTACACATGCCAGACATTTTGCAAACACACATGAATACACACACCTCATGTACATGCATACACACTCCTTCAAACTAATTGAACAGACGGAGGTCTGCGGCACTTGAATTTTAAGAGTACTTTCATTTCTACACTAATGATAATAATGGTGATTATGACTCTCGACTGTGGCTTCTCTTGATTTTTAATTACAGACTCTCTTCCCGATTAAACATGGAGGGGAATAAGGCAGAGTGTGAGCCGTGTTAAACAGCACTGGGAAGGAGTGTGAGGTGCTGGGATCTCGGAGGGCATGTTACAGGACATGAACTCACATAAAAACAAGTGCACTAACATCACTGCCTAGATGTTAGTAGAATAAAGCACACAAGCGACAGGACTTAAAGGTACATTCAGTCAATTTTTCCCCACAGTAAACATTTTTTTCCACATAAAATATTAGTACTCCTGAAAAAAATATGTTTAAAATCATGAGATGGAGACTCCATTCATATAAGTAGCTTAATAAAAGTTGATAAATTTTACATGGAGCCACCATTTTGAAATCACATGACCAGCTCAATGCTAATTAGTTTATTTTTGATAATCATCATGCTAGTTAACAGAATAAATTAATTATTGCTCTTAAGTGTAAATAAATGTTCTTATTGGCCCATTTCTACAATATAGCATCGCTAATATTTATCGCCACATTAGTATAACAGAAATGAATAATGGCTTACTGTGTTCTCATTGTCCCATTTCTACAATAGCACACACACACACACATATATATATATATATATATATATATATATATATATATATATATATATATATATATATATGGCATAACATTATGAAGTGAAGTGACTAACACTTCGAATAACACTCCTTCCTTTGGATTTGCCAGTTGGCCTCTGTCCATCATGTCTTCCTAATCCCCATATACTGATTGGATTCATCACTCTGTCTCCTCTCTACCAATCAGCTGGTGTATGGTGGCGATCTGGCGCAATCTGGCTGCCGTCGCATCATCCAGGTGGATGCTGCACATTGGTGTTGGTTGAGGAGATTCCCCCCTCTATATGCAAAAGCGCTTTGAGTACCCAGAAAAGCGCTAGCCTATATAAATGTTACAAACTATTAATTATAATTATGATTATCTATTCATCACGGCACCTGTTAGTGGGTGGGATATATCAGGCAGTAAGTGAACATTTTGTCCTCAAAGTGTTAGAAGCAGTTAAAATAAGCAAGCTGGTTCTGATAGAAAGGTGTCAGAATACACAGTGCATCACAGTTTGTTGTGTATGGGGCTGCATAGCTGCAGACCAGTCAGGGTGCCCATGCTGACCCTGTCCACCGCCAACAGTGGGCACTTGAGTATCAGAACTGGACCACGGAGAAATGGAAGATGGTTAGTCTGATGAATCACGTTTTATTTTACATCACGTGGATGGCCGGGTGCGTGTGCGTTACTTACGTGGGGAACACATGGCACCAGGATGCACTATGGGAAGAAGGCAAGCCGGCGGAGGCAGTGTGATGCTTTGGACAATGTTCTGCTGAGAAACCTTGGGTCCTGCCATCCATGTGGATGTTACTTTGAGTTGTGCCACCTACCTAAGCATTGTTGCAGACCATGTACACCCTTTCATGGAAACGGTATTCCCTGGTGGCTGTGGCCTCTTTCAGCAGGATAATGCACCCTGACACAAAGCAAAAGTGGTTCAGGAATGGTTTGAGGAGCACAACAATGAGTTTGAGGTGTTGACTTGGCCTCCAAATCCCCCAGATCTCAATCCAATCAAGTATCTGTGGGATGTGCTAAACAAACAAATCTGATCCATGTAGGCCCCACCTCGCAACTTACAGACCTTAAAGAATTTGCTGCTAACATCTAGGTGCCAGATACCACAGAACACCTTCAGGGGTCTAGTGGAGTATTCCTCAGTTAATTAATTATAAACAATATAACAAAAAAAATAAAATAATAATAAATAAATGATATAAGGATGCCTGTTTTTTTTTATTGTAGCTATAGGGTCGCTAACCACCCTAGGTGTGCAAGATTGTATATTTTTTCCTGCACAACAATTGAATCTTTAATGATGGAATAAGTGCAATTCACCTGTATTCCACAAGGTGGCAATGTCTGATCCACAAAGATGACGTGATGTTTCACTCATAGTTAACTGCAGACTGAAAACGAAACAATAATAAGTATAATCTGCTCAAAACTGAACCCTTCCAAGCTCCAAAAGGTAACAAAATATATTTTAATTTTATTCTTCTGTAAATGTTACACTACTTTCAGCAGAGTTTATATTATCACAACCAGTGTTGTGCAAGTTACTTCCAAACTGCAATACATACTTGTTACTGTTATTTAAAAGTAATTATTTACATTACAATATTCCTGTCTCAGAATTGTAATGCGTTACATTACTCCTGTATTACTTTAGAGTTACTTTCAACAAAATAACTACAGAAGTAGAATTTAACATTCTAAAATGACAAAATGTAGGCTACTACAGAGAATTTTACATCTAGTAGAAGGCGATATGATGTAGCATAATGACTGTGGGCTATTCAGGCTACTAACAATATAGTATATAACTGGCAAGGTGAAGGCTCAAGACAGTGCAAGAAAGGTTGACAGACAGAATCACAAACGATCCAAGTCTGTTAAAAGTATGGTAGAGGTAAAGGGATTATCTGGCAATAGCTTGGGTCTATTCATATTAGACACAACGAACTGTATGTAGTCTAAACTCTAATGCCATGACAAGATGCACATTTGTTCTTTTCTTATTGTTGTCATTATTTTATTCTCTTTGAATTCAAGAGGTTCACAACGCAAAAACATCATTGTAAGTGCAAATTTTTTTTACATTTTTTTTTAATTGCTAGTGCAATTTTGCGACGTCGATAGTTCTTTCAGTTTTAGACAAAGGTTGCATTTGACTATTTGACTATTACGTTCTTGTCCTTATCTCTGACAAACTCAAAGTAATGCGCATACGTCCATCCAGCTAATGTACAGTCTTCTTTTGCCCCATTAAAGTCCTCATGAAATCGAAATTGACCCTATTTACTTTGTTAGCACATATTAAAAGTCTTAGGGTGAACAATTAATCTGTGCAAGTTAATACACAGAAAAAAAAATTGTTTGACAAGGTAATCTTTAATCAAAATCTGAAAAGTAACTTCCGGTCTGGAAACGGCATTCCTTCTCAGATGACGGCTTAGGTTTGAAAATGCGTAACCACTCCTCTCCAACCGTTAGTCTGCTATGAGCGAGAGATGGAGAGGAGGAGCACTGAAGTAAAACCCTGCCCTCTATTCAATATTCCGTTTCACTTGGAAATACGTCACAGCACTGAAGAAAACTCACTTGCTACTTCCGGTTCACTGGGACTATAAGCCTTGTTTATACTCCGCTGACTGCGCACGCGCCTCGTTCGTTTGGAGAGGTGTTTATACTCGACGCGTTCGAAGTTGTGCTGTTCTTTGAAACGACGCTTGTCCACTGGCCAGCGCAAGCACAGAGGCCGAAATCATGCCTTGCGGCACTCCTGTAAAACCCGCCTTCACTGGACAATGTCACACGATACAAAAGTACACCAGCAAGAGGGAGATGAATTAAATGAATCGCTACACAAATATATCAGAAGCTGTCATTTAGTCTTTATTTACAAACTTGGACACCACATGCGTTTATTGACTGACCAAGAACAGGTAACTTACTTGCATTTTTCATTTGTTAATGTCTCGCGGTCTTGCTGTTTTGTTTTGTTTTGTGTTTTTATTTTTTTTACAATTACATTTTGGGCTAAAAGTGTGTTGTAATGCAAGTTTTACTGAAAATGTACCAAGTAAAATATTACTGAAAATTGATTAGTAATGCCTTACACTACCACATTACAGCAAAAAGTAATATGTTACTGTAATGTATTACTTTTGTAATGCGTTACTCCCAACACTGATCATGACAGGTAGAGATCCATCCGTGTTAGATATAGATCCAGGTCACTAAAGACCCAAATATATAAGAATGATTGCGAAACAGCCATGCATTTAAGGGTTAAACATAATTTTAAGTGACATAAAATAGATTGAATTCATGGGAACAGGAATTTAACATGAAAAATAAATGTATGTGAAGACTTCAGATGCAAAAGCCTCTAAGTCTGTCTGGTGTTTTTCTTTAAAATTAGCATTTTTGTCAGGCTCCTATGTATAGGTTTCTACCCAAGTACTGGTACTTCTGAATGGGCTGAGGCTGGGATTTAGCGGGTTTGAAGTGAAAGTATTTGATGAATGTATACTATGCGCTGAGAGTATTCACTCAGTATTGTTATCTCATTTTTGACCGAGGTGGCTTTTGCATTTGAAGTCTTCATGTGCATTTGTGTAATTACATCATGTAATCACATATAGTGCAAATAGCATTTGAAATGGAAAATTCATGTTTTTTTTTGGTTTTTTTCCTTCTTGTTAACTTACACCCATACACACTCCACAGAACTGCATACATTTCACATGAAATGTTTGTAAAAGCCCATCAACCTTGAGAGAGAAAGAGAGCTCACTTACCATACAGGATCTGGTTTCCTTCATATTGACTTTAATAGGGAACAGAGACACAACAGAGGTTACAGTAAACTGTGTGCCCAGGACGAGCCACATTTTGCGTTGCAGTCATTATGGTGTCAGACTTCACTATAACACAGCCAAACATATTGGACAGCCCACACAGAGTATTCATTTAAGGTCAAATTATATGAAGCCAAGGGCAAGTTATATGCTAGATCTTTTCTCAGAACTAACTCCACTTGTATAGCAGTTTTTTTTTTTTTTTTTTTTTTTGTAGATACTGTATATGAATCCAGTTTCCCCTTGTCAGGGTCCTGCCACCTTGATTGGTCTTGTTCTTATGTTGGTGACGGGATCCCGACACTCATGTATTCGTGTGAGCTTTGCTTTGCCCTTGCCTTTGCCTTTGCCTTTTCCTTGCTTTGGCTTTGCCTTGCCGGTTTGTTTTCCCCCACAGGGCAGATTGTTTTTTGTTTTCTTTTTGAATAATACAAGCCCATATTACTCTGCATCTTTGAGTCGTTGCTTGCCTTCATCTCAACTTGACACCCTCAAGCACCCTTTAGCGCATTAACTATTGACAACCAAAAAAGTTGGCAATTAAGTTTTTTTCTTCATTTTAAACAGTGTGCATGTCCATTGATTTGATATTTTATTTTTAAATATGTTTTAATTGTGGATTAACTGTCAAAGTAATTTTAGCATTCCTGTACGTCACCTCTGACTGCCAATTAAAATCTACAGTCTTTAATTAGATGTGCATTAGAAGTGTAACAGTTCAGCACTTCACTGACGGATTCAAGATTTACACCCACATACATGCATATTAACAAATGCTCTACACATTCATGCACTCTAATAGATTTGCTTGTATCTACTCTGTTGGTTATACTTGTAAGAAAATATTTTTGTCTTCCATGTGAAACTGAACTGATTAATAACACAGCCTTCACACTCTGATACCTCAAGCCAGATTACTTTTGCGTAGAGCTCAGTGATGGCTTCATTTAAATGCAAAGTCATTCGGCTGAAGATTGTGACAATGCACAAAAGAGCAGCTCTGGCCTCAGCAAACCGTAAAACACGATAGACAAAAGGTTTGACAGGCCTCTAGAGCACCATAGGAGTATGGGTAATTGGTCTCTGTTGCTTTCGCTTCAGCCCAATTAAGTCCTCATGCTCTTACAGGTACACACACACACACACACACGCACACATGCTCTTATACCCAGGCATCTGAATAAGGCTTCAGAACTGCATATGAGATAATGATCTCAATGGTGGTCAGTCACTTGAGGTCTCACAGACATGTACTGACAGAAACATAGACACACTGGAGCCATAATAGAAGTGGATCTTCTTTATAACGATGGCAATCCAATGGCAAATAACACTGAACTTTTGATTGTGGTTTGCTTTTAAATTACTGATTTATTTGATGTTCTGTATTTGTTTGTTTTTATACTCACACAATGAAGAAATTAAGACTTCTTATTCAGCAAAGATGCATTAAATTGATCAAAGTTGACAGTAAAGACTCCCACATTTTATGAATATCTCTTATTGTAACAAGAAGGATCTTATTCCGTAATCACACTGAAATCCAAGTATCATCAGTGTCACTATAGCACTTGTCACTGCAGATTAGCTTTAACAAGCACATCTTAAACTGCCATAATCACTATCCCTCTTCCCAGACACATGTGAATCAAAGCAGAAATGCAACAGCATCACCAGTCACCTAATGGCCCCAACCTATCTTTTTATAGCGGTGTAAGTCCTCAGTGAAGCTATAACATTAATTGACTTGAGCTCCATTTACTCATGAAGCACAATTAATTTATGCCGGTTGGAGATGCCATGCTACATGCTGTGCTGTGGATCAATGCATTTTAGCCTTTGTTCTCTGGATTTGATTGATCATGTGTGCATTGACTTTGGATGTGCTCTCCATCAGAGCTCTGAGGGTGGTCGTATATGGAGGGGTTTCTCATGGGATTGGATGTGGGTAATGCTTTTTAATTAAATTGACTGTGAGAAGAGTGACATTTTATTGATGAAAGTACATGGGGAAAAAGGATATGATGTGTTTTATCAAGTGTTTTAGTACATACTTTAAATTATATAAAAAATAAATATAAAATAATTGAATTAGGTTGAATTTTTAACCTAAAGTATGGAATTCCATTTCTTGTTCTAGATTTTCTTCTCTGGCTTTTACTCATAAAGATCTCCCTTCTAATTCTGTATTCTCATTTCAATCATTTTGCACTCATACGACCTACATTAATGAGTCTGGACACATACCCACAATTCTGTTCAGTTTACACATGGGGCAACAACCACAAAAAAATAAACATGTCTGTCATTAATAAACAGCTAAATCAGAGAACTGAAGTGTCCCGAAAAGGATGCAAAAAGCAACAGGGTGCCTTGCAACTAGGGATATGAAGCTCCTTTAAAGTCCCTCCAATAGACATTAATTTGCATTCACAGAAAAGGTTTTGATCATTAAACCACACAGATTTCTTTGGGAAAGTCAGTTGGAGCTGTAGTCTTCATAATTCAGTGCATAATGCAGTTAGTTGAAGAGATTTATTTTCTGCTCTTATGTGTCAAAAAAGTTGAGATTATATTTATATATTAGTGCTGTCAATTGATTAATCGGGGAAAAAATTACTAGATGAATCAAAAACATTTCTGCAATTAATCGTGGTTAAAAACACACTTAAGTTTTTTTAATGTTTTTAACATATTTAAGAATGTAAAATGTCTCAAATCTTCAAAATAATGAAGAAAAAAAACACATAAAGACATGTTTAATGGCATATTTTTATGAATGAAGGCCAGTATCACTGATACTAATACTGCTGCTGATGTCTTGATGAAAACGATTTTTCCTCCAATTTCTCAGGAAATATACAGAAATTGAATACATTTATCAAACATGACTCTTTACATTCATTTAAGACTTTATTTAAAGGGTTAGTTCACCCAAAAATTAAAATTCTGTCATCAATGGCTCAGAAAGGCCTCCATTGGCAGCAATGACATTTCCTCTCTCAAGACCCATAAAAGGTACTAAAGACATCTTTAAAAAGTCCATCTCACTACAGTGGTTCTACAATAATTTTATGAAGCGACGAGAAAAAAATCAAAATAACGACTTTATTTAACAAGTTCTTGTCTTCCGTCTGGGCCTCTGACGTGAACTCACGAAGCACCACGATCATATGGAGCACCATATTGAAGGCCCAGATGGAAGACAAGAACTTTTTAACGACGTCTTTAGTACCTTTGTGTCTTGAGAGAGGAAATGTCATTGCTGCCCATGGAGGCCTTTCTGAGCCATCGAATTTCAACAAAAATATCTTAATTTGTGTTCCGAAGATGAACAAAGGTCTTACGGGTGTCAAACGACATGAGGGTAAGTAATTAATGGCAGAATTTTCATTTGTGAGTGAACTAACCCTTTAAGTAATTTAAGACTGCTCTTATGACGATACTTGACAAAACTGACATTTTGGCATAATTGTGTAGTTTGTTCAAGCATGACAGAGAATTCAATTGTGGTGTGCTGTCTGTGTGCACAATATTGGCGTGAGTATTTCTACCTGAAAGACTCAGGAAGCTAGCCTGACCAGCCAGACCCACATCAAGATGTTGGGTCTGGGAACTCACCATTGTCAGGGCTCAATCCGAGAGGCGGGATAAATGGTTGTCTTTCAAATTCCCTCTGCACGCAATAGGATAGCGCTACAACCAAGCTAGTTGATAGATTAAACTTTCGCCGTATCCAGTCGGCAAAACTCTGAACACATCTTCCTTTCTTAAGAATGACTTAAGTGCCGTTCTTTGTTCTTTTCTCAAAGAAAAGCTTAACTCCAAGTCTTCCAGAGTTGCAGCCAAAGCCGAATCGAAAGACCGCTGTTCTCAAGCTTCTTTGTTTTTAAGTAGCACACAGAACCTCGGCAACTCTGCCCTCATTATGTTAAGCCCGCTCACCAACTCTATACACCATGTGATTGGCCTGACCAGAGTTTGGTTTTTCCAGCTAGCAGGTCTACCGAGAGTTGCTAGACTACACTCGCGGCAAATTAGATTTGCTGCCGCTAGGGTGCGTCTAGATTTCTAGGCTATCAGGAAGCGAGAAAACATTTAAGTAAGATTTATTTCCAGTTTGTGTACAAGTAGTATCAAATAAATTAAATGATAAAGTTCTTTGGCGTAGGCCATGTCCATAGTCCGAATCCGGAGGGTAGCAGATGCTTGCAGTTCCTGTCTGAAGATGAAGGCAGGGGAGGCCTACCCCCAAAAGAACTGATAAATCAAGAGATACCCACCCGTTGGGAGATTCTTTGGATGAAGTGCCTAAAATATTTGCAAAGAAAATAGATTATATTATTAGAATATGGACATTGAATAGTACAATAGATATGGATATTGACATAGATGTTAAATTAATAAACAGAAGGAATTAGGCTACTGCCTAAAGTATGTGAAGTAAGCCACGAAGGCCATGAAGAACTGCCACGTTAGGCTGGAGTTGGAAAAGCAGTGTAGGCTGTAAGGACTGCCACGTTAGGCTGTGTATACTGCCTCGATAGGCAGGGGTACGAGAAAGTTCTCAGGCTTGTAAATACCACAAAATCCAAATGCGAATGCAATAATAGTAATTTATTGAACAAGTTCAAAAAGGCAAAGAAGAGTGATCATATCTGATATGAAGAAGGAATCAGGCCTTGGTAGCGAGCAGACTACAGTGGGTTGTATCTGTTGATCCATGCAACACAGATCAGTAAACCAGACAGAGAATAATCTAAACTCGAACAGGAAAACACAGACAGGAGATAGATAGCTCCTGTTAGCAACGCTGATAGGCGCTCATACACTAACAGCATAAAAAACAAACCGTCAGCATGAACAGGTGAACCTGCGAACCGTGACACATGTAGGCTGTAAGGACTACCACGTTAGGCCGTGTATGCTGCCACGATAGGCCGGGGTACGAGAAAAAACACATAGGCTGTAAGGACTGCCACGTTAGGCCGTGTATACTGCCTCGGTAGGCCGGGGTACGGAAAAAGTTGCGTTGAATCCCGGCTGCCGTTGTAGCAGCACCGATCCTGAGTGAATGTCCGGTATACTGATGAGATGATAGCCTGCAGTTCTGTAGAACTGTCACTAGATGAGTTTTAAACCACCATCTTGATATGGGAGACCCGTTGGTTTGTTCCAGAAACAGACAAGGACCCCTTGTCTAAGATGACAGTATCGCTTAAGTTAACCCCTGAGTAAGCTAGAGTAAACAGACGGGTAATAAATGCTCTACCTTGGGGAACAATGCTCATATACCCGATCATATATTCATGTGCCCGAGAAGAGAGAGCATGTTGTGTTTAGAGACAGAATGCGAAGAGATAAAAGACTCCATGAAAGATCTAATTCTGAGAAGTTTCTTGTTAGGTAGAGAAGCTTGCATTTTGACTCTAATAAAATGCAGAGAAACTCCAGAGAAGTTGATGGACCTAGAGTTTCTCTTTTTAAAGAGGAACGCCTATGTCACTGAGCAAATGCAAGACGAATGGGAGCTTGCAAATGTTCAACAGAATCCAACACAGGGCTTCGGAAAGACAGTTGAAGATATGCAGACTACTTTTACACCCGAAAGTGAGCCTAACAGCAAAATAGAACTTGGAATTCACACCATAAAGGGGCCAATCCGTGGGGTGAATAGGTACAATTCCGACGGTGCCGGTAATATCAGCCTTAGCGAGCCAAGCACCTTGACCTGCCAACTTAATTGAATGGCGATATCAACTGAAGCATTGTAGAGAGAGAAAGGTTCTGAAGGGATGCATTCATTGACGCTCACTATCATATTAGAATGCGGCGATGTCAAATATTAAACGCTTTTTTATTAGTATTTGCGAGTAACTATACCCAGTGAATTTACGTGAAAGGGAGAAAAAGAAGGAGAAAGGCCCAATAGCATAACCTTTATTGATTTATTTCTCTAGCAAGACAGAAACCATGTCAGGTTCAGCTAAAGCAGATTGCAGATTTTTGGCTACGTATGAAGTAGACAGAGGAGAAAGAATGCCTACCCTAAACCCTTGTGAAAGACCAGTAATTAAATAATCTATGAAAAGAGAGTCGGGATGAAAGAAGATCAGAGATAATTTGGACATTGATAGGAGTTGAGGGATGGCCTTTCAGAATTTTTTCTGATGAAGGGCTTTCTCTCGATTTGTAGGCCTCAGACGTTGTGGGCAGATATATTTTGGGTGTGGGTCCCTGCAGAAGCTACAGACCTAAAAATTTACATTTAGAAAACATACAGACAGATTCATTGAAGTTATTACAGAGAGGAATGCCATTGAAAACAGAAATAGGGCAGCCTTTAACATCAAAGTTGGCGCTTACAGGTTCAGCACCGTGGACAGCACCCAGAACTTGGCTAACGATCACTTTAGGGCAAAGGGGAGCAGAGTCTCCGTGGGAACTGCATACTTTACAAGTCATACAAAGGCGATAACGAACTCAGAAAGATTGCGATGCCATCTGGGATCAGATGCCTTTAAGAAAACTGCCACGTTGCCACAATCCACCATTTGTCAATCAGCCGCAGGTGAAGGAAGCAGCAAGGTAGCCAAGTTAATGTCCTTACCTTGGATGATGTTTGATCTCAGTAGAGGGGACACAGTATTAGCGCCCGGTGGAACAAAACACCTACCGAAAGTTTGTGTGGGCATGGTAGTAGAAAGGTTAAACTGAGGAGTCGTATGTGCGTCTGAAACTGGAATCTGAGCCGTTAGAAGAGTGGCTGCTGTAGTAGCAGAAGATGTAGAAGGAGCAGCCGAGGTATCACATGTTCCAAATAAGGGAGTGAAAGCCTGGGAGGAGCCAGAAGGCATGGAAAATCCTTGAGCTGCTTCCTTCACCAACATGGCATTTTTTAGCCAAGATTTGAGGCCTTTAACTGACTCTGCTAGGCTTTGAATGACCTGGATGAGTTGGCTATTATCCGCCGGTCCATGACAAGGACAAGACGATGGAATTGGCGCAGAAGATTTAAGTTGTTTAGCTGCTTTGGGAAGAAGACGACTTTGCTGTAACACTTCTTACCAGCTGGCGGTGTTGGAGATGTCAGGAAATATTCACGCTGGTGTAACAGAGGAGCCGCCCAAGGTGGTAGAAGCCAGTAGGAGAAGATCGTCTCTCGTCAGAGTCTATTGAGAGCAATGCCTTGAACCTCTAGGGTGGAAATAGTTTTTTCCGAAAGCCACTGAACCCACAGAGAGTCACGACACTGAATACGAGAGCTGTGCCGAACAGCCAGAGGAGAAGGCGCTGCTAGATCATCTTCAGAGTCGGTAAGTTCAAAATCAACAATTTATTTCTGTGTCATAAATAGTAACTGATTACATGTAATCTGGATTATGTAATCATATTCCAAAAAATAGGAAATTCATGTTATCTTGACTCACAATTGCAGAAAAATACTTCCAGGTTTGTGGACTTGCACAGACCATGCAGTACGTTTTTGCCCTGCTTTATGTTCGTCACAAATCAAGGTGGGTTTGTTAATTGTGTTAAATCATTTTAATAGCGTTATTTTTCTATAACTAATTAATTAATTGTCACATGTTTTAAATGGTATACATTCTTACAATACAACATTTGCTGTTTCCTTGAGTGTTTAACCTTTTTCATTTAGCAGAAAGTCCTATAACACGCTGTTTAATTTCAGGTTCCAACTTACCCCATATAATATGCTAAATTTTGGGGTATGTTGTAACAAAAGACACACATTCACATTCAGCATCTGGCTCATATTCGTGATCTCATATTCTCAAAACTCATTTTCATTGTCTTCAAATCAATATTTTGATTGCTTCTTTACCAGATACACCAAGTGACAATACAATAATACAATTATACCATCAACAATACAATAATACCAAGTGACAGTGACAATAATAATGTACAGTACTTGCTCTGCAGTAAATTGCTGAGCCATTTCAAATTTTGCAGATGATAATTTGCAGATGATTTTGCAGAGTATTCTTTTGTTTTATGCCTGTGGTAATATAAAAATCACATCATCATTGTGTATCAGACATTCAGTTATTGTACATACAGTACATTGGGTCGCAAGTGACCCTATACAATTTTTAGGGAATTAAGGTTTGTTTATAGATTGAGGAATACTAAAAATGTTGATGTCTAATTTTTGAAAAATGGGTAACTCTTTACAATAAGGTTCATTAGTTAACTACATTAGTTAACATGAACTAATAATGAACTTCACTTATAAAGCATTTATTTATCTTTGTTAATGTTAAAGGATTAGTTCACTTCAAAATGTAAATGTCCTAATAATTTACTCACTCCCATGCCATCCAAGATGTGCATGTCTTTCTTTCATCAGTGGAAAAGAAATTAAGTTTTTTGAGGAAAACATTTCAGGATTTTTCTTCACATGCTGGACTTCAATGGCAACCAAAATGTTGAAGGTCCAAATCAATGCAGTTTTGAAGGGCTTCAGAGGCTCTGCACGTAGGCTCTTCCGACGTAATTGCACAATCTGTGGCACGTCACAGAGCAGTGCAAGATGAGCAATTTAGGTTAAAAAGTATATAAATGTCATTTTTTTTCTTGAAAATGACCAATGGTTTCGCTAGATAGAACCCTATTCCTCAAATGGAATCGTGCAGAGCTTCTGAAGCCCCTCGAAGCCCTTTGAAACTGCATTGATTTGGACCTTCTACATTTTGGTAGTCCATTGTGTGAAGAAAAATCCTGGAATGTTTTCCTCAAAAAATGTAATTCCGTAAATCCGCTGAAGAAAGAAAGACAAACATCTTGGATGAGATGGGGGTGAGTAAAATATCAGGACATTTTCATTTTAAAGTGAACTAATCCTTTGATTTCAACATTTACTAATACATTATTAAAATGTTAACATTAGTTAATGCACTGTGAACTAACATGAACAAACCGTGTTAACAAAGATGAATAAATACAGTAACAAATGTACTGCTCATAGTTAGTTCATGTTAGTTAATACATTAACTAATGTTAACTAATGAAACCTTATTGTAAAGTGTTACGGAAAAATTAATAGAGGAGGGTAGTGAATAACGTCTGGGTCGATAAAGATTTGAGGTATGCATTTAACGGTTATAGTAAAAATAAAAAAAAAGTGCCTATATTAAACTGATTTAATTATATATAAAAAAATAAATAAAACAATAAAACCTACAATGGAAATTTCATTTTAAACCTTAAAACCTATTTTAGTAGACTGCTGACATGAAAGTTTGCATATTTACTTTCTTAAGTTTAGATCTCAGAAAGCAGACCATGATCTCCCATCTTTTGTAAACAGGATTCTAATTAAATATAATTAATACATTACCATATTAATGCAATCTGCAAATTAAAACTCTTTAGCCTTGGTAGGGAGGGGAAACAAGGTAAATACTGAGAGTGAGAGAGAGAATAGGTGATGCATGTGGCTCTATTTTGCATGTAGATTCCAGCCCACTCTTCCTCTTATGAACTTGTGGACACAAGATAAATACACATTGGCATTCTCAAAACATAATTTTTTTTTTTTTTTTTTTGTGAGGTGGGGTGTGTATTCAAGGTAGAGATTTGTATTCATTACTACACAAGCGTTTGCTTTAAAAGCATCTCTGCAACATCACCACTCTCTTGTTTAATATGCCACTGATAAGTTCTGTCTTTCCTCTCCAGTTCACTGTCTGTTCCATTGATTTTTCATTTATGAGATCAACTTAGTACCTTTGCACACTCGTCATGCACCACATCATAGAAGAAAAAAAAGGCAGTGGAGAGAGGAATGGATGGAGAGAGATAGAAAGTTTAATGATGTTTTCACCCACTGAGTACATTTAGCTGAGGACATTGTTATCCCTGTGAACAACCCTCCATCTCTCCTCCATGATGTCTGTCATTGGCCCTTGCTCTGCCCATCTCTCTCTTACCATTAGAGGGCTTACACAGTCATAAGTCTTTCTTTGAGAACTTCCTCTCCACCATGTTATTGTCAGCTTGTGGAATCTGTGTGAGAACAAACCATCCATGTTTACTGATGGCAGCATGTTAACTGAAATATTTCTCCCATGTTCATTATTAAATTGATGAAAGCCAAAATACTTGTGTATATTTAGATGTTATAAAAAAAATTCTGATATTAAAATTAGGGCTGTCGATTTAACGTGTTAATTAGATTAATTAGTTACGGTAAAACACTTGCCCCGCCCCAGACCTACTTAGGTCATCTTACATTTCATACAGTTGTTTGATGAAAAATATGATGAAGGGCAACAACTCACTGTGTGATGAAGCCTATATAATGCAAGTAGAATGTCCATAAAATTCAAGATATTAGGCAAAAATATGTTTGAGTTTTAGTATCAAGACATTTTTACACTGGGCATGTTTGTTGTGGTCTGCAACCCAATTGTTCACGTCGGTGCTATGTGCAAATAGCCTGAAAAGCCAGACCTACAATCAAGGGTCTGGGAACTCGCCATTGGCAGTGCTCAATCCGAGGGGTGAGATAAACGGTTGTCTTTCAAATTCCCTCTGCACGCAATAGGATAGCCCTACAATCAACCAGAGAAAGAAGGTGAAGCAGAGCTAGTTGATAGATTAAACGTTTGCGTATCCGGTCAGCAAAACTCCGAACACATCTTTCTTTTTTAAGAAGGACTTCAGTGCCGTTCTTTGTTGACACCAAAGCCTTTTCGAAAGACTGCTGTTTGCCAGCTTCTTTGTTTTCAAGTAGCACACGGAACCATCGCAACTCTGCCATCGTTATGTTAAGCCAGCCCACCGACTGTTACAAACAGAGGGCCACGGAGAACTCCTTGAGGTAAGCATAAGCTGGAGCTTGATGCGAACGAGACCGGACAGTGACTGAAAGTGAGCGTGGTGCTTAAGTGCAGGCAGTGATTGCGGTGATGATGAGGAGCAGGTGTGTGTGATCAGTACCCTGAAGATGGAGTGCGCTGAGACTGGGAGAGGGTGGAGCCTGGCGTGCTTGTAACACCGACTCTATACACGATGTGATTGGCCTGACAAGAGTTTGGTATTTCAAGCTCGCAAGCCAACAGAATCTGTGTCCCAGAGTGAAGGGCGCGCACTTTGAAGGCCGCATTTGAAGTGTGATTGCGTCATAGCGGCACTACGAAGGCTGTCCCAATGTGAAGGCTGCACCTCTGAAGACCACATTTGAAGTGTGATTGCATCACAGCGGTGCTACGAAGGCTGCCGCAATTCGAGAGCGACTTCAAAATGCTCCCTCCGTTTCTCAGGCAAAGGAAGGGTACAGCAGATGGACCTGACAGACCCTTCGCAGCCTACCTATCCCAGAATTCATAGCACACTGGTGACGACAGGATTTGTCTGCACTCGATCCGATTTCTTGCAGCGCAGGATTAAATTTCCCGGTGAAAGACTGTAGCGGTCGGTATCTCTGGTGTACTTTGGACGGGAGTGAGCGGTCTGAAAATAGCCCGGCCGCTCCCGACACAACCACGCTTGAACTTGAAGTGAACAAAACGTTCTGTAGTGGTGGCATTCACACAGTTCCCTGCCCTGACCAACCTGGCAATATAAAGTTTAATTTCCCAATTTTAAATTCACTCTTAAAATTTTAAGCGTGAATTTTTTTTAATTTTCACGCGCTTAAAATTCACTCCGTGTTCTCCCGCTAGAATGATTTTATTCCCTGACCCGACGGATCCCGCTTTCGAATTTAGTTTTCGTTTCCAGAATCTCTCATTTAAATTTCCCCTATAGAAAGAGAGAGACTGGGGATAACACATGTAAAATGTTGGCTATACATCATTACTGTCAACACCGTAAAAATGTCACAGAGAAAAATAAGCTAAATCATATACGACATCTGTCACTCAAAACTAAGCCAAAATAAATAAACAAAAACCGTTGACTTACTAGCTGTACTGCAAAATGAAGTCTTTTATATGAATGAATGAATGAATGAATGAAAAATGTCGCTCACTGATGACGGTCCATTACCGAAAGTCTCCTCCAAACGTCATGGTAGATTACTTTCACGTGACAAATTGGGTCTGAGCCCGTCCACCATTTTGGGATCCCACGTTATCAGTTGCCAGGGGCAACATTGAAAGAGCGAGATCGGCTCAAGGAATTATCATCATGGCGTTTAAACAGAGAAATTACGAGAAAACTTAGAAGAAATGGAGGTCCCTTAAAGGGAGAAACTTACTACCAGTGCCAAGCAGAGGTATCGTTATTTGGAGAAGCTGGCTGATATCAAAAACGTCAACCCAAACGAGCTGCCTGCAGCAGAATGGAACAGAGACCTAACTTAGACCTAACTTTACTACCTTGCACCTTCCTGAAATGTTTCTATAAATATATTTTCTGTGCATTCTGAATAATAAATAAATAAATATATCTCCTCACTATCCTGCAGCAGTCCAGTGCTCATCCTCTCATTAACAGTGTTTTTCTCGTACTGATCATATTTTATACCTGTTGAGTTTACATTTCTAAATGAATTTGACTAATGACAAGGACCGCTTGTGTGTGCTGGTGCTTTTAGTCCAGCCTTCTTAAGTAGAATAAATGCTCAGTATGTGCCTTAAATAAATGTAACGTTAGAGGAAAATGACAGTCAACTATAGGCCTACTTTGAATATTAATTAAGCGTTTTGGGTATAAACATGTAAATTACATACAATAAAATGATTGACAATGAAAAATTACAGAATAGCGATCAAAATGTTTAATACAAATAAATAAAGGATCGTATTCATCAGGTGTCACACACTTCAGCATCGCGGTCACTAATTTAGATGATGACTGATACCCTGTGGTGAAATAATGGTGTATGTTTACCAGCAGCTGCTTTCTCAGATCGGCTTGGGTGGATTAAAACTTCATGTTCCGTTGAGTTTCATCAGAATCTCTCTTCTCCAGTCTCTATCCGAATCCACTACCTGGCGGGTATCCTCCCAAAATGGCAGAAGGGGGAGGATGCCATGATCTCTGGGGGCCGGGCGACATCTCCTCATTCTCTATAGGCCATTTAACGACACTCAGTTCAGTGTTGCCAAGTCTGGAATTAGGCTACTTTTACACTGTTGCTGTGAGTTGTTTGTAGCCTATAATACACAGGTTTAAGTTGTCATTACTTTAGCAATACCCCTGCGTTTTGGCCATGATTCGGCTACTTTTGATTAGCAATTGGAGGGGTTTTGTTGTGCAGATCTGGCAACCCTGTCCCTCGGTTCGCACTTCAAAGGCCCATTCCTGCAGGCCTTCGAAGTGCGCACCCTTCCCTTTGGAACACAGCTAGAGAGTTGCTAGACGACCCTAGCCGCTATGGTGCATCTAGATTTCTAGGCTAATGCGCGGATACACTGCAGGCTCACTCTTGCTCGCATCCAAGATATATCATCAACACTAACATATCATCCCTTACATGTGTTTTATTGAACTAAATACATCGTCACCTGATAAAATGCATGCGCACGTTACTTTTCTTGTGCACCCGAGTCCGTGTTGCTTTCCCATTCACATGAATCACAACCAATCGCGAGTTGCGCAACCAAACTCAGACCACTTCCTTCAGGTAGTCTCGAATTGTAGGTATCTCTGATCTTAAACTGATTGAATTTTCTTGTAATTTTTACATTCTAAAATCTGATGTGAAATCCTTGATTTATTATCGTGATTGGAAGTTGGTTGATCCTCTGAAATTCTCTACTGCAATCAGTGATTCCCCTCTTTCTGCCTGTTTCAGTCTTTCCAGTGCAGAAGATATTCTTAATGTCTATGATGAAAGTATTTCCACTATTTTGAATGAATATGCTCCCTTAAAATCCAGATATGTTCCATCCTCTCACATTTCTCTTTGGTTCAACACTGAGCTTAAGCCAATGAAAACCAAGGGACACCGTCTAGAAAGGCATTATATGAAAACTGACCTTATTGTTCACTCTGTGGCATATACTGAACACCTTCTGCAGTATAGAGAAGCTCTAAATGTTGCTCAAGCATCTTATTTTTCTACATTCATTAATAAATCCAAAAACAGGCCTAGAACATTATTTACTATGATTAAAAATTAACTCAGTTACCCGTACAATCTCTAGAGGGTTCTGATCAAACGTGTGATGCTTTCCTGGACTTTTTTTCTGAGTAAAAAGCTTTATACCTACCACACTTTCGCTCCATTTCCACTACTGAACCCCTCTCTTCATGGCTTACTCACAGCCTATCTAGTTTAAACTCTATTGTCCCTACAGTGGTTGATGATATAATCAGGCTGTCTAATTCCTCTACTAGACTTCTTGATCCTGCACCTACCTATTTACTGAAAAACTGCTTGACTGCTTTGTCACTACCCATCACTCATTTCATTAATACATCAATGTCTTCTGGAACTGTACAATCTAAGTTTAAAGGTCGCATATTGACCTTTCTGGAGTTTTATGTTAGGTTTTGATGTCTTTAAGAATATATGTGTGTGTGTGTGTGTGTGTGTGTGTGTGTGTGTGTGTGTGTGTGTGTGTGTGTGTGTGTGTGTGTGTGTGTGTGATATAAGTACCAAAACCATCTCAATATATTTTTACAGCTCCTCTGGGGCTCTGCTAAGAACAGGTTGATTTTGGCATGTCTAATTAATATTCATGAGCCTCTCTTCTGATTGGCCTGTTGTTTTCTGAGTGACGCACAGCCAGGCAAAGCGCATGTAACTAGGTTCATGTATGCATCAGCCTGCTGTGGCTTTGTGATACTCACAAAGTAAATAAAAACAGCAGTAATGATGGTCACTGCTAAGGGAAATGTTGTGGAAATGCCTTACAAAGGTGACAACAGGAGACAACCAACCACCTCAAATGCGCTTACAATCAGAATCAGAATCAGAATTAGAAGGGGGTATTCAACTGTTCAAGAGGGAAATAGCCTGTGGGAAGAAACTGTTCCTGTGCCTAGATGTTCTAGTGGCCAGTGATCGGAGTCGCCGTCCTGACGGTAACAGTTCAAACAGGAAGTGTCCAGGGTGAGCGGAGTCTGTGATGATTTTACCTGCCCTCTTCCTCACTCTGGAAGAGTACAGGTCCTGGAGGGCTGGCAGGGGGGCACCAATAATCCTCTCTGCAGTCCGGATTGTACGATGTAATAATCCTCTCTGCAGTCCGGATTGTACGATGTAAAAAGATGAAGAGCTCCACACCGAAGCAGCCATCCGCGGCGCCATCTTGTGTCTACAACAGGATGTTTCAGAATGGTAATACATTTTTATTTATTTATTTATTTATTTATTTTTAACTTTTGGCTTAAGGGTTAGGAACATGTTAGCAACACGTTAGCATCACGTTAGTGTTGTATAACCGTTTACAAACTATAATTTCAGATTATGCCGGCTCCATAATGTAATATGTGAGAAGTTGACTTTGCGGTTGGATTTGAGGTCTGACCTAACAATGTACCTAAACAGCATCTTTGATGAGTAGCTTCTGTGAAAAACCAGCATTGAACTGTGCCTGATTGATGAAGCAGTCACTTCTGAAATGTGTAGAACAGACGGTTAAGGTCGAACTAAATTGCTGTGGCATTTCCAAATAAATAAACATTAGCCACTGGTCTCTTCCTAATGTTGTTGGGAAGCCTGTGCAATGATGTAGTTTCCTGACATCCATCGAATGAACAGAGTTTTCTCAACATGTTTCCGTGTTGTTGTTGCTCAGCAATGGCATGGACGCGATGTTGTCTGGGGTTTTGGCAAAAGGAGGGTGGGATGGTGGGCAGAGCTCAGGGTGGTGAATAAAGGCGGTGACTGTGTAGTTCTGACGTCACCTTTTTACAGAAGTTACAACAGCTCTTGAAAAGGCACAGCTACTTTATGCAGGCTGTGTGCCCTTGGCTGTGGATTGACTGGTTTGAAACTTATATGGTTGGAAATTTTGGGAAATGTATATAAACTGTATCATAAACATAAATATAAACATTTAATTTGGTCATAAGCAGACATGTTATTTATGTATTCATTTGTTTTTGTTTTTTTGCATATTGATATATTTTCCAATTAATTACTTCTAATATAGTAAATATGTAAAATAAATATATTGTTATTGCAGCAATTGTTACGCATGTGTTATTTATTTCAGTGTCACATGATCCTTCAGAAATCATTCTAATATGCTGATTTAATACTCAATTATCAATGTTGGAAACAGTTGTACTGCTTAATATTTTTGGAACCTGTAATACTTTTTTCAAAATGCATTAATGAATAAAATGTTCAAAAGAACAGTATTTATTAAAATCAGAAATCTTTTCTAACAACATAAGGCTTTACTATCACTTTTTATCAGTTTAACACATCCTTACTGAATAAAAGTATTAGTTCGAAATTTTGATGTTCTTCTTGATTCCACTCTTTCATTTAATGATCACATGGGTAAAGTGGTAAGGACAGCTTTTTTCCACTTACGTAATATCTCTCGTATTCGCTCCTCTCTTAGTCAGCAGGATGCTAAAACTGTTATGCATGCCTTTGTCACGTGTCAACTAGATTATTGTAACTTACTTTATCGCCTTTCAGCTAAAAATATCAAACATTTACAATATGTTCAAAACTCCGCAGCCCGCTTGTTCACTCTCACAAGAAAGAATGAGCACATTACTCCAATCCTCTATCATCTTCATTGGCTTCCGGTTTCCTCGCGTATATAAACTTCAAGGTACTAATTCTCACTTACAAAGCTTTGCATAACCTTGGTCCTACAAATTTATCTGACTCCTGTTTGTTCTGTATATTCTATTGTTAGTCACCCCTATAATTAGTCTAGTAACTATGGATGCCAGGTCTTTTAGTGTTGTGGCTCCCAGGTTGTGGAATGCTCTTCCTCAAGACATCCATCAAGCATCCTCCCTTCTTTCCTCCAAAAACCTTGTAAAAACAAGTTTTTTTTTCTCTCTCTGAATATTACTCTTCAGCTCTCGGTCTGTAAATTATAAATTTTTATGGATATGTTATTTGTTTGTATTCCTCTGTTTGTATTACTCAGTCCTGTTTGAATCTGTTACAGGTGAGGCGCCCTCTCAGCTTCCTCCGGATCACCAGTGGGAGCCCTCACCAGAATATTGACTCTCATTCGGACTACAATTCCCACTGACACGCATACCTGAGATTGATTACGTACACACCTGCATCTCATCACATACACTATATTAGCACACCACACACACACCACCATTGCAAAGTCTTGATTTGCTGTGGTGATCATTTCTAAGCATTTATTCCTGGATTGTTATTCTGTTTCTGACCTTGGACTGTTTATCTCTACTTTGACCCTTTTGCTGCCTGCCTCTACCTTGCCTGTTTATCTGGATTTGTGTATGTTTCCCGCCTGCCTCGACCCAAGCCTGTCCCTGTTTATGATTCTGTTTTGCCTCTTATCTGTACTCTGGTTACCCATTGAAATAAAGCTGCAGATGGATTCTCAATCGGCTGACTCCTCGTTACAGAAGACTTCGCCAAACACCAATCCAGCAGCTATTATGCAGCTGTCTTCTGAACTGTCAGCACAAGGCCACCAGCTCGCTGTACATCAACACCAGCTCAATCACCTAACCCTCTTGACGGAGGAGCTCATCAAAACGCTGCGAGAGCTACGCGTCACACCCTCTGAGGCAGCGGTGGCGCCCGCACCGCATCCCGCTGACGCTCCTGTGCATCCCCTCACCAGCGCGAACCCGCGTCTAGCGTTCCCCGAAAAATTTGATGGTGAGCCGACAAAATGCAAGGGATTCCTGTTGTAATGCTCATTGTTTGTAGACCAGCAACCCACTTTGTATCCCACGGATTCAAGCAGGATATCTCTCATCTGCTCACTTCTGACTGGAAAGGCTTTAAGTTGAAGTTGAAGTTGAAGTTTATTCGTCATTACACATGTACAAGTACAGTATAACGAAATGAAGTTTGGAGCAAGCCTCCGGGCCGCAGCCGATTATTCAGGCGCCGCCCTACGCTCTCCAGAAATACAAGAATGCAATTTAGCAAGCATTACATAGCAAACACAACAAAACATAAACATAAACATAAACATGACACAGTACACGTGGTCACGTGATGGGATTTTTTGTATGGAGTGGGAGAGGAGATAGATAAACAGGCAGACGGTTGGAGGGGGTGGGATCGGGTAGGTTGTGTATGGTGCGAGTGAGTCTGAGATTGTGTTGTGTGAGAATGTTAGCCATAACTTCAGATGTTTTCGAGTTCAGTTCTATGGTTTGTCCTTGAAGGGAGATAAGGCAGTGCACAGGGAAAGATAGCAGACAGCTGCCCGGCTGACCTCCCAACCGAGAGATAGGGACCAAGTGAGGTTCGTTGGGCTAGTTGATTAGGTCAGGCAAATACAATTTATTATTTTTAATCCATTTGATGATCTTGGTAATTTGTCCGGATCATAATCAATCAATCAGATCTGGTCCTCAGCATTCGCGTCCGGTCTGTGCAGTTTCCCTAGACATTACGTCCAGCCTCATGGCCAGACCGGTTACAGTCCGTAAAAGTTCACCGATCTGACCCCGATAGAGCCCACTCTACCCTGCGTATCCGCAGTCCGGACTGCGTTGTTACGGTTCAGTTCCTCAATTCCTATCACTTTCTGATCTAATTCCTTCAAACGGTCACATAACCCCGAAGCATTCTTTAATTTCCACAGACAGCGGCTGGGTGAATTTGCTTGCAGCTGTCTTACCAATCTTCCGATAGGTCAGGGCAATCCCAAAGCCAAAGAATAGGAACCCCGCCATCAATAATCCAATCATGTATAAATCTTCCGCATCCTCCACGGACAGAGCCTCCAGGCACAGGACTTGCCAGTTGTTCCATGCGTCCCTCACGTACCCTGCGGCAAAGGTCCCGTCCGGGCAGGTGGGTTCTCCCGGGGCACCCTTCCTTAGTGAGAAAATCTTGTCGATTGCGCTGATTGACCAGTTAATCAATTCCATTTCAGTATTTTCAAGAGTCCAGCAGAGCAGCAGTCAGAGAAGAGAAGAGACGAAACACTAGACAAAACAAAACAGCGCGAGAGCCAGCAGGGAACAGAGAGAAAACACGTCTGCACGGATAGAAGGACAGAAAGGAAGGAGTGGGCCACGCGGTGTGGAGAGACGACGGTACTGCGTTTCCTTCTTTCAATGTATTCCTACAATGTTTTAAAGAAATATTCGATCATCCAGCTGGAGGGAGAAGCGCGGGGGACCAGCTGCGCGCACTGAACCAAGGGAGAAGCACGGCAGCGGAATATGCGCTATCCTTTCGCACTCTCGCGGCTCAAACCAACTGGGTGGAGGACACTTTAAAGCTGTTATTCAGAAGGGGATTAAATCAGGATCTTCAAGCAGAGCTGGCGTGTCGCGATGAGGGAAAATCCTTGCGTGAGTTTATTGAACTTTCAATTCAGATAGACAACCTAATCCGCTCATGGCGTCCTACTCGCACTATGTTCACCGATACTCAAACCCCACCTGCTGAACCGATGCAGCTTGGCCACACACACCTAACCCCGGAGGAACGTGAATGACGCATTCAGTATCACCTGTGCATGTACTGTGGCCAAGCCGGACACCTGAAAACGTCATGCCCTGTCCGTCCCACGGCATCTAATTCCAAAGCGGTGAGTGTAAACCTGCAATCAAACTATGCCTCATGTCTCAAGATACCAGTAAAGATCACCATTCACAATCGCAACTTTTCCACATCGGCTTTGTTAGACTCTGGAGCAGCGGGTAATTTTGTCATATGAGTTCGCCAAGCAGAATAACCTTACTCTAACACTATGCAACTCCTCTCTGGCCATTGGAAAGGGGAGGGTCACACACATCACCGAAGAGGTTACCATGCAGGTTGGAGTACTACACACCGAAACCATTTGCTTCTACGTAATTCATGTCCCACACAATTCCATCATTCTTGGTCTGCCTTGGCTACGGAGACACAACCCTCACATTTCCTGGAAGGAGGAACAAATTGTTCAGTGGGACTCAACCTGCCATAAGAACTGCCTGACTCGCATTACATCTCTACCCATGCAGGCTGTTAATATTAATGAACACAACCCCACATTCCCTGAGTTACCCAACGAGTATTCTGATTTAAGAGGCATTTAGTAAAACTAAGGCATCTCAACTGCCACCTCATCGCCCGAGTGACTGTGCCATCGAGTTACTACCTGACACCACACCCCCTAGGGGAAGAATATTTCCGTTATCACACCCTGAATCAGAAGCCATGAAGTCTTACATCAAAGAGGAACTGGCAAAAGGCTTCATTAGACCATCTACATCCCCAGCATCAGCTGGGTTCTTCTTCGTCAAGAAAAAAGATGGCGGCTTGAGACCCTGCATTGATTATCGTGGCCTTAACGACATTACCATTAAATTCAGATACCTTTACCCTTGGTCCCAGCTGCACTTGAACAACTCCGACAAGCTAGATACTTCACTAAGCTCAACCTGCGCAGTACATACAATCTAATCCGAATCAGAGAAGGCGACGAGTGGAAAACTGCTTTCTCCACCTCTTCGGGGCACTACGAATACCTGGTCATGCCATTCGGCCTGGCAAACAGTCCATCTGTATTCCAATCTTTCATCAACAATGTCTTCCGAGACATGCTGGACAGATGGGTAATAGTGTATATAGATGACATCTTGGTCTACTCCACTTCCCTTAAAGAACACGTCCAGAATGTTAGAGCTGTACTCTACGCCTGATCCAGTACCAACTTTATGCCAAGGCAGAGAAATGTGAGTTCCACCAGACATCCACTACCTACTTGGGATATATCATCAGTCAAGAGGGGGTGGCCATGGATGACAACAAGGTAAAGGCTGTGATCGACTGGCCCCAGCCACGTACAGTGAAGGAACTACAGAGATTCCTGGGGTTCGCTAACTTTTATCGTCGCTTCATAAGGGGCTTCAGCACGGTAGCTGCTCCGATCACGGCCATGACCAAACGCTCTCCCTCACGTCTCGTCTGGTCACATGACGCCCAACAAGCATTCAAAGACCTCAAGGCACGTTTCACGTCGGCCCCAATTCTCCATCATCCCAATCCAGACCTCCCTTTCATTGTGGAGGTAGATGCTTCCAACACAGGCATAGGGGCTATTCTCTCTCAGCGTCACAGATTTCCAGCAAAGATATTCCCATGCGCCTTCTTCTCTAGAAAACTATGCTCTGCAGAAAGAAACTATGATGCTGGTAACCGCGAGCTCTTAGCCATGAAAGCCGCCCTAGAAGAATGGCATCACTGGTTGGAGGGAGCCAAACACCAATTCACAGTCATTACTGACCACAAAAACCTTGAATATCTATGCTCAGCGAAGCGGTTAAATCCTCGTCAGGCAAGATGGGCCATGTTCTTCACCCGGGTTCAACTTCATTGTTACGTACAGGCCTGGGTCCAAGAACACTAAAGCTAATGCACTATCACGCCAGCTTGAAGAACCGATCCCAGATAAAACTGAAGAAAATGAAGAGAATATCATCCCAGAAGCACTTCTGGTTGCACCCGTACAGTGGGATATCATGTCAGAAATTACCCAATCCAATATCCAGAACCCTTCCCCATCAGATTGCCCACCCAATCTCACTTTTGTTCCCGAACCCCTGCGAGAGAGACTCCTGCATCAGGTACACACAGATCCTAGTTCAGGACACCCTGGGATCACCGCAACTCACCATCTCCTCACCAATCGATTCTGGTGGTCCACTATGCTCGCTGATACCACAAAGTTCGTAAAGAACTGCATCATATGCAATACCTCCAAGGCTCCCCGACAGGTTCCTGCTGGTCTACTTCAACCTCTGCCTGTCTCCTGCCTCCTTGGTCTCATATAGCCATTGACTTTATTACGGACCTCCCCAATTCCCAAGGCAACACCACTGTACTGAGCGTTATCGACCATTTCTCCAAGGCCTGTCGTCTCATTCCCCTACCTAAACTCCCCACCGCATTCCAGACAGCTGAAATATTATGCAACTTTGTTTTTCGCTTCTATGGCCTACCCGAAGATATCGTTTCCGACAGAGGCCCCCAATTCACCTCTAGAGTGTGGTCAGCCTTCTTTCGACAGCTCAATGTGAACATCAGTCTCCCCTCCGGCTACCACCCACAATCCAGTGGTCAAACTGAATGTCTCAACCAGGAGATCACATGTTTTCTCAGAACCTACTGCCAACATAATCCGTCTGACTGGAGTAGATATCTCATGTGGGCAGAATATGCTCAGAATTCACTTCAGAAACCTGCCACTGGCTTGACCCCTTTCAAGTGTGTCTTAGGCTATCAACCACCCTTATTTCCCTGGTCCGGTGAACCCAACGATCTACCCTCTGTCACAGAATGGCTTCAGCAGAGCGAAGAGATCTGGAATCGAGCACACACCCATCTGTTACACGCAGTACGCAGACAGGAGCAACAGGCCAATCGTCATTGTTGCCCAGGTCCAGAGTACATGTCCGGTCAGTGGGTTTGGCTATCCACAAAAGACCTCCGCCTCAAACTTCCTAGGTATGTGGGTCCGTTCAAAATTCTTAGACAGATCACACCAGTTTCATTTCATTTAGACTTAGGTATCATCTAACTATCGTATTTCTCCCACATTTCATGTCTCGCTTCTGAAACCGGGGGGCCGGTTCTTCGTGTCAGGAGCCGCTCGCGGGTGGGGGTTACAGGTGAGGCTCCCTCTCCACTTCCTCCGGATCACCAGAGGGAGCCCTCACCAGAATATTGACTCTCATTCGGACTACAATTCCCACTGACACTCATACCTGAGACTGATTACGTACACACCTGCATCTCATCACATACACTATATTAGCACACCACACACACACCACCATTGCGAAGTCTTGGTTTGCTGTGGTGATCATTTCTGAGCATTTATTCCTGGATTGTTATTCTGTTTCTGACCTTGGACTGTTCATCTCTACTTTGACCCTTTTGCTGCCTGCCTCTACCTTGCCTGTTTATCTGGATTTGTGTATGTTTGCCGCCTGCCTCGACCCAAGCCTGTCCCTGTTTATGATTCTGTTTTGCCTCTTATCTGTACTCTGGTTACCCATTGAAATAAAGCTGCAGATGGATTCTCAATCGGCTGACTCCTCGTTACAGAATCATTCTTTGTTTGTATCTCTAACCTAACTTTGTAAGTGACCTCTGTATATTACTTTTCAGCTTTTGGTATGAGTATTGTGCTTTGTTGATGTTTATTTGGTTCTGTTCCTTAAACCTAAATGTAAAGCAAGCTTTGGTGTTGGAAAGGCACTATATAAATAGCAATTCTTCTTCTTTTTATTATTAATAATAATACATTCGCCAACTCATTGACCACAGAGCAATTTAACACCACTCACTAACATAAACTATAAATGCTATTTATACAGAAATATAAATGCTATTTATTATTATTGAAATGCTTATCATTAGCATTAATGAATGACTGGCATATGTATGGACGTTCATCTGGGCTGACGGAATTTATTCTTCATATTTCATAGCAACGGGCCAGCCTACATTGTCCAGCAGCCCACCCGGAAAACTCCTGGTGCTCCTGATGGCCAGTCTGCCTCTGACTGCGTCGCTGTTAGACATGCCCAATTCCAAGTCTCCTTCGTCAATGATAGTTCTGCCTCCTCTGCCTAAGCCAGTCCAGTTGGCTCCTTTCAGTTCCTCGGCTCCTCCTGTGTCTTCTTTGCTACTGCTACTTGGATCTGCCTTGGGTCTTCCCAGTCTTCAGCTCAGCCTTGGGCAGGCAAGCCCCTCATGGCTCTGCCTTGCCTCCAGGACCTATGGTGTCGCCCGGTCTCAACGTCTCTTTGGCTCCACCTACATCAGCTCAGTCTCAGTCTATCACAACCTTAGTTTCACCTGCCAAGGCTCCTCCTTCCCTTAACTCCACCATGGGCCTTCATCCTGGCTTTGCTCTAGGTCCCTGCCTTGGATTTTGATTAAAGACTGTTTGTTGTACTTCATTTGCCGTGCGCTGATTGCACTCACCCACACGTGGATGTTTCAGAGGTCTGGATGCGGGTACACTTCGGCCCATAGAAAAGCTTGGTCCGACTATGGGCTGAAAGTACGGTGACAGATCGGTGTGATTATTACCTGATGTGTGCCACGGTGCCATGCCCATATTGGGACTCATCCGTGTAGCCAGTGCTGAAGTGGTCTCATATGCAGAAATCCGAGCTGCCGGGGGGGGTGCAGGGTGAACTGAATTGCGTAGCTGAGTCTACTCATCTGAATGATCCAGCAAGACAGGTTGGGAAGCATTAACCAGTCTTCCAGACACCGTGTAAGTGGATGTACCCATAAGAGGGGCAGTGAGGGGTGCATATGGCCCTAACCCAGAAGGCATAGCACCCCAGAATAGAGGCAGTGAGTGTGGTGTAACATTTACCTGGCTCCATTGTTCCAGCAAGGGAGTGGCTGGAGACACATGAAGAGGGGTTGTGTCCTCGAACTGCAAAGTCCTGGTGACACCACCGCCCCCACACCATAGGGCAACACATCACATGCCAGCTGTACTGGTAGAGCGGGGTTAAAATGGGTGAGGGCTTCAGACTGCGCTAAAGCAATTTTCACGTGAACGATTCCTCACATTGTTTAATCCATTCCCACTATTTGTGCAGTAGTTTGTTAGCCTGTTAGCTAGATTTGGCACAAACTTTGCATAATAAGCCAACATCCCCAAAAAAGACAGAGGCTGACTAACATTTTACAGAGCTGACACTTCCACTATTGCCTTCACTTTTGAGGGTGCCTTATGAAGTCCCGAACCATCAATTACGTGACCCAAATACTCAACAGAAAGGCAGAAAAACTTACACTTGTCCTTCCTGACCTTCAGTACGAAACTCTACAGTCGCTCAATGTGATCTTTTTTTGCCACGATTTCTACAGTTCATGTCCTTGCACCAACAGTCCCCCCTTTTTGTTGTTTTTGTCTGCATAAACCTTGTGCACTTGGGTTGATGCACTTAATTAAGAAACTAAGAAACTAAGACTTAGTTTCTTAATTCTTAAAAGAAAGGACCTTAATGATAACATGAGGTCTCATAACCCAGGCTGCTCAAAGGCCTGGGACCAACTACTTCAACAGAAGGGGTCCCTTTAAGGGAATGTGGCTAGGGGACCCGAGGGAGCCCCAGCTCCAGGTTCTGCGGCCCTGTGCTGATCAGCTCGCCGGGTTGTTTACATCTATCTTTAATGAGTCCCTCGCTACATCTGTGGTCCCCACCTCCTTCAAAAAAATCCACCATCATCCCTGTCCCTAAGAACAGTAAACCCTCTTGCCTAAATGACTATCGTCCAGTGGCTCTCACGTCTATAGTCATGAAGGTCTTTGAGAGACTCATTAAAAACACCATTTGCTCCTTCATTCCTGACACTTTGGACCCTCTTCAGTTTGCCTATCGTCCCAATAGATTCCTCCACTCCTCCCTCACTCACATCGACAGCAAAAGTGGGAACTACGTAAGGCTGCTATTTATTGACTATAGCTCAGCCTTTAACACCATAGTTCCCATTAAGCTAACCGCCAAACTCCTGGATCTCGGCCTGAATCCTTCTCTCTGCCACTGGATTGAGGACTTCCTCACTGGCAGGCCTCAGGTGGTGAGAGTAGGCCAGTCCACCTCCACCTCCATCACCCTGAGTGTGGGAGCTCCACAGGGCTGTGTCCTTAGTCCCCTGCTCTACTCTCTCTACACACATGACTGTTTGTCCACACACAGCTCCACCTCTATCATCAAATTTGCTGATGATACTGTTGTCCTGGGCCTCATTTCCAACAACAATGAGACGGCATACTTGGAAGAGGTGGAGCATCTAACATCATGGTGCCAGGACAACTGTCTCTCTCTGAATGTTGGCAAGACCAAAGAAATGATTGTGGACTTCAGGAAGAGACAGCAACCGACATACTCCCCTCTCATGATCAGCGGGTCACCAGTGGAGAGAGTGAGCAGCTTCAAGTACCTGGGTGTAAACATCTCCGAGGACCTGACCTGGACTGCTCACATTCAGACACAGGTGAAAAAAGCCAGGCAAAGACTGTACCACCTGCGCCAGCTGAGGAAATTCAGGGTTTCACCAGCTATCCTGAAAACTTTCTATTTAGGGGTGATAGAAAGTGTATTAACTCAGTGCATCACAGCGTGGTATGGGAACAGCACCAGTCATGACTGCAAAGCCCTGCAAAGAGTCGTGCGCTTATCCGAGCGTATCTCAGGGTCAGCTCTCCCGTCTCTTCAGGACGTCTACACCAAACGCTGCAAAGGCAGAGCTACTAAGATCATCAAGGACTCTAATCACCCTCCAAACCCTCATTTCACGCTGCTGCCATCTGGTAAGCGCGCCCAAGCCTGATGGCCAAAACTGAGAGACTCAGGAGGAGCTTCTTCCCCCAGGCCATCAGACTCCTGAACTCAGTCACTTAACATCACGTGACCATCGATATACTGACATTGCACTGCACTTTCTGTTTCTGTTCTGTTCTGTATAAACCTGTTTGCACATTATACTCTTTGTACATTTGTTAACCACATATTTATAAGTCTACAGTTTACTCACTGCACAGTTTACTTCACTTATTTTATTCCACTTCTTTATTTTTATTTTTTACTTTTTCTACTTGACTTGATTATTTATAATTCTACAGATATATTATATATATATATATATATATATATATATATATATATATATATATATATATATATATATATATATATATATATATATATATATATATATATATATATATATATATATATATATATATATATATATATATATATATATATATATATATATATATATATATATATATATATATATATATATATATATATATATACATATATATATATATACATATATATATATATACATATATATACATATATATATACACATATATATATATATATATATATATATATATATATATATATATTAGTACTTTTTTATTCTATTTCTATTATAATTTCCTCCTTGTGTTTTTAACTGTGAATTTGCACTGTCCATGGAGCGGACCTGTTTACATTTCACTGCCAGTTGTATATTCTGTATATAACTGTGTATGTGACAAATAAAACTCTTGAATTGAATTGAATTGAATCTTGAGCCAAGTCACTAATCGGGGAAAATTATTCACCCGAAATGCCACCATTGAGGCCTGACCTTGTGTCCATTGTGTTGGACACAGCGGTCTGTCCAACCTGTCTGTTCAGGAACAGAGCCTCTGGTTACACTTGCCTTAGGAAGGCATCCGGACGGAGGGACTGCGAAGCTGGCAGTGACCAACTCGGACCGGATCTCAGAGACGGGTATCCTGGATAGCAGTACTCAGCATAGCGCTATACAACCCTTGCCAGCGAGGTGAAAGAATTGAAAATAATCAAAGATATTTGATTTTGTAAAATGAACAAAGACATTTGCTTTACTGTTTTCAACCCCCATATCTCTCCAGAAGGGCTATTTGGAATTCCTAAAGACAAGAAATGTACAGTTTTCTATCATCTTGCTGATAACGTTTCTTTAGTCATTCGGCAACCCTGCAGTCAGAACCGCTGTAGAGGATCCACCCTTACAGATGGTGCCGAAACCCGGGAATCCCTTGCAGTGAATCTTCTGAAATTCATCAGAATGAGGACATTTTTTCACAGTTGATCTTGTGAATGGATTAAAGCTGACCTTTTGACCAAGGAATTGGTAAGTCTGTTTTCATTGTTTATGAATTGCATGAAACAGAAATTAGAAGGTTTTAAATAGCTTCAATAGTCCCATTACTGTACAATCCGAGAATATTCAGATTATCTCCTCGGGATGGAAGGGAAAATTTCTGATAACAGTGACTTATTGTTTGCTTTATGGAGTGAAAAGTTGAGCCTACCTTGTCCAAACTCAAGACAGAGTATATTGGAATTAAAAGTTCAGATGATGAAATGATTCGATGGTGGGACATAATTGGCAAACACCAAAAGAAATCAAAACATGGTAAAATAATTGAGGCTTTAAACTTCATAAGTTTTAAAAGGCTACATAATGTGATACCATTTCTATTATCAAGTCTAGATGAGAAATGTAAAGAAGTGCATTCTAAAAATGCAGAAGCAGAAAAGTCTGAGGCAAAGATTCAAGCTCTTCAAGCACAGCTAGATAAATTACTAGCTGAGCAGTTAGCCCTGACTGAAAAGTGTAAAAATCACAAGGAGACCATTGCAGATCTCAAGGCTAAGCTAAATGCTAAAAGTTCATGTCTCTCCCAAACGCTTAACAGCGATGGGACTAAAAAGCATGTTCACTTCTTAGATGAGCTGACTTGCTCTAATGAATCTGAAATGTTTAGTTCAGAAAATGCATGTGCAACTCAAGAAAGTGTGCCTATTTCAGTTCTTAAGGTGATGCAGTACCGTAATAGCGCAGAGTCATGTACCAGTACGCATGGTGTACAAGCATTAGAGAGTCATGAAAATCCTCAAACTCCAGGAGAACATAGCATTCAATCCTATGGCAAAGAGAACAGGTTTTGCAGTTCTTGTAGGAAAATAGGCCACTCAGAGGAGAGATGCTGGTCACTGGGTGAAGGTCGACCTCCACCTTATTTTCAGAAAACTAGGAAATCACTTTCTAAGAGTAAAGATCAGCGCTCATTTGCAGGTAAAACTCTTAGTGAGTTAACCGCAGTGTTCATGCAAGGCCTTCAGCTATTAACCTCACTGGCTAGTGGACTAGCAGTCTCATAGCAGTGAGTTTAACAGTTAAACATCTAAATTGCAATGATCCTGTTTGTATTTTCAAATTTGTAATTGTACTAAACACATTGTGCGCATTGAACACACATTATAGTTGTTTGTGTTAATATATACACATAGACTAGTTAAGTTTATTCTTTAAAACACATGATTGCTTTACTTTAAGTGTTGTATGAAACACTTAGGATAAAGGTTGTTGATGCTTTGCATTCTAGGCCATGTATCTTGTGAAAATTGAATAACTTTAATACTGGAATTGTTTAGCCATTTCCAGTTTCATGTGTTTCTATGTTGAATTTGTTTGTCTCCTGAGTGGAAACTCTGCTATTTTCCATATAGCTGCAGTAAAACCATGTACAGGAGCATAGAATTGCCATGTGGCTACAGTGTAATTTACAATTGCATTAACCATGAAAATGCTTTCATCACAGCAGGATTCAGTACCTTTGACCTTTGCACTTTATCATGCTCCCTAACAAAAACACTGGTTTGAGCCAGACCACACTTCACTCACATTCTCATGCTGGCTTCCTGTTACAACAGGACCAAATTTGCATCACAATTGTAAAACCTCCTTGCCGTGTTTGGGGCATGATTTACACATAGCCACAGCTAAATGCAGCCACATAGATTTGATCTTCACAGACAAAGTCAAATCTACATCTGTCTCACAAAATGTATTCTATTTTATTTAAGTCTTTACATCTAGACTGTATTATAACTGTGAATTTCTCCCAGTTAATGTTTTTGTTTTTCTTCAGATTTACTAAATCAGTTAGTTATTATGTGTCTCACCAAGTTAAATATCAAAATTTACGTGAATTTATGCATTTCTCATTCTTACCTAAGTGCAAACATTTATTTTATCATTGTATTGTAACAATGCATTTGATTTTGAACTTATTTGATTTCTGAGTCTTTGTATTTTGTCCATTTGACTTGCAACAATGTTTTTGGACATCTATGGAATTGAATTTCTGTATTTGGTTACACTGAATATTACTCTTCATGAAAAGGGGGATTTAAGCCAACAATGATTGTTGTTTTGTTATAAGGCAATTTATTTTTAATGTTTCCAGAAACAATGTAAGAGCTTGTGAGATCTTCTTTTATTCTCCGCCTTGACCACTTTATTAAGTACATCGATTTAATGGCTTATTGCCAGAGACTATTTTAATCTGACCACATCAAACTTCTGACCAATGACAAATATCATGTATGCTTTTGTTCTTTGTTGTGCTATATGTTCTTTTAATCACAGGATCCCTGCTGCACAAGTTCACATCCTGTGTCCTCAGAAAGAGGGACAAGCGTTTGCTCTAACCTTCAGTGACTGTTCTCAAGGTGTGAAGGATTCAATGGACGTTTTGCATATCAATGATTGGTGCAACACCATTTGATGGAGCCTTCTCATGCAGGACTGAGATGAGAACAAAGACTGAAGACTGACCAGCTGCTTTTGCAACAAGTGTGGACGAGAAGTCTGAAGATGACATCTGCACACAACAGAAAGCATGTCTTTGTGGACTGTGCCACCTTTGTACTCAATGATTGTGGCCAATGGTGCCAAGAGGGGACTGAAAGAATTGAAAATAATCAAAGATATTTGATTTTGTAAAATGAACAAAGACATTTGCTTTACTGTTTTCAACCCCCATCTCTCTCCAGAAGGGCCATTTGGAATTCCTAAAGACAAGAAATGTACAGTTTTCTATCATCTTGCTGATAACGTTTCTTTAGTCATTCGGCAACCCTGCAGTCAGAACCGCTGTAGAGGATCCACCCTTACAGAGGGGAGTTATTCTGCCGATCCAAGTATCTACAAAGCACTTATGTTTCAAAGCGCTAAAGAGGCCGGACAGGCCTATGATCTGATCTAACTGGGAGGCCTTACAAAAGGCCTGCAACCGTCTGACCAGACTCAAGTGGCTGTGTACTCACAGGCGACCTTCAGTGGTCTACCTTGGTAGGTAGACCAAGGCTGTAGGCTAATACGAATAGGTTCCCGTCCTGTAGGGAACCACTAGCAGAGAGTGACACCACTGTGGTGCTAGAGAGTGAGCTCGCCCTCAGGTGCTGCCTGCTAAGGCCAGCACAACTGATAGCAAGCATCCACTAGATGTAAGCATCAAGCTAGTTGCAGTCTCGGGAGCTAGCCTCCAGGGAGGCCTGGAGAGGCCTCACAAATGACAGCAAGTCATGCTAGCTGCTTGAGTATCTAGACTCGGGAACCTGCCTTCAGGGAGGCCTAGAGAGGCCTACTACCTGATAGCAAGCTTTTTAGGGAGGCCAGACGAGGCCTACCACCTACTAGCAATACCTGCTACTGGCTGACAAAGTAGATACCCAATCTACTGGGAACTCTGGGGCCTACTAGCTGATAACAAGTCTTCTGATACAAGACCAACATCATTGGGAAGCATGCCACACCAACATTTGTATTGGGGCCACCATAGGAGGCCTCACGAGGCTAGCTACCTGGTTGCGGCTGCTATGCATGTCCCCCAAGCGTGGGGACTCTCTTCCAAGGAGGCCTGGTAAGGCCTACTACTTGTCTGAGAGTCTACTGCCCAGACTGCCAAACTCAGACTGCTAACAAGCCCTCTGGGGCCAGCCGTCATAGAGGCCTGCTAAGGCCTACTATATGACAGTGCAGTCTCCACTGGCAGGCCTACAAACCTGGTACCTAACTACATTGCCAATGCCCCTGATCGAGATCCTTCAGCAGATCAGTACACATGCAACACCGCCATGGTGTGCAGCGCCACTGCGGCCTGACCTGCTGACGTGTATGCCCTGACATGGAGCTCTCAGTGTCGACGGCCACCCAGAAGCGAGATCACGAATGTCTCATCAATAGGCGGCATCGACACATACCCGGATTCAGCCAATCCCTCGACATCAGCAAAATTAGCCCGCTGATAGCGATGAATCCTGGCTGAATATGAGTTCTTCCATGCCCCCGCAAATCTGCTCGTGTAGATATTGGAGGAATGGAAGACTCCCTGGAGCTGGGAGGTCATGGCCGGAGAGAAACCGATTGTCAAGCCTTCTGCGCACGGTCTCTCTCCTAATGTGCTGCCACAGCAACTGCAGCCTGTGGGTAGCGCGTTCCATTATCTCCAGCAGCTCCCCATACACAGGGCAAGATGGCTGAGAGGGTTCTGAGCTGGATCATCACCACCCTCTTCCGCCATCTCTTGCTTGTCCGGAAGAGCTGCGGTTGACGAGGAGGAGAGATCCGACTCCTCCCCCCGCAACCGCCTCTCGCCAGCCGGCTGATCGTCCAAGAGATCCACACATCTCTCGAGACGATCAGCGAGCTCCATCTGGGAGCCCCATGACAAGCGGCGCCACTCTGCAGTGTGAGTTCCCTTTCGAAAGGGACATTTTGAAGAAGATTTTGGTAAGAGGAGATAGTTTTGAACACTGGCTGGTTATGTACTTGCTCAAAAATGGATTTTGGATCATTTTTAAAAAAAAAAAAAGTTACAGATTGCAGCTTAACCCATAATCATAAGCTCTGAATCATACTGTATGTCTCAGTTTCCTGTACTGTAAATATAGGTACTGCATCGTAAATGAAGGACTGCCATATGCATTAGTATTTGTACATGGCTCTGGAATATGTTTACACAACAAACATTTTACTATTTATACATTTGACAAAGTTTAATCAGGTAAGTGTGACCTCTCCCGATCAGTATTCATCAGAACCATCCCTACTGCACTTATTTACTATGATTTATAAGCCTGTGCCAAGGATGCCAGGCTCTGGCCTGACACCACCCTGATCAAATATTCATCCCATTGCAGAGGAGACCGCCCAAGGTCCTTGTATCAGTCCCTTCAGTCCAGCTTTTCCCTGTTTTTTTTATTTACCGTAAATGTTTCATGCCCAAATAAAAATTACAGCTCTTGATTTGGTTGAGCAACAGCAGCGGCCCGGAGTGACTGCGGCTTAGCTGGAAGATTGCCATACCCGAGGGTCTGCTAACACAATGTAATTATGTGTGTAAATCGGACTGCATGAGGTGAGGTGAGATATTCTCGCTTCTAATTGCGCATGGCGAAGAAAAGGAGCCCAAGGCTATAAAAGCTTGTCATTTTTAAAACAAAATACTTTTTACACTGTGAAGAAAAGGTAGGCTTGGAATGGGTTTTCAGTATTAGACCAGACAGAAAAATAAAAATAAAGATCAAGATGCTATCCACTGATTATACACATTGAACTAAACGTCCTGTTATAGATACTATGTTTGCTCAGTGATTGTTTTAAATCAATACAAAATTCACAGCAAAACTGACCCCACGCCATAGTTCTCTTAGCTGCACACTGGCTCTATCTAATGCTTTCTATCTGTTCGCTCTGAATTTCATGTATTTACACTCTAGTAATTAGGAATTAGCGTGTCACATCTTTCATCAGTCAGATTAATTGTCTTGTCTTGAGTAAATAATTTAATTGGCTGACTTGAAGCGCAAGAAAAGAAAATGTCAGAGAATGAGGAAGAGACACACATTAATTATTGTGCAGTCAGCACAGCAATTACAGTGTGTGTTAAGCATTAGACCAAATTAATGACTTTTAAAGCTGTGCAAAGGAATCAGAAGATCTGGCAAATAACTTACTATGCATATGTGGGATTACATGATGATTATGTGGCACAGATTTTTACACATAAACATGCCATTATTTGATTACAACCAGAGACAAAAAAAAAAAAAAAAAAATCAAATTGATCAGAGTGACAGTAAAGACATTTATAATATTATTGAATTATTTAATATTTCAATATATATATTATTGTTTCTACTGTATATTTTTACTTTATAAAATAAATGCAGCCTTTGTGAGCAAAGAGACTTTTCACTCTACCTTCCCCAAACATTTGAACACGGACTGACAGATGGATGGATGGATTCCTAAGTTACAAAAATCCAAATTTTAACCACGTTTGGCAGTTGGCAAGTGTTAATTTTGGTGCCTGATTACAGTTCTCAGACTCCTATCTTAACATGGACAAAGGAAACAGTTTTTCTGTAAATAATTAATACACTTGGCATCTCTAAGTTGCAGATACATTTAAAGACTGTCATTTTAACACAAATATAATTATGCAATATAAATATCCCTTTTTTTTGTCGGTCATCATCATCTTCAGTCTATCTCATTGTATACTTGCCATTATTTCCTGCTGCCATTAATGACATATATTACTATTAATGACATAGATTACACAATCACAGCAGTACAGAGTCTGGTGAAGAAGGACAGGCAGCGCTAATAGCGTTTGAGAGGCACCACTGAAAGAGAAAAAGAAAGGAGGGTGATTAATATGCTTTCAACTGGGACTCGCAAAAAGGGAGAAGGAAGTGTGTGTGTGTGGGGGGGGGACTTGGTGGTGATCTTATGCAATATGCAAGACGACGACAACATACCATCAATTCATCATCAATCTCCTGCTAGGACGTACATGTGTATTTATGCTCTGTGATCTGGCCAACTGGGAAGGGAGATTAGGAGTGTGTATGCAAGTATAAAGAGTATCTGTCAGAGGTGTGGGAATTTACAGCGCTGAGAGATGTGAAAGTCTGATTACCACTAAGTATTGCATATAAAAGATACAAGCACATGCACACATAACAGCAAGAGGGGTATGGCTCATAGATGGTATGCGCGTGATGTCACCGTCAGCCAGAGTGACTGCAGTTACACCCACTGAGTGGCAGAAAGACTGAACGGCAGCATTGGTTTTCAGCATAAATGGCGCGAAAAACACATCTAAAACAGGAAAGAGTTTTGAGATTGACTGTAAATCTGAGGTATATTTTTAAAGACTGATGATAGCTACAGAAAACAGAAGCAAATGTGTTGTTGCAAATCACAGAAACAACTTGTAATGCATTGTGTCCGGACGACACAGATAGCTCGCTTAGCTAGGGACTTCACAAAGCCGATTGATATTTTGCCATACTTTATACCATGTGAAACTCGTGTAACTGTCCGTCACGAATGTTCTAAGTCCACAGCGTTACTTAATAAGCAAAATAACATTAAAAAGAGCATCAGAAAGACAGAAATAACCCGTATACACGGTGGTGCTCGAGGCGCACATACAATGCAGACAGTTCAACAGGGAGCACGCAGCTCTTAAAGGGGCCATAATTAATTCTACTCAGTTAAAAATGACTCCAGTTAGCGAAACAACAGATGGATGTTGCCAATCTCCAATATATTGAAATTTGCGGTAAAATCATACCCTATATATTGTTAAATATTGTACTCACAATTAAATATTTTCATCTTAGATTCTGCATTTGTAACCCCTCCTGTTCGAACTGCCCCGCTCCTAGCGGGACTCGAACTCGGGTCCACTGGCATGAGAGTGGGACGCTCTAACAAGGAGGCAGCCACTAGCATCAGTTGCTAGAGCATCTCTTGAGATCAGAGAAGTGAGGTTTACTCACACAGCGACTACTAGCTGGCCTCTGTTACACTCACCCCCCTAAACCCCCTAAACTCACTCCCATCCAGGTCACAGCACCAATGTAACCCCTCCTGTTCGAACCGCCCCACTCCAACCGGGACTCGCACCCAGGTCCGCCAACATGAGAGTCAGACGCTCTAACAAGGAGGCTAAAGGCTGCAACCACTAGCGTCAGTCACTAGAGCGTCTCTTGAGATCAGAGGAGTGAGGTTTACTCTCACAGCAACTACTAGCTGGCCTCTGTTACACTGACAAAAACTATACCAGTTTTAGGGCTGGACGAGTCAATATGACGATATAACATTGATTAAGTGTTTCCCGGATTTAGACCTACGTATATTGTATTTATTTAAAGCATTCTCAAATGCAAATTTGATTTACGTATTTCCCTGGCATCGAAATCAGGCACATATAAATGTCAGGAAACATTTATGTCAATATGCATGGATCACCGGATCTTTGGTGAAGTTGTAAGGAACACTATATCGAGTCCAAACTTTAGTTTAAACTGAAACTCGTTTGTTTTTCTCGCGTGTTCTCCAATTAAAAGTTTCCCCAATTAAATCCAGTCATGCAGCAGCTCTTCTGCCACTCACTCAGGCTGAGAGGGGTGTGGTCCAGGGGGAAAGTGATGTCCATGCATACCCTCTATAAGTGAATTCCTAATCAATCATTATAATCTAATGCAGCTGCTGCCCTTCACATTCTGGTATCCAATGGCATAGTAGTAATTGTTTCAGGACCAGGAGCAAATAACTGACAAATACATTTGAAAACCTTTCATTTATATTACATTTACATTTATGCAAGTAGCAGATGCTTTTAACCAAAAGAAGAAGAACAAAGCATTCATCAAAGAGCCAGCAATCGTTGTAGTACACAATGCCAGGTTTATTAGACAACTAGATTAGGAAACCAGCTAGAGAAAAGAAGAGAGGAAAGTAAGTGTGTGTGTGTGTGTGTGTGTGTGTGTGTGTGTGTGTGTGTGTGTGTGTGTGTGTGTGTGTGTGTGTGTGTGTGTGTGTGTGTGTGTGTGTGTGTGTGTTTAATCAGACAAAGTACTTAACGTGTGTGTTTGTGGTGTGTGTGGTGTAAGTGCATTGTCTGGGGTATTTAAGTACTTGTGGAAAAAAAATTATCTTTAGCTGCTTCTTAAAAGATGTGATGTTCTCAGCAGTTCGGATGGAGGTTGGCTGCGCATTCCACTACAGAGAGGAGAAAGATGTTTGGTTAGATTGTCACAGAGAAGAGCATCTGTGAACCAGGGGCTGGAGGGTGTTGCAAGTGCTGGCCTGAAGGTGAGAGGACAGATATTATCAAACATAAGCCTTGGTGTATGCTTCTGTGTGCTGACATGCTTGTACTTCCATCTGCCATGGACAACAGATGAACTGGTGGTACATGGTAAGAGTAGAACAAGGTAACAAGTAGAGTGGTATTGCTCACTCAGACAGAAAAATGCTTCTTCAAATGCCTTTCCCATCATGTAACTATGGAGCCCCGCACATAACATGCAGTAAAAATTAGTAGGCTAAATTTGTGGAAGCTGTGATACATTTTGTATAACATTTGCATGGTTACATACGGAGCCCCGCACATGACGTGCAAGAAAAAAAAAGTAAATCATGCGCACATTTTACTAATTCGCTCCCTCGATTTGCTAAATCATGCGCACGATTTATAAATCGGGGGAACAAAATAGTAAAACGTGCAAATGATTGACTTTTTTTTTTCTTGCACGTCATGTGCGGGGCTCTGTATATAACCATGCAAATGTTATACAAAATGTATCACAGCTTCCACAAAGATATTAAGCAGCACAAATGTTTTCAGTATTAATAATAGTAATGCTACTTGCCAAATCAGAATATTAGAATGATTTGTGAAGAATCATTTGACACTGAAGATTGTAATGGTCTCAAGGGTCTGTCAAAATCTGTGTAAAGATGCGTAAAGGCCAGATACAAATATATCGTTTCTGGCCAATCTCACCCCTTATCATGTGTGTCTACTGGCACAGAAGAAACATGCTAAATGCCACTCAAAATGCTAGAGGTCTGCCTCTTAAAATGTACAATAAGTTTGCTTTCAGTATATGGTCAGTTATATATGCAAACTATTTGCATATATGCCCAAGTATAAATACTTTTCAAATGTTAAACACTTTTGTTAATCTAACCACACTCTAGTCACAATGAAAACTCCAGTATTGGTAACCTATTTTCAGAAATGTACGTGTAAGTACTGTTTTAATACTTTTTGGGACTAAATTGTCCCACTTTTTAGTGTATAAAAGTATACTTTAGTAGTTTTATACTGCAAGTATACTTAAGTTTTCTTTAAATTAACACAACATCGTACTTATAGTTTACTATTTATGTATTATTTTTGCACTTTAAGTATACCATTATGTTTCTTTTTTTCTGTATTATTATTATTTTTATATATAATTTAAATATACCTTTAACTCTACTTTAATTTCTTCCATAATAGTAATAATAATAATAATAATAATAATAATAATAATAATAATAATAATAATAATCCTAGCCTAGCATTATGCATCCTTTTTATCAACTCTTGAATGTGGGTGTTTAATTAAAAGCATAATTTTAAACAATAAATCAAGAAAATCACATTTTTGTCAAACACTTCATCTGCATGGAATTCAGAACGATGATCAAAACATGGATGATATAGATTGAGTCCATCAACACCCCCAACATTTTACATTTTTGCGTAAGCAATCTTCCATCACTTCTTTCTGCGTCTTTTTCACTTGTGTTTTGATCCGGATAGTCTGTACTCTTTCAGAAGATGTGTAATAGCACCCCTACCATATATCAATGAAAACATGAAATAGACAGAAAATTCAGTCAATGGCAGGGAAAAAGTAAAGTAGATTTTAAGTAAATTCCTATGTACACTACCAGTGGACTAGCATACGCGAAAAAAACAAAAAAAACAATAATATATTTATATTAATAGATTTATAAGAGTATGTAAAACTGTGAAAAAAGTAATATGGCTAATAGACTACTCAATCAAAAGAGTAAACACAACTACAATGCTAAGTATACTTAGAATACTTAATTATACTTGTAAGTATATCTCGATAAAAAGTACAAATAGGCCAAATATATGTAGGCTGTGCCCTTATACCCTTAAGTAGGGCACTATTTGAGGGGACAGCCATTTGTAGTGGTGTCAGAAACCATAGTGGATGTTATTGAGTGCACTCATTCAATCCCACAATGCACCTCAATTACAAGTGTACAACTGATATACGCTCAATGGCTAGAGAATACCCATAATGCACTGTGAGAGTAGCATGCTGAATGAATTTCCACGTTTGCCAGGAGATGGCGCCCACAGCTGAATTAATCCATCCATTTTCCAAACAGTGCTGGTCCAGTTATATCAGGTATAAATTCCTTTTTAATTGATAATTAAATTGTTTAATTACGGTTTATACATGCTAGTTTCCATGGAAGAGTTCAAGATAAATCTTTTCATTACTACTGAAGCTGCCAGTTTGCTACATTTCAAATAATCATCAAACAGCAAGCAGAAACTAAGCCGGTCCCTCCAGTTTTTCGCGATTCCGCGATCGCTGAATACAACGCAAAATAAGCAAAATGTCGCATTTTTTGCAATCCTGCATAATTTGTAATTTCACTGCAAAATAATCACAAAAAAATTATTTTAAATCACACAAAAAAATAATGCTATCTAATTGAAATATCACTAATTTGTTTAAATAATGCATTGTTTTCATGAGAATACAGACATGAGGATAGCACAGTTGTGGTGCATGCACAGTATGTGGTCTTTGTGAAAGCGAAAGCGAATCTTTCTCACCTGCCGTCTTGCAAAAGTGCCAAGGACCGGGCCAATTGATTACTCAAGATGCAGAAATGCTGTTTCATGCATACTGAGCTTTTTACACTGTTAAAGACTTGGATTCCCATGCTAAACATGGACAAAGTTTAAAAAAAATAAGTCGGACGTTTGATGGAGTATTTCTGTGTCAAAAATACTCCTTCCGGTTTTCTGAAAGTTTTTTTCGAGTATGGGCCTATGTGACGTCAACAGGGGCGGAATTTCCTTGTACGGGCACTTCTCCTGCGGGTGCGCATGCGCAACCAGAGGAAGAGAGCAAATGCATGCCCATTAACGAGCTTTGCTCTGCTTTAGGGAGGCCGGCTGCACTGCAGTCACAGGACTTCACGAAATCAACAATGTCACCAAAGAAGTGTGTTTTTGATGGAGTGGCCCCAGCGATAAAGGTTCACGGTCGTGCATTAGAGCATGCGGTGAGTAAAAATGTCTGTGTGTTGTTGGCTATCGTCGCGTAAGTGCACATAAGTAAACAACATGATCGTGTATAGTTATAATTTATCAATGGAGCATGCAATGTATGGAGTGTGTTTAAATACATTTGTTTAGCTGACCACTAAAGGTGTTGAAACTAAATTCAAATGTGCTAACGTTACTATTCCATTGTTTTTCTATGTGAACAGCCAAAACATCTGACGTGCAAAACCGTTCCGCTTGCTACTGCTAACGTTTAGTTGCATACAATAGTCCATAAACCAAACCATATCCTCATAAAAACCATGAGTAAACACACACAAATGTTGTAAAACTCGTGCATGACAAGCCGCTAAGCAAATACAGTTACAGTACATACCACATAGAGACGTCTTGTTGTTGCTGCTGCTCCTGTTCAATTTCAGCCTTCGAATCAGATTCTGTATCATATATGTATGGTTGAATCTGATAGCCATCATTTATTTAGGACAACTTTTCTTTTCCACATTTAAGGATGTTACAGCTTTCAGATGCTCTCAAAGGCAATAGCTGCGCGCGCTCGTGATTCTTTAGCTCCACCCACACGATACCACCCATCCATCGGCTCGGTTTTATTCGGAAAGACTCAGTACAGAATATCTTTCTTTTATAAATATAATAAAAGATTTTCGGAGATATGAAGGATGCAATACTACTCTATAGGTACTCAAGATTGACATGAGATTGACTGAAACTAAGTGTTTCAATAAAAGCCCTGTATACCACGAACTCAATTCGCTACTGACACACGGACACACATGTCAGACTGGCTGAGGATTCTGTGCACGTGTTTGCCACCTGTCAGCACTCGCGAGTAGGCCTATACAAAAATGTGTTCTATTTATATTATTGCCCTTGAACAATCAAAATCAAATACACACATAATTATGCCAAAATGTCCGTCTTGGCGGTTATGTCTTGAATGAATAAATTTGGGACGTGTGACAGTATTGGGTCCGTTCATTACTGTAGTCTTTAAAGTGAAAGCAACCTAATATAGCCTATTTAAACGTAAAGCACTGTTTGTACAAACCCGATTCCAAAAAAGTTGGGACACTGCACAAATTGTGAATAAAAAAGGAATGCAATAATTTACAAATCTCATAAACTTATATTTTATTCACAATAGAATATAGATAACATATCAAATGTTGAAAGTGAGACATTTTGAAATGTCATGCCAAATATTGGCTCATTTTGAATTTCATGAGAGCTACACATTCCAAAAAAGTTGGGACAGGTAGCAATAAGAGGCCAGAAAAGTTAAATGTACATATAAAGAACAGCTGGAGGACCAATTTGCAACTTATTAGGTCAATTGGCAACATGATTGGGTATAAAAAGAGCCTCTCAGAGTGGCAGTGTCTCTCAGAAGTCAAGATGGGCAGAGGATCACCAATTCCCCCAATGCTGCAGCCAAAAATAGTGGAGCAATATCAGAAAGGAGTTTCTCAGAGAAAAATTGCAAAGAGTTTGAAGTTATTATCATCTACAGTGCATAATATCATCCAAAGATTCAGAGAATCTGGAACAATCTCTGTGCATAAGGGTCAAGGCCGGAAAAAACCATACTGGATGCCCGTGATCTTCAGGCCCTTAGATGGCACTGCATCACATACAGGAATGCTACTGTAATGGAAATCACAACATGGGCTCAGGAATACTTCCAGAAAACTTTGTCGGTGAACACAATCCACCGTGCCATTCGCCGTTGCCGGCTAAAACTCTATAGGTCAAAAAATAAGCCATATCTAAACATGATCCAGAAACGCAGGTGTTTTCTCTGGGCCAAGGCTCATTTAAAATGGACTGTGGCAAAGTGGAAGACTGTTCTGTGGTCAGACGAATCAAAATTTGAAGTTCTTTTTGGAAAACTGGGACGCCATGTCATCCAGACCAAAGAGGACAAGGACAACCCAAGTTGTTATCAGCGCTCAGTTCAGAAGCCTGCATCTCTGATGGTATGGGGTTGCATGAGTGCGTGTGGCATGGGCAGCTTACACATCTGGAAAGGCACCATCAATGCTGAAAGGTATATCCAAGTTCTAGAACAACATATGCTCCCATCCAGACGTCGTCTCTTTCAGGGAAGACCTTGCATTTTCCAACATGACAATGCCAGACCACATACTGCATCAATTACAACATCATGGCTGCGTAGAAGAAGGATCCGGGTACTGAAATGGCCAGCCTGCAGTCCAGATATTTCACCCATAGAAAACATTTGGCGCATCATAAAGAGGAAGATGCGACAAAGAAGACCTAAGACAGTTGAGCAACTAGAAGCCTGTATTAGACAAGAATGGGACAACATTCCTATTCCTAAACTTGAGCAACTTGTCTCCTCAGTCGCCAGACGTTTGCAGACTGTTATAAAAAGAAGAGGGGATGCCACACAATGGGAAACATGGCATTGTCCCAACTTTTTTAAGATGTGTTGATGCCATGAAATTTAAAATCAACTTATTTTTCCCTTAAAATGATACATTTTCTCAGTTTAAACATTTGATATGTCATCTATGTTGTATTCTGAATAAAATATTGAAATTTGAAACTTCCACATCATTGCATTCTGTTTTTATTCACAATTTGTAGTGTCCCAACTTTTTTGGAATCGGGTTTGTATATATAAAATATACAGTTATTATATTAAGTAATCATCATTAAAGCCAGACAATATATTTTTTTTATCATATAGTGACCTTTAATTTGGAGCAAGAGAAACTGGGCAAGTGACTTTATTGCATCAGACATGTCACTTTGCTCACAGCTGATTGGTTCAAATTCAGTTTGAGATCTCTTATCCCGAACATAACCTGCTCCGGAGAAGATTAGCTGTGGAGCTTAAATTACTATGACGATGAACACAGCTAAAAGCCAAGCCACTTTCATGGTACCTAAAACCCAGGATTGGCACAATCTAAACTGAAACTACCTGGCTAGCCAACAAAACTGGCTTCATGGTGCTTCATGTCCTCAGACTTGGATTTATGTGTTTCTATGTCAACACTATCAACGCCGAAATGAATCTGCAGCAGTCAAGTGGTACAAGTAAGAGTTCCCTTTCAGTCAGTACACTACGAGTTATGTCAGTACTGACGAAATGGGGGTTTCGCTTAGAAGCCAATCGCCTCTGAGATCTACAAAACGAGCCAATGGCATGAAAATCTTCAAGCTTCCTCTCTTCAAGACGAGTGTCTCTCCAGAGTGTTGGTGTTACGGCGCGTTCCAGCACGTTCCGCATTTCCTGTCTGATCTGTGCAGTGATCTAGCACAGCGTGTGTGTTCTCCCTGGGTGCTTCGGCATTTCTGCAGAGCTTTCTCCTCTCTAAAAAAGCTGAACGCAGCACGTCTTTTTCAAGACGTTTTGCCCGTGCATTGTTTCTGGGTGTGGTTGGCTGATTAGTCCGTCTTACGGGCATGAGCGCTGTTTGGCGCACTTGCGATCGAGACTCCATGAACTCCGTTCAGGAGAGAGAGTCCCCTCTACCACACCCCAATCTACTTTCTCCACGAGAGACAGTACTTTGGCTGGTGGTCAGGGTGATCTGAGGACTTTAGTGTGGGCCAATCCGATGAATATTCCTCGTGCCACAACCCCCTCTAGCACACTGCAACCCGTGGTGTTTCTGGGTGAAGGCGCTGGTGTTTCCCGTCCTGGGCCCAGCGTCTCATTCGGGGCACCGCCGGAGGACATCATGCCAATCGCTGCATCACAAGCTGGGCTGAATTCCTCTGGAGATGAAGATTCGGCTGTGCTGTCTCCTCTGGGAGCTCCAGCATTGTCTGAGTTTGATCTGGAGCTCACAGCCATGCTTTCTCGGGAAGCTGCGAACATCGGGCTTGAGTGGAACCTTCCGCCATGTTCCGAGCGCTCAAGGCTGGATGATTGGTATCTGGGTCGGCCTGTGCTGAAAGCGCCCGCCAACCTTCAGTGCTTTTCTTCCCGGAAGTGCATGAGGAGGTGTCGAAATCATGGGAGTCTTCATTGGCTTTTCGTGACTGCTTGGCAGCCTCTTCCGCCTTTACTGCTCTCGATAGTGGCACGGTGCAAGGGTACACTGGGGTTGCCGTTCTGTTGGGCGTTCTGTTGTGATGCAACTGTGTCCGCAAAGCGCTTCAACAGCATGTGGGGACCCAAAGCACCCGTCTGAGGCTTGTGGGTTCTACCTTGGTGGTGAAGACCTACAGAGCCGCGGGCCAGGCCGCGTCCGCCTTGCATGCTATGGCCATCCTTCTAGTCTATCAGGCGAAGGTGCTCAAGAGCATGCACAAGAGCAGTACTGACCCTGCACTCGTGCGTGAGTTGTGTGCAGCTGCCGACCTCGTCCTACGGGCGATGAAGGTTACTGCACGCTCTCTCGGTCAGGTGATGTCCACTGCTGTGGTCCAGGAATGCCATCTATGGCTCAGTCTGGCAGATTTGCAGGAGGCTGAGCGAACACTTTCCTCAACTCCCCTATCTCCCAGACTGGGCTATTCAGCGGGGCCATTGAGAACTTTGCCCACCAGTTCTCGGCCGCACAAAATCAGGCTGAGGCGGTTAAACATTCTGCCCAGGCGGCCTGCTGCTGCCTCCACCCAGCCGCTGGTACAGATGCCTCGGCCAGCTCCCCACCAGGGCTGCCCTCCTGTGGCTCCCGCCCCTCCCCGCCCAGCCCCAGCAGCAGCCTACACCTGGGCTAGGGCTTGGAGGAGGCAGCACGACAGCAGCCCAGCCCGTCTCAGCCCCCATCGCTGCTAAACGGCAGCCATGCGACGTTCCTGACACGGGCCGCTCAGAGGTGAATTCAGTTCTTTCTCAGGAGATGGTAACAGGGCCACTCCTTCCTCTGGTGGAGGACCAGGGGAGAATCTTTTGTTTTCCTTCATTGAAAGAATTGACTTATTCACCTCTGAGCCCCAAGAGGGCGCGGCTGGCAGTGTGCGACACACAGCCTCGCTACTCTCAGCCCCCTCTGTCACCCTGTCAGACGAGACCCCCGTGGAAAGTTGGAATTCGACCCCGCCAACACTTCGGGATGCTCCCATGCCTCCCCATGTCTGGGCCGGTCATTCCTCTTCGCTGCCCCATTGTGGGTACACCTGTGGCTCACACGTCCGCTGCTTCAGTTCTGGTGGTCTACGCTCCCACCGGATGTTGCAACTCGGCCACCATCTTCTCCTTGGAGTCTGAAGCATCCGAGGACGCTTTGTAACGTTCATCCCAGCAAACTGACTCGTGCAGCCTTTCACGGTTCAGACACTTAACTGGGGGAATGTAGACTCCATCCCCAAATGGCCAGCTGATTTGGGAACAGCTCAGCGATGTCTCCTCCCATTGCCTACTAGGCTCAGCAGGCCGCAGGGCCCACACAAGTTCTCCCCAGTGAGCCATCTTGCACAGGTTTTGTGCTGATCACGGAGGGCAAGGAGCAGCTCCTTTGGTCGCCACGTATTGGCCCGGCCGGACCTGGTTCCATGAACTCTTACTCCTTGCGACAGCTCCTCCCTGGTCGATCCCTCTGAGGTAGGACCTCCTTACTCAGAGATGGGGCACTCCTCGCACCCACGTCCCTGTCTGTGGTATCCTACTTATGTGGGCCCTGACGGGATGCGGCAGGTTTTGTACCCTACCAACACATGGTGGCTACCTTCACTTCTGCCAGGGCCTTGTCTATGACAGGCCTATGTGCTGAAGTGGAACCTCTTCCACGGAAGACCCCAGGAAATGCCTGTTCGGGTCTTTGCTCTCCTTCCTACAAGTAGGGTGGAGCGATGGCTGTCTCCTCTACCCTGAAGGTTTAGGTGGCTGCTATATTGGCTCACCACAACCTGGTGGACTCTAAAATGGTAGGACAGCACGACCTGATCCGCAGGTCTTATGCCCTCTTGTGACCTCACAGTGGTGTTATCTACCCTGCTGAGTGCTCCCTTTGAGCCTCACAGTCCTTTTGAGTTGTAAGTTCCTTTCAATGAAAAGTGATGCTCTTGATTGCCTAGCTCCTATCAAGGGGGTATGAGACCTGCAGGCTTTTTCGGTGACGAAGCGTGCCTGGAATTCAAGCTGGCTTACTCTCACGTGATAACCTGAGACCCCAGCTTGGATGTGTGCCCAAGGTTCCCACCTCTTCAGATGCTGAACCTGCAAGCGCTGCCTTGGAGGAGGCAGACCCAGCCTTGGTACTGCGCTGTCCAGTACGTGCCCTTGCACTTACGTAGACCGATTGCAGTGTTCAGGACCTCTGACCAGTTCTTGTCTGTTTCGGAGAGCAGCAGAGAGGGAAGGCTCTCTCCAAGCAGAGGTTGTCACGCCATTGAGCTTGTGGTTCAGGGCATGCCATGCCCCCTAGGGGTCTCGCACACTGTCTCCTCTTGGGCTTACAGCATGGCGCCTCGCTAACAGACTTGAGCTGCAGGCTGGGCGACACCCAACACATTCACTAGATTCCATAATCTCAGAGTGTAGCCAGTTCCTCTCATGTACTCGCCCCAAGGGGCCAGTAACTGGACAGGCTCAGGTGTCATCACTTGCTGTGCCATTCCACTCCATGGACTGGATGCGTGCGCATATCTACTCAGGTGAGTTTCTCAGTAAGCCCTGAGTTCCTCCAGCACTGTTGATGCCGACACCTGAGTGCATGCCTGCTTGGTCAGCCCTCGTGCTAGGCTAGGTGCTTCCATGTGCATGGTTCCCCCTCTTGGCAACCCCCACATGTGTATTCCACGGTAAGTCTCTTTGAGCATGTGTCTTCCCTTGGCAAGACACCTTGCATCCCCTGGGGTTGAAATATTCCACCTGCGGCTGGATACCCCAGAGTGTTCCATATGTTAGCTCCTACGAGGGCCATATGTGTGTTCCTAAGTCCTCCCTGCGGGTAGGCATTGTTTTGCATTTCTCCACATGGGATATGCTTCCCAGTGTACCTTGGTAAGCTGAGCCCAGCCCCTCGTTTGTGACAGGTTTCACGGCAGGGAGCTCAGGTCAGTACAGGATGCTGGAAGACAGCCGTTGTGGCGAGATTGAATTGGGACCCCCATTTCGTCAGTACTGACGTAACTCGTAGTCATTATTATTGTATTATCATACAATAATAATGAACATAAACAACTTACAGAACGTCTCGGTTACGTATGTAACCCTCGTTCCCTGAAGGAAGGGAACGGAGACGTTATGTCCCCCTGCCACAACAGCTGTACCGCTGGAACCGCCGGGGCACTCAGCCTCGACTCTTCAGCAGGTAAACATAATGCGAGTCTACAACGCAAATCCCTTTATACCCACACGGTGGGGCGGGGTTGCGTTATGCAAATTCCACAGACCCATTGGCTCATTTTGTAGATCTCAGAGGCGATTGGCTTCTAAGCGAAACCCCCATTTCGTCAGTACTGACGTAACATCTCCATTCCCTTCCTCAGGGAACGAGGGTTACATACGTAACCGAGACGTTCTGTAAGTTATGTTCATTATTATTGTAATGTTATGTGCTTTGAGACATGACGTAATTTAACGGCATCGCTCGTGACATTTGCAGAATCTGCTGTGTGTGTTCATATGTTTTGACAGCGGTGTGGGGTCTTGTGCTTTTAAAGCTAACTTTCTATTGCTAGCTTGTCATTGTTAACTAAAATGAAAAAGAAAATGTAACACATTATTTATATAAAATTTAATGATGCAAGTGCAACATGATTTGGAACTCTGTATAGCAGAAATAAAATAATGCAAAGCTCTGCTTTTAAAAAAATTTCCAGCAATGATCATGCATTTTCAAACTTTATGGGAGATTATTATTATTATTATTTTAATACCTTACCTTCCAATTGTTCCTATGTCTCTCGAGATAAGGCTGAATTAAATCCTCCTCCACTGCAGTGAAAAGAAAAGGATCAGAAATTTAACATAACAATGCATGCTGCCATTAAGTTTTTTTCATATGTGATAAATTACCTTCAACTCTTCTCTACCCTCCTGGTCAGTTTTCTAGTAATCTGTGTAGTGATTAACATGTACCAATGGTTGTTGTTTTTTTGTTTGTTTTTTTTTTTCTTTTTTAAGACCAGCGCTGTAAAACAGCTCTTTCCTCACATTTATCAGGTAGCTCACTCCAAAGGTCAGTCTAATTAACTTGTGGGGCTAGTTCAAAAGAGCAGTTCAGTTGCTCAATTAAGCTTGAATGCAATGTAAAGAAAGGAGCTTTAGCATTCCTACTGGTCATAGACAATTGGGATTCAGGATATAGTTTAAAGAACCTCTTACAGTCTTCAAAATTATTATCAGGGTTGGATATGCTAGTGCATGATCTGCCTGATCAGCATGAAAAGGGTACTAAGGGAATTTCTCATTCACAGTAAAATTCAGTAAAAATAGATCATAGGCTAGAGGTAATGGGAGACTTATGTAACATAGCTTTTGGAACACATATGTCAGTCACATTTATTTATGAAGCACAATTTCTTAAAAAAAAACCAGCTGTTTGCCAAAGTGCTGTACAACATCAAACATTAAATGTAAAACACTAAATAAAATACCACTACACCTGCTTATGGCTATACACAAAGACAATTTTTGATTACTTCACAGCAGTTAAGTAGTGTTACATTTATGTTAATATATGTGCTACATTGTTGAGAGTTGCCATGTACAGGCTGAAAATGGAGACGTGAAGTCGGACACTTTCTGTTTCCCGTAGTGTTTGCATACTTTATCACAGCTGAAGTGAAATAAATACAATATTTGTCAAATACACAAATGTTTCAGAGACATTTTCATTCAATACTTTATGTAGGCCAGGCCTACTGCTTAATACAGCATCTGTTTGTACAAGAATAAAGTTCAGCATAAGCCTGCACTATCAATGAAGTGGGGTCTAAGTTTTTTTATTAGTTTTATTTTGATAAACATGACACAATATAACATTGTGACTACATGAAAATATGTTTTACTGTGATAAAAAAAAAAAAAACAGATTTGTGAGCATTAGTGGAACTGAATGTTTTAGAATAAACATGAAACACATGGGATTGCTGTCATGCGGTGAATACGGCCAATCGTGAAACAGCTGTGTTGTCATCAGAGCTCGTGCAGTCACTGTCTCAAGTTGGACAACATTTCTAAACGGCATGCACTGCTTCAAGTCAGCCGCTGATCGGTCTACATCGGTTTACGATGCGCTGCATGAAGTTGAACAAGCCTTTAGTTATAGGGGGAAATTGACACTTAATTTTTACAGTCAGGATTCTGGTTGTTTGTGAACGGAATCTGTTAGTGTGTGGTGTGCTATGTCACATTGCGATACCACACACTATTCTCTTAACAAAACTGTTAAATCTGTGTTTTTTTTTGTTTGTTTTTTTTTGTGATGTTTATGCCCTCCAGCGTAAGAGTCTCCAATCATTGGAGATGTTGGTCTAGTGGGTTAAATCGGGTCATTGTGTTATAAATAACTCTGACATCGCTATTACCCTTACGGAAAGAAAATATTCACTACCGGTCAAAAGTTTTAGAACGGTAAGATTTTTTAAATGTTTTTAAAGAAGTCTCTTCTGCTCACCAAGGCTGCATGTATTTGATTCCAAATACACTCACCTAAAGGATTATTAGGAACACCTGTTCAATTTCTCATTATCTAATCAACCAATCACATGGCAGTTGCTTCAATGCATTTAGGGGTGTGGTCCTGGTCAAGACAATCTCCTGAACTCCAAACTGAAGTTTGTAGTATGCGGCAGTCCTGTGGGCGAAAATGCCTTGTTGATGCTAGAGGTCAGAGGAGAATGGACCGACTGATTCAAGCTGATAGAAGAGCAACTTTGACTGAAATAACCACTCGTTACAACCGAGGTATGCAGCAAAGCATTTGTGAAGCCACAACACGCACAACCTTGAGTTTGGGCTACAACAGCAGAAGACCCCACTGGGTACCACTCATCTCCACTACAAACAGGAAAAAGAGGCTACAGTTTGCACAAGCTCACCAAAATTGGACAGTTGAAGACTGGAAAAATATTGCCTGGTCTGATGAGTCTCGATTTCTGTTGAGACATTCAGATGGTAGAGTCAGAATTTGGCATAAACAAAATGAGAACATGGATCCATCATGCCTTGTTACCACTGTGCAGGCTGGTGGTGGTGGTGTAATGGATGTTTTCTTGGCACACTTTAGGCCCCTTAGTGCCAATTGGGCATCGTTTAAATGCCACGGCCTACCTGAGCATTGTTTCTGACCATGTCCATCCCTTTATGACCACCATGTACCCATTCTCTGATGGCTACTTCCAGCAGGATCATGTACCATGTCACAAAGCTTGAATCATTTCAAATTGGTTTCTTGAACATGACAATGAGTTTACTGTACTAAAATGGCCCCCACAGTCACCAGATCTCAACCCAATAGAGCATCTTTGGGATGTGGTGGAACGGGAGCTTCGTGCCCTGGATGTGCATCCCACAAATCTCCATCAACTGCAAGATGCTATCCTATCAATATGGGCCAACATTTCTAAAGAATGCTTTCAGCACCTTGTTGAATCAATGCCACGTAGAATTAAGGCAGTTCTGAAGGCGAAAGGGGGTCAAACACAGTATTAGTATGGTGTTCCTAATAATCCTTTAGGTGAGTGTGTATATATATATATATATATATATATATATATATAAATCACGACAAGGAAGCATTTTGGGAATAAGATGAGTGTCATGATACGTAATAAAGTAATCACCTATTACCACCCTGAAGCATAAATGTAATGTTGGGGTTACGGGGTAGAGACTAGGGAGATAAAATGAACATGGCTAGAACCTTGAATAGGTCTCGTGTCTTCTTCATACAACACATCAAAACATAGTGTCAGAAGTAAAGTACTGAAGAAAATAAAGCGACAAAAAGAGTAATGAAGATTGAAGGATTAAATCCACCTGCAGGACTTGATTTACTGCATGGTAATTTGTCAGAAAACTAGCAGAGATTTCACAAAGATTTGAGCTGTACCTAGACGCAACGGGAAGCGCTAGCAAGCCAGACAAGGTAAAATCCTCACTATTTCTTCATGTAGCCGTAGAAGAAGCGGTTAAAGTGTATAATACCTTCATGTTCGAAGAAGACAATGATAAACAAAATCTGTCTAAAATAATGGAGAAATTTGAAGAGTACTGTAACCCGAAGAAGAACATAACCTATGAGAGGTATATTTTTTTCATGTGTGTGCAAGGGGACATGCCCATTAGCAGGGGACATACATTACAGAACTAAAGCTAAAGGCGAAATCATGTGAGTTTGGACTGTTGCAGGAATCTCTGATAAGAGATCGAGTTGTCTGTGGAATCACGTCAGATGCCATGAGACAGACTTTTAAGAGAAGTTGACATTAGTTTCGAAAAAACTACCCAGCTGTGTATCGCGTCACAAATGACAAAAGCTCAGATGAAGCAAATGCATTACGAAGATCACAACGCACATGCCACTGCATGTGAAAGCAAGCACGTTGATGCAGTAAAACATAAGCAGACACGCAAAAACGAGCAACGAAATAAATACAAACCGAATGAAAGAGACAAAGAAAGCATTTTTAATTGCAAAAGATGTGGAACAGAGCATGCATCACACAATTGCCCCACATATGGCAAACAGTGCAAGAACTGTGATAAAATGAATCACTTTGCAAAGATGTGTAAATCGAAGGAAGTGCATGCGGTGGCTGATGACGTCACAGATCAGAGACCTAGTCTGTTCATTGGTGCAGTGCAAACGCAGACAGGGACAGATGAATGGACAGTTGACTTGAAACTGGAGCACAAACATGTCAAATTTAAACTTGACACTGGCGCGCAAGCCAATGTAAAGTGACCCTGAGAGAAAACCTGAAAAAAGAATTGAACAGAATGGAAAAACTGAAAGTAATAGAAAGAATTGAAGAGCCCACTCAGTGGGTCAACCCCATAGTGATTGTGGAAAAGTCTAATGGGAAATTAAGAATATGTTTAGACCCCAGAGATCTCAACAGCGGTAATGAACACTACCAGCTACCAACAGTAGAAGAAATAACCAGTAGACTCTCAAAAGCCAAATACTTTAAAGTGTTGGATGCAAGTTCAGGTTTTTGGCAATTCAAATTAAATGAAGCCAGCTCTTGCCTTTGTACATTCAACACTCCCTTTGGCCGCTTCAGATTCCTCCAACTCTCATTTGGGGTCAACTCAGCTCCAGAAGTTTTCCACAGGACAGTGAAACAACTTTTTGAGGGAATTGAAGGTGTTGAGACATACATTGATGATCTTTTAATCTGGGGAGAAATAAAAGTGCAGCATGATTACAGACTGAGGCAAGTGTTTGAGAGAGCAAGGGTCAAGAACTTCAAGCTGAATAAAGAGAAATACAAGATAGGCCTAGAAGAAATCAAATATCTCGGTCACATCTTCGCACAGGATGGTTTGAAACTAGATGAGACAAAAATAGAGGCTGTCAGAAAAATGCCCACTCCTGAATGTAAAAAGGATGTGGAGAGATTTCTAGGTATGGTCATTTACCTTGCAAAGTTCATTCCAAACATGTCACAACACACTGAGCCATTGCGTGTACTTACCAGAGATGACGTTGCCTGGCAGTGGGAGGAGGAACATCAACGCGCATTCAACAACTTGAAAACAATGCTAACTGAGCATAGTAACTTGCTCAGATACTATGATGTCAATCTTCCAGTAACACTTTCTGTTGATGCATCTAAAAGTAGACTGGGTGCTGTTTTACTTAAAGAAGACAAGCCAGTGGCTTACTCATCGCATGCATTGACTGAAACAGAACAGCGATACACACAAATAGAGAAGGAGATGTTGGTGATTGTGTTTGGAGCAGAGCGTTTTCATCAGAATGTTTATGGAAGAGAGGTAGACGTACAATCTGACCATTAACCGCTTGAAGCAATAATGAAAAAGCCATTGAGCAGAGACTGTTAATGAGATTACAAAAATATCAAGTGAATGTACAGTACAAGCCAGGTAAAGAGATGTATATAACTGATGCATTATCCAGAACGTACTCATCTGAGACCGGCTCTCCTGATCAAGAAATATAAGCTCAGGTGCATATGGTAACGTCAAACTTACCTGTGTCAAATGAGAAATTAGATGAATTCAAAAAGGAACAGGATGTGATTCTGACAAAATTCACAGAGACAGTGCTAAATGGATGGTCTGAAATGAAGAGCCAAGCAGCAAAAGAAATACAAGGATATTGGAGCTTCAGAGAGGAAATATCAGTTGTGGATGAAGTTTTGTTCAAAGGAGAACGGCTCATAGTTCCAGCATCAATGAGCAGAAATGCTAAAGCGAATTCATGAAAGTCATCTAGGCATAGAAAGCTGCAGACGGAGAGCGAGAGATGTGCTCTTTTGGCCTGGAATGTCACAAAGCATAACGCAGATGGTAAACAGCTGTGATGTGTGCAGCACATACCAGAAACGCCAAACCAAAGAGCTATTACATCCACACAGTGTTCCTGAAAGACCCTGGCAGAAAATAGGAGTTGACTTGTTTACCTTTGACCAACAGGAGTAGCTACTCTTTGTGGATTACCACTAGATACAAGAAAGCTCACTATACAATAAATACAACAGTCATTACCCATCTGAAGTCACAATTCGCCAGACATGGTATTCCTGAAACAGTCATTTCAGACAATGGTCCACAGTTTAGCTCACAGGAACTTCAAGCTTTTGTGAAAGAGTGGGAATTCATGCACAAAACCTCAAGCCCCTATCACGCACAGTCAAATGGAATGGCGGAAAGAGGAGTAAAAACTGTTAAACATATGCTAAAGAAGGCAAAGGCTGATGGAAAGATCCTTCCCTGTTTCTGCTGAACCTGAGAAGCACACCCATAGGGGATGTCGGAGCATCTCCAGCCCAACTATTGATGGGTTGAAGGCTAAGAACAAGACTTCCGACGACATCAGAGTTGCTGAAGCCTAGCATGGTAACTAACCCAGTACAGCAGGTGTTAGAAAACAGGCAAAAGAAGCAGAAGGAATATTTCGACCAAAGATCCAAACCTCTTTAGAAACTTCAGGCTGGCAACAATGTAAGAATATGGCAAGATGGCACATGGAATCCAGCTGAAGTTACTGGACTTTCTGAGCGGCCAAGATCTTATGTTGTTCAGAAGGAACAGAAAGTTTTTAATGAAATCAAAAGAAAGACAATCAAAATGTGACTGAACAAAATGGGTGTGACAAAGAAGAAAAACATGAAATAGACACTCAAACAGGGAAAAGAGATGTCAGTCCCACCGAACTCTTAAATCTACCTGTGAAAACTGCAAGTGGACGAGTCTCAAAACAAAGAAGGCTTATTGAGTAGTTCTATGATTTTTTTCCTTACGTTCAAACAATGTCACAGTTCAAAGGACAGTGTTATGTTAAATGAAAGTGATACACTTGCAGTGATACACTTTTTGTTTTGTAATGGGTTATATACAAGGTGACTGAAGTTTTTTTTTTTGTTTTTGGAGATGTCATGATACGTAATAAATGAAATGAAAATGGCTAGAACCTTGAACAGGTCTCATGTCTTCTTCATACAACACATCAAAACAATGAGCAAGCAAACTCCAGAGAAAAACTTCCTAGTGACAAACCTAGACAAAAATATATTTAAAATACATTTGTTTCATACTACAAATCCATTCAGCGCTTGAGACTTAGGATAATTAAACTTTTCTTGGAGTACTTTATTGCACAATGTACATTTCTTAATATTTGTGTTTTAATATCGGTATTAGTAAGGATAGTATGATCTCTGTATAATATCAGTCGTTAAATTAAATATATTTAAAGTGTATCTTAAATATATTTGCAATAGTTCCATTTTTGCACAATCAAATATACTTAAGTATATCTTTAGTTGGACGTCAGCACTATTTCCGTATAACTATAGTGCAGTAAGTACAAAATTAGTTCCAATTTAGAAGACTTTAAGTATTCCAATTTAGTATACTAAAATTACAATTGCAGGTTATTTATATTAAGTACACATTTGTAGTATACTTAACATAAAATAAATGTATTTCAAATCATATATCTTTTTCACTGGGTTTATCACGATTTTTTTGCTGAATATATATATATATATATATATATATATATATATATATATATATATATATATATATATATATATATATATATATATATATATATATATATATATATATATACATTTAAATGATTTACATTTCATTTTTAGACCTATTTTTAAATAAAGGGGTATCATGAATTGAGATTTAACAATCTATTTAAAGAGTATATTCTATAATTAACAAATATATAAAAAAATAAAATAAATTATGAAATAATAACATTATACATTATATTTATTAAATTAAATATGTATGTCAAAAAGTGAGATCCGTTAAAATAGAATGCATTTCCCAAACATTGCTTAGATGGAAATTCTGTGATTTAAGAGTTTTTATAATAGATGTTTATCAAGTGATATTTTTGAAAATCTTATTTATTTTAGTCTATAATCTGTTGCTGACAGATATGTAGCAAGTGTCACAGAGTACATTTTAGACACGCTAATCTGGACACAACCTTTGTACCTTTGCTTCGTGTAATACATGATCCCTAATGAGGAACCTACATACAGTTATAGGAATTCTGTAGTGTTATTTATTCGTATGTGTTTATAAATATAACCAAATTCAGAGACCCCAAGTGACACATTAGTCACTGTATTAATGCAATTGCAGGCTTTGTTGGAAAACTGAATGCATTTGCACATCAACACAATGTTTTAACAGTGGAATTAATAATAATGTGCAGTGGAAATACCTCATCATCAGTTTAACCTTTGCAGAGAGGACAGCATAATTTGGAAACCACTTTTCCCTTCATTAGAGTAATTTCAAACTGATAATAAGCACTCTCGCTGTTTGGCTTCATTCGTAGCAGCCCTGATATGCATAACTCTCCTTGGCCTTGGTGGTAAAGAAGGGTGTTTCTTGGCTCTCTGCAGTTAAGGAAACATAACAAAATTAATACACGTCCCCATAAGAGAGTGTGACGTGTGTGTGTCTCTCTCTCTGTGTGTGTGTGTGTGTTTGCATGCGTGTTTGCATGTGTGTGTGTGTGTGTGTGTGTGTGTGTGTGTGTGTGTGTGTGTGTGTGTGTGTGTGTGTGTCTGTGTGTGTGTGTTAAATCAGGGTCAGTAGGCAGCTTCTGTTGCTCTTGTTCTACATGAACACCCAAAAGAGTAGACCCATCAATGATCCAGATTAGAATTGCTTATAATTACACTCTGACAACATATACAATATGCAACCATTAGTAAGAAGATCATTTGATCTGTGTTATAATATGTTAAATAATTTGTAAATGTCCAAGTCTTCTAAAACCCAAACACAGCAATTTGTGAGAAACAGACAAAAATTAAGTTTGTTGTTCACTAAAATTCTTGACATCAATATTGGATTTCTGAATGAGTCCTTCTTTTGAGTTAAAACATTTCAATAAATCAGTCTATCCAGTGCACACACAAAAAAAAGTCTCTCAGCCTCTTGAGTTAAACCACTTACTTAACTCTATCCCCGCCACTGACTGAATGCACCGTTATAGGGTAGGGGGCACTATTACTCATCTTTTGAAAGAATACTGAATCATCTGATCAAAACACATGGAAAGAAGCAGCAGAAACATAATAAGCGATATAATATGTAATCATATGCATATGAAAATAATGTGATCATCAATGTAACGACTCGGCTACATATACATATTATATGTATTTACACTCACCTAAAGGATTATTAGGAACACCTGTTCAATTTCTCATTAGTGCAATTATCTAATCAACCAATCATATGGCAGTTGCTTCAATGCATTTAGGGGTGTGGTCCTGGTCAAGACATTCTCCTGAACTCCAAACTGAATGTCAGAATGAGAAAGAAAGGTGATTTAAGCAATTTTGAGCGTGGCATGGTTGTTGGTGCCAGACGGGCCGGTCTGAGTATTTCACAATCTGCTCAGTTACTGGGATTTTCACGCACAACCATTTCTAGGGTTTACAAAGAATGGTGTGAAAAGGGAAAAACATCCAGTATGCGGCAGTCCTGTGGGCAAAAATGCCTTGTTGATGCTAGAGGTCAGAGGAGAATGGGCCGACTGATTCAAGCTGATAGAAGAGCAACTTTGACTGAAATAACCACTCGTTACAACCGAGGTATGCAGCAAAGCATTTGTGAAGCCACAACACGCACAACCTTGAGGCGGATGGGCTACAACAGCAGAAGACCCCACCGGGTACCACTCATCTCCACTACAATTTGCACGAGCTCACCAAAATTGGACAGTTGAAGACTGGAAAAAGTGCCAACTGGGCATTGTTTAAATGCAACAGCCTACCTGAGCATTGTTTCTGACCATGTCCATCCCTTTATGACCACCATGTACCTATTCTCTGATGGCTACTTCCAGCAGGATAATGCACCATGTCACAAAGCTTGAATCATTTCAAATTGGTTTCTTGAACATGACAATGAGTTCACTGTACTAAAATGGCCCCCACAGTCACCAGATCTCAACCCAATAGAGCATCTTTGGGATGTGGTGGAACGGGAGCTTCCTGCCCTGGATGTGCATCCCACAAATCTCCATCAACTGCAAGATGCTATCCTATCAATATGGGCCAACATTTCTAAAGAATGCTTTCAGCACCTTGTTGAATCAATTCCACGTAGAATTAAGGCAGTTCTGGGGGGGGGGTCAAACACAGTATTAGTATGGTGTTCCTAATAATCTTTTAGGTGAGTGTATATTTAGTTATTCATAATTAATCATAATGTGTTTACGATCAAATTATAAATATCACCCTGAAACTTTGTATACAATGTCTTTAAATGTGTTCTGAAAATGAATGAAACACTTATGATTTTGGAAGAGTTTACATTCTGTAAATGATGACAGAAGTTTCAGTTTTGGGTGTACTCTCTTCAATTACCCATTCATAGATGTTAACATCTCCCTGAAGGAGAATGTTATCTGTGGCTTAAATTATGGTCCGTTTGTCAATTTTTAAGTGAAATATTCCTTAAACTTGCCCATGATAACAAATAAATGTTGACCCATCCACCTCAAACCACTGACTTGGAGAAAAGGAAAAAAAAAAGAGAAACAATGAGAAAACAATCATCAAGAATGACATACACAAAACACACAAAACGGGCCATCTTTGCATATGTAACAACACAAGGCCTCATTTCATTATGGGTCTTTCAAATTAAATTTAATTCTTGATGTCGTACTGGTGGATTACATCACTTAGATCCGGGCTCATGCATTCTCTGTCATCAAATATCTAAGCAGTGTTTTATTAACTATGCATGAGAGGAAATTTAAATTACTCTGAAATATGATTTTCTGCTTCACTTACTGCTGGCCAGCCAAGACTTTGGCCACATGACGATTCACCAGCAAGATTTCACAAAAGCTGTCATGCTGATGGTAATTTTTCCATCAAGGTAGGAGGTAGGGTTGATGGATGAATGGACGGATGGATAAACCAGCGAGAGAGAACAAGAATGAATTAGTCAGAGTGAAAGCTGTTCTTCGTGTTCTATGTAAGTGAGCCTAACAATCATTAATATGAGGACAATGTGCGTCAGGAAGGTGAATTATGAATGAGATAATTTATGTAAATGCGTTTATTGGTCTAAGTACCGGTGGAGCTAAGATTTATGTAATGTCTGATGTGACTTTATAACATGTTGACAGAAGTAGAGCATGTCAACACTTGGGGAGTTAATCCTGAATTTTTCAGCTTTATATCTCTCTGAGAATTCTAATGATTTGTGTTGCTTTTCCTTAACTAGTCCCCTGAGGCTTCTTATACAGATAAATGAACACACGCACACTATTTGAGACTTCAGTCTACACTCTACTACAGAAGCTCATATTGACAGCTAAAGATGTGTGTGTTGTGGCAGACATCAAACATTAGCTGTTAGCTGTCTGCTAAGTAAATATACACTTTTCAGAGTGTCCCATCAATCATGTCTTAAGGTGTTGTTGTTTTTACAGTTTCTCTTTCTGTGTGTGTTTATGTGTGTGTTCTGAAGCATCACAAATTACAGCTTGGACTGTGCAGATCACTTGTTCCACAAGCCAACTCTCAGTAGGCATTCTGAGTTTAACACCAACTCAACCATCATAACCTCATTTGCTCAATGACTACTGGTGATTACTTTATGCGTGCATTTACATGATTTGGTTTGTTTCTCATCAGAACTCTTTTATATTACCTGCAGGCTGCATGTGGATCTAAACACATCAGAATCACTGTGCTGAGTGTGCTCTACTTAAAGACCCCATGAAGACAGAAAATACTTTTGTGGCTTGTGTGATAGCTTTGAGGCTGTGTATATGTTAGTTTGCTCCTAAACATTCACAAATTAACTTTTAGCAGATATACATATTTAAAATGCTTTCTTTTTTTCCTTTTTTTCTGGAAAAACTGGGGGGAAATTATATTAATTCACAGCACAATGCTCTCTATGAGAATGTCCCTCCTACCAATAATACATGCACTAGAAAAATAGCAAGTCGTGGCTATTGATGATTAAAAGAAAGGACAAAAGGTCCTTTGATGTGCCTTTTCTTGATGTCCCATCTGATTTTGTTTTTAATATAGCAAAAATGTCAACACATTAAAGAAAATTGGACACATTAAGCACTGTCATGGGTTCTTTAATAATTTAGTTTATCTAAAAATGAAAATTGTGTCACAAATTACTCACCCTCATGTAGTTTCAAAACCATTAGACTGTTCGTCTTCAAAACACAAATATTTAACATATTTTAATGAAACCTGAGATATTTCTGTCCCTCCATTGAAAGTCTATTCCTGCAAAACTTTCAAAAGTTCATAAATTAAGTAATTCATATGAATGTAAACCAAATCTTCAATCACATCATAATGAACAGATTTAATTTCGGCTTTTTACCATCAGTTATGCTGGAAGCTCATACTTGCTTGACACTGGAGAACCAGTGAGGTTTGTTCTTGTGTCACGTGAGTACGATTGAGCTTTCATGTACTATATTTGATGTGCTCTATGTTTGTGTGTTGATCAATCTTTATATGTGAATAAATACCTAAATTAAATTGTTCATTATATCAAACAATTTTGTCTCTTTAGAAGACTTGAATTGACTTGATTGAAATGCTTGATTCATATGTATTTTTACAATCTCTTCAAAGCGTCAAAGTGTTGGTTACTTGATCTTTCAAAGGAGGAACAGAAGTCTCTCAGGTTTCATTAAAAATATCTTCATCTGAACACAAATGAAAGGCTTATGGGTTTGAAAAAGGGTGAGTAATTGATGAAAGAGTGAACTTCATTCTTGAGTGAACTATTCTACTACCTGTGAGGACAACATCCTATGCATTTATGCACAATATTTGTCAATTTATAAAAAGAAAAACATGATTTTCTACTACATCAAATAAATGATTTATGCATTCAACAAATATACAAAACAAAATACACTACATGCACCCAAATAATCCATTAGTAATGTGACTGACAGCTCAATCGGACTGAAAACCCTTGATGTAAACACATTAATCGATCCGATTGAGCTTGATCCGAATTAAATTTAGATCGGATTGGAATGGGTGGTTTATTCCTTTTCTAATCCGATCAATAAGACATGTAAACCAAAACTATAAAGTATTGTACATGTGCAATGAAGTAGAAATGGCATAATGATGTATGATGCATGGCACAAGCTATGTTGTAGTTGTTGAATGAAGTGTCGTGAGTGACTGTCGTGTCATTGTTGTAAAATTCGCCTACAACTGTTAAGTGGAGCCGGACATTGTCCCACCAGTTCTTCTTTCACACTCTCATCCAGGTAGCTTTTTTGGACTCAGGTTTTATTACTGCTTCATAAATATAAGCAGCGTGGCACAATGGTTCATTGTTACGGATTTGGTGTAGATCAAACTCACAAAGGAGAACTTGGAACTGGTACTTTAATAATAAACTAACTCAGGAAACGGACAGGAAAACCACCAACATACATGAACGAGAACCGACAAACACTAAGGGCAAACAGAGGGCTAAATACACAGGGGAAACAAGGTGATGACTAGACTAATTAACAATACACAGCTGGGACAGATGAGCTCATAATGAAGGTGACCTTGGGAATGCAGGAGTGGTGGGAAAAACTGAACAAAGGAACACGTGGCAGGAAAAAACACAACAGAAACAGATAGACATGTAACATTCATATTCTCATTGTCTCCTTAGGACTCGTAACAGATAAATATTAAGTCAGATGTTTAAAACAAAGAAAAGTAATGTAGGAGAATGGTATGCACAAACAGCCGGAAACTCTGTATATTCGTGCAGTGTGTGCATGTCAAAAACTCAATTCAACAACAAACACATCAACCTGATCATTTTATTTACAGTTCATGTAAACACTATATTAGCATTCATCAATTGGAATGAATTCATTTGAATTAAATAAAAAAAAGTTGTGTATGTTAACATAACCATAGGCAACAGGTTGTAGAAGCACATTAGTTAAGCATGAGGGCTGCTTAAATAAATAGGATCCATTTGTTTTCGACAGGCAAACCAATAAGGAGTGGGCAGGCTGCTAATTGTTAAGAGTTTCTTGGAATCTAAGAACCTCAATAATCAAGAAACACCAAATCAGCAGAGATAGACTGAGGCACTAAGGTCAGCCATCATGTGCATAGACTCGTAGATTAATTTAAAAATATCAAAGGCTGAATTTGGCAGGAAAGTGGAGAAGCAGCTTCAGTACATAACCCAGGTCAGACTTAAACCTGGGTGGCAGTGAACACAACAGCATCTCATATGTCATGAGTATCATATCACTTTGATGAATTGACTACCTTTATTTTTAATTGACAGCCCTTAATACATAAAATGCCTTGTTTTCTGACTCACTTTTGTTTTTGCATCATTTTTCCTTGTCACCAACGGTGACTTGAGTATGAATATTAATACAGTGAGATTAACATTACCTCGTGGTGTGGTTGTGGTGGAGCTTGAAGCTCTTAGCTTGAACAAGTGTTAAAGTTACTTATAAGAATGTAAAATGGACAGTCAGATTTCATCATGTTCCATGATGAATGACTTTGCTGTTGAAGTCCTCACTCTCCCTCCAAATGACACTGGGTATGGTTGCACCAGCTGTTTGTAAGTTCTTACTTAAATTGTAATGTAAAATTCGCACTAGAGGCTTAGCTAAATTTGTTTCTAACTCGGTACATAGGGCCATATTTACTAAACGGCAAATTAGTGAGCAAGTGCAATTCCAAAAAAGCTCTGATGGGAGTGGAAAGTTCTACGTGTGATCTACTGATACAAATGAAAGAACTCAGACGCAGACGGATCATTTCTATAATGACCAAGTCAATCTACCAAGAGCATCGCAAATAGCATATGGTTTAAGACGTGATTTTTTGGGGCGGTAAATAATGGTGCAAATACCAGTAAATTGACGAGCACAAACCTTAGTAAATCACCTTGTATGATTCTTTTAAATACTCTCCTCCCATATTTAGTGTCTGAAAAGGAAACTCCTACAAATGTATATGCAATAAGGTCAGCCACAAAAAATAACTGTGTCCATGCCTTTGTCTTTAGTAAATCTTGACAGTATTTTCTGTGACGCCAAAATAGGGTTTGCGCTGGTGCAAGCTGTTAGTAAAGCTGGCCCTTAATTTGGGTGAACATTTGTTCTTGAGTCAGTGTAGCTAGTAGGTCGTAAGCTCTCCGTAAAGTAATATGAGAGTCACCTTCAATGATCCAGTAGCAGCCTTTAAATGTGTGAGCAGTTCTATGGTTGATTCTAACTTATTTTGCCTCACATAACTTACAGTAAAACTGTAACAAATAGTTTCCACTGAAATACGATAGCCTACTTAATCATGAAATAATATAAGTATTTTTTATATAAACATTAAGAAGTGTATTTGCGCTAAATATATACTGATACAAAAAACATAAGAGGGAGTCTGTGTTTGGTTTGGGGGTAATCGTGTTCCGTGGTCCCCCTGTGTTCAAATCACTTTCCGGTTCAAATCGCACTGCAATATGACCAAAAGTGGACTTTACTACTACTAATTACCCACTGCACTGTAAAAAAATTATAGGATCAATAAGTTATAACAACATATGTTTTAAAGTTAATTTAACTCTTCAAAATAAGTTAAGCAATTTCAACTTTTTAATTTAAGTTATACAAGATTCAACACAAAAATCTCAAACTCAAGTCAATTTAATGTAAATTGTAAATAGCGAATTGAAATTACGTACTTTAGTTGCTTTAACTTAAAAAAATTAAGGCAGCAACTGAACTTAAGTTTTTAAGTTGAAAAAGGTTGACATTTTTTTACAGTGTGGTTTCAACTAATTTTAATGGTGTAATGAAAAAGAAAATTGCAGTGCATAAGTTGTATGTTAGTGCGCCTTTACTTTGCTGCTAAGCTAAGTTGTAACTTTAGCACAATTGATGCAACTGGCTCCTGGAAACTAAAGTCCTGTAGCGTCTGATATGTACAAAACTAGGCAAGGAGTCAAGAAATGGTCCAGATTGACTGTGGACCATAGGTTGGGGAGAGCTTAACCAGAAGCTTAATAGAAAAAGAGACAGAAGCAATCACCAGAACTGACAAACAAGTACTCTTAGCAGTGCCTCTGAAATGTATAGTGCAGAGGTGGTCAACCAAACCAACGACAAGGTCTCAGAAAAGGGAGAGTGGGGTGTAAATGGAAGAAGTTTAAAGGTCGATAACAGAACATAAAATCGCTCCTTGTAAACGCTGGCAGCTGTGGACAGGATGGGTGCTGATGTGCAGGGATATGTGTGTGTGTGTGTGTGTGTGTGTGTGTGTGTGTGTGTGTGTGTGTGTGTGTGTGTGTGTGTGTCTGTTTGAGTCTATTGCTGGTCATAACAAAAGTCCCGACATGGACAGCATCCAGAATCACACACACACACACACACACACACACACACACACACACACACACACACACACACACACACACACACACACACAAACTGCTGGGTACTGCTTCACTGAGATTGGCCATCAGGGCAGTGGGAGAGAGCCAACTCACTTACTAAGGACTCAAGAGAGAAGTGATTTTATCGACCACCATCACCATGCCACTCTTTCTTTTCTTTCTCTTTTTTAGGTCAAATTGTGATTACTTTGTGTGTGAGAGAGAGAAAGAGAGGCAAAGAGAGATTGAAATAAGAGATCTCACAATAGTGCTGTTGTATTTACAGTGCATCGAGTATTTACAGCGCTTCATTTTTTCCACATTTTGCTACCTTACAGCCTTATTCCAAAATGGATTAAATTCATAATTGTTTTCCTCAATTCTACAAGAAATACGCCATAATGACAATGTGAAAGAAGTTTGTTTGAAATCTTTGCAAATTTATTAAAAATAAAAAACGGGGGAAAAAAATCACATGTGCATAAGTATTCACAGCCTTTGCCATGACACTCAAAAGTGAGTTCAGGTGCTCCTGTTTCCACTGATCATCCGATTTGAGATGTTTCTACAACTTGATTGGAGTTCACCTATGGTAAATTCAGTTGATTGGACATAATTTGGAAAAGCACACACCTGTCTATATAAGGTCCCACAGTTAGCAGTGCATGTCAGAGCACAAACCAAGCCGTGAAGTCCAGGGAATTGGCTGTAGACCTCTGAGACATAATTGTATCTAGGCACAGATCTGGAGAAGGGTACAGAAAAATTTCTGCAGTATTGAAGGTCCCACTGAGCACAGTGGCCTCCATCATCCACAAAGGACTGACTGAACGATCGGAGGAGAAGGTCCTTAGTCAGGGAGGTGACCAAGAACCTGATGGTCACTCTGACAGAGCGTTTCTCAGTGGAGAGAGAAGAACCTTCCAGAAGAACAACCATCTCTGCAGCACTCCACTAATCAGGCCTGCATGGTAGAGTGGCCAGACGGCACATGACAGCCTGTCTGGAGTTTGTCAAAAGGCACCTGAAGGACTCTCAGACCATGAGAAACAAAATTCTCTGGTCTGATGAAACAAAGATTGAACTCTTTGGCCTGGATGGCAAGCATCGTGTCCTTTAGGAAACCATTTCTAACATGCTGCCCTGGTGAGTGTCAGCCTTATGACACTTTGGCACTAAAAGCAGCTGTTGTCATCATGTTTAAAGTGCTGCTGTGAAATACAGGAGCAATTGACCTCACATCCTCACAGGAGAAAAGAGTGAGAGTGAGTGCACAACAGACCCTTTTATCTAAACAGTGATGCAATATTCAGAGAAAAGACAGTGTTCACAAGTCTTTCCTTTGGAGTTCATGTCAAGTCTCATGTCAACTGTTAACAATTCTAAAGCAGCTTTTCATGATATGACAAATTATATGACAGAAGATGAATTGCACTGAATTTTGAAAGTGTAAAGTAAAAACTATCTATATTTTTGGTTTTCAACTGGACAATAACTTTATTTTAGAGCTGCAAAAACAATTAATTTTTTCTTTTATAGCCAAAAATATCTTTGTTGCACTAAATTCCTGTTATCACCGTAAAACTGCTTTGAAATAAAGTGCTATATAAATAATGGTGACTTGACTTCATCAGAAATACCTGCTTCTTCTGTAGAATGGTTATAAATAAAGAAGTCTAAAAATATTACTTACATTGTTTAATAATAGCCTTAGGCAGTCCAAACTATGTTTGCTCCAAAAGTAATGAGAGTCATGCCATGTGCCATTCATTTAGTATGGTCAGTAAGCTGAAAGTAAATTATTTTGTGCTACTTTACTGGAAATGCAAACCGAAACATTGCAGTTTCACAAACAAATTCATTATGGAAGCTTAGCCATGCATGTTTGATGCACGAGAACAACCCTCAACTGGTTCTTGCATTTCAAGCACTACCATTTGAACATATACAAGCAATAAACTACTTGATTCATATGTATTTCTTCCACAGTGTATTTATAATACTTTCTCAGTGTCTTATACTAGCTTGAAGCTTTAAAATGTTGATTAGACTTTCAATGGATGGACAAAATGGAGAATAAAAAATAATTTATATATTTTATATATATATTTTTTTATTATATATATATATATATATATATATATATAATATATACACAGCCCGATCAGGCATAACATTATGATTGTGTTGGTCCTCCTTTTGCTGCCAAAACAGCCCTGACCTGTCGAGGCATGGACTCCACTAGATCCCTGAAGGTGTGCTGTGGTATCTGGCACCAAAATGTTATCAGCAGATCCTTTAAGTCCTGTAAGTTGTGAGGTGGGACCTCTATGGATCGGACTTGTTTGTTTAGCCCATCCCACAGGTGCTCGATTGGATTGGTGCATCGTCACATTTTTTGTCTTCAGACCACTCTGTGCATGTGTGCTTCACAAGCTCTTTCAAACTCTCTCACTTTCTTTCTGGTTAGGAGTTAGTTTTGTCAGGCAGTGTGCAGAAATGTCTTCCTTTTCATATCTGTCCCACAAGTGAAAAGAGAGAAAGAAAGAAAGAAAGAAAGAAAGAAAGAAAGAAAGAAAGAAAGAAAGAAAGAAAGAAAGAAAGAAAGAAAGAAAGAAAGAAAGAAAGAAGTGTAATAACCAAAACAAACACTGTGTGCCTCCGTGTTCATGACCTATGTCTGAATCAGACACTCATGATTATTGTTTTGTATGTGCTGCCTCGGTCCTTCAAAAAGAGAGGCACAAAAGCAGAGTGTGGCGAGTCGCGCTCCCCCTCGCAAGGATTGGGGACCGGTATGTCACTCAGCAGCGTCGTCCTGATGGTCTTGCATCCAGCCCTGTGGGGATAGCCCTTCTCGGGACGGGGTGCACAAAAATTCTTCCCGAAACCTTTGTACCATCCCCACCACCTCTGGTGTTTTGGTGGGCAGTGGTTTCCAGTGAAATGTTGGGTGTTCCATCACTTCCTGCTGTCACCCAGGACATGGAACATCCAACATCCCCTCAACGGGAATTATCAAAACCCATTTCAGAGAGTCTGGCAGTGTGGAAACTACTGTCAGGCATTTCTGCATGGGTGCTAAGGACAGTAGAAATAGGATACAGAATCCAATTCAGTCGCCATCCTCCACGTTTCAACGGCGTGGTGTCTTTCACGTCCGTGAAGCTAGAGGTTGCGCATGTACTGTCACAAGAGTTACAATCTCTGCTGGTCAGGAGAGAGAGAGAGAGAGAGGCTGGGTATTACAGCAGATAATTCCTGGTTCACAAGAAGGATGGGGGGTTGTGTCCAATCTTAGATCTTCGAGGCTTAAACCGTACAGTCAAAGTGCTCAAGTTCAAGATATTAACTGTCAAGATGATCATGTCGCAAATTCAACATCATGATTGGTTCGTCATGATTGATCTCAAGGGGGTCTGGACGCAAAGGTTCACACATGGCCCGAAATGCGCCTGTATGCGTTTCCTTCGGTTTCTCTACTCCCGGGAGTTCTAGCCAGAGTTCGCCAACAAGGGTCTCGCTTCTTACTGATAGTGCCACATTGGCCGAACAGTGTATGGTTCTCAGAGATAATATCTCTCCTCGGCGGCTCACCCTGGGCAATACCGGAGAGGAGGGACCTTCTGTCTCAAGCACAGAGGATGATATTTAATCCACGGCCCTACCTGTGGAACCTTCATGTTTGGCCCCTGATAGGTTCCAACTGAGGGACACTGGGCTTTCACCTGAAGTTATTGAGACCATTCTAAGTGCTAGGGGTCCTTCCACTAGAAAAAATTATGCCAATAAATGGAGTGTCTTTAAAAGGTGGTGCACTGCACATAATGCAGATCCAGTCAACTGCCAGACTGCTTCAGTTCTGGACTTCCTGTAAGAAAAATTATCAGTAGGCACATTTTTTTTTTTTTTTTTCTCTCTGTATAGTGCACAGGGCTGTCAGAGAGACAACTATGATTTCTCACAACACTTAATTCAGTGATATCTGTCAGGTAGTTGGAACATTTTGTTTGCAGCACTTTAGAAAGTTATTGACAGTAAATTGTCTATGGGAGTAACTGTAATGTGTGTCAGACAACAATTACTGTACACATTTAAGTGTGAAGAGCACACTAAATGTATAGCTTGCCAACTGTAAAAAAAAAAAAAAAAAAAAAAAAAAAAGGTCTACCATGAAAAGGAATATTTAACTGTTACGCTTTTGCTGAAGTGCTGGATGGCTTGAATTAAAAATTGCACTGCAGGGAATTTAAAGCCCTTGTCGGAGAGAGAAAATAAAGAAATGCACCTTTCTTTTCAGCTGTTGTAGGCTAAATTCTATCTCAAGAGCCTCATGTCCCGAGTTTCTGAATTTCTTACATAACAGAAGAGAAATTTCAAGATCCTGCCCAGATCTCTGCCTAAATTATTCCCAGTACAAACACTGCAAGTTAAAACTGGATGTAAGCTCCTAGTGTTGTTATTGTTAAAACTAAAATGATTAAAAATTGTAGGTTAATTGAAATAAAAACTACAAATATAAAAGTTAATTCAAAATTCATAAATACTATAATAGTTTAAAAATACTAAAATGACACTGGTGTAAATGCGATCAAGTCATTGTGAAATGGCAGAGTAGATGGCCATCATACAAACTAAAACAATGATTACTATATGATACTATGGATTATGCTCTCCATTCCCATTGCACTCTTGTGTTTCGTTACCCTTTAGTTATCAAGAGCCAGCTTTCTCCATTGAAAACCGTATCATACAACAGACAACTATACAGCTGAAATTTTAAAAAGGGCACCTTCTGTGAAGGTCCATTCCATTTAATTCAAGTTTTGATGTCATTTTATTCCATTTTCTTCCAGCTTTCATTGCATTCTAATTCGATTATATTTCATCAGAAAGGGGTCCTCTTTCTGTTTACTAGACTCTGGTCAGACACAGGTTGCGAGAAATACATTTGTGTTACTGTTGTTCTCATGCCAGGAGAGGTCTTCAATTTACTTGTCAGGTCTTATTGTCGATCTGAAAGCACTATGTGTGTTAGGCCCATGTTTTATCTTTGATAAGTCAAATAAATATGACATTTTACTGTTGTTCCAATTTAGGTCATAATCTCACAGGAGGCTACAGCTTCCTGTGTAAATGACAATAACAAATTATCATCAGAACTGTGCATGGAAGAGTGAAGCAAATCTGTTCTCTCATATCTGGTGGCTTTTATCTCAAGAGCAGTTTTGTAGCAGGAGGTGAAAGACACTCTGCCGCTAGTTCAATTAGCACTTGTGCAAAAAGTCACAAAGAGCTGTGAATTAGAGTTTCAATGCAGGACGAAAAGGCTCCATTCACTGAAGGTCATACAGAATGTTCTAGAAGAAAAAAAAGATTTCCAAAAGAAAGGCATATTTACACAAAGGACGAAGTGGATTAAAGGAATAGCAAATGGAAAATAAAAGCTCACCCTCTTTTCTTACGTGAAACACAAAATAAAAAGTTTAGTGGTATGTTTTCATAAAATGAAAGTGAATGGTCAGTCAAGTTCCAAAAACCATATAAATAAAAAATAATCTCAAGGAGCCTTTTCACATGCTAAGTTAAATACTAACATACTAACAACCGCATTTTGCATGCTGGAAATCAGGAATGGTTTTGTCATTCAAACCAAATTTGGGTCTCCAGCCAACAAAGGTTAAATCCTTGGCTAGTGCGCTTCCCATAATGTTTACACGTTAAGTCAGTTGGGGGAGAGTTTTTTGTGGCTGTTCGAACACATTCGACTTCATGAGTGTCTACACTATGAAAGCATTTGATTACTTCTGGAAGCTCAAAACATTTTAGTCCCCATTTACACCTGAATTTAGTATTGTCTTCATGTTGTCTACTTGAAAATACCCTCATAATAACACAAATGACAATAAAATAATGCAACATTAATAAGTTGTATCAAAACCCAAATATACACAACAGATACAAAAACTATTAAGAGCACTGACACTTTTATGTGATTGCGCTCTCATACTAATTTGCCGTTTAGTAAAAATACTTTTTTTTTCCATATAGTTGTACATACTGTCTTATAAACTTACACTGTTTGGAAATATGACGGTGTGAGGAGCCAGGAACAGGAAGAGCCAGGCGGGGGACCCAGACCACACCAGGATGATGATGACTGAGGTGGAGCCGGTGGAACTGAGGAGGCAGAGCCAGATGGAGCCAAAGGGGTGGAGAAACAGAGCTCAGTGGATGGCTCGAAAATCTGTGGTGAAGGCATAGCGATGTCTGGCCAAGGAAGAGCCAGAAAGGGATGAGCGAGCCCGGTCAAGCCATAAGGACGATGGTCTCTGGTGGAGCCGAGGGAGGGAGCAGCTAACAGGTCGAATGGGCTGAGATGGATTGACGGGATCAGCACCTGGAGGCGGAGCTGGGTGGAAAACCTCTTTACTAGGTGGAGCTGGAGACCAGAAGACCAGAGGCAATATCATACCGTAGCGTGGTGTCAGAGGAGAAGCCGAGGGACTGAAGGGAACAAGCGGAGGCCCTGCTGAGGAACTGGCTGTTATTTAAAAAGGACGTGGGAGAAGGAGGCTGGGTGGGAACTCTGGAGACACAGAAGACTTCAAGCTGGGTGGAACCAGTGGAGATCGCTGGAGAACACCTTAACCACATTAAACATAGATGATACCGGACAATGAACAGAGAAAACTTACAAGTATACTTGCAGTATAAAAACTAAAATACTAAACTACTGAGAGTATACTTCTTAAACTAAAGAATTTAACTAACAGTACACGTATTTAAAAAGTAAACTATCAGTATATCCTCACTTGTAGTATAGTTTCAGCACAAACAACCAACATAGTTGTGTACTCAACTTTTACTATTGTTACACTTAAAGTAGACTTAAAAGTATACTTTTATGCACTAAAAGTGAGCCAATTTAGTCCCAAGTAGTATCGAAATAGTACACTTTCAAGAATACTACTTGTTGAGGCTAATCCTTTTCAACTCTTTCTTTAGCCCTTTGAGGTTAGCGGAGGAGTCTCTCCCGATACACACGTCCATAAAGCACGCACGGAGATGCAGTCATAACAACAAAAGGCCGCGGTTTATTGATTACAATCTCCAGTTTACTTTCCAACAAAATATAAATTAAACTTTCAAAGAAAACAAAATATTCGTGTGAACAGCGATACCATAACATGTGATTGAAGAAACTGTTGCTCTCCACACTCTAACCTGTCTACCAAACAATTCTCATCCACTATTTTGCGCCATAGTGACGCGTCAAGGAGGAGCAAGTCCAATCACGTGGACAGGTTAGTCCAAGTATTAAACATAAAATGAAAACATAGAGTACATAAATTAAACATAAATCTTTTTTTAATTTTAATTTTTTTATTCCAGATATGGCTCCTACACTACTAGTACATTAATATTAGTATTCTTGCTAACTTACTTAAAAATATACTTAAACTTTGTTTTAGTGGATTTAATATAATGAGTATAGTAAAAAAAAAAAAAGAAATGTAAGGGAAGACATGAGGGTGAGTAAATGGTGACAGGCATTTTATTTACAATTAATTCTTTTCCCTAACCTTTTTATTTTTCTACATGTTTTCATTTTGCAACCTGTAGCTCTTTGATTGTCAGTATTGTGATTAAAAACCACTTAAGATGCCAGTTCCTCATGCTACATTAGCTCCATATGGACTTATACACACAAGCATTGCAGTGTTTTCCCTAAAGCCCTTAGCCACTAGAGAGAGAGAGAAATGAGAGAGAGAACGAATGAGTGCAGAGAATTCCTCCATCATCAAACAGATGGTTTGAGGCATCATTAACATGTTAATATAAATGTCTCTCTTCCCTCTTCCTCCCTATTTTTCTCACACACATACATTCAGACACAATCCAGTAGTCAAGTTTTGTGATATATCTTATGATATATTTTCGATTTTTTTAATATAAGGAACAGGTTATATGTTTGACATTGACACAAGCCATTCTAACCCAACATAATCAACCTGTAACCCTTATGTAGTTTTGTTCATGGTTTTTGAAAATGATGGCATGTCATGTATTCTATCCATGTTGGCAACTGACAATTAGTTTGGCTATTGCTCTACCAAGTAAGATATGGATTTGTACAAAAATACCATACAATATGTGTTTAAAAAATAGTTCAACGTAGTCTAAAGATATGGCAAGCATTTTCTCCTCCCTTTTAAAAGCCGATAAGCCTAACTATTCACAATTGCATGGTTTGTTGCATTTCACCATTTAAATTTTTCTTCCCTGCTACTTTCAACTGTATCATAAGTGATCTACGTCCTACAGTATGTCTAACTCCAGCAGTTGAGAACCACTGCTTTAGACTGTCCTGTATTTTTATTTACTTAATGCATTTGGCAGATTGCTTTATCCAATTGCATTCAGGGATTACATCAGTTCTTGTATTCCCTGACTATCAAACCCATGACCATGCCATTGCTAGCTCCATGCTGTGATCTTTGAGCTATAGAACTGTTATATACACAGTACTATAATTATATAGCAATATGACACTGTTCTCCAGTTTGTCCTCTTTGTACAATCTCAAAAGCATTTCGACATGATCTGTTGAGGACACTTACACTTAAGATTAAATATAGCCTATAGATACAATTAGCTCCCAGCATATGTAAATATGTGCTGCATGCTTTTCTCTCAATAACAAAATAAACACTCAACAAAAATGACAGCGGTGAGAAAACAGCATTTAAGAAAGCATCTGATCATAGCAATGAGGATATGTTTGCATGAGCACTGCATTTTGGCTTTCCAATTCACATCATCTCATACAATAGATGAAACAGTGTCAGCGTAGCTTTCAACTAGAAGTACAACTTTGATTTCTCTAGTAAAGAAGCTCTCCAGTGTGTTCATGCTTTTACTCATGTCTGACCTTGACAGGCTGAACAAAAGAAATGAACCAGAGACGATTTCCACGACAAAGAAGGCGGAGCCTCAGCACACAGCTACCTATTCGTAACTGTCACGGAACATTGGTAGCATGAAGGTGTTTACCTGCCAGAGCAAACCTTTCGAGAAGGACCTGGCTGCAGCCTGCAGATTGGGGCGGGGCTAAACTACACTTACTCTGATTGGTTCTATCGTCTTTCATAGGCATGCATGATAGAAATAGAAAATGTGATCCTAGTCGGTGTAGGAAGGAGTATGCCATTTAAAAAAAAAAAATGGAAAAGCTGTGCAGTTTCACAAAGCCTTCATTATAATGCACAGAAGGGAGAAAATAAAACATTACCCTGTAACTCGCAATATCCCTGAAATTATTGTTTTGCTAAATTAAGCTGGTCTTTAGGCTAATGCACAAACAGCCCCACAGCATTAAAAAAAAAAAAAAAAAAAAAAACATGTATTGATTATCCACAGGAGTTTTCTGGTCTTCAGGTAGAGGAATGAATTACGAATTAAATGATTTATGACATTTTGATTATTTCATATCACCAGTATGAGAAAGGAAATCAAAAGGATGTATCCGTATTGTTATCAGTAACATGACAAGACACACTGTCATTGGTCATGCAGTTGTATGATAACTAAATGACACTGCAATAGCTGTCTGCCGTGTTATTTTTATGTATTTATGTGTGTAGCTTTCATTTTCTTCACTACATCACAAAGCATAATATCAGACTGTTTGCTACACTTTATTTCAGAAAAACAATCTGTTCCTTGTTATTTTAAAGTGACGAAATGGAGAACGTTTTATTTGTACCTGCCATGATTCGGAAAAGAACGCGCCTGGAGTCTATAGTTGCTACAGTAATGAATCTGTATCTGACTGACAATGCATTTTTATTTCAGTGCTGTTGATAATATTGTGGTTATTTCAGCAAAAAAATTCTTAAATTCAGCTTAACAGCATTACTTTAAATTTTAGACTCATTTTAGACACTTACATTATGTTTTTGCTAAGTCCATGCATTAAATGCAACATCCTTGAATAAACAATGTTTTACGTCTGTTTCCTTTTCAGGTGCGGCCAAAATGAGACTGGAAAATATCACATTTCGACTAACTTTTATGTATCCGAAAATCTCACAGCCCCATGATCAAATATTGTGATTTACTCCTATGAAGAATATTAAATCTGGATCTCCAAGACCTGTTTTTATGGTTTACAACATTGAATGATTAACATGTGAATTTGAACATTAAACTTGCAGTAGCTAGCTAACAACTCAATGATTCAATATATGGACATAGAGAGTTAAATTCACAAAAAAAAACACCTGACTTTGTCCCAGATTCTCAGATTAAGTGTGCTCTAGACTGAGTGCAACATATTTAAGTTCTATCTGATTTCTGTGGCATTAGACACCTCTCTTACAGTTTTGTAATTGGATTGATGACATTCGCTCAATCCATGCAGTCCATCTGACCATACCAACTACGAACACATTTTCTATCATGTATGCCTATGAAAGTCGATCAGAGTAAGTGTGGGGCGGGGCGACACGTCCAGCCCCGCCCCAGGTTGAGCCCCACCCCGATCTGCAGGAAATTTGCTTTGGCCAGCTGTTGTCGAACTCTCGAATGAACTTCGCTTTGCCCTTATTTTGTTCGGAACGACATCACATCAGTTTTTTCATCGTTTTCATTTGAAGTATACTGGGGCCTTTGAAGTTTAGTTACCACAGTTACAATAAATGGATAAGTAAATAAATATTGCACCCAGGCCCCTTTTCACACAAAACCTGTACCTGTAGACTGTCCCATGTTAAATTATTGGAAAAACTACTAGTAATTTTTAATTTTTTTATTTCTGTGGTCATGACTTATCTTGCCTAGGGCATCAAGTGATACTGAGCTGCTACTGCTGTCCCTTCAAAAAATAGATGATCCCTGAGTGCAGTTGAAGCTAAAGTTCAGTTTAGCCTTAAGGCCTCTGTGCAGCATTTCAGACAATTCTGTACTTTTATACAGTATGTGCATATTTTCCTGTGTGTACATTCCCAAGGCAACCTCAGGTTTTCAGTTTAGGACCTGCACTAAAATGAAGGTAAGAAACCCTATATATGTTTAAGTCTGCAAACCATTTCATAATAATAATTATAGGATTGCAAGTAATATTTAAAACCAGTCTATATTATAATCTTTATCATAACCTAGACAAAATACGATGCTATTTATACAACTTAGACACTTAGAAAACAAAACATTCCTCATCTCACAAGAGACCACTTCTACATCTAGTTTTCATGTATGAATTAATTATGCACCATAAATTACCTCTGTGGTTGCACTGAACATGAAAACATCTGTAAAGATTCATCTGTGAGCTTGTCATGAACAATGTGTCCAACATTAACTGAGGGTGACCCCAGTGTTTGGCTGGTTTGAGCCCGTCATGCTTTCCTGGCCTCATAGCACTGGGCTCTCGGAATGACTGTCATTTCTACTCAATCTGTGTTTTACTCTTTATTTATAGCTCACGAGTGTCCTGCCAAGATTCAGAACAGATGCCATCAAGATTAGAAGTTTGTTTTCCTGTTAAGCCATGGTAAACCTGTCTACATTTCAGACACTACTGTCGGATTTCAAAAATGTCACCACTCTTCCTGTAGTTTATTTGAAGGCTTCTTGCAGAAGGAAGCAAAGCCACTTCAGAGAAGTGTGTAGGTGTCAGAATAAATAAAGGCAATGGTGAGGCAGGACAAGGATCCATATCATTCGGCTTATTTTGCGTCAAGGAACAAAATTAGTTTCCACAATGCAAGGACTTGCTGTCAGAAGTGACACAGTGAACTAAATGATATTGCTAACTCAATAAGCCTTTGGCATATTATTCATTATTCAATACTTTGGCACATTATTTACATTTTTCCGTAGGAGAGAGTCAAAGTTCATTTCTGATGGATAGAGTGTATGAGTTTTAATTTTAACTTTGGAAGTTGTGAAACTGTTATGCCCAAATTGACCAGGCAATTCATTTTGTAGATTGTAAATGACAATCAAAAGTAAATTACTACCAGAATAGTAAACGAATATATGATTAAACATTTTATTGATTAAGCCTAAAGGAAACTGTCACAGTGGGTATTTCAGAGGCTTGGGGTCAGTCAGAGTTTTAATCTGTTATTCTCTCCAAAGCGGCATTTATTTGATCAAAAATACAGTAATTATTATTCTGAAATATTATTGGAATTTAAAATAAAGATTTTCTATTTGAATATATTTTTAAAAAGGAATAAATTACAATGATGGAAACACTGCAAAAAGTTACATGATCCAGGAAACCAGCGCAAGATGCTGATAAAGCAATACCTTTCTCGCTCGTCGTGAAAACTAACCAATGCCACTTCCACACCATACACATGTCAAAGTAGCTGGAGCGACGTTTCTCTGTTTACGGATATGACAAGACACGCTCAGGCGAGTGGCGTATGTACACAATTTCCTGCGAAAACCATCCTGTCAGGTCTAAAATATAAACACTTATAGTGAATCAGGGTAAGACAAAAACACTTTTTGGAAGAAGGATTAATGATATATTGGCTGATATTTAATTTTTTAATTTTTAAAGGAGCATAGCGGAACCTTGAAGGAATGTTACATATTTCTTGTTTACATGTTATTTTGAGCACGGCATTTCTCTGTACTCTGTAGTTTTATTTTCTTTCCTGTCAGTTCAAGCTCTTCACTGGCACTGGAGTTGTGTTTGTTGAGATGTATGTGACTCCCTAGGGGCATATCACCTCAAGGCCCAAAGCTTCTTAAGTTATTGTGATGTTAGGGTCGTGTTCATCTTTTTCTTTTTGTGTTGTTCTTTTGTGACCTGCATCCAGAAAGACAAGGGTGCAGGTCATAAGATGTTCTCTGAAGTGGAGGTTTTATTTCAGCAAAAAAACCATAAACAAGGATGGCCAGCTAACATCACCTCCTTGTGAAGTGCATCAGCAAAGTTAAATCAGAATATTCATGGACTGCAGAAGAAAAACAAGGCACCTGAACCTGAAAAACCTGAACAATTTCTACTCTATGTATCTAGAGCAGCACAGTGGATCCAGAACATAATGTTCTGCCTCCTCCCACATCACCACTATGTGAATTGCCTTCTCTTCAGCAGACATTGATAAACTCATCACAAGCTAAACTAGAAGTGAAAAATAAACGAAGGGTGGGCTTCTAACATGCAATCAAGAGTAATTAAGGTGGGTTATTTGCTTGAGAATTAATTAGCACTTAGATCATCTGGTTCTTGTTCAGGCTTGAAGACAGAAAAAAATTGATGTACACTTTGTTTTCAACAAGCATAGAAACGCAGTGAACATTGATTTTAAATATCAATAAAATTAAAAAGAGTTCACAACTAATTTAGTGTCCTATTCCCATCAATGAAGATTGTGTGTTTTCATGTGTGTTTGCATATTAAATTGTGTGTGGGTGCAGTGCAGAGAACTTATTTATACTAATACAGATATTAAATGCAACAATTAAAATATGAGCTAACATTATAAATATAAATTCAAAACAAGAGCTTTTTGATGGCTATAATTCATTTCAGAAGGGAACTTAATTGACCTTACAACAGATGAATGACTGAACACCCAAATAGGCAAACAAATTGCTGCACTGATAAGCATTGTTATCTGACATTTTGTCTGTCAAACTTACTGACATTATTGCTATGTTGTATTGTACTATGTATGTTATACAGTACAACTTTTGCTGATATTGAGTTGGGATACTGGTACGGTTAGGGACAGGTTTGGTGGTATGGGTAGGTTAAGATGTAAGGCAAGGGTCAACAAATAAACAAACATTTAAATGCTTTCCCCTGTTTGCATTTATAGAAGTTAATGTCAGTATTTATGATGTCAACTGTTAGACTTTGGTAGATTTTCCCCTGCAAGTTCACATACTGTCTTTTATATTTAGTGCTTCAACCTTAAAACCTGATTTAAAAGCTTGTGTTAGCTGACTTGCAACGCCATTTTGTTTGTCAGACAGTGACCTAATACCGACCCTTGAAAAGTGGTCAGTGTGGTTAAGTAATCGCTGTAAGGTCAATACTTAAATGAAGATGGTCAGGGCCATCGAAGATAAATCAGCAGTTTAACTGAAAAAAATCTCACCAGCACATTTATGGCCACATAGTATCAAGGAGCACTTAACTCTCCTGAATAATTCATTTTGAAGCATGTACAAAGCCATATTTGTGACTTTGTGTGTCATGTTGCAGGGGTTTGCAGACGGAAATGGACTGTATCAGCAGAAACCTTCTCTAACCTAGATAACTGGCTCCAAAATGGTTAAATTGCAGGGGCCTTTAACCTTCATTTCACATTGAAGTGAATTTCCCAACCAAGCAAGTATAAACCAGTGTTTCTGAAAGCCTCAGTGCGGATTGACTTCTATCTATTTGATGTTTTCTCTAACCTAGGGATGTGCTTCAAGGATTTCTTTCTATAAATCTCCAGTGTTTTGTTGAACTGGAATGATCTAAAAGCCTTTTGAAAATCTACACAAGCGTGTGTCCTTTAAAAAAAAAAAAAAAAAATAGGATAGAAATCTCAGCTTGAGGTTTTTCCACATATGTTCAGTTTAGATACACCTCAATATAGCCCATCTGTCAGACAAACAAACAAACAAACAAACACCTGTTTCAATGTTTACTCAATACCTGATTTTAAATTTAAAGGAGGTTGTTCTCAATGATCTCTCAATGATCTCATCCACCAGCTTTCCCATAGGCTACTCCCTCTTACAACATCTGTAGATTACCATTCACTGACCCTGGATCTGTGATCAAAGCTTCTTATTCTATCTGTGATCTCTGCTGATGGAGGCTGTGTCGGTGTCCAGACCTCTAGAATTCTCCCTCCTTTCTTCTCTGTGTGTGATAGGGATCTTAAACACTTCACCAGTGTTCTGCTTTTATCTGGAGCGAGCGCTAATGTGCCTCATTACTTGCTTAGCCTGTTCCTCATGCACTGTGGAAGAGCGATGGAGGAAAGGAGCAGAAGGAAGGGAGAGGAGACAGAAAACGAATTGGGAGAGAAACGCCGTGTGATTTAGAGTAAGAGAACGCTCCTTTGGGGTTTGTTTGAGAAGCTGTGTACTGGCGAACTCAGCAAGGCGTGAAATATGCACGTTTTGTTCTTGCTGCTGTTGTGTTTTTAACACACAATTTTAAAGATGTGTGTGCACTGTAAGAAAAAAAAAAATGCTGACATGTAACCTGAAAGTAGATTAAACAACCAAAATGTATTCAAAAATACATTAAAAATGCACTTCATGCAATTACTTATATACCTTGTCTATGATGACAATGTTTTTAATGTCTTTAATAATTTGTGGGGAGAATTAAGTCAAAAACATCTATATAATGAAGAAGAAAAAACATTATTTTAAAAACATACTAGTTTAACATTTTTTATTATATATTTTTTTTTTTATAAAAATAATTTATATATATATATATATATATATATATATATATATGAATTATTTATTGTTATATATATATATATATATATATATATATATATATATATATATATATATATATATATATATATATATATATATATATATAAATAATTCATTACTTAACATTTGAAAAATGACAAGTTATGTGGTGCAAAAAACCTGCAGAATATACCTGCAGAAAATAAAACCATAAAACAGGAAATTATATCATAGAGAGGACTACTGAATAGTCTTATGTATCATGTCAATAAGTCAGTTAATCAAAGCTGTCATGCAAGTATGACTTCCCAAAAACATAAGCATATTACTTAATCAGTAATTCATGATTCTTTTTACTCTGAAAAATATATTTAAAAACTGGTAACACCAATGTTTCATTTGCTAACTAATTACTACATTAATTAACACGGACTAAGAATGAACAATGGTATAGTAATAGAGATTGTCATGGTTAAAGGGGTACATCAGTGCTGGAAATGAATGTGTATTTTAAATTGGGTCATTTATGTAGTATAAATGTGAAATTATTTTAGAAGTTGGTGCCTTCTAGGCTGAGAAAAGCCAGAAAATATATATACACTACAATTAAAAACTGAATGTGTCTGCTCAATACAGCACGAGCTGAATGAGTGTCGCAGCACAAACGCAGCAGGAGTCAGATCTCATTCATCAGAGAGTGAGGAGCTGACAGGCCAGATAATCGCGGAAGATTTGGTTTCAAAGCGAAATGCACCTATGTAAGTGAGTTTGTCATTGTACCGTTTTGTTGTGTTTTCATGAACCCACAATTCAAGCAACCCGCCCCCGAATTGGCGGTAATTTTAAACCGAAACTAAAATGAGCACGGCCGCTCGGCATTCATTCGCGGCTGTTCCTTCACGACCGCACAGTGCTTGTCCGGTCTGGCACGTTTTCAGTTCATGCCTATGGAAGCTTAACTTTCACAGGAATTCATTGAGAACACTCACTTTGCTCCGCACTGCTCCATTATGAACGTCCGTGCGGCCGTCTGTATCATACATTCTGTGAGTGAGATGCCACCCCCAGTGGGTGGGTTAAAAGCATGCGGAACTAGCTCCTACTACTGGCTGTAGTCTCTAGCGTCTGGCCGACAAAAGCCTCCGATGGCGCAAAATGACGATATTTGCATCATCGGAGGCTTTTGTCCAGACATAAAATACATAAATCTGAATACATAAAGCACAATCATTTGAGTATACTACCGGGTTTCTACTGATACAAAGCTTAACACTAATTGCAGAAGTAACCCTTTAATGTATTTGGTCCTGGTGGAATAGATCTGCTACGCTGCTGCAGAATAAGTACATAGACTTGCTACTGTATTGATGCATTAGGCTTTCCTGTAGCTATATAGCTTTCCTGTAGCTCAAACAATAAGAGCGTGGCACTAGCAACGCCAAGGTCATGGGTTTGTTTCCCAGAGAAAGCAAGAACTGACAAAAGGTAAAAATGTGTGCCTTGAATGCAATGTAAGTCGCTTTGGATAAAAGCGTCTGCCAAATGCATAAATGTAAATGTAATGTAAATACATTCACATACATTGCTGTGAACATGTAAGACATACTGCTGTAACATACATGAATTAACCTGCAAACAAAGCAGGAAACAAGAAAAGGGCAGAGCCCTCTTTAACACAAACAACTAATCAGACTATTTACAGGTTGTACAGCCAATATCAATAAAGCTGTTGTGTAACAGCTGAAAAGAAGACTATTGCTACACATTTGTAAAGCAACTTTTCACCCTACACAGTTACACTGGGTAATTGGAGAAATAGACAAATACACATACTGTTGTGTGAGAAAACAAGCTGCTGCATCGGTAGATGATGATGACATAGATAGGAAGGGATATGACAAAACACCACCCAAAAGAAGCAGATATATCTCCAAAACATATTTACTTTTTTTTACTATTTTTTTTTTTTTTACTATCTCCAAAACATATTTACTATTTTTTTTTTTCTCCCCATGGGATGTTTTACTATTTATATGTGCCTGGGCTACCTTGCCAGCCGGCTTAACGCTAGTGACCTAAGGCTATGTGTGCCTTGGCTACCTTGCAGAATGGCTTAGCACTAGAAACGCATGCTTTGTGTTCTCGTAAACAATAGCTATAACGTTGCTGATAGATATAAAGAAACCCAGCAACCACCTGAGAAAATTTCATCAATTAAGTAATTTGATTACATTTGATTTGATTACATAACCTTTAGGGCCACTTACTAAACAGGGCAAATTAGCGTGAGAGCGCAATGCCAAAAAATGGGAATGGATAGTTCTGCACGTGTTCTGCATCTACTGATGACACGCAAACAAAAGAGAAGACATATGCAGCCAAATCATTTCCATAATGACTTAATCTCTACCAGTAAGCATCTGGTTTAAGACATACTTTTTTTGGGCGGTAAATTAATGCTGCAAATATCAGTAAATTAACTAGTGCTAACCTTAGTAAATCACCTTGCATGATTCTTTTAAATACTCTCCTCCCATAAATTTTGCATCTGAAAGGGAAACTCCTACAAATGCATATACAATAAGGTCAGCCGCAACAATAACTCTGTCCACGCCTTTTCAGCGCAAATTTTTCACTGCGTGTCTTTAGTTAATCCTGACAGTAGTTTAACGTCAGAAGAGTAAATCTGGCCCTTATACTCTTATTTGATAAAGGAAAAGCTATTAGGCGTGATAATGAATGACAGGAGCGTGCTCTGACGCTGCATCATCATCATAGCTAATGAAAACATTACCCTTAAAATAAAAGAATGTGACATGCAGCTAAACATGTACCCCGTTGAATGGAATGCTTATTTTACTTTAACCTTCTCATCCATAGCTTAGACAGCATACTCAGAGATACAAACAATAAAACATTTGCTGCTGCATAGACACAACTGCATAATGCTCCAGCTTATGCTTAGTAAATCACTCCACAAGACTATAAACATGACGCTTAGTTTAACTGTATTGATTGTTCATTTAGCGTGACACAACGAGCATCTGAATCAACCACAAACATTTAGCATAGCTAATGAAAACATTGCTCTTGGAAATGAATGCGTCATTAAAGTTATACCACTAAATATGGGGAACGCCGCTTAAAGCACAAATGCTTATATCACTTTAACTGTTTTTATATCCAGGCTAAACAGCATATAAAACAGCTATAACATACAGATTGCTGCTGTTTGCATAAAAACACGCAGTAAACCACGCTGCTTATATGCTTCAGTGATTCACTCGTGCAACTGTTGACATGATATATACACTCACCTAAAGGATTATTAGGAACACCTGTTCAATTTCTCATTAATGCAATTATCTAATCAACTAATCACATGGCAGTTGCTTCAATGCATTTAGGGGTGTGGTCCTGGTCAAGACAATCTCCTGAACTCCAAACTGAATGTCAGAATGGGAAAGAAAGGTGATTTAAGCCATTTTGAGCGTGGCATGGTTGTTGGTGCCAGACGGGCCGGTCTGAATATTTCACAATCTGCTCAGTTACTGGGATTTTCACGCACAACCATTTCTAGGGCTTACAAAGAATGGTGTGAAAAGGGAAAAACATCCAGTATGCGGCAGTCCTGTGGGTGAAAATGCCTTGTTGATGCTAGAGGTCAGAGGAGAATGGGCCGACTGATTCAAGCTGATAGAAGAGCAACTTTGACTGAAATAACCACTCGTTACAACCGAGGTATGCAGCAAAGCATTTGTGAAGCCACAACACACACAACCTTGAGGCAGATGGGCTACAACAGCAGAAGACCCCACCGGGTACCACTCATCTCTACTACAAATAGGAAAAAGAGGCTACAATTTGCACGAGCTCACCAAAATTGGACAGTTGAAGACTGGAAAAATGTTGCCTGGTCTGATGAGTCTCGATTTCTGTTGAGACATTCAGATGGTAGAGTCAGAATTTGGCGTAAACAGAATGAGAACATGGATCCATCATGCCTTGTTACCACTGTGCAGGCTGGTGGTGGTGGTGTAATGGTGTGGGGGATGTTTTCTTGGCACACTTTAGTGTATTTGGCCCCTTAGTGCCAATTGGGCATTGTTTAAATGCCACAGCCTACCTGAACATTGTTTCTGACCATGTCCATCCCTTTATGACCACCATTCTCTGATGGCTACTTCCAGCAGGATAACGCACCGTCACAAAGCTTGAATCATTTCAAATTGGTTTCTTGAACATGACAATGAGTTCACTGTACTAAAATGGCCCCCACAGTCACCAGATCTCAACCCAATAGAGCATCTTTGGGATGTGGTGGAACAGGAGCTTCGTGCCCTGGATGTGCATCCCACAAATCTCCATCAACTGCAAGATGCTATCCTATCAATATGGGCCAACATTTCTAAAGAATGCTTTCAGCACCTTGTTGAATCAATGCCACGTAGAATTAAGGCAGTTCTGAAGGCGAAAGGGGGTCAAACACAGTATTAGTATGGTGCTCCTAATAATCCTTTAGGTGAGTGTATATATATATATATATATATATATAAAATCCCCATCAATAATTATCATTCTTTCATAACAGGCTGTTCCAGATTTCCTCCTACGTCTACGTAAGAGTAGGGAAACCCCGCCAATGACTGTTGATGATCTGCCCTTTTAGAGTAGACGCACCCCTGAGTGAGAAGCTCAGAGACTGCCATTTCTGTTTACTCGTTGTATCAGCTAGAGAGTATTACAATGTCTGCAGCAAAAAACATTTCCAATGTTCTGTTGTTGGATGTACAAAGACTCCCGGCATCCGAGCCACTGACACCGTGGTTGAATTTCATTTTTGAAGGAAATGTGCTGAAGAATGTTATATATTTGTGCAAATCATTTTACACATGACTGCTTCACCAACGAGGGTCAATACCAACACTTCCTGCTCTAACTTTATATTCAGAACCAGTAAGAATCGCACTTCATATTTTGTGAGTGTTGCAAATTTCCTTTCTGAATGAGCTTTCTAGAATGCTGTACTGCTAATATAGCTAGCTAAAGTTACCATAGTCTCTGACTGTATTCACAAAGACGAGAGCTATATGCTGTTAATTTTATCCCGAAACCATCTGCGTGATTCATAAATGTACATTTATTATGCATTGTATAATCGGGTGACAGACTTTTTTACGTTCCCACACGAGCACCTATACAATTAATAGATTAACACGACAGTACATGCTAGTCAATGAGTTGAATCAACATAACATCCACTAGCCTTTCAGAAACGTCCAGGTCATACTTTTCAACACTCCCGTTTTTACCAGGAGTCTTCCGTATTTCACAACCATCTCCTGTCCCCCTCCTGTTTTGTTATTTTTCCCAGGAAACTCCCATAATTTGTATGGTCCAAACCTTGTTAAAGGGTTAGTTCACCCAAAAAAATTTAAAATAAAAATCTAAATAACAACCTTATTCAACAAGTTCTCGTCTTCCGTCTGGGCCTCTGACGTGAACTCACGAAGCACCATGACGCATGTGTGAGAATATGACGTTTCTCATGGTTCGGGCATCCAGGAAATGCACACTTTAGCACCATTTTTAGCACTACGCCAAGACCTAAAGCACAATCAATGTAGATTTCAACAGCTTAGATACGGCGCGTCTTCCTCTGCTTGTAAACAAAGTTCCTCGCTTCCGGGTCATATTCTCGCGCATGCGTCGTGGTGCTTCGTGAGTTGACGTCAGAGGCCCAGACAGAAGAACTTGTTGAATAAAGTCATTATTTTAAAAAAAGATTTGCGCACAAAAACTATTCTTAGCGAACCACTGTAGTGAGTTGGACTTTTTAACGACGTCTTTAGTACCTTTGGGACTTGAGAGAGGAAATGTCATTGTTGCCAATGGAGGCCTTTTTAAGCCATTGGATTTCAACAAAAATATCTTAATTTGTGTTCCGAAGATGATCAAAGGTCTTACAGATGACATAATTTTCATTTTTGGGTGAACTAACCCTTTTAAATGAATAATCACATCAATATATTATTCCAAGGTTGTCCAGTTGCCAGATCTTGTATGAAACGCATCCAACTCACACAATCGACACATCATACAAATTTCAAACCATTTGTATCTGCGCAGGTGGTACAAACCCGATTCCAAAAAAGTTGGGATACTGTACAAATTGTGAATAAAAACAGAATGCAATGATGTGGAAGTTTCAAATTTCAATATTTTATTCAGAATACAACATAGATGACATATCAAATGTTTAAACTGAGAAAATGTATCATTTTAAGGGAAAAATAAGTTGATTTTACATTTCATGGCATCAACACATCTCAAAAAAGTTGGGACAAGGCCATGTTTCCCACTGTGTGGCATCCCCTCTTCTTTTTATAACAGTCTGCAAATGTCTGGGGACTGAGGAGACAAGTTGCTCAAGTTTAGGAATATGAATGTTGTCCCATTCTTGTCTAATACAGGCTCAACTGTCTTAGGTCTTCTTTGCCGCATCTTCCTCTTTATGATGTGCCAAATGTTTTCTATGGGTGAAAGATCTGGACTGCAGGCTGGCCATTTCAGTACCCGGATCCTTCTTCTACACAGCCATGATGTTGTAATTGATGCAGTATGTGGTCTGGCATTGTCATGTTGGAAAATGCAAGGTCTTCCCTGAAAGAGACAACGTCTCGATGGGAGCATATGTTGTTCTAGAACTTGGATATACCTTTCAGCATTGATGGTGCCTTTCCAGATGTGTAAGCTGCCCATGCCACACACACTCATGCAACCCCATACCATCAGAGATGCAGGCTTCTGAGCTGAGCGCTGAAAACAACTTGGGTTGTCCGTTTCCTCTTTAGTCCAATTGACATGGTGTCCCATTTTTCCAAAAAGAACTTTTGATTCGTCTGACCACAGAACAGTTTTCCACTTTGCCACAGTCCATTTTAAATTAGCCTTGGCCCAGAGAAAACGCCTGCACTTCTGGATCATGTTTGGATGTGGCTACTTTTTTGACCTATAGAGTTTTAGCCGGCACGGTGGATTGTGTTCACCGACAATGTTTTCTGGAAGTATTCCTGAGCCCATGTTGTGATTTGCATTACAGTAGCATTCCTGTATGTGATGCAGTGCCGTCTAAGGGCCCGAAGATCACGGGCATCCAGTATGGTTTTCCGGCCTTGACCCTTACGCACAGAGATTGTTCCAGATTCTCTGAATCTTTGGATGATATTATGCACTGTAGATGATGATAACTTCAAACTCTTTGCAATGTTTCTCTGAGAAACTCCTTTCTGATATTGCTCCACTATTTTTGGCCGCAGCATTGGGGGAATTGGTGATCCTCTGCCCATCTTGACTTCTGAGAGACACTGCCACTCTGAGAGGCTCTTTTTATACTCATTCATGTTGCCAATTGACCTAATAAGTTGCAAATTGGTCCTCCAGCTGTTCCTTATATGTACATTTAACTTTTCCGGCCTCTTATTGCTACCTGTCCCAACTTTTTTGGAATGTGTAGCTCTCATGAAATCCAAAATGAGCCAATATTTGGCATGACATTTCAAAATGTCTCACTTTCAACATTTGATATGTTATCTATATTCTATTGTGAATAAAATATAAGTTTATGAGATTTGTAAATTATTGCATTCCTTTTTTATTCACAATTTGTGCAGTGTCCCAACTTTTTTGGAATCGGGTTTGTAGACGCAGTTAGTTGAATCAACCATCACTGGTAGGAATAGGAGGAGAAGACTGAGGTGGTAAAATATTTAACGCAGCATCCATTTTTTTCTGTCATCCTTTGTCTAGCATTACATAATATGATCAAGCTTTTATTCATGCAAATGCTTTTAAACCATTCAAGAGCGACAAGACAAAGAGAACGCGCCAGAATCCAGTTCTCTTTCACGCTTGAACAAACAATAACACACAGAATTATGCCAAAATGTCCATTTGTCGAATATCCTCATAAGAGCAGCAGGTCTTAAAGTGACAGTAACCACTTATGATGTCATTAATGTAAAGAACAAAAGTAATTACTCACTAAATTACTCACTGCTTTTGAATAAATAACTTTTGTTGCTTTAATAAGGATTAATCTATATATAATTTATGCAGCATAAACTTTATTACATTTCTGTATATTTCCTACTTATTATACAGGTAGGAAGGAAAAATATGAAATTTATTATGGGTTTATGTAAGGATTGTTTTTAAGTTCACTTAAATTTAAAAAAGTTAAATTTTTGAAGTCTAATAAATGTTAATTTGTTATTTCATTGAAGTGTCAATGCAATGTTATTTCACAGTTACATCAGTAGCTGTATTAGTATCAGTGATACTGGCCTTCAACAAATATTTCAAATATACTGTCTTTAAGTTGTTTCTACATTAATTTGTTGTTTTTAAATTAACTGTGAAATTATTACATTATGTATGCGTTTAAACATTTTTAATCAGACAAAAATGAAAAATTGATATATGCGTAATTATGTGTATTTAGCCTGCCTCTGCCATCCAAGGACCCACACTATAACCCCCTCATGCCTAAATATGAGCAAATTTGACAAGCTATAATTAATGATCTGGGGGGTATTTTGAGCTGAAACTTTGAGCACCAGAGATTTATATTACATCTTGTGAAAAGTCCACAAGATGTAAGTCCAATGTAACTGAATGCCCTGCTACATATATTATATTAACCATTTGAAGCATAGTATGATCAGTTAAAATTATCATTATAAAAGTTTTTAAATGACAAAACACATTCACTTCTCGAGAAAAATGCTTGCTCTCACATAAACCATTTTGATGTGTCGACAGATGTTGGCCATCCAAACGCCCGCAGCCAGAGTCTAGCCATGCAACACACCCGAACTTGTGCAGCACAGAAACAAACACTTGCAAAGTTGCGACTCATGAGCGCCTCTCTCATCTACTATGCGATTTCACAGTTTGACACACGTCTGTCATTGGAAAGCACCACATGGTGTCATGAATAATTAAGAGACCTTGTCTTCTCATAGGATAAGAAAACTGAATAATGAATAATTATGAGACACCGACGGGTCATCGAAATATTATGCTGCCTTCCAGGCAACCCGTAACCGTGTTTTTCCAAACTTCTTCCCGTGAAAGTGCACTGGAACGGCAGTCAAATACGGGACTTCACACCCGTGAACTCGTACTAGATCGATGTACTCCCAGTTACGCGCTCTGACGTCACATAACCCGCGAAACAACAATGGCAGCCCCCATGGATATACAAATAACATAAAATAAAAGGGTTTGAATGACCTCCTGAGTTGCAGCCGGCCTGCATTGTTCCCACGAAACCTGTCTCTGGAGAATTATTGTGACGTTGGACATGTCTCACGAGAGAGAGTTTTAATGTCTTTTATAATAAAATATATTTCGTAATAAAATATGATTTGTGTTTCCCACCACAGGGGTATGCCACACTTACATTGTCTTCATTGATGTTCAACACACACCTTAGGGTTTCATGACCCCTTAACTAATGTTAACAAATGAGACCTTTTTGTAGTGTTACCTAAACTTTTCTGAAAATAATGATTAAGATATGTACACATGTATTCAGGGTCTAAGGGAAATACATATTTAATTGTTTGTACTTGATCCACATTCACATACTACACCACATTCTACATTTTAAAACCAACCAACATACAAGACATTTTTACGAACTTGGCACTTGTGTTTTAAACTAAATATTTATAATGGGAACTATTACAACATGCCCAATTATGGAGTCAAACCCCGAGGTTTATTCATGTTTTAGAAGAACATGAACAAAACTGTGGAGAAACGATCTGCCACAGTCGGCCCCAGAGGAGTTCCAAACATCTCCTTCAGTGACTCTATGCAAGAGGGAGAATTTTAGTAACTGCTCCACAACGGGTCATGCCATCAAGAGAGGCAGGAGAAAAGAGGAGGGGTTGAAGATTCGACAGGTGTGAGAGCTTGTTTCACACTAGAGCGCACAGCAAATAAACATACTGGAATTGGTGTGTGTTCACGCAAGGCTGGCTCACAGCTGGTTATGAGAGAGAAATGCAGTGCGGTTTTCCTCTTTGACAGTATGAAATAAGAGATGGGAGTGTGGAATACAATATTTATCAAGAGAGACAGCTCCAGCATTTTTCATAAACACAGTCATTTATGTTTGCGTAGTAGGGACACGCAGGTATAGCTTTGAAAATGGAGCTTCTTAAAAAATTAACTTCAAAACTTGCACAAACCGCTTTGATCTGAGAATTTCATGGCGAGCAAACTGAGTGAGAAAGTAAATGAAACGTTGTTCACGTATTTTGGAGTTGTGAGTGTATTAACCGTTATAACAAAGGTATATTTTAAAGAATATAGAATTTAGAAATATAATCAAGTTTTAATTCATAAATATCATTATTTTACAACCTGAACTTGTCATAAAAGGTCAAATTGTCTGATATTTTAAAAGATTGATCAACCTCTACACAGTCATGAGAGTCTGAAGGGATCATCTCTATGTTATTTATTGTGCTTCCCCATGATATCTACCAAAATCAAAAGATGCTCATCATAGAAGAGGGGTTATTTTTATTTTATTGCATTTTTGTATGTTTTCTATAAAGTCAAAAACATCAGGGTGATAAACTTTTTTTACTTGTTACGTATTACATTGCCTCCATTTGTATCATGTGTATATTATAGAGGACAGATAGGATAACACATTAATTCATAAATTAATGTCATGTCATTGACTCAATTTTATACTAATCCTAGCATCAGATCCAGACACAACTCTAAATAAGAGAACGCTGATGGTTGGCTTAATGTTCATTTCAGTTGCAAAGGCTGTCAAAAAGATGTTATACACTTTAGCAGTTATGTCAGCTGAGGGGACCCAGTCATGTCATTCTCAGCTCAGTTCAAGATTCTTTGATTTAGACAAATCACAGAGGATCTGGGATTTTTAAATTGTGCACTAACAAGGAAAGATGGTGTAGAACCACTGCTCCCCCACATGGCAGTCGTTTGTAACTTCCCCCTCAAATCCATGTTTACAGCCTTGAGAAGGCAAGGAGTCTCTCTTGACGAGTCTTGTCTCTCTTTTCTTTTACACACACATACACACACACGCACAATGTTAAAAGGGTCTCGTCACCAGCCTTTTTCGTATGGACTACGGGGGCATTCCAGACAGAATGCTTTTGAAAAGCCAAATGTCAAATGCAGAAGTTTTGGACAGGTAGGAAGGCGATTGAGGTAAAGATCAGTCAGATGTACACAGGGACATTTACAGACTATAAAGAAGACTGAAAATTACACAGAATGGCACACCTGCAGGGACACGGTAAAGCATGAATCTTAATAACTGCCACTTTGTTGACTTTGCTCATGTGTGGAGCCATTTTTACACCTTGGTATATTTGGACAGAGATCGTTGCTGTAGGTGACAATTAGCCTTTCATGCTAATGAGGGTGATAATCTCCTCTTACCCTTGTCGTGATTATAATGACAAGTTCAACATAGATCAGGTACAAAGAGAATCATCGAAATATGTTCATGACACCAAGTTGAAAACCTCATTAGCATAGTTCTTAGATGTGACCTTCAACATGATATGGGGTATAAAGCCTCTCAGTGTATGTGTGGACCTGCCTTTTTATAGCAAGATTCAATAAAAGCTGCCCTCGGTTGGATTTATCTTACGAGCCCTATGATAACAATCAGGCTGTTGTACAAAAGCATCGAGGGTGCTTCTTTGAGCTGCAGATGCACAGAATCAGTTTGATAAATGTCCTGAGCCCTGCTAAAAAAGAAAGTGGCATTCAATGGCTGTCAAATCTATCATTGTGTGATTAGAGTTCAAATGAGAGTGAGTGTGTGTGTGTGTGTGTGTGTGTTTGTGTGAAGACTGAAGCAATACATATACACTCACTGTCCTGAGCAGTTTTGTCTTTCAATGAGAAAAGAAGGGATATGTCATCTGGCAAAGCCATGAGAGCTGATTACTGTACTTGTTACCAGGGCAACTAGAACAAAAAACACACATTTGTATGTTTGGTTCATTGTGAACAGAGATCTACCCAAATGTATCTCTCTTGACGCTGATGAAGAATTAATTTGTACTTCTATATTTACTAAATGTTTCATGGTTTGCTCTCATTATATGTGTACTTTGTTTGAATACATCGCAGAGGCTAATTGCGATTATTAAATGCACGATACACAACATAATGACCTGTATATATTTCTAACAATCCAAAACAAAATATTTTGAAGTGTAAAACAACACATACTGCCATTATACTGTACAATTCACTAATACAAAAAAAAAAAAAAAAAAAAGAAAAAAGGTGAGTATATAGCAATGTTATTTTAGTAGTATACTATATTGAATGAGCTTTTATTTATATAGTTTCAGTTTTCATTATAATTAAATTAGGTTATTTTGTCTGTAATTTGTATTGGTTTATTTTTTCAACATTTATTTAGTGTTCATTTATGTTTATTTTCAGTTTTAGAAATTTCAGTACTTACATTTATGCATTTGGCAGACGCTTTATCCAAAGCAACTTACATTGTATTCAAGGTACACATTTTTACCTTTTGTCAGTTCTTGCTTTCCCTGGGAATCGAACCCATGACCTTGTGTTGCTAGTGCCATGCTCTTATTGTTTGAGCTACAGGAAGCCTACTTCTAGTTATTTATTCAGTTAGATGACAAGACAACATGCCTAATTTTTTTATTTAGGTTTTTTAGTTTTAAGTTTTTATCTAATATTTGTTAGAACTCCATAAGTAGGGGTTGCGTGGTTAGTCGAAGCAATTTAATTAACCTCATAAATATTGTTTTCTGCCACCTCTGCGAAAAAATAGCTTTAGAAGTCTTGGGCTTTGATGCCAGAAGATTTATTATCAAAGATACAAAGCAGAGTTGGTCTGCAGAGCAACTTCAGAGTCTGTTTTCGTCCAGACTCTTGTACCGTTTTCTATTGAGTCAATATATTCCATATATGCCACTATTGTTGGAACAAGAGACCTCAGTTCATCTCATTTTCTTATATGATGGTAGCACAAAGAGACATCAGTTCATTATGTCAGCACAAGATCATCACATACTGTATCTTCTCTTTATGGCAACTCATCATTTGTGAACACATTCCTACTCTTTTACAGGCCTACACACAGTTTGGGTTTTAGACATTCCATAGACATAATGATTTTTATACTGCACAAACTGTATAGTCTATCCCCTAAACCTAAACCTACCCATCACAGCAAACTTGTTTGTTTTTGTGAATTGTGGGGACATTCCATAGGCGTAATGGTTTTTATACTGTACAAACCGTATTTTCTATCCCCCTACACTGCCCCTACCCCTAAACCTACCCATCACAGGAAACTGCACATTTTTACTTTCTCCCAAAAAAACTCATTCTGTATGATTTATTAGCCTTTTGAAAAATGGGGATATGGGTAATGTCCTCAGAAGTCACCCTCTCCTTGTAATACCTATGCCATACCCATGTCATTATACTCATTTGTGTCCTGATATGTCACAAAAACACACACACACACACACACACACACACACACACACACACACACACACACACACACACACACACACACACACACACACACACACACACACACTTGAATAATAACTAGTAGAATAACTTAACATAAATAGCTATATTCACATTGAATATACTTGATTAATGTATATTTTGATTACTAGAAATCTCCCACAATATGCAAATAAAATCTCTAACCCAGGTTACAGGTATAGTATGAGCTGTGATTTATGAAATATGACACAACATAAAGATATGTTTACCTAGGGTTAAGTGTAAAAAGCCAAGTTTTGAAGTTTGAAGGCAATGTCTCCCAAGCATAAAGGCCACAAGTAAGACGTTTTTCTTCTTCTTCTTCTTTTTTTTTTTTTAATAGATCATTTCACAAAATCCATCTCAATGGGCTCCAAATCTGGGGTGTGAATTGTGATATCCACCTCTATGGATACCTTAGAGGACATTGATTTGAGTGACAGTTACTCTTCCTGTTCTCTAAGTGAAACAGGATGCTCCACTGTGCTCTCTCTCTCTCTCTCTCTCTCTCTCTCTCTCTCTCTCTCTCTCTCTCTCTCTCTCTCTCTCTCTCTCACCCCACCTCCTTTTCCTCTTTTTGAAGACTGTTTATGTATAGGCTTGAAGTGATACGCTACACTGAAAATGATTTTACAATTTGTAAGGATTTCAATTGAAGACATATAACAAATGGCTTGACATGTTCGTATAATACAGAGAGTATAGAATATATTGAATTGCCATCTGCAACAGAGGGGCTTGAGCAGAGATACAACTTAAAGCTCAAATGGTATTAACTGTTCCAGGAAAAGCAGATATCAGTCACATCAAGCACTGTAAATCCCTTCATTTATTTAACATGCAGTTTTGGGGATGAAAAAATTCAGCCCGAACTCTAAAAATTAGACTGAAATGTCAGAGTAGGCATATTATTTTCTCATGCACATACTGAGGTCACATCAGAGATGTAGAGATGGGGATGGTTTTAAAGTTTAATTTTAAAACCATCCCCATCTGGAATATCAGGGGAGAAAGGAATATCCAAGAAGCCGCCGCCGTGTTCGGGTCGCCGTTCAGGTCGCTCCGCGAAGACTGCTTTTATTTACTATTTTACTTTCTTTTGCTCTCATTTTTTACAAACTTATCAACTGCATTGATCTGCTATGACAGCAAAACTCTTTTGGACATTGGTTACCTCTACACTGGACTGTTTCAGGACACTTTCACTGACCCTCTGTGGCCATCTGAGATTCTTCGGAATGCCGAGTTGAACAATGGCAGTCGACGGCGAAGAATCAAGAAACACCGTGGGAAACGCGCGGGGATCTGCAACAGACTGAGGAAAAGGGCATTCAGCCCTCCTGTCCCGAGGATTCTGCTCGCAAATGTCTTTGGAAAATAAGATGGACGATCTTAGAGCCAGGATAAGTTTTCAACGGGACATGAGAGACTGTAACATCTATTGTTTGTCTGAAACATGGCTCACGCCCGCGGTCCCGGACACAGCTGTGACGCCGTCGGAGAACTTCTCTGTTTTTCGGATGGACAGAACAGCCGAGGCCGGTAAATCCAAAGGTGGTGGAGTATGCTTCATGATCAACAAGAAATGGTGCGACCCCAGGAACATCACCATTCTTTCGCGGTCCTGCTCGCCTCATCTGGAACATTTAACAATCATCTGCCGCCCATTCTATCTGCCGAGGGAGTTTACCTCTGTCATCGCCACTGCCGTTTACATTCCACCACAGGCAGACACAGGGCTGGCCTTCATGATGTTGCCAGCGGCGTCATAAACAAACACCCCGATGCGGCGTTCATCGTCGCGGGCGATTTTAACAAAGCAAACCTAAAGAAAGTCTTGCCAAACTTTCACCAGCACGTCTCCTGTCCTACACGAGGAGCAAACACACTGGATCATTGCTACTCTCAGTTTAAGAACGCCTATAAAGCGCGGTCACTTCCAGCTTTCTGCAAATCGGATCATGCCGCCATTTTCCTCACACCAGAATACAAAGGCTCATTCAGGAACCCCCGGTGAGGCGGGAAGTTAAGCGTTGGTCACCCCATTCAGAGACCGCACTACAGGCAACTCTTGATGACGTCGACTGTGACATGTTCCGGGCGAGTTCAGCTGACGTCAACAAGTTCACGGATGTGGCGCTTTGCTTCATCAGCACGCTTACAGAGCAACCCACGCAAACAATAACAATAACGTCCTTCTCAAATCAGAAACCGTGGGTGGACAATTCAATCCGCGCTGCAGTGAACACACGTACTGCCGCTTACAACGCCGGTCTCCTATCGGGGAACATGACTGAATACAGATCGTCCTGCTATGCTCTGCGACATGCAGTTAAAGCCGCAAAGCTCCGTTATAAGGATCGAGTGGAGTCTCATTTCCAACTCAACGACTCTCGGCGCATGTGGCAGGGTCTGAGGTCCATCTGCTCTTTTGGATCTAAATCCTCTGCAGAGGTCAGAGCTGATCCGTCGCTTGTGAATGAGTTAAACTCTTTCTACGCTCGCTTTGACTGTAATTGCGCCAGCGCGACTCAGAGCAGGAATTACTCAGAGCAGCAACAACCACGTGATCTCTGTCTCGGAGGATGAAGTTCGGAGGGCACTCAAGCGTGTGGATGTCAGGAAAGCTGCTGGGCCAGATGGTATTTCAGGCCGTGTTCTGCGGTCCTGTGCTGATCAGCTCGCCGGGTTGTTTACATCTATCTTTAATGAGTCCCTCGCTACATCTGTGGTCCCCACCTCCTTCAAAAAATCCACTATCATCCCTGTCCCTAAGAACAGTAAACCCTCTTGCCTAAATGACTATCATCCAGTGGCTCTCACGTCTATAGTGTAAGGAGCGGTTTTACTGCTAAGACAAAAGCTGAGATCCAACACCCTGTGATGCACTGAGTTAATACACTTTCTATCGCCCCTAAATAGAAAGTTTTCAGGATAGCTGGTGAAACCCTGAATTTCCTCAGCTCGCGCAGGTGGTACAGTCTTTGCCTGGCTTTTTTCACCTGTGTCTGAATGTGAGCAGTCCAGGTCAGGTCGTCGGAGATGTTTACACCCAGGTATTTGAAGCTGCTCACTCTCTCCACTGGTGACCCGCTGATCATGAGAGGGGAGTATGTCCATTGCTGTCTCTTCCTGAAGTCCACAATCATTTCTTTGGTCTTGCCAACATTCAGAGAGAGACAGTTGTCCTGGCACCATGATGTTAGATGCTCCACCTCGTCCAAGTATGCCATCTCATTGTTGTTGGAAATGAGGCCCAGGACAATAGTATCATCAGCAAATTTGATGATAGAGGTGGAGCTGTGTGTGGACAAACAGTCATGTGTGTAGAGAGAGTAGAGCAGGGGACTCAGGACACAGCCCTGTGGAGCTCCCACACTCAGGGTGATGGAGGTGGAGGTGGACTGGCCTACTCTCACCACCTGAGGCCTGCCAGTGAGGAAGTCCTCAATCCAGTGGCAGAGAGAAGAATTCAGGCCGAGATCCAGGAGTTTGGCGGTTAGCTTAATGGGAACTATGGTGTTAAAGGCTGAGCTATAGTCAATAAATAGCAGCCTTACGTAGTTCCCACTTTTGCTGTCGATGTGAGTGAGGGAGGAGTGGAGGACATGAGAGATGGCATCTTCAGTCGATCTATTGGGACGATAGACAAACTGAAGAGGGTCCAAAGTGTCAGGAATGAAGGAGCAAATGGTGTTTTTAATGAGTCTCTCAAAGACCTTCATGACTATTGTAAGGTCCATCCGTTAGCCCAAGGACGGAATCTAACGGCCTGGTCGAAGGACTTCTGCGTGTAAGCCTTTTCAGCACTTCTGTTGAATTCACTTAATTTATGACCATCGAATTTTAAATCTGACTCCATTGTTAATTTTATCTGACTCCAATTCTTTGTAACTTTGTTACATTTGTAACTTAACAGCTGATCATAATTTTAGTTGTGATTTAATTTAGATCGTTGATTTTTCTTAGTATCTCTTAATTTCAAATATTCGTTCATCAAGGGACCCGATATCGCACAGAAACGAAGCGTCCGGTACAACCTAGCCAGTTCTGATATTAGTCAGAAGATTACAGAGACAAAACTTTCTATTTAGGGGCGATAGAAAGTGTATTAACTCAGTGCATCACAGCGTGGTATGGGAACAGCAGCAGTCGTGACTGCAAAGCCCTGCAAAGAGTCGTGCGCTTATCTGAGCGTATCTCAGGGTCAGCTCTCCTGTCTCCGCAGGACGTCTACAACAAACGCTGCAAAGGTAGAGCTACTAAGATCATCAAGGACTCTAATCACCCTGCAAACCCTCATTTCACGCTGCTGCCATCTGGTAAGCGCTTCTGAAGCCTGATGGCCAAAACTGAGAGATTCAGGAGGAGCTTCTTCCCCCAGGCCATCAGACTCCTGAACTCAGTCACTTAACATCACGTGACCATCGATATACTGACATTGCACTGCACTTTCTGTTCTCGTTGTTACT